>CM040429.1:56403616-57082669 GCA_022702705.1 Papilionanthe hookeriana x Papilionanthe teres
CCATGGTCTGTTCTTCTCCTCACCGCAGCGAGTCGATCCCAAGCCCTAACTCCCCCAGGAGAGCCTCTAGCCGGCTCTATTTAAACCCCACCTCTCTCGGCCATGGAGGAGGTGCTTGAACCAACCTTAAGGAAACTCCGTCAAAATCATTCCGTACCACTCTCCACACATAGAGAACTTGATTCCCACTGGATTCCAGCCCCGATTCCCTCCAAGTGAGCTCGATTTTGAGTTCAAACTTCGACACAAAACCAGGACACTTCATCACAAGTGCACCAATTCCCAAATTGATTGATCCTACACCTTTACCGGACCAAGGGAAGAAGTTTACCAAAGCAAAAGCCCCCTCTCCGAGCCACCCATCCGTTCCGGACTCCAAGCTTTGTAATTTGCTATGGTCGAAATCCTACCTGAACAATTCACTGGGCCAAGGACTTCATCTGGAGCTTGCTTGGACCCAATCGAAAGTGACACAACTCTCAGATCGAAGCTTCACTTCTCTGAGCAAAGGTATGGACTCACTCTTCATCCCGACCTCACAGAGATTCTCTATTTAATTTGAGTCAATTTCAATACATGTTTACCATATGGATGTGTTCGTCTCCTCACGATGAATGCATAGAGCATAAGAACACGAAAATCCGTTGAGAATCGAGTGAGAAATTAGGGTTAGAAGGTTGACGGTCACGGGTTCACACCAGTCGTAGACGATGACCAGGAGCCATCGGATCGCGCATGTATCAAGCGGACAGCTAGGATCGCGCCGGACGGAGCAACGGGTCATGAATCGCGAGCCGCGTGGCATCCTAGTCAGGTGGCGGCGTCGAATGGGAGCGCGCCGCGTGGTCGTTCGGAGATGCCGAGGATGACAGGGCGCCGCGTGGATAAGTAGGAAATTAGGTTATTTTACTATTTATTTAATCCCTAAACTTCAAAAATGCATAACTTTGTGTAGGAAAATCAGAAAAATAAAATAAAAATACCCTCTTGCTCAGTGAAGAGAGGAGAATAATGTGGAAAAGAAATCATTTAATTTCATCAAGTATTTTATTTTTAATAATTTATTTACTCTCTGAACATTTTCAATTCTCCATGCATGTGTACAATTCACCATGGCTTGAGACCATAGGGCTTTTGAAGCCTTTGAATTTGGGAACATTCCCTGAATTTTCCAAAGTCAGAGGCCACCCCTATGGAGAGTTATTGATTTTTCAATTCTAGGTCACTATTCTGAATATTTTAATTCTAATAATTAGCATGTTGTGAAATAAATTCTAGGAAAATTTGAGGATGTTTCTTATGACCAAAGGACTCTAGAAAAAATAAGTTTTGAATTAATCCACTTGGAATAACCCTAATTGGCTTAAACACCCAAAATAGGTCCTTAATCAATTAGAGCTAATCATACATAAAATTGACTTCAAATCAATTCTCCACTGTCCTTTAGGATCAGAGGAACCCACCATAAAAATTTGAAGTCAATTGGACTTGGTTAGCCCTAGTAAATGGGTTGATTAAGACATTTAGCCAATTTAAACTTTAAAAATTCATAACTTTCAAAATGCTTTTCAAAAATTCACCAAATTGGTTTTGGAGCCTCTCTGATATCAGGGGAATTTAAGAAAATTAAAATTGCAATTTTCTAAAAAATTTGATTTTTTTGCATTATTTTAATATTTTTAATAATTAAAAAATAATAAAAATCACAAAAAAAATAAAATTCACCAAAATGCTATATTTTGAATTTTAATCACTTAGGAACAAACCCCATATTTTTCTTAGGTCCCTATGATGAGATATTAAATTTTGAAGCCTTAAGGTAATTTTAAAATTAAAAAAAATGTATTTTCTAGCAATTCCACTAAAATAATTCTAATAAATCAAAAAAAAAATCAGAAAATTGTAAAAATTGATTCTCTGATTTTCTTGATATCAGAGAGATTTTTGAAAAATATAAAATTAATTTTTCAAACTTTATTTTATTTTTAAATTAATTAATACTCCAAAACTCAAAATAATTATAATAAAAAGAATATAATTCAAAAAATCACCAAAATTGGTCTAAGTGGTCATTTGGTCATTAGGAATGTCCCATAATTTTCTTAAGGACAGAAACTTTCCCTTGGTCATATTATTAAATTTTCCTTCGAAATCCCTATTTTCCACCAAAAATAATTACATAAATAAATTAAATATAGAAAAATCACATTTTCTCCTCTCATGCCTTTATTGACATATGAGTGAAGTCACATAAAAATTTCAAGTTCATTTAAGCTCAATTTAGTGAGTTATGAAATTATTAAGCTTGAAGGGCAAAATGGTAATTAAAATTTTAATCTTTAATTAAAACTTTAGGCTTAATAAAATTAAAGAGTATAATATTTGATCCTAATCTGATTTGGATGATTGAAATTTGAATAATAAGGGTAGAAACCAATTAAACAATTTAAAAATAATTAAAATAAACCTTAATCAAATAATTAATTAAATTTGGAAGAATAATAAAATTGGAATTATTAAAATAGGGATATTATTAGGAAGAGATTTGTTCTTTAATTTAAGAATCCCTAAATTAATCATCTCAATAATATTTAATTTTTAATTAAAATGATAATCTAAATTTAAGATTTAAAATGCTAAAAGACTTAATCATTAAATTAAATTAAAGTTAAATTATTTAAATTAAATCCTTTTAAAATTTCAATTAAATTAATACTTTAACAATTAAAATTAAATCATCTTTAAAACATAAAAAATAAAATATTAAATTAAAATTAAAAATAAAATTAAATTAAAATTTAAATTAAATTAAATTAAATTAAATTAAATTAAATTAAATCAAATTAAATCAAATTAAATTAAATTAAATTAAATTAAATCATATTAAATTAAATTAAATTAAATTAAATTAAATTAAATTAAATAAAAATAAATAAATAAAATCAAGTTAAAATTAAAATTAGATTAAATTAAATAAATTAAATAAAAATTAAAACTAAACCAAATTAAATTAAATTAAAATTAAATTGAATTAAATTGAATTAAATATAACATCATTTAAGACATAAAGAATTTAAAAGTAAATCTAAAACAATTTGAACACTATTCCAAACTTAAAACCATTAATTGAAATCAAATTAAAATCACAAATCACTTGAACATCGGTTTGCCCTCAAGAACTCATATTGTCATAGCTCCTAAATGGAGCATTAAGTGAAGTATTACTCCATTCATAGGATATTCAAAAGTCCTAGTTCACTGAGCAAGGGGACAAAACTTAATTAAACCTCGGATGATTTCTTCACCTGATTAATTAAATTCATTTGGACTTAAAACAATTCTAGCAATATTGAAAAGATGTTTAAGATTCGTCTTAAGCACTTCCTCAATATGATATGATGTTTATAAGAACAATTGAACTTAATTGTTCTTTGATGAAGAAAATCGTCCTCAAACCAAAACACAAGAACCTAGATATCTTAGGAGATGACTAGCTATAGGATTAGGAATTTGATAGAAAACCATAACTCTTCCCTTAGCTTTACCTAGGAACTTGCTTTATATTCTTAAATATTCTAAATTGTGTTTAAGTGCAGCTTGGGATGACTGGAAGACCCTCCAGGTATGCTTTTATTTTGTTGCAATTTACTTTCTTGCAATTTACTTTATTGCAAATACACTTTACTTTTCTTGCATGATAAACAACTGTTGCATGAAAACTCACACCTTTAGGGTAGCCCTAAAACTGAAACCAAAACTAAGTTAAAAGTCACTGCAAGATAAAATTCACCGCCACAACATTTCAAAATATAAAACAATTCAAAATTTAATCACAAACAGAACACAAAACTACAATTACAACTAAATTAAAACGTCTTGTTGGATGATCGGGAATACCTCGGATGATGTAACCTACGTGTTGCTAACGGGATTTCCCACGGTCTAAATGAAAGTGTGGAACTCATTTAGTTGAGTTTAGCAAATTCATCTGGACTAAGTGAATCCGATAAAAATAACGATGCCGGAAGGATGGAACCGTGGGATCTTAACCGGTGTTGTTATAATCAACTTTATGATTTGTTTTAACTAAAACACTAAAAAGCACTTGAATTTTAAGATTTTCTCTAAACCAAAACACTTTTCTAATCTCCTGATTTATGACTTCTAAAACTAAACCTCTGCAACAACAAGGAGTTCGGAGCATGGTGGGCAGCACGGCCATCGTCATCAGCAAAATCTGAGTCTACTTCAGTAAAACTTTCTTAGAATTAAATAACCAAGCCATAGGATTTCGAGGTAGTTTTCCTAGTGCAACAAAAACCCTCAACCTTTTGTTAGGCATTTGCATTGCAAATTAAGCCCTAACCGGTCTTAGGACTCCGAGGTAGTCGTTCGATACGACATAAACCCTCACATCTTCAAGGCTATTTGTATGATCATGTCATACGAATATAAGTCCTAATTAATTAAAATTGGCAAGATGAAAACATTAAATAAACATTAGGACTTTCCTAAATTCAAGCCAAATAATAGGATAGTCGGGAAATTACCGAAGTCTGCTTCGAATCTGTAATTTCTCCTACCTTTCTTCCTTTGAATTCCCAAAACAAAATGTTCCAAATTTGATCCATTCCCTATTGAAATTCTAAAATTCAATCCCTTGAAAACTTAAACTTTGAGATTCTTGAGAGAAGAACTACTGATTATTATCGAGAGTTTTCTTAGGTGATTCCCGTCACTTAAGATGTAATTAACTATAGGGGCTTGCCCTTATAGGGAATTTTAAGAACCCAGGTAATATAAACCCTGCTTAATTCATTTATATTAAGTAGGGAACTTGTCGGCTTATAAAATTGGTTCGCAGACCAAACGGATGTCACAAATCTTCTAGTTTATTTAATCGAGCCCCATCACTAAACAGTGTGTCTATTGTTCGGGATAGATACACGGTTTGTGATGCGGCGCTCGTTTATATAAATTATCTGGGATGTGAGGTCGGTTTGATTTCATATCTTAAAATTATTTTCAAAATCAAATACTACTTTCAAAATCATATATATATATATTTAAATTAAAACTAAAATCTAAAATTCGCCGACAATTTCTATTAGGCGACCCCCTTTTCAAAACACTCAACCTAAAAATATGCCGACAACTTTTGGCGACTCCACTGGGGACAATTCCTCTCTCCATTTTTAATCAGATAGTTCTGCTTTCAAAAATCGGTAGTGTATCCATGTCCCTAGTGGATCAAACTACTCTTCTTTCCGTTGGAATACTATGTTCATTTCTACCTTGAACAAGTACAGCCAACATTCTCTCGGAATTAGGAGCCACTGTTTAGACACCCCTAAACAGAGAGGTGCCGAGATCCTTTTACTTCATTTCTAAGGTGGGGTGGACCCCCAATAGGTATTAGTTTAGGAGCGGTCTTGCGGGTCGAGAAGTTTCTACAAGACTTTCTCTTTCTTTTCCAGTTCCTAATCAATTCCTTTTACCCTTCCTACAACTCTCCTTCTTTTAATAATTCTCCTTCCTAACGAACAGATCTTTTCAAAAAAACAATTTTCTTTTAATATCACAAATACGCTAAGGTAAACAAAAATGTGTTCGAACTCTTTCTTTTTCGTCATAAGTTCTACGACAAGAAGAAGCACGATTCGGAGACTAACACTTGGAATCTGCCCTGCAGAAATGGAAGCCCCAAAACTGATCTTCTCCTTCGTCAACGGACTCGACCTGGCCGTGTTCAAGGACGAACTGCCTGATAATGGAATTATTTGATTCGGACAAGGATTAGGGGACACCGACATCAAAATCCCCGACATCACTCTCTTTTCACTCACAAGCAAAGTACCGGAAACTGAGAAACCATTGATTGAGTTTAATCTCAAGTGAACTCATGAATTCCCTCCTCTGCAAAAGATTCCAATTGAGAGGAGTACTGTTGTTCGCAGAAGGACTGTTGTTGCTACCCCCACTGGTCTAGTTGTCTCTGCACTTACCCCGGCTTTTGTCAGACTAAAGGGGAAGGAAATTCAGAACTGTGATGAACCTGTTACTGTGGAGGGTACAGATCTTCCTGTGAGACCTTCTGTTATTGAAATCTGGTCCAGCTCGAGAATTCCATCACCGACACGGACTCGGAGAAGGAACGAGTAGAAGGATTGCTAGAGAAGCCGTAGCTGCCGAAGTTGCTTTCCTGAGGAAATCCCGTAACCGCCCGAATATACACCGCTGCCTGAATACATACCACTCTTGGGAGGAAGTAGGTTCCATCCCCTCTCCAGCGCAGAGGATGAGGAAAATGTCCGCAAGATTGCTGCTGCATTGCCCCTGCCCGCATATTACAACCATAGCCGCAAGAAAAGGGCTAGAATTAAGCCATTTACTCCACTGCAAACCCTGATAGAAAAGTTAGCAGAGAAAGAAAAATGCCCTGTGTCAGAGATTTTAAGAAGGATAGGGCGGGTGCCAGCCAAGTCCCGTCTTGGACCCCGAGTAGAACACTCGCTATCGCCGCGGAAAAGCCAAATAAGAGAATGAAAGCTAGTCCACACCGTCGTTGTTTCAGGACTACAAATTGGGGAGGATACCACCTTCCAAGCATTTGATCGACGGACCATCCGGTCCTAGACCTTCGCTGCAAGAAGGATGGTATGGCGTCCCACTACTCGGACAATTAAGATTAAAACAATAGCACGAGAAGGAAAGTCTCGTCGAGAGACTTGAGTCCGAAGAAAGTGCTACTTGCGAGTAAAGGGGATTCATGAGAAGGAAACCCGACAGCTATCACATGACAACTACAAAGATGTACAGAAAAGACCATTAGAAGATGCTATGGAAAAGCTAAGAACCGATATTCGGCGATTAGCAAGAGAAAGAGAAGAGAAATTCGGAGATGAAGTTGACTCGTCAGAGTTCATGGATGATGAATATGCAGAAATTAACATGGTTGAAATGAGAGCTTCGTCAGCTTCACAAGGTGCTCCTGCAGCCGCAGAAAGAGAGGAGCCGGAAGTAATGAGGATGCAGCTTCAAGAGAAAGATGATACGATCGCCCAAATGGCAAAAAGGATAGAAGAGATGGCTGTAACCCTAGCCACTCTCCAGAGTCAGGTTCAACCCCAAAGAGAAACACCCCCAGAAGTTATTCACATTGTAGACGGAGGAAAGGAGATTACATCCGTCAAAGGGGATGATCAATTAAAAAAGGACACAACACAAAACATGATTCCGGAAAAGGATATCAAGAGCATGGTGGAACGACGGAGTGCGAGAAGCCTTGGCACAATCAAAGATCGGGACATCCATTCGGACGGGTAGACCTTACCCTGAAGAATTCGACGCTGTCCAATATCCGAAAGGCTTTGTACCACCTCTGTTCAAGACCTTTGATGGATCCGGAAACCCTCGGCAGCATGTTGCATATTTTCGTGCCAGTTGTTGCAATGCCGGTGGAAGTGATGCTTTACTCTTCAGACAATTTGTCAGCAGCCTATCAGGGATCGCCTTTGATTGGTATGCGGAATTACTAAACGGTTTGGTGAAGACATTTTCAGAATTAGAGAACCTCTTCATCAAGCGATTTGCCGGAGCTCAGCACCACATCACTATAGGTGATTTAGTGGTGGAGAAGCGAGAGCCGAACGAAACTTTGGTGGATTACATACTTCGATGGAGGAATCTAAGTATGAAGTGTGAGCCACGGCTACAAGAACGAACATGCAGTTGACATTTTACTAAAGAGCATTCACGGCCCGATAAGCACTTCTCCTCGAGGATTTACTATTAAGACTTTCGAGAAGTTGTTAAGCAAGGCCGGAAGCTTGCAAGAGGAGGCGAAGCAATTAAGTTTCACCGACAAAATAGACAAACGAAGCCCGTGAAAACTTTTGAAAAGAAGTCCGGGATCGTCGCGAGCTGTCGATAAAGGCAAGTAGCCGATACAAATACCGTCGAACGGCCGCAGACAACCCCGACCCGGCTATCAGTCATCTCAACAGTATGAACAGCCGCCTCGTCCACAACGTACGCTAAAGGAGCTTCTGAGTAGGGAATATCCGTTCAAGAATTAGGCAGTGCCAAAAATGTTCTGCAGTCTGATGAAGACTCCAGATTTCCAACTGCCAAAACCTAAGAGACCAGAAGAAGTCGACAAGAAAGGTGATCCCAACTTTTGCCCTTACCACCGGATGCTTGGACACAAGATAGAAGATTGTATTACCTTCAAAAGTTGGCTCAACGACAATCTTCGAAAAGGGAACATAACGATCCCAAAGGAGTACATGAAGGAACCCCAGAAAGGAGGTTCCATCAATGTTATCTCGACGGATCTCATTGTTCCGATAGATCCCTATGCGACTGATGATGGATGGACTACCGCTTGGACAAAGTCTTCGAAGAAGATTTTGGATCACATCCAAACCGCTTCGGTGCGAGCCTCAATTCAGAGTTTGAAACCTGTCAAGTCGGCACTATCACTTGTGATAGAAGAACCACCTCAACAAGAGACGATTGAAGAAAAGAAGAAAATTTATGAAGAAGAGAAGACCGAGGCTCTTAAGGCTAGACTAGGGGCTGCTTATCCTAGGATAGTTGTTTCCGATTCGGTGGAGAAATCCCTCGAACCTCTGACTCTGTATGATTATTTTCTCACTCCGGTGGGATCTTATAATGATAAGGGTTATGGCGTTGGCTACGTTTTGACTGTTTCTAACGATTACGTAACTAGCGACAACCAACCTAATCCGGACATCGATTCCGATACAAGTGACAATTCTCAAATCATACACAATCTCGACGATCACAATGACGAAGAAGACATCCACCAAGGAGGTTACGAGAGTTCAACAAGCAATGGATCTATTTGCGAGTTTCGAGGAGCTCCAGTCACAATAGAGCTAGAGCCTTCGGATTCGAAGCTAATCCGAAGAACCCGTCATTCCGATTCGGAGGAAACACCGGCAGAACTCAATACCGGATTCGGGAGAAATTACGAAGTCAACTTAAGAAGTGGAAGAGTTTTACCTCCGAGAATGGGTCCAAATGACAAAGGAAAGAAGGTGGTTGTTCAGGAAAAATCAACCGACCGTTGGGGACTACCGACCGCAGAAGAAATACCCATTCGGGAAGAAATCGAGACACATGGAAATAAAGTGGACTACAACGTGCTAGCCCATCTTAGGAAACTTCTGGACAAACTAAGCATCTATGACGCTCTCATCTTATCAAAGGAGATGAGAGAAGTTTTGATCAAGGCATTACTTGATCCGGAAATTTGCTTAGCTCAAATGACCGGAGATTCCTTAGATGAGGTTTGCTCGTTAAAGGAACAATGAGGTGTTACCTTCACGGACAATGACCTGCTACTTGGGACAGCCGATCACAACTGACCGTTGTACATTTCATTTACAATTGGGAAGTTTACACTCTCCAGAGTATTGGTGGATCCAGGAGCATCAATCAATATAATGAATCTTCGAACGCTAGCTTACTTGGAAATTGATGCTCGTGAGCTCAAAGCGGACAAAATGTTATGAAGAGGATTCAACCAGAAAGGAGAAAGAGCCCTCAGATCAATAACACTGCTAATGAAGACCGGTGACTTGGCAAAGACAACCGCAAAATTTCACATAATCGATTCAGAAACGTCATTCAACGCTCTACTGGGCCGACCATGGATACATGAGAACCGAATGGTACCATCATCCCTACATCAGTGCATCAAATACTACGATGGAGGGGAACAATGCATCAAAGGTGACTTACAACCATTCTCCGTACATGAGATTGGAATCCATGAAGATGCAGCTTATTACGCACCCCCGAAGAAAACAATCTTCTCCAGAGATACCATAACGAATGAAGCAAAGGAAATTCGGGATGACGAAGAACCTGAAGTTCTAGTCCAATAGTCACTCACCACTCCCTTAGGGCGAGATGGTGAAGGTTTCTCCACAACTCGCATTCGAGGTCGAGGCCGGGGACGAGGTCGTGGCAGAGACGTTAGGACAGTTAGACAGAGGAAACCAGCCATCAATGTTGATTTGGAAGACAGTTCTGAAGAAGAAAAAGAGATCAAACAAGAGGCAGCAACTATAAGTCGGAAGAAGCCGCAATTCAGGATCCCTCTCGAAGATAAAAAGAACGAAGAATATAAATCGATGTACGGGATGATTAACCACTATGTACATACTATGACCCTGACCCTGATCCATTCTAATAAGATCGAGGGTATGGTGGTCAAAGAGGTACGTAGCGGCGGTGCAAAGCCCATCAAATTCTACCGTGGTGCTCCTTCCTTCAAAACTGAAAGTAATGTACAATTTGAAGATGTCACTTCATCAGAATTAATGGAATTACTTTTGAGTGGTACTCTCCCTGTGTTCAAAATTTAATTCAACGTGGTTTCTTACCTCGATAATGGACAAAAGGTTAATCACAACATTTTGAAAAATTATGGAATAACTCCGGTCGTCCACCCAATTCAAAACATGGTCTCGGATTTGGCACAGTAGGATCGACTGACGATGCCGAATTTTGCTTGGTTGTCACTTGCGAGTCTAATGAAAACCGCATGGAAACTACGGAAGAATTTGAAGATTTACGTGATTGGAGACGCTCCACCGCAGTTCAAAGAAGAGATCAAATCTATGATAGATGAGTTAACGGAAGTTAACTTAGGTACTAGCGAAGAGCCTAGACCTACCTTTGTTAGCTCCTTACTCAATAAAGAAGTCTCCGAAGAAATAATCAAGTTATTAATGTAATTTAAAGACTGTTTTGCTTGGAGCTACGATGAGATGCCAGGATTAGCTCTAGAAGTCGCAGATCCATAAGCTAGGAGTGGATCCTACTTCGTCCAGTCAGACAAGGTCCCGAAGAATGCGTCTAGAAATCGAACAACAAGTCATAGCTGAAGTTAAAAAGCTAATAGACGCTAAATTTGTCCGTGAAGAACAATACCCGACTTGGTTAGCCAATGTGGTGCCAGTCAGGAAGAAGAATGGTCAAATCAGAATTTGTGTGGATTTCAGAGATTTAAACAAGGCATGTCCAAAAGATGAATTCCTCTACCGATCCCAGAATTAATGATCGACATTGCTTCAACACATGAAATATTCTCATTCATGGTTGGATCTTCAGGATACAACCAGATAAAAATGGCTCCAGACTGAAGAACGCAGGAGCAACCTACCAGAGAGCAATGACAAGAATTTTTGATGATCTCATCCACAATCAATTCGAATGCTACGTGGACGATGTGTTCATCAAAAGCAAAGTAAAGGAAAACCACCTGTACGATTTGAGAATTTTTTTTCGAACGATTAAGACAATTTAACCTTAAGATGAATCCCTTAAAATCCGCCTTCGGTGTCACCTCCGGGAAATTCTTAGGATTCGTTGTCCGACATCGTGGAATTGAAATCGATCCGGAAAAGATTAAAGCTATCTTAGAAATGCCGCCTCCCAAAACCTTAAAATAACTACGATCTTTTCAAGGGAAGCTGGCATATCTTCGACGCTTTATCTCGAACTTGTCAGGTAGGTGTCAGCCTTTCTCGGCATTAGTTAAAAAGGACGCCAAATTTATTTGGGAAGAGAAATGCCAGAAGGCCTTTGAGGACATTAAACAATATTTAATGACACCTCCTCGTCTTAGCTGCCCTGACCTCGGGTAGACCGTTGATACTTTATACCGCGGCTTTAGACGACTCACTCGGAGCCCTGTTAGCCCAGGTCAATGATGAGGGTAAAGAAAATGCTCTTTACTACTTAAGCTGTCGATTACTTCCGACGAAAATAAAGTATCCCGCAATTGAAAAGCACTGTTTGGCCCTGGTCTTCACCGCTCAAAAGCTCAGGCACTACATGCTTTCTCATAAGGTCAACCTGATCTCGAAATTTAATCCATTGCAATACTTGATGACCCGTCCAACGCTTTACGGCAGACTTTCCATGTGGTCAATGATATTATTGCAATTCGATATAACTTTCGTGCCTCTTCGTGCCGTAAAGGGACAAGTCCTAGCAGACTTCCTCGCAAGACACCCTTTGCTTGGCAGAATCTTCTCTCAATGACGACTTGCCGGATGAACAAATAATGAGCTTAGAAGACCCCGATGATCGACGTTGAAAATTATATTTTGATGGAGCATCTTCAGCACACAAAGACGAAGAATCGCAAGTGATAGTGTCCTGTAGGCGGGAATCGGACTAATCTTTATAACACCGGAGCGGGGGATGTTAAGATACTCCTACCACTTAACAGAGCCATGTACAAACAACGAGCGAATACGAAGCTCTCGTAACGAGATCGGAATTAGCTATTCAAATGGGGATAACAAACATCAACATCTACGGTGATTTGCAGTTAATCATTCAACGGATCACCGGACGAGTACAAAATTTTAAAGCCAAGACTCGAGCAATACTTCCAAGTATGCCATACGAGTTGTTGGAACGGATTCCGAATGTGACAATCTACAAAATTCGCAGAAAAGAAAATGCTTTAGCAGATGCGTTGGCCCGCCTCACAAAAGAATTTGCTCGCTGCAAGATGAATCGGTGGAAGTGTCGGATCACGGACGTCGAGTCCTATCACGACTCGACATAGACACAATACACAAATCGAGAAAAGAAAAAGAATCGATTACAGCAGTGATGTAGAAAACACGGAAGATTGGCGACAACCATTAATAGACTATCCGCAAACAGGAAAACTACCGGACGATAGGTCGTTAGCCCATCGGATCAAGAAAAGAACTCGTCCTACGCATTAATAAACAATATGTTATACGAGAAGGTCTTTTGATCAAATGTGGCTAAGGTGCTTAAGCGGGTCCGAGGCCCGTGAAATTGTTAAAGAGGTACATTCGGGACTCGTGGCGCTCACCGATCGGGTCCGAAGATGAAAATGAAAATTAAAATACTAGGGTACTACCGGCCCTCGATGATGATCGATCGCATGAAAATCGCCAAGAGCTGTCACCAATGCCAAGTGCACGGAGTGGTTCTACACCAACCTCCAAATGTGCTACATCCGACAATTGCGTCATGGCCATTTGAATGTTGGGGCACAGATATAGTGGGTCCAATAGAACCACCATCTCAAAAGGACATCGTTTTATCCTTGCGGCTACAGATTACTTTTCCAAATGGGCAGAGGCAGTTCCACTAAGAGAAGTGAAAGCACACCACGTGCTACAGTTTTTCAATAACCAAGTTGTCTACAGTTTCGGAGTGTCGCGCAGGATCATCTCAGATAATGGGTCGACATTCGAAGCACACAAATTAACAATTTTGTCGGGAGACACGGAATCGACCGGCGGTATTCAACAATTTACTACCCAAGAGCAAACGGTCTCGCCGAGGCTTTTAATAAAACTCTCGTTCAAATCTTAAAGAAAACCTTGGACGATAATAAGAGAAATTGGCACGAGAAGTTATTAGAAGCCTTATGGGCCTACCGGACAACCTTCGAACTCCTACTCGAGCTACACCTTACGCTCTAGTGTATGGGTCCGAGGCGATGTTACCCTTAGAGGTTCGGCCTTCCTTCACTCGGAATTGCGATTGCAAACAAAATCACGATGGAAGAGAATGCCGGATTACGACTAGAGGAATTAGTAAGCCTGGAAGGGAAAAGACTTGCAGCACAGTAGAATTTAGAACTATACCAAGCTAAGATGGTTCAAGCCCGTGACAAACTGGTCCGCCCAAGGACCTTCAAAGTTGGTGACTTAGTTCTTGTTCTCAAGATACCTATCCTTGCACACCGCAAGATAGGAGGAAAATTTGAACCCACTTGGGAAGTACCATTTATGGTTGAAGCAGTATACTCAGGAGGCTTCTACCAGCTAGTGAATTGCCAAGGAGAACGACATATGCTTCCGATCAACGGACGATACTTGAAGAAGTATTACGCTACCTGATGTTTCGAAGGAATGAATTCTTCATCCCTAGAAGCACGGGCGAAGTAATTACTTATAACTGGGTCCGAACCCAAAAATAAAAAAAAATGTGCTAAAATAAATAAAATTATGATAATAAAGTCTTCTTTGTTCTCCCTTCCAAATCAAAATCTTTTTTCCGATCTTTTCCTACTTTATTCCTGTTGAATTTGAAAATATAAAAGGAATAATAAAAAAAACTGTCTTTAATAAACATTTTCTTAATGTTCTTGTTCTTAAGATACGCCCCGATCCTTTTCCTTGTCTTTTCGCGGGAAATGTCGAACGGGCGGTTGGTCCTGAACTTTAGAAATGGCGTAAGCCTTGCACTCGACGAAAAGAGGGTGAAAGATGGAGCGATAATAGAGATTGACTCAGACTTCGCACTAGCAGGCCTACGATACGAGGAAGGTGACTGGGTCCCACCGATCGAGAGGAACCGCCCGATCCGGACGATAATGAAAGTGGGTGGCCCAAGCCACCAACCCGAGCCAGAAGAAAAGGAAAACAAACACCGAGGAGGACAAGAGAATCAAGTCCGTAGTCGCTACGACGAGAGGGCGAGCTTGTCAGCGCCACACCCACATAAATTCAGGAAGTACGAAGAGCTACTCTCACAGCAACTCAGTGAAGAAATAAAAATCGCCGTATCCGCAAGATGTTAACTAAACTAGCAGCGGACCAGCGCGACGAGGCGGTTGCTCGCCGCGTGCATATACTTCAAGGATGCCGGTTCACCGGAGAACCCGAAGGAAGGAGGCCGACTCCGAGGATAACAGAAGAGACTAGGGAAATCTCAAGAAGATCAGAAGAAGGAAGGCTACCACGCCACCAGATAAAACCACCAGTAATGCATAACCTTGTTGCAGAAGCAACACCGGAGGATGTCCCAAAGGAGACCATCCCTGAGGAGCCGAGGTATGCAGGAGAACGCGAAGAGATTGAGCCATATATCCCATAGTACGTCACCAGGCCTCGCCATTTGCAGATTATTCCAGAATACGAGCTAGAAAAAATGCAGAATGTCGAGAAGAAAATTTTTGAATACTTCGAGAGAATCAGAGGCAGGAGGATCAATATACTAGAAGGCCTCGAGCTACATACAAACGTGTTCTCAGAATACGAACAACAACAAATTGGGGGCTGCATCCGGGATTTGAAAAGAATGGGTCGAGCAGGCCTCCTAAGAGGAAACACCTACTCAGAACCCCGAAGATGGATGCCAGGGAAAGGGAGAATTACAATACAATGTGGATGCTGCTACAACTTCGCAGAAGACAGGAAGGGAAACCCACCGGGGATACTCCGTCATGGCAAGGTAGATCCAATGCCATTGGTCATCAAAAGGATGGTAAAGAGAATGATAACATGGAGGGTAACGCCAGGCAGATTGCATACCCAACGGTTGCATCATTAACATTTACAAGAACGGTGATCGCATACCCCCACACATCGATCACCACGACTTTGTCGACCTTTCGCACGCGTTCTTTTCGAACGAGTGTAATATCATGTTAGGATCCGACCTCCGGATAGCGGACCCGTGTGAGTTCCGAGGGCCGGTAAAGATACCATTACCGGTAGGTTCCGTCATAATACTAAAGGGCAACCGAGCGGATGTCGCTAAACATTGCATACCGTGAGTGCCAATGAAGCGGATCTCGGTTACTTTCGAAGGATGGATGACGAGAAAGCACATTACCACTTCCAGCCGGACCCGGAGCTGAGAGCCTCCGGCCTTACGAGTCGTGAGTTACATGGAAAATATCACACCTCCAACGTACATCCATACGGCATCCTTGCCAAGGATGGCTTGGAAGGTGATGTTATTGACCATGTACCTCACTATTCAGACATGGATTTTTGACAGATGCCTTTTTGGATGGATCGACAAAGATCATACATAGTCCGTTTTGAGTCTACATGGATTGTATGAGGTGTATTCCAAATCGAGTTGTATGATGTATCTTCAACATGATTGGAATGAAAGTGACCATGTCACATTTTTGGCCTTCACCTCTTTTGTGCAAGTTGATTGGGAAACGCCATTAAAGTTAAATGAACTTCGAACAAAGAACAGAAAAGAAACAAAAAGAATAAAAGAAAAAACTTTCCTTAAAGATCTAAAAAAATGAAGAACTCTAAATTCACATGAACATTAAATGAACGATAAGGCAAATTTGAATTGTTAAAGGACAAACAAAACGAGCACAAATTTTAAATCAAAATTTAAATTCAACCTTCCAGATCTCAAATCAAATCTCAATCAAATTCAAATTCAACCTTCCAGATCTCAAATCAAATCTCAATCAAATTCAAATTCAATCTTCTAGATCTCAAATCAAATGTCAATCAAATTCAAACTCAATCTTCCAAATCTGAAATCCAATCCGTTCTACTCTCTCCCTTGTCTAGGATGGAAGCGGTTGATTCCATTGACATGGAGCCATGAGGTTTTCGATTCGAATCTGATGGCGAGGAATTGTATCCAATCCAAACCAGCAACTTTCCATCAACTCTTTTGAATGGGATATGTAACATCTACATATTCCCTCCTAATCTGTTTCTTTCCACAAAAATCTTTTACAACTTTCATGAAATTCTCGACACACCAAAATTCCACACTTTTCAAATCAACATTACAAATCTTTGCAAAATCAGTTACCATTCAAAATCAAATTCTTGAGGTTGAAGATTTTACATCTGAGACTGCATTGCTTTAGGATTCTTTCCCTATCGAAATGAAATACATCAAAATCAAACTTTTGGGGTTGAGGATTTTACATCCGAGACTGCATTGCTTTAGGATTCTTTCCCCATCGCAATGAAATACATTAAAATCAAATTCTTGAGGTTAAGGATTTTACATCCGAGACTGCATTGCTTTAGGATTCTTTCCCTATCGCAATGAAATACATCAAAATCAAACTTTTGGGGTTGAGGATTTTACATCCGAGACTGCATTGCTTTAGGATTCTTTCCCTATCGCAATGAAATACATCAAAATCAAACTTTTGGGTTGAGGATTTTACATCCGAGACTTCATTGCTTTAGGATTCTTTCCCTATCGCAATGAAATACATCAAAATCAAACTTTTAGGGTTGAGGATTTTACATCCGAGACTGCATTGCTTTAGGATTCTTTCCTTATCGCAATGAAATACATCAAAATCAAACTTTTGGATTGAGGATTTTACATCTGAGACTTCATTGCTTTATGATTCTTTCCCTATCGCAATGAAACACATCAAAATCAAATTCTTGAGGTTGAGGATTTTACATCCGAGACTGCATTGCTTTAGGATTCTTTCTCTATCGCAATGAAATACATCAAAATCAAACTTTTGGGGTTGAGAATTTTACATCCGAGACTGCATTGCTTTAGGATTCTTTCCCTGTCGCAATGAAATACATCAAAATCAAACTTTTGGGGTTGAGGATTTTACATCCGAGACTGCATTGCTTTAGGATTCTTTCCCTGTCGCAATGAAATACATCAAAATCAAAATTCTTGGGGTTGAAGATTTTACATCCGAGACTGCATTGCTTTAGGATTCTTTCCCTATCGCAATGAAATACATCAAAATCAAACTTTTGGGGTTGAGGATTTTACATCCGAGACTGCATTGCTTTAGGATTCTTTCCCTATCTTCAATGAAATACATTAAAATCAAACTTTTGGGGTTGAGGATTTTACATCCGAGACTGCATTGCTTTAGGATTCTTTCCCTATCCCAATGAAATACATCAAAATCAAATTCTTGAGGTTGAGGATTTTACATCCGAGACTGCATTGCTTTAGGATTCTTTCCCTATCACAATGAACTACATCAAAATCAAACTTTTGGGGTTGAGGATTTTACATCCGAGACTGCATTGCTTTAGGATTCTTTCCCTATCGCAATGAAATACATCAAAATCAAATTCTTGAAGTTGAGGATTTTACATCCGAGACTGCATTGCATTAGGATTCTTTTCCTATCGCAATGAAATACATCAAAATCAAACTCTTGAGGTTAAGGATTTTACATCCAATACCGCATTACTCTGAGATCTCTCCTCATTGTAGTGATTCAATCCAATCAATTCAATTTTTTTTTGAGGTTGAAGATGCTACATCTAAAACCACGAAATTTCGATTTTCATTTCAAGTTCAAATCCCTTCAAATTAATTTTAACAAAACTTTAATCTAAATTGAAACTCAAACTAAAATCTGAGCTCACACATCAAAACTTAAACTGAAACAAAATGAAATCTAAATCGAAATTCCCCGCATCATGTGATTTGGGATTCATCTCCTTTTCCTTTCCCTAGCGAGAGTTCAGGAATTTCTAGTCTCAGAGATATACTTGACAGTCCCCAGCGAAAACTCTTCTACTCTGTCCCAAGTTTGTCACTTGGACTTCTGTATTGGTTTTGTTGATCGCCTCGGTCAACACCAATATGCGCGGTGTGCTCTGTCAGCTCACCACACCTATTGGGGGTCCATTTGTTGACCTCATTTTTGATGAGGTCTTCTCTTCTTCTTTTTAGTACTTAGGATCTAGCCTTAAGTCGTTCCTTTGACTATCCTAGAGGATTAGAATTGGGGCCCACCACCTAGAATTTCAAACCACTTCTTAACTCCCTGCAAACTCCACAAACTTGATTGTAAACCCCTAATCACCTAAAGGGTTGAAATCAAATGTGGAAGTTTAAAGGATGGGTTCCTATAGGACTCTTTGGCCTTATGACCGCTCACAGGTGGCCTCGGTGCGGTGAGGGCCGACTTACACACACACTATACTTATACACTACACTTTCACACACCTCCTAAAACCACACCTATACCCAACTTGACCTCCTGACTCATAAAGGTGATTCACATGGATGGTCCTTAACTCCTAAGCCCTTGGCTAAGAGGGTTAGGAACAACATAGCGAATGCCTCAAATGAGTCCCTTCATGGCTCATGTGGGCTTGATATGGTTTCATGGCTCAAACAAAATGATTTCATTCCATTTACATTTACCCAATCTTTAATTTTCCAAATTTTCAATTTTTGACCCCCGGGACCCTACACCCGCTTAGCCTACCCAAAACCCTTGAAATTACCCAAACTTTTCAAAATCTCCAAATAACCCAAAATTCTCCAAAATTAACCTTGAATATTTCCCCTCCACTCAAATTTATCATTCATTGCCAAAAATACCAAGAATTCCAAAAATACCCCCCAATACCCTCCAAATACCCATAATGCCCCTCTTGACCCAAAAATCCAAAAAATCAAAAAATTCCCAGAAAATCCCAAATATTCCCAATTTTATTTTGTTCAACTACACCATGGGCCAATTTTGTCAATTTACCCCACTTTTGTTAAAACCCCCAATTTGACCCATTTTAACCCAAAGTGAACCCAATGTCAAACCAAACCTATCCAATTGACCCAAATTCTGGTCCAAGTCAATTCTAAACATCAATTTAACATTCCCAACACCAATCTAGACCAAATCCAAGTCCAATTTGATTGACATTTGAATCCAATTTCACTTTTGGCATTAAAGCCCAATTTGAACCCATGACCCAAACATAGCCCAAACTAACCCAATTCAACTCCAATTAACCCCAAACCTTTTGTAAACCTTCCCTAACATCCCCACAAACAAAACACTAACATAATTTGCCCAAATTGTTGACCCAAACCCCACCCAAATTCAACCCAAAACCAAAAAGCCCAATTTTGACCTAAACCCAAACCCAACCCAATTCAAACCCAAACCACTCCAAACTTGTTTCAAATCAATCATGACACATCCCTAATCCAAACTCAACATTTATTTGGCATGGCCCGTTGCAAACTTTCCTCTTCAAAAGCCCACTTACCTAAACCATTTTAAAAGCCCATCTTCACTAAATTTCAAAGGCCCAAAATTCATCCTAAAGCCCACACTACAATCTCATCCCATCATCATTCAATTAATATCATCCCTTAAGTCCTAATTTAATCATCAAATGGTTCCAAATCAAGCTATATGCCAAATCACCCCTAAATACCAAAATTCACAAAATCCTTCTCCATGAAAATTGACTTAACTTTTCCCAAGCCAAATGGAGCCATGAAGCCATGCATGACCCCATGGGAGCCATGAGAGCCATGGAATCTATTTTCCACCTCACCAAAACATTAATGGCAAGAGAGGGGATCTCTTTCTTAAACCATCTTAAACCCTTTTTTACCTTAAGAATGTCACATACTAAACCATGCTTAGCCACCTCACCATGAATGGAGACCACACCATTTTCTCTTGGCTAACCCAAGTGACTCTTTTCAGCCCAAAACCAAGCTTTGGGTGGTGCACCTAGCCCAATCCATGAGTTGACCAAAATCAACCCTAAATGTACCCTTACCCCATTCTACTTTGATTCAAACACTTTACACATGTCCAAGCCCGATTGACTTCACCATTGCCAAGCCCCGACCTGCCCGGTCAAGATGGTGACCCTTGCTCGCCGGCCAGCCACACAGGCCGCCGGAGAACACCACACCCGAGAGCATCATGTGAGCCTAAGCTTGGAATTCTCACCTGCTGAGTTGCCTCATGCCCAATGGCCACCATGGCTGTTCTTCTCCTCACCAGAGCAGCTGATCCCAAGCCCTAACTCCCCCTGGGAGAGCCTCCAGCCAGCTCTATTTAAACCCCACCTCTCTCGGCCATGGAGGAGGTGCTGAACCAACCTTAAGGAAACTCTGCCAAAATCATTCCAGACCACTCTCCACACATAGAGCACTTGATTCCCACTGGATTCCAGCCCCAATTCCCTCCAGTCGAGCTCGATTTTGAGTTCGAACTTCAGCACAAAACCGGGACACTTCTTCACGGTGAACCAATCCCCAAATTGATTGATCCTACACCTTCACCGGACCGAGGGAAGAAGTTTACCGGCAAAAGCCCCCTCTCCGGGCCACCCATCCGTTCCGGACTCCAAGCTTTGTAATCTGCCGTGGTCGAAATCCTACTGAGACAATTCACTGGGCCGAGGGACTTCATGCGGAGCTTGCTTGGACCCAATCGAAGGTGACACAACTCTCGGATTGAAGCTTCACTTCTCCGAGCAAAGGTATGGACTCACTCTTCTTCCCGAGCTCACGGAGATTCTCTATTTAATTTAAGTCGATTTCAATACATGTTTACCGTATGGATGTGTTCGTCTCCTCAAGACGAATCCATAGAGCATAAGAACACAAAAATCCGTTGAGAATCGAGTGAGAAATTAGGGTTAGAAGGTTGACAGTCACGGGTTCACACCAGTCGTAGACGATGACCAGGAGTCGTCGGATCGCGCGTGTATAAAGCGGACAGCCAGGATCGCGCCGGACGGAGCAACGGGACATGAACCGCGGGCCTCGTGGCATCCTAGTCAGGTGGTGGCGTCGAATGGGAGCGCGCCGCGTGGTCGTTCGGAGATGCCGAGGATGACAGGGCGCCGCGTGGATAAGTAGGAAATTAGGTTATTTTCCTATTTATTTAATTCCCTAAACTTCAAAAATGCATAACTTTGTGTAGGAAAATCAGAAAAATAAAATAAAAATACCCTCTTGCTCAGTGAACATAGGAGAATAATGTGGAAAAGAAATCATTTAATTTCATCAAGTATTTTATTTTTAATAATTTATTTACTCTCTGCACATTTTTAATTCTCCATGTACGTATACAATTCACCATGGCATGAGACCATAGGGCTTTTGAAGCCTCTGAATTTGGGAACATTCCCTGAATTTTCCAAAGTCAGAGGCCACCCCTATGGAGAGTTATTGATTTTTCAATTCTAGGTCACTATTCCGAATATTTTAATTCCAATAATTAGCATGTTGTGAAATAAATTCTAGGAAAATTTGAGGATGTTTCTTATGACCAGAGGACTCTAGGAAAAATAGGTTTTGAATTAATCCAGTTGGAATAACCCTAATTGGCTTAAACACCCAAAATAGGTCCTTAATCAATTAGAGCTAATCATACATAAAATTGACTTCAAATCAATTCTCCACTGTCCTTTAGGATCAGAGGAACCCACCATAAAAATTTGAAGTCAATTGGACTTGGTTAGCCCTAGTAAATGGGTTGATTAAGACATTTAGCCAATTTAAACTTTAAAAATTCATAACTTTCAAAATGCTTTTCAAAAATTCACCAAATTGGTTTTGGAGCCTCTCTCGATATCAGGGGAATTTAAGAAAATTAAAATTGTAATTTTCTAAAAAATTTGATTTTTTTGCATTATTTTAATATTTTTAATAATTAAAAAATAATAAAAATCACAAAAAAATAAAATTCACCAAAATGCTATATTTTGAATTTTAATCACTTAGGAACAAACCCCATATTTTTCTTAGGTCCCTATGATGAGATATTAAATTTTGAAGCCTTAAGGTAATTTTAAAATTAAAAAAAATGTATTTTCTAGCAATTCCACTAAAATAATTCTAATAAATCAAAAAAAAATCAGAAAATTGTAAAAATTGATTCTCTGATTTCCTTGATATCAGAGAGATTTTTAAAAAATATAAAATTCATTTTTCAACCTTTATTTTATTTTTAAATTAATTAATACTCCAAAACTCAAAATAATTATAATAAAAAGAATATAATTCAAAAAAATCACCAAAATTGGTCCAAGTGGTTCTTTGGTCATTAGAAATGTCCCATAATTTTCTTAAGGATAGAAACTTTCCCTTGGTCATATTATTAAATTTTCCTTGGAAATCCCTATTTTCCACCAAAGATAATTACATAAAAAAATTAAATACAGAAAAATCACATTTTCTCCTCTCATGCCTTTATTGACATATGAGTGAAGTCACATAAAAATTTCAAGTTCATTTAAGCTCAATTTAGTGAGTTATGAAATTATTAAGATTGAAGGGCAAAATAGTAATTAAAATTTTAATCTTTAATTAAAACTTTAGGCTTAATAAAATTAAAGAGTAAAATATTTGATCCTAATCTGATTTGGATGATTGAAATTTGAATAATAAGGGTAGAAACCTATTAAACAATTTAAAAATAATTAAAATAAACCTTAATCAAATAATTAATTAAATTTGGAAGAATAATAAAATTGGAATTATTAAAATAGAGATATTATTAGGAAGAGATTTGTTCTTTAATTTAAGAATCCCTAAATTAATCATCTCAATAATATTTAATTCCTAATTAAAATGATAATCCAAATTTAAGATTTAAAATGCTAAAAGACTTAATCATTAAATTAAATTAAAGTTAAATTATTTAAATTAAATCCTTTTAAAATTTCAATTAAATTAACACTTTAACAATTAAAATTAAATCATCTTTAAAACATAAAAAATAAAATATTAAATTAAAATTAAAAATAAAATTAAATTAAAATTAAATTAAATTAAATTAAATTAAATTAAATTAAATCAAATTAAATCAAATTAAATTAAATTAAATTAAATTAAATCATATTAAACTAAATTAAATTAAATTAAATTAAAATAAAAAATAAAATCAAGTTAAAATTAAAATTAGATTAAATTAAATAAATTAAATAAAAATTAAAACTAAACCAAATTAAATTAAATTAAAATTAAATTGAATTAAATTGAATTAAATATAACATCATTTAAGACATAAAAAATTTAAAAGTAAATCTAAAACAATTTGAACACTATTCCAAACTTAAAACCATTAATTGAAATCAAATTAAAATCACGAAATCACTTGAACATCGGTTTGCCCTCGAGAACTCATATTGTCATAGCTCCTAAATGGAGCATTAAGTGAAGTATTACTCCATTCATAGGATATTCAAATGTCCTAGTTCATCGAGCAAGGGACAAAACTTAATTAAACCTCGGATGATTACTTCACCTGATTAATTAAATTCATTTGGAAAAACAATTCTAGCAATATTGAAAAGATGTTTAAGATTCGTCTTAAGCACTTCCTCAATATGATAGGATGTTTATAAGAACAATTGAACTTAATTGTTCTTTGATAAAGAAAATCGTCCTCAAACCAAAACACAAGAACCTATACATCATAGGAGATGACTAGCTATAGGATTAGGAACATGATAGAAAACCATAACTCTTCCCTTAGCTTTACCTAGGAACTTGCTTTATATGCTTAAATATTCTAAATTGTGTTTAAGTGCAGCTTGGGATGACGGGAAGACCCTCCAGGTACGCTTTTATTTTGTTACAATTTACTTTCTTGCAATTTACTTTATTGCAAATACACTTTACTTTTCTTGCATGATAAACAACTGTTGCATGAAAACTCACACCTTTAGGGTAGCCCCTAAAACTGAAACCAAAACTAAGTTAAAAGTCACTGCAAGATAAAATTCACCGCCACAACATTTCAAAATATAAAACAATTCAAAATTTAATCACAAACAGAACACAAAACTACAATTACAACTTAATTAAAACGTCTTGTTGGATGATCGGAAATACCTCGGATGATGTAACCTACATGTTGCTAACGGGATTTCCCACGGTCTAAATGAAAGTGTGGAACTCATTTAGTTGAGTATAGCAAATTCATCTGGATTTATGACTTCTAAAATAAACCTCTGCAACAACAAGGAGCTCGGAGCATGGTGGGCAGCACGACCATCGTCATCAGCAAAACCTGAGTCTACTTCAGCAAAACTTTCTTAGAATTAAATAACCAAGCCATAGGATTTCGAGGTAGTTTGCCTAGTGCAACATAAACCCTCAACCTTTTGTTAGGCATTTGCATTGCAAATTAAGCCCTAACCGGTCTTAGGACTCCGAGGTAGTCGTTCGATACGACATAAACCCTCACATCTTCAAGGCTATTTGTATGATTATGTCATACGAATATAAGTCCTAATTAATTAAAATTGGCAAGATCAAAACATTAAATAAACATTAGGACTTTCCTTAATTCAAGCCAAACAATAGGATAGTCGGGAAATTACCGAAGTCCACTTCGAATCTGTAATTTCTCCTACCTTTCTTCCTTTGAATTCCCAAAACAAAATGTTCCAAATTTGATCCATTCCCTATTTAAATTCTAAAATTCAATCCCTTGAAAACTTAAACTTTGAGATTCTTGAGAGCAGAACTACCGATTATTATCGAGAGTTTTCTTAGGTGATTCTCGTCACTTAAGATGTAATTAACTATAGAGGCTTGCCCTTATAGTGAATTTTAAGAACCCGAGTAATATAAACCCTGCTTAATTCATTTATATTAACTAGGGGAACTTGTCGGCTTATAAAATTGGTTCGCACACCAAACGGATGTCACAAATCTTCTAGTTTATTTAATCGAGCCCCATCACCAAACAGTGTGTCTATTCTTCGGGATAGATACACGGTTTGTGATGCGATGCTCGTTTATATAAACTATCCGGGATGTGAGGTCGGTTTGATTTCATATCTTAAAATTATTTTCAAAATCAAATACTACTTTCAAAATCATATATATATATATATATATATATATATATATATATATATATATATATATATATATATATATATATTTAAATTAAAACTAAAATCTAAAATTCGCCGACAATTTCTGTTAGGCGACCCCCTTTTCAAAACACTCAACCAAAAAATATGACGACAAACATGTCCAAATTCAATGAATCTTCTAGAAGGTCGGTCAGGCGCCGAGGCGCCGGAATCTGGCGCCTAGGCGCTAGACACCGCGTTTAGTTCTTCGCACCTCTTCGCTTTGGCTCGCACCTCTTTGCGTTTAAAACCGTTTTGGAGCGTCCAAATGCAATGTATCACATATCCTATTATCAAGGAACAACTGTGAGTCTTCTAGAATGTACAATAACTACTCACTCCATCAAAATAACCGTCCAAAAGTCATCAAAAACTTGACAGTTTTTGTATCGAGTCTGGCGCTTAGCTCCCTTTTGCTCCTTTTCCTTCTCTAGACCTTTTTACATCACCTACATCCTAAAACACAAAAATACCTTTCATTAAAGCATAATATCCTTAGAAATTGATAAAAATCAAGGCATAAAAATATGTATTTTTCTTCATGGATCAAAATTCCCCAAACCTAAATGTTACTTGTGCTCAAGTAACTCTTTTTGCTATATAAAATATAACCTTTTGAATAAAAGATAAATATTTTAGATTCCTTATAATTTTTGATTTTGTAAACTCTTTAGTAAATTATTAACCTAATTTCACTAACTAGATTTAATTTTAAGAATTTAAAAAATATTTAACTACTAAATCATAAGATTTCAAACTTTTCATTCATTTTGAAAATAATAGAAGCTTATTATATTAAGATCTCATAGATTATTTACAAGAAAAAGATTTTCTTGAAAAATCATTTTTAAATGAATATTCATGTATAAAAATTAAGTAAGATATGTAACTAGTTTTCTTCCTATAAGATAATTCAAGTGAAGCCAATTTTCGATTAGGCATTTCCTCAAGCTTCTCTTCTCTCTTTTTTTTAATTTTTTATATTATATAGAGAGGATTACTATATCTGGATAGCCTGTTAATGGTTTTGAACTTCACTATCCTTAACTTATATTTTTAAAACTTATACATTTTCACTTAATTATTATAACATAAATAAAAACTCAAAAAGATTTCCAATCATTCCTTTTTCAAGTGACAATTTTATTACTTAATATTTCTAAATTCTATCATTTCTATCATGAATAGAAAAATTCTTGAATTTTATTCTTCCTTAAGATAAATAATTCTATTCTTAAAATCAATCAAAGTTAGTAAAACTTTAGTTAATTTCACTAGATTGTTTATAATTTCAAAAATAAAAGTGGTCTCAAATAAATTTTTAATTCCTTAAGTTATGTTAAAAAGTTTTTATTTTGAAGAAAATATTAACTCTTTAAGGACAAATAAAATTTAAATTTGAATGTATATCCCTTCCCCAAACTTAAGTTTTGGTACACTATGAAAATTTTGAAAGTATGAGAGAAAGAAAATCATAAGAATTTTTATAAGTATGTAAAAACAATCTTAAAAAGTAAAATTAACTTCCTAAACATGCTTTTATGAATAATTAAGATAAAATTGAAGCATGTATAAAAAAGTAAGCAGGCTAATTTTTGATTATACTAAATTTGAAAAAAAATTAAAGCAAAGCAAAATTACTAAGTACTAAACAGTAGACTAAAACAAACATATAAATTAACTCTAAAATCAGTCTCAACACAATATACTAAAAATGTTTTAACCACATAATCCATCCACGCAAGTACATAAACTAAACAACACACATCAAACATAAAACTAACAAACAATCCAAACAAAACAAACTAACAACAGAGTAGCACTACTGACCCGACCCGCAATTAAGCAGTAAATTAACTTCCAAAAGATGGCCAAAAACTTAACCCGATTTATAAATGGCGGCTAGTGTGTGTCGGCATATTTTTAGGTCGTGTTTTATTTTGAAGAGGGGGTCGCCTAACAGAAATCTGTCGGCGAATTTTTAATTTAATTAAAATAAATAATTTGAAAAGTAGTATTTGATTTTGAAAATAATTTTAAATTTGAAGGTTTTAAGATATGAGATTAAACCGACCTCACATCCCAAATAGTTTATATAAACGAGCACCGCACCACAAACCGTATATCTATCCCTAAGGATAGACACACTGCTTGATGGTGGGGCTTCGATTAAATAAACTAGAAGATTAGTGACATCCGTTTGGTCCGCGAACCAATTTTATAAGCCGACAAGTTTCCCCTGCTTAATATGAAAACATTAAACAGGGTTTATATTACATGGGTTCTTTAAAATTCCCTATAAGGGCAAGCCCCTATAGTTAATTACATCTTAAGTGACGGGAATCACCTAAGAAAACTCTCGATAATAACCAATAATTCTGCTCTCAAGAATTTCAAAGTTTAAGGTTTTCAAAGATTGAATTTTGGAATTTCAATAGGGAATGGATCAAATTTTGGAACATTTTGTTTTGTGAATCCAAAGGAAGAGAGGTAGGAGAAATCACTGATTCGAAGTGAACTTCGATAATTTCCCGACTATCCTATTGTTTGGCTTGAATTTAGGAAAGTCCTAATGTTTATTTGATATTTCAATCTTGCCAATTTTAATTAATTAGGGCTTATATTTGTATGATAAAATCAAACAAATAGCCTAGAAGATGTGAGGGTTTATTGTCGTATCGGACGACTACCTCGGAATCCTAAGACCGGTTAGGGCTTAATTTGCAATGCAAATGCCTAACGAAGAGTTGAGGATTTATGTTGCACTAAGCAAGCTACCTCGAAGTCCTATGGCTTGGTTGTTTAATTCTAGAAAAGTTTTCTCTGAAGCGAGTTCGAGTTTTGCTTGACGACGATGGCCGTGTCGCCCACCATGCTCCAAACTCCTGGTTGTTGCAGAGGTTTAGTTTTAGAAATCATAAATCGGGAGTTGAGAAAAGTGTTTTGGTTTAGAGAAAATCTTAATTTCCAGGTGTTTTTTATGTTTTATTTAAAACAAATCTTAAAGTTGATTATAACGACACCGGTTAAGATCCCACGGTTCCATCCTTCCGGCATCATTATTTTTATCGGATTCACTTAGTCCAGATGAATTTGCTAAACTCAACTGAATGAGTTCCACACTTTCATTTAGACCGTGGGAAATCCCGTTAGCAACACGTAGGTTACATCATCCGAGGTATTCCCGATCATCCAACAGGATGTTTTAATTTAGTTGTAATTGTAGTTTTGTGTTATGTTTGTGATTAAATTTTGAGTTGTTTTATATTTTGGAATGTTGTGGCGGTGAATTTTATCTTGCAATGACTTTTAACTTAATTTTGGTTTCGGTTTTAGGGACTATCCTAAAGGTGTGGGTTTTCATGCAACGAGTTGTTTTATCATGCAAGAAAAATAAACGCAGTTGCAATAAAGTAAATTGCTAATAATGTAAATTGCTTGGAAAATAAATTGCAGGAAAGTAAATTGCAATAATACAAATGCGTACACGGAGGGTCTTCCCGTCATCCCAAACTGCACTTAAAACACAATTAGCATATTTAAGCGAGTTCCTAGGTAAAGCTAAGGAAAGGTTATGGTTTTCTACCAAATTCCTAATCCTATAGCTAGATCATTTCCTATGACGTCTAGGTTCTTTGTGTTTTGGTTTAAGGACGATTTTCTTCATCGAAGAATAATCAAATTCAATTGTTCTTATAAATGTCCTATCATATTGAGAAAGTGCTTAAGAAGGATCTTAAACATCTTTTCAATATTTCTAGGATTGTTTTAAGTCCAAATGAATTTAATTATACAAATGAATTAATCGTCCAAGAATTTCAAGTTTTGTTAACTTGCACGATGAACTAGGACATTTGAATATCCTATGAGTGAAGTGACACTTCATTTAATGTTTTATTTAGGAGTTATAATAACTAAAGCTTTCGAGGGTAAGTTAGTATTCAAATGATTTGGTTTAAGTTAAAGAGTTTAAATTTGGAATAGTGTTCAAGTTGTTTTTAAATTTATTTTCTTTTCGTTTTAGGTGATGTTATATTTAATTCAATTTAATTTAATTTTAATTGAGTTTTAATTTAATTTAATTTAATTTAATTTAATTTAATTTGATTTGATGTTTAATCAATTTGATTTGATTTAACTTTAATTTGATTTGATTTAATTTAATTTAATTTGATTTAATTTAATTTAGTTATTCAATTTAATTTAATTAATTTAATTTAATTTAATTTAATTTAATTTAATTTGATTGTTTAATTTAATTTAATTTGATTTAATTTAATTTTATTTAATTAATTTAATTTATTTAATTTAATTTAATTTAATTCAATTTAATTTAATTGTTTAATTTGATTTAATTTAATTATTTAATCTAATTTAATTTAATTATTAAATTTAATTTAATTTAATTTAATTGTTAAATTTAATTTAATTTTAATTTAATTTATCTTTAATTTGCTTTATTTTTAATTTTAATTAAAATTTTAAAAGAGTTTAATAATTTAATTAAGTCTTTTAATATTTTAAATTTGAGTTATCATTTTAATTAAAAATTGAGTATTAATGATATAATTAGTTTAGGGATTTTTTAAATTAAAGAATAAATCTCTTCCTAATAAATATCCCTTATTTTAATAATTCCAATTTATTATTCCTCCAAATTTAATCTATTATTTAATTTTAATCATTTTAAAATTATTTAATGGATTTCTACCCTTTAATTATTTAAATTTCAATCATCCAAATCAGATTAAGATCAAATATTTTACTTGTTGATTTTTATTATTAAACCTAAAGTTTTAATTAAGGGTTAAAAGTTTAATTACCATTTTACCCTTTAAGCTTAATAATTTCATAACTCACTAAATTGAACCCAAATGAACTTGAAATTTTTATGTGACTTCACTCATATGTCAATAAAGACATGAGAGGAGAAAATGTGATTTTTCTGTATTTAATTTATTTATATAATTATTTTTGGTGGAAAATAGAGATTTTCAAGGAAAATTTAATAACATGACCAAGGGAAAGTTTCTGTCCTTAAGAAAATTAGGGGACATTCCTAATGACCAGAGAAGCACTTGGACCAATTTTGGTGATTTTTTGAATTATATTATTTTTATTATAATTATTTTGAGTTTTGGAGTGTTAATTAATTTAAAAATAAAATAAATGTTGAAAAATGGATTTTATATTTTTCAAAAATCTCTCTGATACCAAGGAAACCAGAGAAGCAAATTTTGCAATTTTCTGATTTTTTTATGATTTATTGTAATTATTTTAGTGAAAATGCTAGAAAATACATTTTTTTAATTTTAAAATTACCCTAGGGCTTTAAAATTTAATATCTCACTAAATAGACTTAGGAAAAATATGGGGTTTGTTCCTAAGTGATTAAAATTCAAAATGTGACATTTTTGTGAATTTTATTATTTTTGTGATTTTTATTATTTTTTAATTATTAAAATATTAAAATATTATTAAAAATCAACTTTTTCAGAAAATTGAAATTTTAATTTTCTTAGGTTCCCCTGATATCAGAGAGGCTCCAAAACCAATTTAGTGAATTTTTGAAAAGTATTTTAAAAGTTATGAATTTTTAAAGTTTAAAATGGCTAAGTGACTTAATCAACCCAATTAGTGGGGTTAACCAAGTCCAATTGACCTCAAATTTTTATGGTGGATTCCTCTGATCCTAAAGGTCAGTGGAGAATTGATTTCAAGTCAATTTGATGCCTGGTTAATTCTAATTAATTAAAGACCTATTTTGGGTGTTTAAGCCAATTAGGGTTGTTTTAAATGAACTAAGTCAAAACCTTATTTTTCCTAGGGTTCTCTCGGTCATAAGGAACATCACCAAATTTTCCTAGAATTTATTTCACAACATGCTATTTACTGGAATTAAAATACTCAAAACGGTGACTCGAACTTGAAAAATCAAGAACTCTTCATAGGGATGGCCTCGACTTTGGAAAATTCGGGGAATGTTCCCAAATTCGGAGGCTTCAAAGCCCTATGGTCTCATGCCATGGTGAATTGTATGCATGCATGGAGAATTAAAACAATGCAGAGAGTAAATAAATTATAAAAAATAAAATATTTGATGAAATTAAGTGATTTCTTTTCCACATTATTCTCCTCTCTTCACCGAGCAAGAGGGTATTTTTATTTTATTTTTGTGATTTTCCTACACGAGAGATATGAATTTTTGAAGTTTAGGGAATTAAATAAATAAGAAAATACCTTATTTATCTATTTATCCACGCGGCGCCGCGTCAACCTCGGCAGCTCCGAACGCACACGCGTCGCGCTCCCATTCGACGCCGCCACCCGAGTCGGCGGCCGGGCCCCGCGGTTCTCGTACCGTCTCCCGGTCCGACGCAATCTCGGCCGTCCGTGCGCGCGTGTATCGAATGGACGGCATCCGTTCATCGTCCCCAAGTGTTCTCACCCGAGAGCCGTCCACACTAAATCCCTAAGATCTCACTCGATTCTCGATGGATTTTTACGTTCTTATACTCGTGGATTCGTCTCTGAAGAGACGAACACATCTATACGGCTAACATGCATTGAAACTAAGGCATTTGAAATGGAGAATCTCCGAAGCTCGGGATGGAGAGTTAACTCATACCTTAGCTCGGAGAAGTGTGGCTTCGATCCGAGAGTTGTTGCACCTTCGATTGGGTCCCAGCAAGCTCCGGATGAAGTCTCCCGGTGCAGGGAATTGTCCGGATATGATTTCGACCAAGCCCGATCACAAAGCTTGGAGGCCGGAGCAACCGGGTGGCCCGGAGATGGGGCTTTTGATGGTGGACACCTTCCCTCGGTCCGGTGAAGGTGTAGAGCCAATCAATTCGGGAATTGGCTCACCGTGGAGAAGTGTCCCGGTTTTGGGTGGAATTTCGACTGCGAAATTGAGCTTACAGAGGAGAAATGGCAGGGGGATCTCACTGGGGATCAAGTGCTCTAAGAGTGGAGAAGGGTCTAGAACAATTTTGGCAGAGTTTTGGCAAGGTTTGTGCTTGGCTCCCCTCATGGCCGAGAGGGGTGGAGTTTAAATAGGAGAGGGTGGAGGGCCTCCCAGGGAGAGTTAGGGCTTGGGATCGAGCCTGCTCTGGTGAGGAGAAGATCGGCCATGGTGACCACTAGGGATGGGGCGGCTCGGCGAAGTGAGAATTTCAATGTTGGCTCACATGTGAGCTCTCGGCCATGGTGTTTTCCGGCGGCACAGTGGCCGGCCGGCCGAGCATGGGTCACCCTCGGGGTCGGGTGGGTCGGGTCGGAGGTTTGTGCAATCAATTGGCAATTGCCATGTGTAAAGGAGTTGGATTGAAATGGAATGGGGGATGAGCTCTATTTTGGGTCCAAATGGGTCAACCCACCTTTGGGCTTAGTTCACCTCCCCATGGCCTCGATTTTGGGCTGAGAGGATCGATTGGGTCGGCCAGAGAGAGTGGTGTGGTCTCTATCCATGATGAGGTGGCTAAACATGGTTTAGTGTGTGACATGCTTAAGGTAAAAAGGCTTAATGAAAGATTAGGAAAGGAGCCCCTCCTTTTACCATTAATGGCATGGTCACATGTCGAGCCTCCCATGGCTTCATGTGGCTTGTCAATGGCTTGCATGGCTTGTCTTTGGCTTGGGGAAAGTTGAGTCAATTTCATAAAAATGGGTTTTAAGAAATTTTTGGTAATTTGATGGGAATTTGGATGAAGCTTCATTTGGAATAATTCAATGATGATTTTAGGACTTAGGTAATGGATTTAATTAAATGGATGACAAATGGAGATGTCATGTGGGCTTTAGGGTAGATTTGGGCTTTTGAATTTTGAAGGAAATGGGCTTTTAGAAGGGTTTAAGGGAAGTGGGCTTTTAAGTTTATGAATGTGTTCATGGATGAAAATTTTTGTAAAAGGTTGGGCCAAATAATTGTTGGGTTTAGCTCATGGATGTGTCATGAGTAACTTGAAGCAAATTTGGGGTAGTTTGGGCTTGAATTGGGTTGGATTTGGATTCTTTTGGTGAATGGGCCAATATAGGTCCAAGTGGGCCAAGTTGGGCCAATGTTGGGCTAGGGTTGAAATTGATGTAGAATTATTGTTGAGAAGTGTTTATGGGAGTGTTTCAAAGAGGTTTTGACTTTGGTTGGGATTTGATTTTTGGGGTTTGGGTTCATTTGGGTTAGGTTTGGGCTTAGGTCAAAAAAATGGGCCTTAAGGTCAAAAGTGGAATTGGATCCAAATTTCAATCAAATTGGACTTGGATTTGGTCTAGATTGGTATTGGGGATGTTGAATTGAAGTTTAGAATTGAATTGGACCAAAATTGGGGTCAATTGGGTAGGTTTGGTTTGACATTGGGTTCACTTTGGATTAAAATGGGTCAAATTGGGGGTTTTGACAAAAGTAGGGTAAATTGACAAAATTGGCCCATGGTGTAGTTGGACAAAATGAAATTGGGAATATTTGGGATTTTCTGGAATTTTCTGGGAATGTTTTTGAATTTTTGGATTTTTAGGCCAAGAAGGGTATTTTGGGTTATTTGGAGGGTATTGGGGGGTATTTTTGGAATCTTTGGTATTTTTGGGTATGGATGATCAATTTGAGTGATGTGGAGATGTTTGGGATTGATTTTGGAAAATTTTGGGTAATTTGGAAATTTTGCAAAAATTTGGGTAATTTCGAGGTTTTGGGTAGGTTTAGTAGGTGTAGGGTCTCGGGGTCAAAATCGAAAATTTGGGAAATCGAAGATTGGGTGAATTTAGGTGGAAAGAAATCATTTTGGTTGAGCCATGAAGCCATCTCGAGCCCATATGAGCCATGAGAGGACTCATTTGAGGCATTTGCTATGTTGTTCCTAACCCTCTTAGCCAAGGGCTTAGGGGTTAAGGACCATCCATGTGAATCACCTACATGAGTCGGGAGGTTAAGTTGGGTATGGGTGTGGTTTTAGGAAGTGTGTGGAAATGTAGTGTGTAAGTGTAGTGTAAGTCGCCCCTTCACTGGACTCGAGCCACCGTGGCAGGCTCCAAGGCCAAAGAGTCCTATAGGAACTCATCCTTTAAACTTCCACATTTGATTTCAACCCTCAGGTGATTAGGGGTCTATGGTCAAGTTTGTGGAGTTTGTAGGGAGTTTAGAAGTGGTTTGAATTTCTAAAAGGCGGGTCCCAATTCTAGTCCTCTAAGGTAGTCGCGGTGAAAAGCCTAAGGCTAGATCCTAAGTACTAAAGAGAGAAGAGAAGACCTCATCGAAAATGAGGTCAACAAATGGACCCCCGATAGTGTGTGGTGAGTCGACGGAGCACACCGCGCGTATGGGTGTTGACCGCAGCCGATCAACAAAACCAACACAAACGTCCAAGTGACAAACTTAGGACAAAGCAAAAGAATTTCCGTTGGGGAGTATCGGGTATGTTCCCAAAACTGGAGATACCTGAACTCTCGCTGGGGAAAGGAAAAGGAGGTGAATCCCAAATCACATGACCTGGGAGAATTTCGATTTAGATTTTATTTTGTTTTAGATTTATGTTTTAGATTTCAACTTGGAGTGTTTTTTTTTTTTTTTTTTTTTTTTTTTTAGATTGAAGTTTGTCAAAATTGATTTGAAGGATTTGATTTGAAATTAAAATTGGAGTTCTGAGGTTTTAGATGTAACATCCCCAACCTCGAAAGAAAATTGAATTGATTAGATTGAATCGTTGCAATGAGAAGAGATCTCAGAGCAAAGCGGTGTTGGATGTAAAATCCTTAACCTCAAGAGTTTGATTTTGATGTATTTCATTGCGATAGGGAAATGATCCTAAAGCGATACGGTCTCGGATGTAAAATCCTTAACCCCGGGAATTCGATTTGATGTATTTCGAGTGCAATAGGGAAAGAATCCTAAAGCGATGCGGTCTTGGATGTAAAATCCTTGACCCAAAAGTTTGAATTTGATGTATTTCGGTGCGATAGAGAAAAGAATCCTAAAGCGGTGCGGTCTTGGATGTAAAATCCTCGACCCAAAAGGTTTGAATTTGATGTATTTCGAGTGCAATAGGGAAAAAATCCTAAAGCGAGTGCGATCTTGGATGTAAAATCCTCGACCCAAAAGGTTTGAATTGATGTATTTCGAGTGCGAAGGGAAAGAATCCTAAAGCGAATGCAGTCTTGGATGTAAAATCCTCGACCCAAAAGAGTTTGATTTGATGTATTTCGGTGCGATAGGAAAAGGATCCTAAAGCGATGCAGTCTTGGATGTAAAATCCTCGACCCAAAAGGTTTGAATTGATGTATTTCGGTGCGATAGGGAAAGAATCCTAAAGCGATGCGGACTTGGATGTAAAATCCTCGACCCAAAAGAGTTTGATTTGATGTATTTCGGTGCAATAGGAAAAGGATCCTAAAGCAGTGCAGATCTTGGATGTAAAATCCTCGACCCAAAAGAGTTTGATTTGATGTATTTCGGTCGATAGGAAAAGGATCCTAAAGCGATAGCGATCTTGGATGTAAAATCCTCGACCCAAAAGAGTTTGATTTGATGTATTTCGGTGCAATAGGAAAAGGATCCTAAAGCGATGCGGTCTTGGATGTAAAATCCTCGACCCAAAAGAGTTTGATTTGATGTATTTCAGTGCGATAGGAAAAGGATCCTAAAGCGATGCAGTCTTGGATGTAAAATCCTCGACCCAAAAGGTTTGAATTTGATGTATTTCGGTGCAATAGGAAAGAATCCTAAAGCGATGCGGTCTTGGATGTAAAATCCTCGACCCAAAAGGTTTGAATTGATGTATTTCAGTGCAATAGGAAAAGAATCCTAAAGCAGTGCAGTCTTGGATGTAAAATCCTCGACCCAAAAGTTTGAATTTTGATGTTTGATTCGAGATCTGGAAGAAATTGAATTTGAATTTGATTGAGACTTGAAGCCTGGAAAGATTGAATTCGGAATTTTGGAAATTTGGAAGGATGAGTTTGAACTCGATTGAAATTTGATTTAAGATTTGATTTGAAATTTGGAAGATCAAGTTTGAAACTTGATCGAGATTGGATTTGGAATTTGATTGAGGATTTGATTTGAAATTTGTAAAGATGAAATTTGATTTTGAAGTTTGGAAGGATGGAATTTGATTTTGAAGTTGATTTCGTTTATCTTTTAATGGTTCAAATTTTATTTTATTGTTTATTTAATGTTCATGTGTACTTAGTGTTTGTCATTTTTCAGATTTTTTTTTTTATATTTTCGAATTTAACAGGAATGAAGTAGGATAATATCCGGAAAGAGATCTTGATTTGAAAAAGGAAACAAGGAAAACTTAATTATCATGATTTTATTTATCTTAGCACATTTTATTATTTTTGGGTTCGGACCCAATCACAAGTAATTACTTCGCCCGTGTTTCTTAGGGATGAAGAATTCATTCCTTCGAAACATCGAGTAGCGTAATACTTTTTCAAGTATCGTCCGTTGATCGGAAGCATATGTCGTTCTCCCCGGCAATTCACTAGCCGGTAGGAACCTCACGAGTATACCGCTTCAACCACAAACGGTCCTTCCCAAGTGGGTTCAAATTTTCCTCCTATCTTGCGGTGTGCAAGAATAGGTCTCTTGAGAACGAGAACTAAGTCACCAACTTTGAAGGTTCTTGGGCGGACCCGGTTTGTCATGGGCTTGAACCATCTTAGCTTGGTATAGTTCTAAATTGCGTTGTGTCTGCAAGTCTTTTCCCTTCCAAGCTTTCTAATTCTTCGAGTCGTAGTCCGGCGTTTTCTTCGTCGTGATCTTGTTTGCAACTCGCAATTCCGAGTGAAGGAAGCCGAACCTCTAAAGGTAACACCTGCCTCGGACCCATACACCGGAGCGTAAGGTGTAGCTTGAGTAGGAGTTCGAAGGTTGTCCGGTAGGCCCATAAGGCTTCTAACAATTTCTCGTGCCAATTTCTCTTATTATCGTCCAAGGTTTTCTTTAAGATTTGAACGAGAGTTTTATTAAAAGCCTCGGCGAGGCCGTTTGCTCTTGGGTAGTAAATTGTTGAGTATCGCCGATCGATTCCGTGTCTCCCGACAAAATTGTTGATTTGTGTGCTTCGAATGCCGACCCATTATCCGAGATGATCCCGCGCGGCACTCCGAAACGAGTAGACAACTTGGTTTTTGAAAAGCTGCAGAGCACGTGGTGTGTTTTCACTTCTCTAAGTGGAACCGCTTCTGCCCACTTGGAAAAGTAATCCGTAGCCGCAAGAATGAAACGATGTCCTTTTGAAGATGGTGGTTCTATCGGACCCACTATATCCGTGCCCCAACATTCAAATGGCCACGACGCATTGTCGGGTGTAGCACATTTGGAGGTTGGTGTAGAACCACTCCGTGCACTTGGCATTGGTGACGGCTCTTGGCGATTTTCATGCGGTCGGTCATCATCGAGGGCCGAGTAGTACCCTAGTCTTTTAATTTTCATTTTCATCTTTGGACCCGATCGGTGAGCGCCACGAGTCCCGAATGCACCTCTTTAACAATTTCGCGGCCTCGGACCCGCTTAGGCACCTTAGCCACATTTGATCAAAAGACCTTACGTATAATGTGTTGTTTATTAATGCGTAAGACGGAGTTCTTTTCTTGATCGATGGGCCGCCGACCTATCGTCCGGTAGCTTTCCTGTTTGCAGGGTAGTCATCAATGGCTGTCGCCGATCTTCGTGTTTTCCGTCACTACTGCAACTCGATTCTTTTTCTTTTCTTGATTTGTGTATTGTGTCGTCATGTCGAGCCGTGATAGGACTCGACGTCCGTGAACCGACACTTCCACCGATTCATCTTGCAAACAGGCAAATTCTTTTGCGAGACGGGCTAAAGCATCTGCTTAAAGCATTCTCTTTTCTAGGAATTTTGTAGATTGTCACATTTGGAATGCGTTCCAACAACTGTATGGCATACTTGGAAGTATTGTTCGAGTCTTGGCTTAAAAATCCGTATTGTCCGGCGATCTGTCGAATGATTAACTCGTGAATCCCCGTAGATGTTGATGTCCGTTATCCCCATTTGAATGGTTAATTCCAATCCCGTTATGAGGGCTTCGTATTCCGCTTCGTTGTTTGTACACCGGTTACGTCAAGTGGTAGGAGTATCTTAACATCCCCCGCTCCGGTGTTATAAAGATTAGCCCGATTCCTGCCTTACCGGGCACTATCACTTGCGATTCTTCGTCTTTGTGTGCTGAAGATGCTCCGTCAAAATATAATTCCCAACGTCGATCGTCAAGGTCTTCTAGGTTCATTATTTGTTCATCTGGCAGATCGTCATTGAGAGGAGATTCGGCCGCAAAGGGTGTCTTGCGAGGAAGTCTCGCTAAGACTTGTCCCTTTACGGCACGCGGAGGCACGAAAGTTATATCGAATTGCAATAATATCATTGACCATCCGGCAAGTCCGCTGGAAAGTGTTGGACGAGTCATCAAGTATTGCAATGGATTAAACTTCGAAATCAAGTTGACCTTATGAGAAAGCATGTAGTGCTCCGAGCTTTTGAGCGGCGAAGATCGAGGCCAAACAATGCTTTTCAATTGCGGGATACCTTACTTCCGTCGGAAGTAAACGACGGCTTAAGTAGTAAAGAGCATTTTCTTTACCCTCATCATCGACACAGGCTAACGAGGCTCCGAGGAGTCGTCTAGAGCCGCGGTGTAAAGTATCGCTGGTCTACACCGAGGCCGGGGCTGCTAAGACAGGAGGTGTCATTAAATATTGTTTAATGTCCTCGAAGGCCTTCTGCATTTCTCTTCCCAAATAAATTTGGCGTCCTTTTTAACTAGTGCCGAGAAAGGCTGACACCTACTTGACAGGTTTGAGATAAAGCGTCGAAGATATGCCAGCTTCCCTTGAAAAGATCGTAGTTGTTTTAAGGTTTTGGGAGGCGGCATTTCTAAGATGGCTTTAATCTTCTCCGGATCGATTTCAATTCCACGATGTCGGACAACGAATCCTAGGAATTTCCCGAGGTGACGCCGAAGGCGCATTTTAAGGGATTCATCTTAAGGTTAAATTGTCTTAATCGTTCGAAAACAATTCTCAAATCATACGAGTGGTTTTCCTTTACTTTGCTTTTGATGACGACATCGTCCACGTAGCATTCGACTTGATTGTGGATGAGATCATCAAAAATTCTTGTCATTGCTCTTTGGTAAGTTGCTCTCGCGTTCTTCGGTCCGAATGGCATCATCGTGTAGCAAAATACTCCGATCGGCGTTCCGAATGCTCGTAAGCTTTTCATCTTCCGGAGCCATTTTTATCCGGTTGTATCCCGAAGACCCATCCATGAATGAGAATATTTCATGTGTCGAAGCAATATCGATCATCGGCTCTGGAATCGGTAGAGGAATTCATCTTTTGGACATGCCTTGTTTAAATCTCGAAGTCCACACAAATTCGATCCGACCATTCTTCTTTCGATCGGCACTACGTTGGCTAACCAAGTCGGGTATTGTTCTTCACGGACAAATTTAGCGTCTATTAGCTTTTTAACTTCGGCTATGACTTGTTGTTTGATTTCTAGACGCATTCTTCGGGACCTTGTCGACCGGAACGAGTAGGATCCACTCCTAGCTTATGGTACTGCAACCTCTGGGGCTAATCACGGCATTTTATCGTAGCTCCAAGCAAAACAGTCTTTAAATTCCATTAATAACTTGATTATTTCTTCGGAGTCTTCTTTGTTGAGTAAGGAGCTAACAAAGGTAGGTCTAGGCTCTTCGCTAGTACCTAAGTTAACTTCCATTAACTCATCTATCGTGGATTTAATTTCTTCTTCGAATTCGGTGGAGCGTCTCCAATTTGTAAATCTTCGAGTTCGTCCGTAGTTTCCATGCGGTTTTCATTGGACTTGCAAGTGACAACCAAGCAAAATTCGGTATCGTCAACCGACCCTATCGTGCCGAATCCGAGTCCATACTTTGAATCGGGTGGACGACCGGAGTTATTCCATAACTTTTCAAAATGTTGTGATTGGCCTTTGTCCATTGTCGAGGTAAGAAACCACGTTGAATTAAATTTTGAACACAGGGAGAGTACCACCCAAAAGGTAATTCCATTAATTCCGATGAAGTGACATCTTCGAATTGTACATTATTTTCGGTTTTGGAGGAAGAAGCACCACGGTAGAATTTGATCGGCTTTGCACCGTCACTACGTACCTCTTTGACCTCCATACCCTCGATCTTATTAGAATGGATCGGAGTTAGGGTCATAGTATGTACGTAGTGGTTAATCTTCTCGTACATTGATTTGTATTCTTCGTTCTTTTCATCTTCGAGGGAGATCTTGTATTGCGGCTTCTTTCGACTTATTGTTGCCGCTTCTTGCTTGATTTATTTTTCCTCTTCGAACTATCTTCCCAATCAACATTGATGGCCGGTTTCCTCCGTCCAATTGTCCTAGTGTCTCTACCACGGCCTCGTCCCCGCCCTCGACCTCGGATGCGAGTTGTGGAGAAACCTTCACCATCTCGCCGGAAGGGAGTGGTGAGTGACCGTTGGACTAGAACTTCCGGTTCTTCGTTGTCCTGAACTTTCTTTGCTTCATTTGTTACGGTATCTCTGGAGAAGATTGTTTTCTTTGGCGGTGCATAATAAGCTGCGTCTTCATGGATTCCAATCTCATGTACGGAGAATGGTTGTAAGTCGCCTTTGATGCATTGTTCCCCTCCATCGTAGTACTTGATGCACTGGTGTAGAGATGATGGTACCATCCTGTTTTCATGTATCCATGGTCGGCCCAGTAAAGCGTTGAACGACGTTTCTGAATCGATTATGTGAAATTTTGCGGTTGTCTTTGCTAAGTCACCGGTCTTCATCAATAGCGTTATTGACCCGAGGGCTCTTTCTCCTTTACGGTTGAATCCTCTTAATAACATTTTGTCGGCCTCGAGCTCACGAGCATCAATTTCCAAGTATGCTAGCGTTCGAAGACTCATTATATTGATTGATGCTCCCGGATCCACCAATACTCCGGAGAGCGTAAACTTCCCAATTGTAACCGAAATGTACAACGGTCGATTGTGATCTCGTCGTCCCAAGTAGTAGGTCATTGTCCGTGAAGGTAACACCTCGTTGTTCCTTTAACGAGCAAACCTCATCTAAGGAATCTCCGGCCATTTGAGCTAAGCAAATTTCCGGATCAAGTAAGGCCTTGATCGAGCTTCCCTCATCTCCTTTGATAAGATGAGAGCATCGTAAATGCTCGGTTTGGCCGGTAGTTTCCTAAGATGGGCTAGCACGTTGTAGTCCACTTTGTTTCCATGTGTCTCGGCTTCTTCTCGAACGGGTATGTCTTCCGCCGGGGTTGGTTCTTCTTGAACAACCACACGCTTTCCTTTGTCTTTTGGACCCATTCTTGGAGGTAGAACTTTTCCACTTCTTAGGTTGACTTCGTAATTTCTTCGAATCTAGTGTTGAGTTTGTCGGTGTCTCTTCCCGAATCGGAATGATCGGCTCTTACGGATTATCTTCCAAATCTGAAGGCTCTAACTCTATCGTAACTGGAGCTCCTCGAAACTCACAGATAGATCCGTTGCTTGTTGAACTCTCGTAGCCTCCTTGATTGATGTCTTCTTCGTCATTTTGATCGTCGAGATCTTGTATGATTTGAGAATTGTTGTTGGTATCGAAATCGACGCCCGGATTGTCGCTAGTTACGTAATCGTTAGAAACGATCAAAACGTAGCCAACGCCATCACCCTTATCATTATATGATGTCACCGAAGTGAGCGGATAATCATACAAAATTAGAGGTTCGAGGGATCTCTCCCCGAATCGAAACAACTATCCCGGGATAAGCGGCCCCTAGTCTAGCCTTAGGAATCTCGGTCCCCTCTTCTTCGTCAATTTTCTTCTTCTCTTCGATTGTCTCCTGTCGAGGTGGTTCTTCCATCGCAAGTGATAGCATCGGCTTAACAGGTCTCGAACTCTGAATTGAAGCTCGCACCGAAGCAGTTCGGATGTTGTCTAAAATCTTCTTCGAAGATCTCGTCCAGGCGGTAGTCCATCCATCGTCAGTTGCATAGGGATCTATCGGGATGACGGGATCGGTTGAGATAACATTGACGGAACCTCCTTTCTGGGTTCCTTCATGTACTCCTTCGGGATTGTTATATTTCCTTTCCGAAGGTTGTCGTTGAGCCAACTTTTGAAGGTAATGCGAGTCTTCATCTTGTGCCCAAGCATCCGATGGTAGGGGCAAAAGTTGGGATCACCTTTCTTGTTGACTTCCTCCGGTCTTTTGGGCTCGCAGCTGGAAATCTGGAGTTTTCATTAAGCTACGGAACATCTTTGGTATCGCTTCATTCTTGAACGGATATTCTCTCGCTCGAAGCTCCTCAATGTACGTTGCGGACGGGACGGTTGTTCATACTGCGGAGACGACTGATAGCTGGACCGGGGTTGCTGGTAATTTTGTTGTGGTTGCTGCGGCCGTTCTGGTGGTATTTGCATCGGTTGCTTGCCTTTGTCAACTGCTGCAACGATCCCAGATTTCTTCTCGAAGGTCTTCACCGGCTTCTGCTTGTCCATCTTGTCGGCAAAACTTAATTGCTTCGCCTCTTCTTGCAAGCTTCCGGCCTTGCTTAACAACTTCTCAAAAGTCTTAATAGTGAATCCCTCGAGGAGAAGTCTTTATCGGGCCGTGAATGCTTTTAAGCAAGATGCCGACTGCATGTTGTTCTTGCAGTTGTGGTTCACACTTCATACTTAAATTTCTCCATCGAAGTATGTAATCCACTAGAGTTTCATTCGGCCTTTGTTTCTCTACCACTAAATCACCTATAGTGATGTGGTGCTGAGCTCCGACAAATCGCTTAATGAAGAGGCTCTCTAGCTCCGAGAATGTCTTTACGGATCCGTTGGGTAATTCGCATACCGGTCGAAGGCGATCCCCGACGGATCTGCTAACGAACTCGTCGGAAGAGTAGCGCATCGCTCCCGCCGGCATTGCAACAACCGGCACGAAAGTGTGCAACATGCCGTCGGGGTTCCTGGCTCCGTCGAAGGTCTTAAACAAAGGTGGTACGAAGCCCTTCGGGTATTGGACGGCGTCGAATTCTTCCGGGTAAGGTCTACCCGTCCGAATAGATGTCCCGTTCTTCGATTGTGCTAGGGCTTCTCGCACTCGTCGCTCTGCCAAGTTCTTGATATCCTTTTCGGGGATCATACTTTGTGTTGTATCCTTTTCGGCTGGTCATCCCCATTGACGGATGTAATCTCCTTCCCTCCGTCTACGATGTGAATGACTTCGGGGTGTCTCTCTATGTGGTTGTACTTGACTTTGGAGAGTGGCCGGAGCTATGGCCATCTCTTCCATCCTCTTCGCCATTTGAGCGATCGTGTCGTCCTTTTCCCGAAGCCGTCTCTTCATCGCTCCGGCTCCACTCTTCGCGCGCTGCGGGAGCACCTTGAGAAGATGATGAAGCTCGTGTCTCAACCATGTTGATTTCCGCATATTCGTTGTCCATGAATTCCGATGAGTCGATCTCATCTCCGAACTTTTCTTCTCTTTCTTTTGCCAACCGTCGGATGTCGGTTCTCATCTTTTCCATGGCATCTTCTAGCGGAGCTTTCTGTGTATCTTTGTGGTTGTCATGCGATGGTTGCCGGGTCCCTTTTTCACGAGTCCCCTTCATCGCAGTAGCGCTTTCCTCGGATTCAAGCCTCCTGGCGAGACTTTCTCTCTCGGGCTGCTGTTTCAATCTCAATTGCCCCGTAGTGGGACGCCACACCATCCTTCTAGCAGCAGAAGGTCTAGGACCAGATGGTCTGTTGGCCAAATGCTGGAAGGTGGTATCCTCCCTAATCTGTAATCCTGATACTACGACAGGCGGGCTAGCCTTCATTCTCTTGCTTGGCTTTTCATCATGACGGCGGGTTCTACTCGGGGCCCAAGACGGGATTTGGCTGGCACCCGTCCTATCCTTCGTAGAATTTCCGACACGGGGCAATTTTCCTTCTTTGCTAGCTTTTCTACCAAAGTTTGCAGTCGAGCAAACGGCGTAGTTCTAGTTCTTTTCTTGCGGCTATCGTTGTAGTATGCGGGTACGTGGTAATGCGACAGACAATCTTTCGAACATTCTCCTCATCCTCCGCGGCGAGAGGGGATGGAACCCGCTTCCTCCCAAAAGTGGTATGTAGTCGGCGAGTGGTGTATATTCTAGTAACGGTATAAATTCGGCAACTCGGAATTTCCTCCGGGAAGGCAATCTCGGCGGCTGCGGCTTCCCCGGCGATCCTTCTATTTCTATTTCTTCTTTGGGTCTTTGTCGGCGATGGAATCTTCGAATCGGACCCGATTTCGAAGACGAAGGTCTTACAGGAAGATCCGTACCCTTCACGTGCAACAGGTTTACCATAGTTCCGGATTTCTTTCCCCTTTGATTTGGCGGAAGTCGGGGTAGGTGCGGAAACAACTAGACCGGTGGGGGTAGTGAGAACGGTCCTCCTGCGGACGACGATGACTCCTCCTAGTCGGGACCCTTTGCAGGGGAGGAAACTCTTGGGTCGACCTAAGGTTGAACTCGAGCGGTGGTTCCTCGACTTCGGATACCTTGTTTGTCGATGCAAAGAGGAGACATCGGTGACCTTGACGTTCGTGTTTTCAAATCCCGTCCAAATCGGATGACCCCATTGTCGGGCGGCTCATCCTTATAGACGGCGAAGTCCGATCCGTTGGTGAAGGAGAAAATCGGTTTCGGGGCTTCCATTTCGCAAGGTAGATTCGGTTGTCGGTCCCTAGTTATGCTTCTTTTCTTCAGGACGAAAAGAAAGGAATTAAAAAGAGTCCGAACTCATTTTTTGTTCATGTATTTATAAAAAAGAATCATTTGTTAAAAGAATCACTTATTAGAGGGTTTGTTTATTTTAGAACGGAATGTTCAAAGGTGTAGAGAAGGTAAGGAATCCGATTCAGAAAGGAAAAGAAAGTCTTAAGCAAGATTTCCCGACTCGAAGGATCACTCCTAAACTAACACCTATCGGGGGTCCACCCCACCTCAGAAATGAGGTAAAAGGATCTCGGAACCTCTGCGTTTAGGGGTGTCTAAACAGTGGCTCCTAAATCCGAGAGAATGTTGGCTATACTTGTTCAAGATAGAAATGAACATAGTATTCCAACGGAAAGAAGGGTAGTTTGATCCATTAGGGACATGGATACACTACCGATTTTTGAAAGCGAATTATTTGATTATAATGGAGAGAGGAATAGTCCCACGTGAGTCGCCAGAAATCCTGTCGGCATATTTTTAGGTCGTGTTTTATTTTGAAGAGGGGGTCGGCTAACAGAAATCTGTCGGCGAATTTTTAATTTAATTAAAGTAAATAATTTGAAAAGTAGTATTTGATTTTGAAAATAATTTTAAATTTGAAGGTTTTAAGATATGAGATTAAACCGACCTCACATCCCAAATAGTTTATATAAACGAGCACCGCACCACAAACCGTATATCTATCCCTAAGGATGAGACACACCGCTTGATGGTGGGGCTTGATTAAATAAACTAGAAGATTAGTGACATCCGTTTGGTCTGCGAACCAATTTTATAAGCCGACAAGTTTCCCTCGCTTAATATGAAAACATTAAACGAGGGTTTATATTACACAGGTTCTTTAAAATTCCCTATAAGGGCAAGCCCACTATAGTTAATTACATCTTAAGTGACGGGAATCACCTAAGAAAACTCTCGATAATAACCAATAATTCTGCTCTCGAGAATTTCAAAGTTTAAGGTTTTCAAAGATTGAATTTTGGAATTTCAATAGGGAATGGATCAAATTTTGGAACATTTTATTTTGTGAATCCAAAGGAAGAGAGGTAGGAGAAATCACCGATTCGAAGTGAACTTCGATAATTTCCCGACTATCTTATTGTTTGGCTTGAATTTAGGAAAGTCCTAATGTTTATTTGATATTTCAATCTTGCCAATTTTAATTAATTAGGGCTTATATTTGTATGATAAAATCAAACAAATAGCACTAGAAGATGTGAGGGTTTATTGTCGTATCGGACGACTACCTCGGAATCCTAAGACCGGTTAGGGCTTAATTTGCAATGCAAATGCCTAACGAAGAGTTGAGGATTTATGTTGCACTAAGCAAGCTACCTCGAAGTCCTATGGCTTGGTTGTTTAATTCTAGAAAAGTTTTGTTGAAGCGAGGTTCAAGTTTTGCTTGACGACGATGGCCGTCGTTGCCCACCATGCTCCAAACTCCCGGTTGTTGCTGAGGTTTAGTTTTAGAAATCATAAATCGGGAGTTGAGAAAAGTGTTTTGGTTTAGAGAAAATCTTAATTTCCGGGTGTTTTTTATGTTTTATTTAAAACAAATCTTAAAGTTGATTATAACGACACCGGTTAAGATCCCACGGTTCCATCCTTCGGCATCATTATTTTTATCGGATTCACTTAGTCCGGATGAATTTGCTAAACTCAACTGAATGAGTTCCACACTTTCATTTAGACCGTGGGAAATCCCGTTAGCAACACGTAGGTTACATCATCCGAGGTATTCCCGATCATCCAACGGGACGTTTTAATTTAGTTGTAATTGTAGTTTTGTGTTACGTTTGTGATTAAATTTTGAGTTGTTTTATATTTTGGAATGTTGTGGCGGTGAATTTTATCTTGCAATGACTTTTAACTTAATTTTGGTTTCGGTTTTAGGGGCTATCCTAAAGGTGTGGGTTTTCATGCAACGAGTTGTTTTATCATGCAAGAAAAATAAACGCGAGTTGCAATAAAGTAAATTGCAATAATGTAAATTCTTTGGAAAATAAATTGCGAGGAAAGTAAATTGCAATAATACAAATGCGTACACTGGAGGGTCTTCCCGTAATCCCAGACTGCACTTAAAACACAATTAGCATATTTAAGCGAGTTCCTAGGTAAAGCTAAGGGAAAGGTTATGGTTTTCTACCAAATTCCTAATCCTATAGCTAGTCATTTCCTATGACGTCTAGGTTCTTTGTGTTTTGGTTTAAGGACGATTTTCTTCATCGAAGAATAATCGAATTCAATTGTTCTTATAAATGTCCTATCATATTGAGAAAGTGCTTAAGAAGGATCTTAAACATCTTTTCAATATTTCTAGGATTGTTTTAAGTCCAAATGAATTTAATTATACAAATGAATTAATCGTCCAAGAATTTCAAGTTTTGTTAACTTGCACGATGAACTAGGACATTTGAATATCCTATGAGTGAAGTGACACTTCATTTAATGTTTTATTTAGGAGTTATAATAACTAAAGCTTTCGAGGTAAGTTAGTATTCAAATGATTTGGTTTAAGTTAAAGAGTTTAAATTTGGAATAGTGTTGAAGTTGTTTTTAAATTTATTTTCTTTCTGTTTTAGGTGATGTTATATTTAATTCAATTTAATTTAATTTTAATTGAGTTTTAATTTAATTTAATTTAATTTAATTTAATTTAATTTGATTTGATGTTTAATCAATTTGATTTGATTTAACTTTAATTTGATTTGATTTAATTTAATTTAATTTGATTTAATTTAATTTAGTTATTCAATTTAATTTAATTTATTTAATTTAATTTAATTTAATTTGATTGTTTAATTTAATTTAATTTGATTTAATTTAATTTTATTTAATTAATTTAATTTATTTAATTTAATTTAATTTAATTCAATTTAATTTTATTGTTTAATTTGATTTAATTTAATTATTTAATCTAATTTAATTTAATTATTAAAATTAATTTAATTTAATTTAATTGTTAAATTTAATTTAATTTTAATTTAATTTATCTTTAATTTGCTTTATTTTTAATTTTAATTAAAATTTTAAAAAGTTTAATAATTTAATTAAGTCTTTTAATATTTTAAATTTGAGTTATCATTTTAATTAAAAATTGAGTATTAATGATATAATTAGTTTAGGGATTTTTTAAATTAAAGAATAAATCTCTTCCTAATAAATATCCCTTATTTTAATAATTCCAATTTATTATTCCTCCAAATTTAATCTATTATTTAATTTTAATCATTTTAAAATTATTTAATGGATTTCTACCCTTTAATTATTTAAATTTCAATCATCCAAATCAGATTAAGATCAAATATTTTACTTGTTGATTTTTATTATTAAACCTAAAGTTTTAATTAAGGGTTAAAAGTTTAATTACCATTTTACCCTTTAAGCTTAATAATTTCATAACTCACTAAATTGAACCCAAATGAACTTGAAATTTTTATGTGACTTCACTCATATGTCAATAAAGACATGAGAGGAGAAAATGTGATTTTTCTGTATTTAATTTATTTATATAATTATTTTTGGTGGAAAATAGAGATTTTCAAGGAAAATTTAATAACATGACCAAGGGAAAGTTTCTGTCCTTAAGAAAATTAGGGGACATTCCTAATGACCAGAGAAGCACTTGGACCAATTTTGGTGATTTTTTGAATTATATTATTTTTATTATAATTATTTTGAGTTTTGGAGTGTTAATTAATTTAAAAATAAAATAAATGTTGAAAAATGGATTTTATATTTTTCAAAAATCTCTCTGATACCAAGGAAACCAGAGAAGCAAATTTTGCAATTTTCTGATTTTTTTATGATTTATTGTAATTATTTTAGTGAAAATGCTAGAAAATACATTTTTTAATTTTAAAATTACCCTAGGGCTTTAAAATTTAATATCTCACTAAATAGACTTAGGAAAAATATGGGGTTTGTTCCTAAGTGATTAAAATTCAAAATGTGACATTTTGGTGAATTTTATTATTTTTGTGATTTTTATTATTTTTTAATTATTAAAATATTAAAATATTATTAAAAATCAACTTTTTCGAAAAATTGAAATTTTAATTTTCTTAGGTTCCCCTGATATCGGAGAGGCTCCAAAACCAATTTAGTGAATTTTTGAAAAGTATTTTAAAAGTTATGAATTTTTAAAGTTTAAAATGGCTAAGTGACTTAATCGACCCGATTAGTGGGGTTAACCGAGTCAATTGACCTCAAATTTTTATGGTGGATTCCTCTCGATCCTAAAGGTCGATGGAGAATTGATTTCAAGTCAATTTGATGCCTGGTTAATTCTAATTAATTAAAGACCTATTTTGGGTGTTTAAGCCGATTAGGGTTGTTTTAAATGAACTAAGTCAAAACCTATTTTTCCTAGGGTTCTGCGGTCATAAGGAACATCACCAAATTTTCCTAGAATTTATTTCACAACATGCTATTTACTGGAATTAAAATACTCAAAACGAGTGACCTGAACTAGAAAAATCAAGAACTCTTCATAGGGATGGCCTCCGACTTTGGAAAATTCGGGAATGTTCCCAAATTCAGAGGCTTCAAATGCCCTATGGTCTCATGCCATGGTGAATTGTATGCATGCATGGAGAATTAAAACAATGCAGAGAGTAAATAAATTATAAAAAATAAAATATTTGATGAAATTAAGTGATTTCTTTTCCACATTATTCTCCTCTCTTCACTGAGCAAGAGGGTATTTTTATTTTATTTTTGTGATTTTCCTACACGGAGATATGAATTTTTGAAGTTTAGGGAATTAAATAAATAAGAAAATACCCTATTTATCTATTTATCCACGCGGCGCCGCGTCGACCTCGGCGGCTCCGAACGCACACGCGTCGCGCTCCCATTCGGCCGCCGCCACCGAGTCGGCGGCCGGGCCCCGCGGTTCTCGTACCGTCTCTCGGTCCGACGCAATCCTGGCCGTCCGTGCGCGCGTGTATCGAATGGACGGCATCCGTTCATCGTCCCCGAGTGTTCTCGCCCGAGAGCGCGTCCACACTAAATCCACAAGATCTCGCTCGATTCTCGATGGATTTTTACGTTCTTATACTCCGTGGATTCGTCTTGAAGAGACGAACACATCTATACGGCTAACATGCATTGAAACTAAGGCATTTGAAATGGAGAATCTCCGAAGCTCGGGATGGAGAGTTAACTCATACCTTAGCTCGGAGAAGTGTGGCTTCGATCGAGAGTTGTTGCACCTTCGATTGGGTCCCGCAAGCTCCGGATGAAGTCTCCCGGTCCGGGGAATTGTCCGGATATGATTTCGACCAAGCCCGATCACAAAGCTTGGAGGCTGGAGCAAGCTCGGGTGGCTCTGGAGATGGGGCTTTTGATGGTGGACACCTTCCCTTGGTCCGGTGAAGGTGTAGAGCCAATCAATTTGGGAATTGGCTCACTTGTGGAGAAGTGTCCTGGTTTTGGGTGGAATTTCGACTACGAAATTGAGCTTACGGAGGAGAAATGGCGGGGGATCTCACTTGGGGATCAAGTGCTCTAAGAGTGGAGAAGGGTCCGGAACAATTTTGGCGGAGTTTTGGCGAGGTTTGTGCTTGGCTCCCCTCATGGCCGAGAGGGTGGAGTTTAAATAGGAGAGGGTGGAGGGCCTCCCGGGAGAGTTAGGGCTTGGGATCGAGCTGCTCCGGTGAGGAGAAGATCAGCCATGGTGACCACTAGGGATGGGGCGGCTCGGCAAGTGAGAATTTCAATGTTGGCTCACATGTGAGCTCTCGGCCATGGTGTTTTCCGGCGGCCTGGTGGCCGGCCGGCCAGGCATGGGTCACCCTCAGGGTCAGGTGGGTCAGGGCTGGAGGTTTGTGCAATCAATTGGCAATTGCCATGTGTAAAGGAGTTGGATTGAAATGGAATGGGGGATGAGCCTATTTTGGGTCCAAATGGGTCAACCCACCTTTTGGGCTTGGTTCACCTCCCCATGGCCTGATTTTGGGCTGAGAGGATCGGTTGGGTCAGCCCAGAGAGAGTGGTGTGGTCTCTATCCATGATGAGGTGGCTAAACATGGTTTAGTGTGTGACATGCTTAAGGTAAAAAAGGCTTAATGAAAGATTAGGAAAGGAGCCCCTCCTTTTACCATTAATGGCATGGTCACATGTCAAGCCTCCCATGGCTTCATGTGGCTTGTCAATGGCTTGCATGGCTTGTCTTTGGCTTGGGGAAAGTTGAGTCAATTTCATAAAAATGGGTTTTAAGAAATTTTTGGTAATTTGATGGGAATTTGGATGAAGCTTCATTTGGAATAATTCAATGATGATTTTAGGACTTAGGTAATGGATTTAATTAAATGGATGACAAATGGAGATGTCATGTGGGCTTTAGGGTAGATTTGGGCTTTTGAATTTTGAAGGAAATGGGCTTTTAGAAGGGTTTAAGGGAAGTGGGCTTTTAAGTTTATGAATGTGTTCATGGATGAAAATTTTTGTAAAAGGTTGGGCCAAATAATTGTTGGGTTTAGCTCATGGATGTGTCATGAGTAACTTGAAGCAAATTTGGGGTAGTTTGGGCTTGAATTGGGTTGGATTTGGATTCTTTTGGTGAATGGGCCGATATAGGTCCAAGTGGGCCAAGTTGGGCCAATGTTGGGCTAGGGTTGAAATTGATGTAGAATTAATGTTGAGAAATGTTTATGGGAGTGTTTCAAAGAGGTTTTTACATTGGTTGGGATTTGATTTTGGGGTTTGGGTTCATTTGGGTTAGGTTTGGGCTTAGGTCAAAAAATGGGCCTTAAGGTCAAAAGTGGAATTGGATCCAAATGTCAATCAAATTGGACTTGGATTTGGTCTAGATTGGTATTGGGGATGTTGAATTGAAGTTTAGAATTGAATTGGACCAAAATTGGGGTCAATTGGGTAGGTTTGGTTTGACATTGGGTTCACTTTGGATTAAAATGGGTCAAATTGGGGGTTTTGACAAAAGTAGGGTAAATTGACAAAATTGGACCATGGTGTAGTTGGACAAAATGAAATTGGGAATATTTGGGATTTTCTGGAATTTTCTGGGAATTTTTTTGAATTTTTGGATTTTTAGGCCAAGAAGGGTATTTTGGGTTATTTGGAGGGTATTGGGGGTATTTTTGGAATCTTTGGTATTTTTGGGTATGGATGATCAATTTGAGTGATGTGGAGATGTTTGGGATTGATTTTGGAAAATTTTGGGTAATTTGGAAATTTTGCAAAAATTTGGGTAATTTCAAGGGTTTTGGGTAGGTTTAGTAGGTGTAGGGTCTCGGGGGTCAAAAATTGAAAATTTGGGAAATTGAAGATTGGGTGAATTTAGGTGGAAAGAAATCATTTTGGTTGAGCCATGAAGCCATCTCAAGCCCATATGAGCCATGAGAGGACTCATTTGAGGCATTCACTATGTTGTTCCTAACCTCTTAGCGAGGGCTTAGGGGTTAAGGACCATCCATGTGAATCACCTACATGAGTCGAGGAGGTTAAGTTGGGTATGGGTGTGGTTTTAGGAAGTGTGTGGAAATGTAGTGTGTAAGTGTAGTGTAAGTCGGCCCCTTCACTGGACCAGGCCACCCGGAAGCGGTCCTAAGGCCGAAAGAGTCCTATAGGAACTCATCCTTTAAACTTCCACATTTGATTTCGACCCTCCAGGTGATTAGGGGTCTATGGTCAAGTTTGTGGAGTTTGTAGGGAGTTTAGAAGTGGTTTGAATTTCTAAAAGGCGGGTCCCAATTCTAGTCCTCTAAGGTAGTCACAGGAAAAGCCTAAGGCTAGATCCTAAGTACTAAAGAGAGAAGAGAAGACCTCATCAAAAATGAGGTCAACAGTGTGCAAAATCTTAAATGATATAAAAATTAGAAAGTATTTTACACACTAGGGGTACTATGCAAGTATACGTATTGTTTCAAGTAATATAGAGTTTTCTTTAAGAACCCCAGTATCGATCCCACGAGGAAGTGAAGTAAGAAGTCTTTAATCAAATTCTAGTCTACTACTAATAGTCCTTAGTTTGGAACGTCGATTAAAATTGTGTTATTTCTAGTAACTACTCCTAAATACAAGTGCTAAATGTAAAGATAGTAACTATAACTAAATGTGAATAATAATTCTAAAGATAACCCTTTTTTTCGATGAGTTGGTTTGGAGAATTTTGAGATATTAAAACCAATTATTCTTATGTAATGAAATAGATAATGCATATGATTGAGATGCATTAAATATTGTATGTGCCAAATAGGAGCAATCCTATTCTTTACCCTTTGGTCCAGGCATAAAGAACATTGACTAATCCTATGCTTGGTTACTGAATCTGCGGCTAGGCTGGGAGGATACCGGCTCTCACTTCGGAGCTCTCACGTTCCCCTCGCCTGAGGGCTAACAATCTACACTTCAGCACCCAAACGATAGTACTGAATTGAGGATTTTAGCCTGTCACTCTAAAATCTCCAATTCTACGCCCGATAATTATATTTCCCTATTTATTTGCATTCAATCCCCATGAACTTCACCATCCATGGAATTTGAATGTGGTTCCACTTTGTTAGGAATTACACCGCCCATTTAGGACAATGCAATTACAATAAATTTTAACACTACAATGGGCCCTTATTGCAATGTAAATGAAGTGCAAGTAAAAATCATCACATTTATAATTAAATTTACTTCTACCATGCATCCCAAAATCCTAAACATGATTTCTACTCATTACAAAAGAAAAGTAAAATGAAAATAATGGAATAATCTTCTCATGCCGCTATCTCCAAAGAAGAAGAAAGAGTAAGAGAGATACGTCACAAAGTCGAAAAAAACACAATAGAAACATCATGTAACCAAAGCAAATCCACTAAATAAATGTTTACAAAATTATAAGATAATTAAGAACAATACTTATCTTTTTCCGCTTGAAAGAAAGACAAAGATCTCTCCCATAAAGTCTCCCGGCGATCCATGCAATGCTAGCGAAATCCCTTACAATTCTCTCAAAATCTCCTCTCCAATCTCTCCAAAAGGGTAGAAAACTACATTTCTACTCTTAATCTAAGAATCCTAAACATTCGTCCAAGTTTTCTTCACTTTTCTCCTCTCTAATCTACATGAATTCACCATTTTTAAAAAGTGTGGACGAATTTCCAAGAGTCTCCTTAAGCACCCCTTCGAAAAAGCATCCAAATACGTCGAATATTGGCCCAAAACCGCTAAATGTCGGTTAATGATCGTCCAGGCCGCTGTCGGCGGGTTCGAGGCCGCTGTCGGTGGCCTTTTTGGCCATATTTTGGTGGTCTCGAGAAAAATTCACCGTCGGTGAGATCGATCTCGCCGTCGGCGAGCAGGCTTCTGCGCGGCTCTACCGTTTTGCTCCGTTTGGCTCAATTTTAGCTCTGTTTCGCCCCATTTCAGTTGCGTTACGTTCGTAATAGATAGCCCTACAAAATAAGCATAAAAACAACCTTTCTTTAATGTGTAATATCATTCAAAAATATGCAAGAAGTGTAAAAGAGATTAATCATCGAAAGACTTATCGAAAGGTGTCAGGGCAAAATTTCATTTCTTGCTCGTTTTTGCTCCAAATTACACCGTTTTTGTTTCCTTTTGCTCCAATCACCATTTCTTGTACCTAAAATTAAAAAACATACAAAATACCTTCCTTTAAAGTGTAATATCATCAAAAATGAGTAAAATGATATGTCAAAAAGTGTATATATTTTAGGCGTGTCAAAATCCCCCAAACTTAACTGTTACTTGTCCTCAAGTAACACTTTTACTACATAAAAATATAACTCAAAGCAATGTACTTTTCACCTGTAATACACTAAAATTTTTCATTCAAAAGAATATATTGGTTAGATTTTAAAAATAAATTCAGTAACTCAGGTTAATGCTATAGGTATAAGAATAATCAACAATCAAGTCTAAGGGTTCTAGTCTTCTATTTATTTCAAGATAAACGATAATTTGTTAAATTAAGAGTGCCTTGAAAGATTATGTGAAAAAGGAGTTCATGCAAACTTCATCAGAATGTAGGCTAATACTTTAAATATAAATTCAGAAATGAAATCAAGTTCTCCCTTTAGGGTGACTCAAGTGAAGCCAATTTTTTATTAGGCATCTCCACAAGCTTCTCCTCATAAATATTTTTCTTTCCTTTTTTCTTCTTTTCCTTCGAGATTATTTTCAATCCCCCTTTTTTTTACTCTCTTTTCTTTTTCTATATATATATATATATATTTCTTATTAAAATGAGGATTACTATATCTGGAGAGCCTGTAATGATTTTGAACTTCACTCTCCTCTTTCTAAAGTTCAAACTTGAAACACATTCTTACTTTATAATTAGGTATGAGCTTTATTATTCATCATAAAGTCACAATCTCTTCTTAACACACAATACTTTAAGTCTCTTAACATTTCAAAAATATAGTTTTCTTTACTTTAAATAGTTAACTATAATCAAATTCTTTCATACCAAATATCTTACCCTTATAAAATTAACCTTTATTACTAAAAAAATTTATCCAATCCTTCCATAATATTTAACTAAAATAAAAAGTTTTAGTTATCTCAAGCGAGGTTCAATTGCCAGAAGTTATGCTAATAATTTTTAAAAATATAATAATTGAGAACAAATAAGAGTTAATATTTTTCTTCCCCCCCAAACTTAAATTTTAAAATATTTTGCAACTAATTCCATAAAATATAGCAACAAGAAAAAGTAAAGGTTGAATATACTTTCTACTACAACATCCTATCAAATTCATATCATGCATAATCAGGATAAAATGACTGTAGGAGAAAGTAAATCTAGCCTAAAACATGCTTGTAATAAAATTACTATAAAAGGAAGTATTTTCACATTAAAATTTTATTTTTCTTCCTACCCCCAAACTTATTTTTTAACATATAAAGCATTTAGTACAAAAAATATAAGCAGGAAGAAAACAATTTAGAAATTCTATCTACCACAAATGTCTATCAAAATCATTTGCAAGTATTCATTAGGATAGAACAATATGCAGCAGAAAGTAAATCTAAACTAATCATGCCAAAATGAAATTAACTAAACCAAAGTCTAACTAGCATAGCATGTATCAGCATGGGAATATAAAAATGTTCTTCAATACCTAAATAAAGTTGTAACACAAACATAAACACACAATTCAAATACAATCACAAATGATAAATGAGGTCAATTTTTCCTTTAACACATCACATCTCACTAATTTACTTCCAATTTCTAACGGAATCACTACACTAGTAAATTAGGCACTTCAAAAGATTTTATAGATTATAATCCCAAAGATAAGATGACCCCCTATGTATAGGCTCCTAGGCACCAATCTCAGGCATCATCTAATCTCTTTAATTAAGCACCTCTAACAATTATAAATCGTAGTGTAAGATCATCCACAAGTTATTCATCAAATAAGTTCGCGACTCCTATCAAATTAAATCAAAGTCATAGAAAGAAAGTAACAAAAATTAAGATGGATTTAACACTATTTAAATTCTTGATATCTCTTGCAAAACTCAAGTCTGGGTGAGACCCAAGTCACAGTGGACTCGTTAATCCAACTACTGCAAGAGATCATTTCTAGCCATAATAAGAAGTTAAGGAATCACCTCCCTCATGACACAGACAAAGATCAGATCAAACTACTAACAATCCAAACATCTATCAATAATAATCAAACTGATCAATCCATAATGACACATAAACAACAATTCAATCAACTATAATGCAAACACTATACAACACTAACAATCATGACTCTCAAGCACACTAAATCAAAGCACACTGATAACTATGGGTTGCCTCCCATAAAGCGCTTGGTTTTAACGTCGCGGGCCTGACAAATGATTCCTCCTGGATCAAAATTCCAATTAATTAATCCTCAATAAATCACCCAATCATTTTCAGACCCAGGGATTCCTATAAAATTTTTAAATTGTAATTTTTCATTTAGCTCTTCATTTTCAGTTTGATTTATATCATAATTCCTCATATTTCTTTTTAGATCCAATATTCTTCTATTGATTTTTTCAATCTGCATATTAATATCATCCTTGAAATTTATAAGAAATGGATCTTTATAAGATACTTCAATATCTCCCAAATTTTGGATTAGATTCTCTCTAGATAATTCAGATTCAGGATCAAATTCTTCTGGGATATTCTTCCGTCTCATGTTATCTTCTATTGGTCTTTCAAAATACTTATCCTCTTTTCTTAACTCAAAGCTCTTTTGAAATATATCCTCAAATTCTCTTCCAAGTCTTAGTTTAATAATTTTATCTTGTTCATCATTTAATTCAGGTTTTTCTTGTGATTGAGTCGATTCTAAAGATATAAAGACTGGTTGTGTAGATGAATTCCATAAATAGATAGACTTTAAAATTGTATGGGGTACATCCATCTTATGTTCATGAGATTTTTCAACAGATAGAATTAAAAGTTTACTATTTTTGGTAGTGTCCATCATTTCACATCTCTCCTGAACATACATACAGTCTTTTTTAAATAAAGTTTTCAACTCATCATGCAAATCTATTTCAATCTCATCTTTTAACATACTCTCAAAACTTTCTTGAAAATGGTATTTACTTAGATAATCAATCTCATCCATCCAAAAATAATCATCATCTTTTCTCTCAGCTAAATATTTCTTAGTCTTTAATACATCAAAAGTAACTTCATGGTCATTAATATTCATAGTCAACTCTCCTTTTTTCACATCTATCATAGCTTGTCCAGTAACAAGGAAATGTCTCCCTAAAATAATTGGAATTTATTTATCTTCCTCCATATCTAATACAATAAAGTCCAAAGGAAAGATAAACTTATCGACTTTAACAAGCACATCTTCTATGACTCCTTTTGGATAAATGATAGATCGATCAGCTAATAGAAGGGTTACAGTAGTGGGAGAAATATCGATTAAACCTAACCTTCTAAATATAGATAGAGGCATAACATTAATGCTCACTCTTAAATCACATAAAGCTTTTCCACAATCTTTTTCTAATTGCACAAGGAATTGTAAAACTACAAGAATCTTTAAGTTTCCGAGGAAAATTTTTCTGAAGTATGGCACTGCACTCCTCACTTAGTGCAATTGTCTCATAATCCCCAAATTTCCTTTTCTTGTTTAATATATCCTTCATAAAATTTGCATAACTTGGCATATGTTCCAAAGCTTTAGTGAAAGGAATATTTATCGTTAACTTCTTAATTACTTTCATGAATTTTGAATATTTTTTATCCAACTCATGTTGTTTAAGTCTTTGAGGAAATGGAGGTTGTGGTCTTTCCAAACAAATTTTAGTTGGAGATATTAATTCTTCCAGATCCTTAGAAACATGTTCTTCAGGTCTTTTAGTTTCCTTTGTTTCTCTCACAACATCTTTCTCTTTTCTAACCACATCCTCTATATCTCTTTCAATTTTTAATTGGACAGCTTCTATTTGTTCATTAGTGTTTTCTTTAAGGTTGATCTCATTGTTGCTAGGAAGTGTTCCTTGGTGTCTATTGCTAAGTGAATTAGCAATTTGTCCTAGTTGATTCTCTATGTTTCTAATTGTAGCATTTTGACTTTGCAACTGGTTTCCCATTTGCAATACCACTTCTTCCATAGACATTTTCTTGTCCTCAAATTGTTGATCATTATTAGAGTCCGGTGGATATGAAAGTTTATAGTTTGTGTTTCCCTGATTATTCCAACTTCCATTATAATTTGCATGATTATTTTCCCATTTTTGGTTTCCACCATCAGTAGTATGATTCCAGTTAAATTTAGGATGGTTCTCCCAACATGGGTTGTAAAATTTAGAGTACGGGTTGTTTATGGTATTTAAAATCTCATATGATAATTTAGAATCAATTATAGGCCCTAATGAACTTTCCTCACTTACAGGAGTAAATTGAGGTTGGTTCATTCCAAATTGGTCCAACTTCCTTGATATTGCAGCAATCTGAGATGCAAGAATTAAAATTGTATCTGTATCATGAACACTAGCTACCTTTTTAGGATTTACCCTTGTAGAGGGCCATTGAAATTCATTTGTAGCCATTTCTTCAATTAATGCATACACTTCATCAAATGATTTTGACATTAATGATCCACCAGCGGTAGCATCAATTATAGACCTAAGGGATCCTACTAACCCATTATAAAAAGTTTGAATGATTAACCAATCGGGCAGAGCATGGTGTGGACACTTTCTTAGGAGTTCCTTAAATCTTTCCTAGTCTTCGTATATTGATTCCCCTTCATACTGACAAAATGAAATAATATCGTTTCTAAGTTTAGTAGTCTTTGAAGGTGGAAAATACTTAGCTAGGAATTTTTTACTTAACTCCTCCAAATTTTTAATAGAGCCAGGTGCTAATGAATATAACCATATTTTAGCCTTATCCCTTAGTGAGAAAGGAAAAAGCCTTAGTCTAACAGCATGGTCTGACATACCGTTATAACGAAATATAGCACAAAGTTCTAGAAAATTTGATAAGTGTAAATATGGTTCCTCTGAAGGAGTTCCCCCAAAATGATTGTTCTGCACCAGTTGGATAATCTCAATATTTATTTCAAACGAGTCGACTTCTACGACGAGGTTTTGTATACTAGAGTGAATTTCATCTGTCGTAGGATTTATGTAATCCTTCAATGATTTATGATGATTTTCTAAGTTATTATCTTGAAAGTTTTCCATTTTCATTTCTAGTTTTTTAAGTCCTTTCTGTATTTTTAAATTTTTATTTTCTTCAAAAACGGGATCATAAGGCACAAGTTCTATAGATCCATTGTTTTGCATACGTAACACAACAAATAATACATTAACAATTAAACAAATAATAGATGAAATATATTCAACACAACAAAACATTTTCACGAACACCATGTTTTTCACACAAAACGTTTTTTCACAACACTTTTCATATAAAAACACTTTCACATAAAACAGTTTTTATGACACTACATTTTTCCAAGTCTAAGCCTATTTACTTCAACTAAAATTCTCCTAAAGTTCTTACCGAAGCTTCCTCAGGAACGGCGCCAAAAACTTGACCCGACCCGCAATTACGCAGTAAATTAACTTCCAAAAGATGGCAAAAAACTTGACCCAATTTATAAATGGCGGATAGTGTGCAAAATCTTAAATGATATAAAAATTGGAAAATATTTTACACATTAGGGGTACTACGCAAGTATACGTATCGTTTCAAGTAATATAGAGTTTTCTTTAAAAACCCCAGTATCGATCCTACGAGGAAGTGAAGTAAGATGTCTTTAATCAAATTCTAGTCTACTACTAATAGTCCTTAGTTTGGAACTTAGATTAAAATTGTGTTATGTCTACGAACTACTCCTAAATGCAAGTATTAAATGTAAAGATAGTAACTATAACTAAATGTGAATAATAATTCTAAAGATAACCCTTTTTTTCGATGAGTTGGTTTGGAGAATTTTGAGATATTAAAACCTATTATTCTTATGTAATGAAATAGATAATGTATAGGATTGAGATGCATTAAATATTGTATGTGTCAAATAGGAGTAATCCTATTCTTACCCTATGGTCTAGGCATAAAGAACATTGACTAATCCTATGCTAGGTTACTGAATCCGCAGCTAGGCTGGGAGGATACCGTCTCTCACTTCGGAGCTCTTACGTCCCCTCTCATCAGGGCTAACAATCTACACTTCAGCACCCAAACGATAGTACTAAATTGAGGATTTTAGCCTGTCACTCTAAAATCTCCAATTCTACGCTCGATAATTATATTTCCCTATTTATTTGCATTCAATCCCCATGAACTTCACCATCCATGGAATTTAAATGTGGTTCCACTTTGTTGAGAATTACACCTCCCATTTGGGACAATGCAATTACAACGAATTTTAACACTACAATGGGCCCTTATTGCAATGTAAATGAAGTGCAAGTAAAAACCATCATGTTTATAATTAAATTTACTTCAACCATGCATCACAAAATCCTAAACATGATTTCTACTCATTACAAAGGAAATGTAAAATGAAAATAATGCTATAGTCTTCTCATGTCGCTATCTCCAAAGAAGAAGAAAGAGTAAGAGAGATACATCGCAAAACGCGAAGAAAACACAACAGAAACATCATGTAACCAAAATAAATCCACTAAATAAATGTTTACAAAATTATAAGATAATGAAGAACAATACTTAGCTTTTTCCCCTTGAAAAAAAGACAAAGATCTCTCCCATAAAGTCTCTCGGCGATCCATGCAATGCTAGCGAAATCCCTTACAATTCTCTCAAAATCTCCTCTCCAATCTCTCCAAAAGGGTAGAAATCTACATTTCTACTCTTAATCTAAGAATCCTAAACATTCCTCAAAGTTTTCTCCACTTTTCTCCTCTCTAATCAACATAAATTTACCATTTTTAAAGAGTGTGGACGAATTTCCAAGAGTCTTCTTAAGCACCCCTTCAAAAAAGCGTCCAAATACGTTGAATATTGGCCCAAAACCGCCAAATGTCGGTTCATGGTCGTCCGGGCCGCTGTCGGCGGGTTCGAGGCTGCTGTCGACTGTCTTTTTGGCCATATTTCGGTGGTCTCAGGAAAATCTCGCCGTCGGCAAGCAGGCTGCTGCGCGGCTCTACCGTTTCGCTCCGTTTGGCTCCGTTTTAGCTCCGTTTTGCCCCATTTCAGTTGCGTTGCGTTCGTAATAGATAGACCTACAAAATAAACATAAAAACAACATTTCTTTAAAGTGTAATCTCATTCAAAAATATGCAAGAAGTGTAAAAGAGATTAATCATCGAAAGACTTATCGAAAGGTGTTAGGGCAGAATTTCATTTCTTGCTCATTTTTGCTCCAAATTGCACTGTTTTTGTTTCTTTTTGCTCCAATCACCATTTCTTGTACCTCAAAACTAAAAATATACAAAATACCTTCCTTTAAAGTGTAATATCATCAAAAATGATTAAAATGATATAGCAAAAAGTGTATATATTTTAGGCGTATCAACTACATAAAGATCTCTACTACTAATCACTAGCTGTCACCTCATCGTCATCAACATCACCAAAGGAAATCTCAACATCCTTAGGATCAATAAATGTGTAAAGCTAGGAAAAATAGGGAAACACACATTATGTTCACCCTTTAGAAATCTGACTAGGGCTTCATCATACTCTGCATCGTAACTACTCTTCCTCTGGGTATAGTCAGAAAGATGATCCAGTTTCTTGTTAATAGTATCTATCCTGCAGTGAGTCTGAAACAACTCCTGCTGCTGCTCTAAAAACTGATCATGCATGGACTCCCAGAAACTAGATGGTGGCTCAGCTGAAGTAGAGGGATGAGAAGTAGAAGGTCTACCTGAAGTATATGCAGAAGTAGAAGGAGCAGTCGATCTCTTACCTCGAAGACGATCATAGATACAAACACTCTCCTGCCCAATTGGCTTGGTAGTCTTTAACTTCTTTTCAGAAATATAAGCACTGACTCCATCATTAACACATAACAAATAAATCAAAGAAGGAAATCCCAATCCAACAGAAGTGCTGGATCTCGCAATAGAATCCACAGATTCATAAATAATACTGCCAACGTCTATAGGCTTCCTCTCCTGAATGCAGTAATTCAAGATCGCTTGATCTTTAATTACTTCACTCAGATGATTGGAAGGTAACAATCTTGTAGAAATGAAATAGTTCCATGCTTTTGAAATACCATTCTGCTTGGAAGATTTGAAATTTACCCTTTTGCCGTTCCTGATCTTCCAAGATCCAGTACCGTCAGTCAAATAGGCAATAATCATATCCAAACGGTGATAATCTAGAATAATAGCACTCAATCGTCGGTGGCAGGCCATAGAATATGTTGATTCTTTCTGGAGTAAATTCTACTCCGATTCCTCTAACAAAGACTTCAGAATCTTCAGCATCCAGAAAATTTGCATAAAATTCTCGAACAACCGGGATAACAACAATAACAGTGAAGTAGCAAATACGTTGCTAGTTGTGCGCAACGATAGTGTTTTCAATCAACTCCCCAGGATGATAAAAACTTTGTTCTGAGATGAACTTTCTCGAGGACACAAGTTCATGGAAGCGAAAATGCGCAGCACAGTTGGAAATTTGCTGCTATCAAAATTTTCTCGTCCCTTCCCGCTCTTAGATTTTGGTGCCATCTAAACGTGAAAGAAAACAAGAACAAATTTAGGAATCAAAGATTTAAACTCTTTTAAAGTTTATAAAACTTAAAATAAGTTTAAAAATCCAAAGAAATCACTAAAAATCAAAATTTTTTTCAAAATTTTGGTTCTTAGCAAAAACTAGGAAAATCGATGGTGAAAATCGAAAATAAAAGGTTTTAAGTGTAGATCTAACCTTGAGACGATGAAATCGAGTGGTTTCGCGCTCAAATCCTTAATGTATTGACCTCAAAATGGATCCAAAGGGTGTATTTTCGTGAAAATGGGGAAGAAGATGAAGCTTAGGCATCAAAAATGGCTTTTGGAGGTTTAAATGGTAATTTTCGGGTAGCAGGCCGAACTGTCGCTTAGGCGCCGAATTCTGGCGCCTAAACGCCAGACTCGCCATTCACAAAAAATTATTTTTAAATTTAATTTTCCACCAATATTCATAAATTCAACTTCCAATTACTCATATTAGAGTAGGGCTTCCAAAAATTTTAAAAATTAAATATTAAATCCACCAATCAAACACTAAGTTTTGCATCAAACTCACTAAATTTCATTCATAATCATCAATATTGACTCAATACATTCCAGATAAGTATTATACTTGATTCAAGTTCCTATTAAACACTCAAACACAACAATTTCTAAACAAAAACAACACACATTGAACATGAAAGCAAATACACAAACAAACACAATCAACTCTCTAAATCGATACAACGACTTAACAAACCATATAATAACTAACCCATTACCAAAATATTCAATCTTCACAAGGGAAATTGTGAATTCTACTTGGAAAGAACACTAATGCTCTCGGGAAATCCGTAGCTGTCTTTTCGTCAATCCACTTGTTCTTCGCATACATTTCAACTTGAGCATCTTGATAAGCCGCAAAATGATCAAATTGAAGTTTGATCTACCATTCTAGATGTTCAATCTGATGAAACATCTCATGAAGGCGATCTCCAATTCTTTTAAAATCCACTTCAAACTAATCCAAACGACTAGAGATTTTTTCTAAACTTACAGCGATGAAACCATTGAAGTAGGGTTGAGGATCCTTAGAAATCTTGTCTCTAACTTCTTCTCCATGATTTCTTCCTTCCATTTCTTTAAAATTCTCTAAAATCTCTCAAGAATGAAGTGCAAGGGACATAATTCTGATTGCTTTGATGGTTAGGGAAGAGAATAGGTTGATTTACAAGGAAAAATCAAGTGAAAAACTGAAAATTTCAGTTTTTGCACGTCTCAGTAACCGTGGCTGTTAGGCGCCGAATCTGGCGCGTAGGCGCCGGACCTATTGATTCCGGCGCCTAGGCACCGGAACTATGTTCAACTCCGTTTCGCCTAATCGTCAAATTTCAAAATTTCGTTCTCCAAGATAGGTATACTATACTGGTAAGAGTAATTCAGACTCAACAACTCACATCGTAAGCAATCATAATGAAGGTTAACTTGATCTCCCTTTTACTCGTATTCAAAATAGAGTGATCCAATTTTTAAATTTACATATTTAAAAATAATTTTCAGCCTAAGTCAATAAAGACTTATAAGCGTCAATTTTTTTTAAAGTAATATAAAATTAATCAAGATCGAGGCATAACCTTACATTAAAACATAAAAACACTCAAAACAAAAGAAAAATATGGGTTGGCTCCCACAAAGCGCTTGGTTTAATGTCATCAGCCCGACTTAAGTAAATCTTTAATTAGGTTGACTCGATTTATAAACCTCTTTATAAATCTTTTTAATTTCTCCCAAATTAGGCTTCAATCTTAATCCATTTACTTTAAAAAATTTTCTTGTTTTGGGATCTTTAAAATCCACAGCTCCATAATGATATACTTTCTCAACTATATAGGGTCCAATCCTTTTAGATCTTAATTTTCCAGGAAAAAGTTTTAAACGAGAATTAAACAGTAATACTTCTTGTCCAGGTTCAAGAACTTTTCCTGAAATTTTCTTGTCATGTAACATCTTCATTTTCTCTTTATAAATCCTCGCTTTTTCATATGCTTCATTTCTTATTTCTTCCATCTCATTTAATTGCAACAATCTCTTTTCTCCTGCTTTATTCAAATAAAAATTAAACTCCTTTATCGCCCAATAAGCTTTATGCTCAAGTTCTACAGGTAAGTGACAATGTTTACCATAAATTAACCGGTAAGGTGACATTCCGATAGGTGTCTTATAAGCTGTTCTATAAGCCCATAATACAGAATCAAGTCTATCAACCCAATCAGTTCTTTTAGGACTAACAGTCTTCTCTAGAATTCTTTTAATTTCTCTGTTTGATACTTCAGCCATTCTGCTTGTTTGTGGGTGATAAGCAGTTGCTATTCTATGCTTGATTCTAAATTTTGTAGTAATGATTGAATTCTTATATTCCTAAAATGACTTCCACCATCCGTGATAATTACCTTAGGCATTCCAAATATTGAAAAATATCATTTTCTTTCAAAATTTAGAAACACTTTTGGAATCACAGTTTTGTAAAGCAACAGCTTCAATCAACTTTGAAACATAATCAACTGCTAATAAAATATAAATTTTTTCAAATGATAGAACAAATGGTCACATAAAGTCTAAACCCCATATATAAAAAATTTCAACTTCCAATATATAGTTTAAAGACATTTCATTCTTCCTAGATATATTTCCCATCCTTTGACATCGATCACATGTTTTCACATAATGTCTCACGTCATTAAATATGGTAGGCCAATAAAATCCAGAATTTAAAATTTTAAATGCATTTTTATCTATGCCAAAGTGTCCTCCAAAATTGGAATCATGACATTTTTGAATAATAGCAAAAGTTTCTTCATAAGGTGCACATCTTCGAATCATAGAATCTTTTCCAATTTTAAATAAGTGAGGTTCTTCCCAGATATAAGATTTAACATCATATTTAAATTTCTTAATAAATTTGTTATCCAAGTCATAAGGCAAAATATTGCTAACTAAATAATTAACAATATCAGCATACCAAGGTGTTTTATATTCTTGAATAGCATATAAAGATTCATCAGGAAATTTCTCATTTATATTTTATTCCGAAATAGTATCATTTTTAATACTAGACAAATGATCAGCAATTTGGTTTTCAGTTCCTTTTCTATCTAATATTTGAAAATCAAATTCTTGTAGAAGTAAAACCCATCTTATCAGTCTAGGTTTAGAATCCTTCTTAGATAATAGATATTTAATAGCAAAATGATCAGTATGAACTATGCATTTGGTACCGAGAAGATAAGGTTTAAATTTATCAAAGGCATATACTATAGATAGAAGCTCTTTCTCAGTGGTAGTGTAATTTTTTTGTGTTTCAGTGAGAGTTTTACTAGCATAATAAACAACTTTGAAAATTTTCTCATATTTTTGTCCTAATACAGCTCCAATTGCAAAATCACTTGCGTCACACATTAATTCAAAAGATTTCACCCAATTAGGTGCAACAATGATAGGTGCAGATATTAATTTTTCTTTAAGAATATTAAAAGCATTAATACATTCTTTATCAAATTCAAATTTTGCATCTTTCTCTAATAAATGACAAAGAGGTTTAGCAATTTTAGAAAAATTCTTTATGTATCTTTTATAAAATCCAGCATGACCTAGAAAACTTCTCACATCGATAATGGTAATAGGTGGTTGCAATTCAATAATAATTTTTACTTTTGCTTGATCAACTTCCATCTCTTTTTGTGATACTTTGTGACCAAGTACAATGCCTTCTGTGACCATGAATTGACATTTTTCCCAGTTAAGAACTAAATTTGTTTCTTCACATCTTTTCAGAACTTTGGAAATGTTTTCCAAACAAGATTCAAAAGAAGTTCCAAAGACTGAAAAATTGTCCATGAATATTTCAATTCCATTGTCAATCAAATCACAAAATATTGACATCATACATCTTTGAAAAGTTGCGGGTGCATTACATAAACCAAAGGCATTCTTCTAAAAGCAAATGTTCCATAAGGACTTGTAAATGTTGTCTTTTCTTGGTCCTCAGGAGCAATAACTAATTGATGATAACCAGAATATCCATCCAAAAAACAGAAATATGAGTGTCCAGCTAGTTTATCAAGCATTTGATCCAAGAAAAGGTAAAGGAAAATGATCCTTTCTAGTGGCTTTATTTAATTTTCTATAGTCAATACAAATTCGCTATCCAGTAACTTGTCTTGTAGGAATAAGTTCATTTTTATCATTAACAATGACAGTTACTCCTCCTTTCTTCGGAACATAATGAATATGACTTACCCATTGACTATCCGAAATAGGATAAATAATACCAGCATCCAACCATTTAATAATTTCTTTTTAAACAACCTCTTTCATGATAGGATTTAATCGTCTTTGCGATTCTATAGTTGGTTTAGAATTTTCTTCCATTAAAATTCTATGCATGCAAATGGAAGGGCTTATTCCTCTTATATCAGCAATAGTCCAACCAAAAGCTTTCTTATAATTCTTTAACACATCTATTAGTTTTTCTTCTTGATCTATACTAAGTTCGAAGAAATAATAACGAGTAAAGTTAATGAATTTCCAAGAAACACATATTTTAAATGGGAATGTAACATTTTTAATTCCAGTTCAGGGGCTTTTTCAATTGATGGTAAAAGTATATCATTTTGAGTTATGTCTAAAGTTTCCCAATTATCTTTTATAAAATGATTCTCTTCTTCTTCCACAACTTCATCTTCATCAGTTAAAAATTCAAATTTTTGTTCAGAAATGACTTTACATTTTTCTTGATAATATTTTTCAATTAAATAATCAATTATATCCATTCGATAATATTTCTCTTTATCAGGGTACTTCATTGATTTAAGAACATTGAATTTAATTTCTTGATCATTAACTCTCATGGTTAGTTCTACTTTTTGCACATCAATCATAGCTCGTCCGATAGCTAGAAAAGGTCTCCCTAAAATAATAGGTATCTCTTTATCTTCTGCAATATCAAGTACTATGAAATCTACAGGGAAGATAAATTTATCTACTTTAACAAGTACATCCTTTATAACTCCTTTAGGATAAGTGATAGATCTATCATCTAACTGAAGGGTTACAGTGGTGGGAGTAATATCTCCTAAACCTAATCTTTGAAAGATAGAAAATGACATGAGATTAATACTTGCTCCTAAATCACATAAAGCTTTTCCACAAATTTTTTCTCCGATAGCACGGGGTATAGTGAAACTTCCAGGATCTTTAAGCTTTTCAGGTAATTTCTTTTGAATTATTTCATTGCATTCTTCACTTAGTGCAACAGTTAAAAAGCTTCAAATTTCCGTTTCTTGCTTAAAATATCCTTCATAAATTTTTCATAAGTTGGCATTTGTTCCAAAGCTTCAACAGAAGGTATATTAATAGTAAGTTTCTTAAAAGTTTCAAAGAACTTAGAAAATTGATGATCAAGTTTCTGCTGTTTAAGTCTTTGAGGAAAAGGTGGTGATGGTTTTTCAACTTCCACATTAACAGGTATAACAGTCTGATCTTAACTAGGAGAGAGAGTTTCTTTAGGTTTTTCAATCTCTTCAACCTCAATCTCTTTTTCAATTTCATTCTGCATTCTTTCTTTTAATTCCTTTCCACTTCTAAGTTGCACAGCTTTAGCTTGTTCATGTTCTTTTCCAGTTTCCTTTGGATTAATTTCAACATTACTAGGAAGTGTTCCTACATGTCTGTTATTAATTAAAGTAGCAATTTGCCCCATTTGATTTTCAATATTACGAATAGCAGTATTTTGATTTTGTAATTGATTATTCATTTGTAATATTAATTCCTCTATTGATAACTTTTTCGGCTGATTATTAAATCCAGGAGGTTTAAAATTTGGATTAACTTGATTATTCCAATTTCCAGTGGGATGAGATTGATTATTACCCCATTGTTATTGTGAATTATTCCAGTTAAAATTAGGATGATTTTTCCACCTAGGATTATAATAATTTGAATAAGGATTATTTTTACTTGCAATAGCTTGTAAAGTTTCAATAGTTTGAGAATCTTCAATATTAGCAGTATTATTTTGTGAAATATTAATTGCAAAACTATCTAATTTCTTAGATATTGCTGCTACTTGTGAAGCTAAAATAGAAAAAGCTTCATTATCGTGAATACTTGCCATCTTTTTAGGATTAATCCTTTCGGAAGGCCATTGAAAATTTTTATTAGCCATTTCTTCAATTAAAGTGTAAGCTTCTTCAAATGATTTAGACATTAGAGAACCTCCAGCAGCAGCATCAATAATTGGTTTTAAAGATGCAATTAATCCATTATAAAATGTTTGAATAATTAACCAATCAGGTAAAGCATGATGAGGACATTTTCTTAATAGTTCTTTAAATCTTTCCCAAGTTTCATATATTGTCTCCCAGTCAAATTGACTAAACGAAGTAATATTGTTTCTTAATTTAGCGGTTTTAGAAGGAGGAAAATATTTAGCAAGGAATTTTTGTGCCATTTCCGCCCATGTTGTAATAGAACCAGTCACTAATGAGTTTAACCACATCTTTGCTTTATCTCTTAAAGAAACAGGAAAAAGTCTAAGTCTAATAGCATCATCAAAAACATTATTATATTTAAAGGTAGCACAATGTTCTAAAAAACTAACAAGATGTAAATTTGGATCCTCATTTGTTGTTCCACCAAATTGATTATTTTGCACCATTTGAATAATAGATGGTTTAAGTTCAAAAGAATTAGCATCTACGAGTTGGTATTTGAATACTACTATGAAGTTCATCAATCGTAGGGTTAGCATAATCCCTTAATGGTTTATAAACATTTTGATCATTAAGTTCAATTGGATTTTGTAAAGTAGCCATTTCTTGAAATTTTTGAATTTGTTTTCCCTTTTTAATTTTTCTAATTGTTCTTTCTAATTCAGAATCTAAAGGTATTAATCCTTCAGAACCAAATCTTCGAATAAAACAAGGAATAAAATACAATTTTTTTAATATTTTATATTTTTAATAATAATTTTTTATTTATTTTTATATTTTTAGAAATATAATATTTTTTTTAGAAATTTATAACTATTTTATTTCTCTCCCCGGCAACGGTGCCAAAAACTTGACCCGACCGCAAGTAACGTAGTAATATATGCTTCCAAAAAGATGGCCAAAGCTTGACCCAATTTATAATAAGCGGCTAGTGTATAAATCAAAATATTGTAAATTTTAGAAATTACTTTACACACTAGGGGTACTACGAAAGTATACATATCGTTTTAATTAATATAGGGTTTTCTATTATAACCCAAGTATCGATCCCACGGGGAAGAATTATAGAAATAAATTTTCTAAATATTATATTTTGAAAATATCATTTTATCCTTTAAATTAAATATAAATTACTATTAATTTACTAGATGCAATTAAAGAAAACAATATTAAGTGAATGATTTATGAAAACTATATAAAATAACAACTTTCTTTCCTTCAATTAATCCAAGATTTTTAAGATAATTTAATAAACGTTGGAGAATCTGATTTATGGTATTGTGTCAAATAGAAGCATTCCTATTCTTTACCCTTTGATCCAGGCGCAAAGAACATTGGCTAACTTACAGATCAGGTCCGGATGTATTGTTAGTAGTAATGGGTTAATCTAGACTCTCACTTCTAGATGTCCAAGGGTGGCTATGGTCGGCCCTACTAGTGACCCATTCCTGATCTATAAATCAATTTATAAAAATTTAGCCTGTCAATTCTACGCCCTTTAAATCTTATCTTCCTATTTATTTGCACTTCACCTTGAATAGCCCGCACATGGCCTTCGACTACCCAAGGATTCATGTGACATTTACAAGTTAAGAGTTCTTCTCCTTCAAGGTTTCAAAACTCTTCAACAGGTTTTAACAATTTAAATGACCAATTTAAAAAGTAAAGTAAGATCAGGTATTAATGTCATCACAATGTTTTTGAAAATATTTTGAATTTTAATTATCCATCGAATCTTTAAATTATCTTATCTATCTCTTCATGATTAAAGGAAGAAAGTAAACTAACTACTCAAAATACATTGAAAATAAACTGCAAAACATAATAAATAAACTTTGAATCAAATAAAAAAATACTTATCTCAAATATTCCTTCTACAGATCTTCTGACTGCTGACTCCACAATGTAATGAACTCCAGATGTTATAACTTGAAAGTAAACTCACTAAACTAAACAATAGTGACCCTAAATTTCTCTCTCTAATTCACTAGACTCTCTCTCAAGAGGCTAGAAGGGGTGGGGCGAATGACGGGCCATTTTCTCTGAAGGAGTGGACTCTTATTTATAGGCTCCAAGGGTTGCCTTGAGGCACCTTTCAAAACATGTCTAAATTCAATGAATCTTCTAGAAGGTCGGTCTGGCGCCTAGGCGCCGGACACCCCGTCCAGTTCTTCACACCTCTTCGCTTTGGCTCACACCTCTTCGCATTTAAAACCGTTTTGGAGCATCCAAATGCAATGTATCACATGTCCTATTATCAAGGAACAACTGCCAGCCTTCTAGAATGTCCAATAACTGCTCACTCCATCAAAATAACCATCCAAAAGTCGTCAAAAACTTGACAGATTCTGTATCGAGTCTAGCGCTTAGGCGCCAGTTTCTGGCGCTTAGGCGCCAGTTTCTGGCGCTTAGGCGCCAGTTTCTGGCGCCTAGGCGCCAGGCCATATTTTTTTTCTTCTTTTTGTATTTTGCTCCATTTTTGCTCCCTTTTGCTCCTTTTCCTTTTCTAGACCTTTTTACATCACCTACATCCAAAAACACAAAAATACCTTTCATTAAAGCATAATATCCTTAGAAATTGATAAAAATCAAGGCATAAAAATATGTATTTTTCTTCATGGATCAGATACTACGCATACAAACACAATAAGCACACTAACAATAAACAAACACACACAATTATGACTTGTTATTCAAATATAAGCTTTCAAATACTATAAAATTAATTTTAGCAGTTACCTCTCTGACAACAGTGCCAAAAACTTGGTGCGAATTTTTGAAATTGCCATAATTTATGAACTTGGATTAATATATATATATATATATATATATATATATATATATATATATATATATATATATATACTGATTTATTTTTTGATTGAGTCACTCGATTAACGCAATTATACGTATCGCTTAAGTAATGCAGGGCTCTAGTGGAGTCCTGGTTATTGATCCCACAAGGAGGCAATTAATTTTATGGTGTAGCAGAAAAATCACTTCTCGAACCACAATACAATTGCAAGTAATTACAAATCTTAAAATAGAGACAAACAGTTGTCGTTACTAATTCTACCAAAGTACCTTTTAAATTTATAGCAATTTTAACTAACATAAAACTAAATTCATAACAGAGTTCAGTTGTTATAAAGACTCTTCCTCCCCTCCAATAATAATGTGATGATTTAGTAACATAGATCACTGATGCAAATGTATTGTGCCAAATAAAAGAATTTCTATTCTTTACCCTTTTCCAAGCGCATAAAGAACATTGGATAATCCTAAGTTCAGTACTCAAATCCGTGGTTAGGCTGGAAGGATACTGGGTCTCACTCCAGAGCTCCTGCTTCCCTTCCCCTGAAGGCTAACTCTCGCTTTGTTTTCCAAACCCTAGGACCAAATTGAGGATTTCAGCCTGTCACTCTAAAATCTCCCATTCTACACCCATCAAAATTCATTTCCCTATTTATTTGTACTCATCCCCCATGAACTATGTTAGTCATTCATGGACATTGAATGTGTCATTCACTTTTGTTTTGGAACTCGTAATCTTTTCGAAACATATGTTTCCCAACAATTTTTAACAATTTAATTGGTCAGATCAAAAAGTAAATGAAGTACGAAGAGAAAAGTTCATCACAAATTCTTCATAATAAATGGAGACATCATTTCCATATCACAACATCAACACATCACATCAAAAGGAGGAACACACTGAAATCTACTTAAGACACATGAGGAAAGGATGACAAAACTTGGATTATATATATAAAAGCAGTGTTACATAAACAAAGTAAAGAAAAGAAAACTTATCTCAAACTCTTCCCCAAGAGAATCTCAAGGAATTCCTTTGACTCCTCTTCTTTCTTCACAACAAAACATAATTCTCTCTTTAGATAAGTAAGGAAGAAGAAATCTCTCACTTTCCCTCTCCTCTTACACTCCTTAGAAGAGAACACACAACCCCTAGATTTCCTAAAAAAATCAAAAGACAAACTCACTCTTCACTCCCTCACACTCTAAACTCTCTCCCCCTCTCTTAATTTGTCTCCAAAATAGTTTAAATCTTTCCAAAACTGATTTCCCAAAAGTTTCTTCAAGCATCCCTCCAAAATTTGGCCAAATACATTGAACCTAGTTTGAAATCGAGATAGGGCATGGTCCGGTGCAGGATAGGGCGCCCTCTGGTGTTATTTTCCTCCTCTGGTCCAAAAGTCTCTATAAATTGGCGTGGTCCAACGGTTGTGACAGCGTCTTTTTGTACTAGTTCAATAAATTGCATTTTGTTCGAATTTGCTCTTTTTCATTTCCTTTTAGTCCAAAGGCCTAAAATCATTGTACCTACATGAAGTCATGAAAAATACCTTTCTTTAAAGTGCAATATCATAAAAAATAGGTATGAAATGAAAATTAAAAAGCTATCAAATTTTTAGTGGATCACAATGCGATGGTTAATATGATATTTCTTTACAAGCTTTTCCATAATCACATTTTTAAATGACTTCGTCTATCAATTAAGATTACTCTTGGTATTCTAAATCTACAAAATATATTCTTTCTTAAAACTTTGCAGCACTTTGACCATCACATCAAGGTAAAGCAAAAGCTTCTATCCATTTGGATACATAGTCTACTACTATCAGAATGTTTATGTTTTTGAAAGATGGTATAAATGGTCCAATGCAATCTAATCCCCAAACGTCAAATATTTCAACTTCCAACATATAATTGAGGAGCATCACAGTTTTTCTAGAATATTGCCTACACGTTGTCATCGATCACAACTTTTAATATAAGCATTAACAAACTTAGAAATTATAGGCCAATAAAATCCTGAATATAAGATATTTATGTAGTTTTGTCAACACCAAAATGTCCCCCATAATTAGAATTAGACTATTTTTGAATAATTTCATAAGTTTCTTCTAAAGGTACACATCTTAAAATAATCAGATCCTTTCCTTATTTATATAGAAACAGTTCATACCAAAATAAGTCTTAGCTTAATATAAAAATTTCTTCCTCTCTTGGTATGTCAAACCATAGGGTATAATATCACTGACAATAAAGTTTACAATGTCGGCATACCACTGAACACGCCACTCATTGATAGTGAATAATTTTTCATCAGGAAAATGTTCATTGATTTCATTTTCATAGCAAAGAGATATTTTAAAATCAATTTTGGATAGATGATCAGCAATTTGATTATCAACACCCTTCATATATACTATTTCAAAATCAAAATATTGCGAAAGAAGAATCCATCTTATCAGTCTCGGTTTTGTATCCTTCTTTTTCATTACATATTTAATAGCAGAACGGTCAGTATGCACCACACATTTTGTTCCAATAAAATATGATCTAAATTTATTAAATGAGAAATACTATAGCTAATAACCCTTTCTCAGTTGTGGTATAATTAATTTGAGCTTTATTAAGAGTTCTACTTGCATAGTAGATCACTTTTAAAATTTTATCATATCTCTGACCTAAAACAGCTCCAATAGCATAATTATGGGCATCACACATTAATTCAAAAGGTTTTCTCCTGATCTTATAATGATTCAAAAGCTTTTAGTCATTCTTCATCAAAATAAAAAATCATATCTTTTTTCCAGTAAATGGCATAAAGGCCTTTCAATTTTTAAAAAATCTTTAATATAATGCCTGTAGAATCCAGCATATCCCAACAAACTTCTACTTTCCCTTACATTTATTGGGCATGGAAAATTAGCGATAACTAGATGTCCCAATACAATTCCTCTTGCTACCATGAATTGCCATTCTTCTAAGTTAAGGATTAAATTAGTTTCTTCACAGAGCTTAAGAACTCTTGATAGATGTTATAAACATGATTCAAATGAAATTCCAAACACTAAAAAGTCATCCATAAAAACTTCAATTCTTTTTTCAATTAAATCACAGAAAATTACCATCATACGTCTTTGAAATGTAGTAGGGATATAACATAAACCAAAGGGCCTTCATCTAAAAGAAAATGTTCCATAAGGACAGGTAATCATTGTTCTCTTGATCTTCAAAAGTAATTTGTATTTGGGGGTAACAAGTATATCCATCCAGAAAACAAAACTATTAATGCTAAGCCAGTCTATCCAACATCTGATCTAGAAAGGGTAGTGGGAAATGGTCTTTCCTTGTGGTAGGATTTAATTTTCTATAATGAATGCATATTCACCACCCCGTAACTTGTCTTGTTTATATTAATTTATTCTTTTCATTAACAATCACAGTAACTCCTCCTTTCTTAGGAACATGGTGAATATGACTAACCCATGCACTATCTGAAATAACGTAGATAATTCGAGTATCCAAACAATTAAAAATATATTTCTTAGAAACATCTTTCATGATATGATTTAAACTCCTTTAAGGATCTGCCCAAGGTTTGCAGTTCTCTTCCATAAGGATTCTATACATAAAAATTGGATTGATTCCTTTAATATTAGCTATTGTCCATCCAAAGGCTTTCTTATATTTCTTTAGAATTTCAAACAAACTCTCTTCTTCATTTTCAGTCAATTGAGACGAAATTATAACTAGAAAATTTGACGAATCACATTAAAAGGCATAATTTAAATGAGTAGGAAGCATCTTTAATTTATGTTCAGGAGGTTTTTCAATTGGTAGACTAAAAGATCATCTTTTTTAGTCATGTCCAATAATTCAAAAAATTTATTAACATAAATCTTCCTCATGAAAATCTTCAAAATGTTGTAATTCCTCTTCTTGCTCATCTACTAATTTTTCAATTTGAGGTTTCTCTTCATAATTTGATTTGTAATGGCATTCACTTAAATATCAGATAGCATTCATCCTATGGCATTCATCATTTTACCTCTTGCAGTTTATTTAATTAAGTTTGAAATATTGAGTGTAACAGTTTGATCATTGACTTGCATAGTTAATTCCCCTTTTGGCAAATCTATCAATGCTCTACCTGTGGTTAAGAAAGGTCTCCCTAAAATTATGGGAAACTCTTTATCTTCCTTCATATCTAGCACAATGAAATCAACAGGAAGATAAAGTGATTCACTTTCATCAAAACATCATCTATAACTCCTTTAGGATAAGTGATCGAATGATCCGCTAATTGCAGAGTTACAGTGGTCGAAGTTATTTCTCCTAATCCTAGTTTTTTTAATATAGATAATGGCATAAGGTTAATGTTTGCACCTAAATCACATAAAGCTTTCCCATGAAATCTGTCTCCAATTGCACATGGAATTATGAAACTAACAAGATCTTTAAGCTTTTCAGGAAGCTTTTTCTGAATTATAGCACTGCACTCCTCACAAATTGCAACAGTTTCATTATCTTCAAACTTCCTTTTTCTGTTGAGAATATCTTTCATAAATTTCACATAGCTTGGCATTTGTTCTAAGGCTTCAGCAAATGGAATGTTAATTGTAAGCTTCTTAAATATTTCTAAGAACTTTGAAAATTGCTTATCCAACTTTTGTTGTCGAAGTCTCTGAGGAAATGGTGGTGGTTGAATTTCTAAATCAATCATATGTGGAGAAATAGGTCTTTCCAAACCTTTCAAAGGGTCCTCTTTTTGTTCTTCAATCTCTTCTTTCTCTACTTCTATCTCTTTTTGAAATCTACCTTCCAATTCTCTTTCACTTCTCAGTTGAACTGCTTTTACTTACTATTTTGTCTAGCCTCTTGGATTTACTTTTGTATTACTAGGAAGTGTTCCTTGGGATCTATTACTTAATGAATTAGCAATTTGCCCCAATTGATTCTCAATATTTCTGATTGTAGATCCAAGGTTTTTCAATTAATTTCTCATTTGTAACACCACTTCTTCAATAGACAACTACTTCTCCTTACATTGTGAATTATTGTAAAACCTGGAGGATAGGTTGGTCTATAATTATTATTCCCTTGGTTGTTCTAGTTCCCCAATGGGTTTACTTGGTTGTTCCCCCATTGTTGATTACTCCCACTAGAATTATTGTTATTCCAAATAAAGTTTGGATGGTTTTCCCAACCTGGGTTATAATAATTTGAATATAGATTTTTAGACTTATTTATGGCATTCAAAGTTTCTAATGATATTTGAGAATCAAACATTTGGCCTAATGAATTTTCTTCAATCATGAAAATTGGCTGATAAGAATTCATTATAAATTGGTCTATCTTCCTTGAAATTGCAGCAACTTAATTTGCTAGCATTGAAAAAGTGTCATTTTCATGAATATTGGTTATATTTTTAGGATTAACCTTTCAGAAGTCCATTGAAAATTATTAGTAGTCATTTCTTCAATTAAAGCATAAGCGTCAGTAAATTATTTAGGCATCAATGAACCATCAGCAGCGACATCAATGATAGATCTAAGAGATCTAGCTAATACATCGTAAAAAGTTTGTATTATTAACCAATCTGGTATTGAATGATGTGGATACTTTCTTAGGAGATCATTAAATCGTTCTCATGCTTCATAATTAGATTACCCTTCAAACTAAAAATAGGATGTAATAACATTTCTAAGCTTCACAGTCTTTGATGGTAGAAATATTTAGCAATGAATATTTGTGCTAAATCAACCAAAGTTTTGATAAATCCAGGTGCTAACGAATGTAACCATATCCTAGCCTTATCCCTCAAGTGAAAAGGAAAAAGTCTTAGTCTAATAGCATTGTCCGAAGCACCATCATATTTAAATGTAGCACACAATTCTAGAAAATTGGCAAGATGTAAGTTAGGATCTTCAGTTTGTGCTCACCCAAACTGATGATTAGATACCATTTGGATGACAGCAGGTATAAGTTCAAATGAATAAGCCACTACAACAGGTTGTTGAATACTACCATGGAGTTCATAAATTCATGATGGATTTAACATTTTGATTATTTTTATTCGCCATTTCTTGAATATCTTTTTCTTTTTCTATATTTTTTAATTTTTTTGATTTTTCTAATAGATCTTTCAAATTCAGAATTAAGGCACAAGTCCCACAGAACCTAAACTATGCATACAAAATTATTAAACAATATAAAAAACACACTAACAAAAGCAAGGAAAACTAAAAATTTAATTTTTCTTAAATTTTCTTTAAATGATATTTTAATTAATTTCCCTGGCAACAGCGCCAAAAACTTGATCTCAAAATATTTATGCTTACGTTTTACACTTTATATTTCTTCTCAACAACAATATCTATTTCTTTACAACGGCATTAAAAAATTGATTCTGAAGCAAATAAAAAGTCAACTTTAATTATTGTATAATATGAAATTCTACGTAAGTATACATATCGTTTATCAAGTAATATAAGACTTTCTGATTAAGCCTAGAGATATCAAACCCACAGGGAAATGTTCTAAAATTAAAATAATGCAGAAAAACAACTTTTTACTTTTCAAAATGATTTTGAAAGTTATGTTTTAAAGATAGAAAGTTTAAATTCATTTTTGATAATTTTTTAAGAAAAAGTTAAGCAAGCAACTAAAGTTATCAGGACTATAACAACGATATGAAAGCAAATGAGATGAAGATATCTTTTTCTTCCTCAATGAATCAGTAATAATTATGAAATTTTGTTGTGTAAGTATCTAAATGTGTTGTACCAAATAGGAGCAGTTATATTATTTACTCTTACTTTGTTCTATAAAGAATGTATGTTAATCTAAAGTTTTAAAATCCTGTAGATGGGTTTGGTAGGGAAGATACTAGCTCTCACTCTAGAGTTCCCTCTTCTACCTCCACCTGGGGGCTAACATCTCATAACAAAACTAAAAACATCAAACAAAATTGTGGGCTTTAGCCTATCATTCTAAAGCCCTCTAATTCTATACCTAATCAAAAGCATATCTCCCTATCTATTTGCACTCAACTATATTGACTAAATTCTCACCCATACAATTTCATGTGATTCTCACCAATTGTTGATTGAGACAATACCGCATTGGTTCTTGCATGTTCTCACAACAAAGTTTAACATTTTAATTGGCCAAATCAAGAAGTAAATGAAGTGAAAGGTAGTGAATCATCACAACTTCTTCCAACATTAAACACCAATACTTAACACAACTTCCATCCATAATTTATTTACTTCATCATTTAAAAGGAAAAAGATAAAGTAAACTACTAAGAACTCATGGAGAAAACATAAACACAATTTGATTTGAAATCAGAGATCATAGTGAAAGCACAACAAGCCTTACTTAAAACCAAATGTAAAAATAAAGATACAAACTTATATGAAAATATTCTCCAGAAGACTCTTGAAGTTCCTCGGAAACTTTTGCTTTCCTTAAATAACTCCTTAGGGGGTGGCACCCAACTCTAATGATCCACTCTCCAAAATTCTAATACCCCTTGGAAATAGTGCAAAATTTCATTTAATTCGCCACTTTAACAGTGTCACCTATGCGTCAGCACTTAGCGCTTAGTCGCCAGAGGCTAATTTTTACATACTAATCATTTTTGCTTCAAATTTGATCCTTTCTTGCTCCTTTCATCATAATCATTCATTTTAATCATACCTGCAAGAAAACGCAAAAATACATTCCATTAAAGTGTAATATCATCATAAATAGGTATAAAAATATTCATAAAAGTGCTATAAATTTTAGGTGTATCACGTAGTATCCACATTATAAAATCATCTAAAGGAGTATATATATATATATATATATATATATATATATATATATATGGGTAAAGGAGCAACTCATGGCTCCCTACATGTTAAGAAAATTTAGGAGTACAAAAGGAAGGGAGAAGGGATCCCCATCTAAAACTAAAAATAAACAATTCAGGAGAGCTCTTAGGGGTTCCTTTCACCACATAACAACTCCACACAATAAAACAAAAAACAAGTAAATGAAGCCCCAATTGACATTTATAGCAGTATGTATAAGTGTATCTACACCTCATCCCCAAATAGTTCCAAGCAAAAGAAAAGCTCTACAGCAGTAGAGACCAGTAATAAGAGAGCGACTCAGCCCCCCAGGTGCACCACCACTTGGTGTAAGCCAAAGTATTTCCACCATTTGTATAGCATCAATTAAGTTTTGAATTCAATTCTGAGGTGAGGGGTCTCCAGCAGATCTACAGACAACAAAAAGGAAAGCGGGGTGGGGGACAGGAAGAAACACTAATGGAGCAGAAGAACATAGCCACCCTAGCTAACCAGTTGGCAGGTCTGTTCACTTCCGTAAAAATGAATTTGAATTGTGTTGAAAAGGATTCTCTAAGATTATTGATTCTATTGAGACACAACTGGTGATTCCAGGGAAGGGAGAAATCTGTATTCATGAGCAAAATGAGCCTTAAACTATATATATATATATATATATATATATATATATATATATTAAATGATGGTGGCAGCTGCAGAGAGAGAAGCTCTGCTAGGGTTTTTGCTTGGCGGCGGGGTCCATGGAAGGTGCTGGTAGGTTGTCTCACTGGTCCTGCTCTCTGGTTTGGCTCCATCTCTGGTGTTATTGCTGGGATTCTAGTTTTCAAGCTTCTCAGGCTTTGAGATTTCAAAAGTGTTACTGTTCCATTGCCTCCTCCCTAGGAACTGGGCTGAAGTTTTTTTTTGTGCCTGGTTGAAGATTCTGCCTGGGTTTCTTTTCTGTTTCTCTGACCCTTTCTTGGCTTGGCTGTGCCCATGGCAAGCCCCATTGACTTACAAACCAACATTGAGTGGGCTAAAGCCACTTTTGCTGGTGTTGTAGGAAATGCTTCCTCCTTTTCAGATCCTGTTAAACTGATTTTTCCACAAAGACTGCATGATGCAGCAGCTGGTAGGATTTCCTGCCCCTTCATCAGACCTATAGAGGAGAAAGAGGGCTGCCGTGATAATCTTTACTGAGCAGGAATTAGAGGATTTGGATGCAGAAGTTAAACTTACCTTAATTGGCAAGTTTCTTTTGGGTCACCCAAAGATGGACCTGGTGAGAAAATTCTTTGAATCTTTGAATTTTAAAGGCAGTTGGAAGCTTGTACTCTTGGATGGTAGGCACCTGCTCATCAACTTTACCTCGGAAGAAGACAATGCATTACTTTTTGCTAAACAAGCAGTGAGCATTATTGGTGTTGAGATGAAAATTATAAAATGGACATCTGATTTTGATCCCAGCAAAGATCCCCCCATAGTACCAATTTGGTTTAAATTCCTAAACCTCCCCTATAGATATTTCAATCAAATTGCATTATTTCCAATTGGGAGATCATTGGGAACCCCTCTCAAGCTGGATGTTGCTACCATTAACAAGGCAAAACCAGAAATGGCACGAATTCAAGTAGAAAGAGATATCTCACTACCTGAAATCAAAAAGATTTGGATTGGAACAACCAAGGATGGACAGTGGCAAGAGGTTATTATGCAGCAAAAACCATATTTTTGTTCTCACTGTAAAATGTTTGGCCACACTATGGAGAAATACTATAGAATCCACCCCCCCCACTAAAAGAACTACTACTCAGAGTCAAAAAAATCCACCTGTGCAAGCAGTTGGTGAATTTGGATCAGTTATGATGCAGCTGGATAGGGTCTCGACTCAGCCACTACAAGATAATATCAATGCAACTTCAAGAATAAATGTTTCTCCTAGGAAAACAAAATCTCCTATTACTGTTAGGGATTCCCTATCCCCCATTGGCAGTGGGTCGCCACCTGGTGAAACTGAGGATCATCAAAATTGGTGTAGAAGTGAATTAGAGGAAGTCAGAATTCTGACCCCCTCCCAATCAACTGAACAGCTTCCTGACACACTGACCTTGTTGTCAATGATATGCAATAGCCAATAGAAGGGAAATGACACATCCAAAACTCTAGAAAAAAGAAAAGGAATTCTGCTTCTGAAGTACAGAAGTTAGGCACCCCTATATCAGAGGGGGAGTTGGCCGGTACTTCAAAGACTAGAGGGAGATCTAGATCTAGATCTCAACCTTCTAATCCTTACCCCCCCAAATAATGATTAATTTCCTTTGCTGGAATATCAGGGGTATTGCCAATCCCTTATCTATGAAAAGATTGCTAAACATCAACAAAAAATATAAGTTTTGGTGTATCACTATTTTGGAACCTTTGGTCCACAAATACCCTCAAAAAGTCATTAAGAAGCTGCATGGATTTAATCACTATTCCAACTGCAATAACAAGATTTGGGTTTTCTATTGAAGTGAGATTACTTGGTCTATCCTAATTGATAATAAACAGTTTTTACATTCCTCATTCCAAATTAATGGAAAAGGTGGATTGGTGACTTTTGTGTATGCAGGCTGCAGTAGGGAGGATAAACAACACCTCTAGGCTAATCTTCAAAATATTAGTGATCATCTGAACTCCCCCTGGATGGTGGGTGGAGATTTTAATAGCATTGGCTCTACTGAAGAAAAACTAGGGGGCAGGGCTCCTAACCTTTCTAACATTAATGTTTTCAATGATAATATTCAAGCAGCACAGCTTTTTGACATTGGCTTTAGGGGACCTGCTTTCACTTGGAAAAGAGGAAATATTTGGGAAAGGCTGGACAGAATTCTGGTTAACAATTGTTGGATCACCAATTGGCTTCTCACCTATGTAACCCATCTCAGCTTGGCTGGCTCTGATCACAGGCCCCTCCTAATTTCCATTACCTCCCCTAATTACCCAAATAATCCCCCTCCCTTCAGATACCTCAATGTCTGGTCTACATATGATGAGTTTCTAAACATCATTCAGGCCAATTGGTGTAATATTGAACACCCTGATCCTCTCACTAAGTTAAGCCTTTTGCAGATAAAGCTCAGCAAAGTACTTAGAAAATGAAGCTAGAACTTTGTGGGTGTTTTCTCCATTGCTGTCCAAAAAGCTAAAAAAGAGGTTAATTTGTTGGAAGCCAATCTCCAAGTGGGTGCTGCTACTGAGGAACAACTTTATTCTGCTCAAACTAATCTGCTATCTGCTAATGAAAAACTTGAACAATATCTTAAACAAAAAGCTGCTTTAAGCCACTTCCTCAACGGAGACAGGAATACCCATTTCTATCATGCCTGTATTAAATACAGAAGGAAATGCAACATTATTCATTCCATTCTTTCTGATGAGGGTGGCAAACTCCAAGACAACACAGATATTGCTCAAGATGCTGTCAAGCACTTTAAAAACTTACTAAATCACTCCCCAATGAACAGAATGTCTATTGATGGATCTCTCTTCCTAAATGAATTTCAATATACAAGTGAGCTGGTACTTACAGATATCCCATCTGAGCAGAAAATTTGGATTGCTTTAAATACTGTGGATAGTTCTAAAACTGCTGGGCCTGACGGCTATACAGCAGATTTTTACAAAAAAACTTGGAGCCTGACTGGTAAGGATGTGGTTACTACAATTAAAAGCTTCTTCGAAGGTGAAACTATCCCTAGCTATTTCTGTGCTTTTAACTTTGTGCTGATTCCTAAAAACACCACTTTACAAAGATGGGATCACTATAGACCTATATGCCTCACCTCTATGATTAGCAAGATTATTAGCAAAATCCTTGTGGGGAGACTGCAGCCACACCTTGAGAGATTGATCAGCTCGAACCAATCAACATTTATAAAAGGAAAGATCCATTATTGATAATGTCCTTCTTGCCCAGGAGCTACTGTTGGATTTGGATAAAGTCCATAGGGGAGGCAACTTGATCTAAAAACTGGACATCCAAAAGGCCTATGACACTCTGAATTGGGACTTCATTTTGGAAGTCCTCTCAGCTAGAGGGTTTAATTCCCAATTCTGTCACCTTATCAGCAGGTGGCTGAATTCTAATGAGCATTCCATTTTGATCAATGGCCAAGCTTAGGGAAATTTTCATGCAACTAGAGGACTTAAACAAGGAGATCCACTATCTCCAACCATTTTTATCTTAGCTATTGATTATTTTTCTAGACTGGTTGATAAAACCTTTCAAAGCAAAGACTATGCCAGGTACCACCATAGATCAAATATACCTATCACTCACCTTATGTATGTTGATGATATCATGATTTTCTCAAGTGCTCATAAAACAGTAGTGAAAAAGTTGAAGCAGTGCATTAACACCTTTCAGAATCAATCAGGTATGATGCTTAACTCTGATAAATGTCAGCTAATCTTCTCTAAGCAGATCCCAAGCACACATCAAACATTGGATCTCGGAATTCACTTGGATTCACCTACGGTACTCCTCCTATTAAATATCTTGGTGCCTACTTACTCCTGGGTAAGACCAAACAAATCCAATTTGATGATATCCTCACTAAGATCAATTCCCAACTCAATTACTGGACAAACTCTTTCCTTTCAAATGGTGGAAGGATCACTCTCCTGAAGAGCATACTCACCACCTTCCCCTCCTATCTCCTACAAATGATAACCATGAAAAAAAGCACACACAATTACAAATGGAAAGGGCTTTTAATAGGTTCCTTTGGTCTGGTCAGAGAAAGCAAATGCAATGAACTTCATGGCAAAAAGTTACAAAACCAACCTTGGCTGGTGGTCTTGGCCTCAAAGGCATTCCTCACATGTAGCAGATTAACCTATGTAAACTATGGATCCATTTCAGAGCACAGAACTCATTGTGGGCTAAGTTTATGAAAGGGAAGTACTGCAGGTCCACTCACCCTTCCCTTGCTGTCAGGAAACCAGGTGATTCCAGAATTTGGGTTATGCTGCTCAAAATCAGACAAACTGCTGAATAACTTTTTATTTAGGAGTTGGGGAAGGGTGAAATCAACTTCTGGCTGGATAATTGGTGCCCCAAGGATTGGTTAATTCCTAGAGGGGACATCACTGATAATACCATTAGAGTGGCTGATTGCTGGGATGGCCAAAGCTTGTCACTTCCACACCTTACAGCTATTCTTCGATAAATCTGCCCACCAAATTTCCACCATTAAATTCAATAAAGGGTCACCTGATAAAATTAATTGGCATGCTCATCAGTCTCAAAGTATCACCAAAGCCATATACATGAAGTTATATACTTGGCCTTCTGTTCATTGGAGTAATTCCCTTTGGGGAAAGTACTTGTCCCCTTCTATGTCTTTCTTGTGCTGGAGAACCTTTCATAGCATTATCCCAACTGATGATATTCTGAAATTGAAAGGTCTTAGGGGGCCTTCAAAGTGTGTGCTGTGCAATATGTAGGAAGAATCCATCTCTCAACTCTTTTTCAACTGTCCTTTCTTTCAGGCAGTATGTTTGGAGCTAAGTTTATGCTTTGGGAGGTTCACTTTTCAATGGCAAGATTTCCATAAATGCTGGAGTGCAGGGAATAATCAGGATATTCATATTGTGCATCTCATTGTCATATGGTTCATTTGGATGGCTAGGAACCAAATAGAATTTAAAGAAATCTTGTTTACTATAGCTTTAGTTAGTAGAAACTGCAAAGCCTATCTGGAAAAGATCATCATCTATAAAAACTTCCATAACATACTTCACATTGATCTTCCAACTGTGGCAAGCACCTTTGTTAGAACTGCAATTGGGATCCCCTAGCAGCCTCGTCATTAAAATCAACACTGATGGTAGCTATTCCAATGACAACTCTGGTGTTGGGGGAATTTTCAGAAACCACCTTGGCAAGTGTTTACTGTTCTTCTATGCACCTGTGATAGCACATAATGCTCTTGAAACTGAGTTAATTGCTATGATGTGGGCACTGCAATTAGCAAGGATTGCTAACTGGAGAAACATATGGATTGAAGTTGATTCTACTGAGGTACTAGACAAACTGGAGAACAATACACATATCCATTGGATTCACAACTACTGGTTAAACCAAATTCAAAACCTCAGACCCCCTCGACTTATTTGTTCTTCTATACTAAGAGAGGGAAATAAATCTGCGCATTGGTCGGCTTGTGCCGGTGTCGCTACCCATCGGGTTTTGGTGTCTAAATCCCCCTACCGAATTGAAGTTCCTTATTGTTGGAGATTAGCTGAGGCTCCCACACCTCAGGCTGGGTTCAAATGCCCACAATTGACCTTCCCTACTCCACCTGGATGTAATTTGTGTCACATTCCGAATTTTATTTTCTTTGTTTCATGTGGGTTTGTATAATGCTAAGGATTTGTTGGCACCTTGGCTTATGTCCTGTCTTTTGTATGGCTTTGCTCTATATGGTGTTCCTTAGTTTGTGGAATCACCCTTTTATCCTTGTTTGTAACAAGATGAGAAACATGTAAGGAGCATTAGCTCTTTTCCTTTATATATATATATATATATATATATATATATATATATATATATATATATATATATATATATATATATATTCAAAAAAACAAAAGCTTCATTCAATCAAAAATTACATACATCTGATATATGGGATATCAGTCAAGTCCCCAAAAAGTAAATGCCTTAAGTGCTCAACAGGAGTAACAGAAAAAGCTATAGTTTGGGAAGTATTAGCATGTTTTGCCAACCAGGTTAGGTCGATTGATTGCCCTCTCTGTAGATATGTGTCCATTTAAGGTTAAGGGAGCCAAAAGTGGAGATCAAAGTTATATATATATATATATATATATATATATATATATATATATATATATATTCTCTTCGATTTTTAGGGAAGGAAATAAAGTTGCCCACTTGGCCGGCAAGTAAGGGTGCATCTTCTCGGCGAGGTGAGGGTATCCACTACCCCCACATATGAGTTAAACTTGCTCATTGCTTGGGGACAAGCCGAGCCTCCCCCAACATAGACTCGGGAAGGAAATAAATTCAAGTATGGTTGGTATTTAGGCCTTCGGTTTATTCTCCCGAGGCGAATTTCTATCGCGTCGGATGTTGGTAACTTCGCATCTCCTACGATCGGCCCCTTACTCCTTGGGGAGTGTCTTACAAGTAGGCAGTGTTGGTGTCATCTCTTTTCCTTTTCTTTGGATTAAGTGTTTATTGGGCACATTTTTTTTGGGATAGGTTTATTTTACACTTAGTTTAGTTACTTTTTCTTTTGGTGTGGAGTTGTACTGAGTCATGTTTGTTCCCATTTGGGATATTTTGTAACTTCACTCTTTTGAATCAACATGTAGGGAGCCTAAAGTAGCTCCTTTCCCATATATATATATATATATATATATATATATATATATATATATATATATATCCTTTATTTATCAAAAGTTTTTCTCTTGGAATTAGATTCAATGGGGGACTGAGTTATGGGGTAAATTTCTGTCCCCATCCATTTCTTTTTTTCGTTGGAGAGTTAGGCACCTTCTATTACCCACAGATGATATACTCAAGTTAAAAGGGCTTAAAGGGCCTTCCTACTTCCAGCTTTGTCTTACTGCTAAGGAAACTTTGACACACTTATTTTTCAGCTGCCATTTCTCTCTGGAGGTATGTAAGAATCTCATCAACAGGCTTAATCTAGATACTTTGAATTTGAGTTAGCTACATCTGAAGTAATGCTGGTTAGATTGGAATATGGTGGGCCTTCTAGTGGTTCCTTGTGTGGTGGCATGGTTTATTTGGATGTGCATAATTTAGGCTATGTATGAGGGGAGATCCCCCTCTTCATTGCTTGTTGCTGCTCATTATTTGTCTCACATTCAGAAACTCATTAAATTTCATAAATTCAGAGACATTTGCTTGGTGAGACATGTGGACATTAATTCCTGGATTAATCCTTTGGTTTTTGGCTGGTCCCGCCCAGCTAATTGGGTCAAAGTAAACACTGATGGAAGATTCCATCAGTTGTAGGATGGTATTGGTAGAATTTTCAGGAATTGTCTTGGGAAGTGCTTGCTGTTCTTTCAATTACCTGCTGATGCCTTTGATTCTTTGGAGGCTGAGATGATTGCCTTTTTTTGGGCTCTCGTGATTGCAAGTTTGTGTAGGGTGGGTTGTCTCTTGGTGGAATCTGATTCCTGTAACTCCATCAATTTCCTCTAACAGTCTGAGCCTGCCCCTTGGTATATTAGAAGATGGATGAATAAAATGTCCACTTTAAGAGATAATAAGTTAGTAAAATTCTCCTTTATACCTAGGGAAGGCAATGCCCCTGCACACCGGCTTGCCTCGAAAGGGTGTTGTAATGAAGATATCAAAGTAGATGCCTCCTCCCCTTGCTACTTTGCTACATGGTGACTTATTGGGTCTTCCTCATGTAAGACTACAGTTGTAATTTCTACATCTATTAATATATCACTTGCTCGTTAGGCAAGTCTTTTAAATATATATATATATATATATATATATATATATATATATATATATATATATATATATATTCATCGTAAGCATAAAGTCTTTTGATATATATATATATATATATATATATATATATATATATATATATATATATATATATATATATATATATATTCATCGTAAGCATAATTATTGGTGGATCATGTTTTTTGCGTCATTGCCAGAGAAAGAAATTAATAAAAAAAAATAAGAAAAAGTAATTTTTTACCTTTTAAAGTCTTATTTAAACTTGTTAGATTTATTTTAGGAAGTTGTTGTTTTGTTGTGTAATTTTTTTTTTTTTATAACAGTGTATGTATAGTTCGGGTTTTGAAGGATATGTGCCTTACAATTCTAAATTATAAAGAATTTTAAGAAAAATCAAAAAAAATTAAAATATAGAAATAAATAAAAATATTTAAGAAATGGCAATTCAAAATAATCAAAATGCTAAAATCCATCAAGAATTTAGACCTTTAAGAGATTATGCTAACCCTACAGTAGATGAATTTCAAGGAAGTATTAAAAATCCTGTTATAGTGGCTAATTCATTTGAACTTAAACCTACTATTATCCAAATAGTATCTAATAATTAGTTTGGGGGAGCACCAACTGACAATCCAAATTTGCATCTTGCCAATTTTCTAGAATTGTGTGCTACATTTAAATATCATTGTGTTTCAGATGATGCTATTAGACTTAGATTTTTTCCTTTTTCATTAAGAGATAAAAATAAGATGTGGTTAAATTCCTAACCACCTTGATCTATTAGAACTTGGGGTTAATTAGCGCAAAAATTTCTTGCTAATTATTTTCCAGCATCAAACACTGTTAAGCTTAGAGATGACATTACATCTTTTTTTTAGTTTGAAGAGGAATCTATTTATGAAGCATGAGAATGTTTTAAATATTTCCTATGAAAGCATCCACATCATTATATACTAAATTGGTTAATAATTCAAACTTTTTATAATGGATTACCTGGATCTCTTAGATCTTTTATCGATGTTGTTGGTGGTGGTTCATTGATGTTTAAACAGTTTAAAGATGCTTATGCTTTAATTGAAGAAATAGCCACAAATAATTTTCATTTGCCTTCTAGCCAGTATTCATGAATCTGATGCTTTTCAATACCAGTAAATCAAGTTATTGTCGGTGCATTTTTATGTTTTAAGAGTTGCCCAGTAGAAGTTATCGGTCGCCGGAATCAAAATCTCGTCGCCCGCTTCGGAAGAACTATTAATTTAAGTATAAATTTAGTTTAGGGAAAACATATGATGTCAAACTGATATCATATCTCTAATAGTTTAAACAATCGAACACTACACATTAAGCTATGCATCTATCACAAAAGGTAGGAACGTTGCTCAATAGTGCGGCTCGATTAAATAAACTAGAAAATTAATGACATATGTTTGGTCTGTGAAACCTATATTTTGACCAACAGATTCCCCTATTTAATACAAAAAGGAACTAAATAGGGTTTATATTAATACTGGGTCCATTTAAGTTTCTTATAAGGGCAAGCCCCTATAGTTAATTACATCTTAGATAGCCGAAGTTACCTAAGAGAACTTTCGAAAAAGATCGAGAATGATATTTTTACGAATTCAAGAGGGTACGTATTTTTCAACGAAATTGTGGTGATCGAAATCCAATGGGTGAACAGTTCAAGTTTTGGAACAATTGATTTTAGGAATTCAAAAGAGGAAGAACTAGGGGATGTTATGGATCCAAGAGGAAATCTTGGTGACTTTTCAATCTAACCAACTGTTTGGCTTCATTTCAAGAAAATTTATTGTATGTTCATCCTGCAATTTTTTTTCATTTTATTTATTTAGGATTTACATTCACTTGATATTGATCATGTGAATAACCTGGAAGTTGGGAGGATTTTTATCATATCGGATGACAACCTCAGAAAATTAAGGCGAGTTGGGGATTATATTGCACTAAGTGCAAAGGCCCAAAAGATAAGATGAGGGTTTATGCTACACAAGACAGACTAACTCGAAGTTATATAACTTCTTTATTTATTTATACAGAAGATATATGTCGTTGTATTTCTTTTGTTTTGCTCTCTCGAACAAGTTCTTCCACGTCCTTGATCGTGCTGCCCACAAAGTATGGCACGAGCTCCTTGTTGTTGCAGAATGTTTAATTTAAGAAGTGAAAATCAATGGGATGAGAGAAGTGTCATGTTCTAGAATTAGTTAAAAATTTAGATGTCTTAATGTCTTATTAAGGGGGGGTTTAAGTTGATTATAGAGAAACCGATTAGGATCCCTCGATTTCCTCGTTCTGGCACCACTATTTTCATCAGATTCGCTTAGTCCAAATGAATTTACTAAATCTAACAAAATGGATTCCATACTTTCATTTAGACCATGGGAATCTCGTTAGCAACATGTAGGTTACCTCTTTCAAGGTATTCCCGGTCATCCAATGAGACTTTTCAATTCAGTTGTACTTGTAGGTTTTGTTGTTGTTTGTAATTAAATTTTGAGTTCTTTTATATTTAGAAAGTTATGAGGGTGAATTTAGTTTTTTTTTTTGTCTTCTGGGGCTAGCCTAATAGTTCCAATTTTGACATGCAAGTTTTATTGTTGTTTTTTTTTATACATGGAAATGTGTGCTTAAGTGGTGTAAAAGAAACTCAAAGTGTAGAACCTGTGTAGTGAACCAAATGACGAACAAAAGAAAATAAAAAATTTGAAAAAGAACGTCTTGTAGGATGCCCGAAAGCAAATCTGTGAAGAAAACCATAGATAAAAAAATCATGTAGAAAAAATTGTAGGAAATCTGCAGAAAGAAAAGCATAAGAATACCACAAAAAGGACTATAGGTCCGAGAGGACCGTAAGCACGATGACATGAAGGACTTAGAGCTGTGCTATATGTATCCCAACCTTAAGTGAGAGTTACCAAACTGACCCATATGGAAGGCAATTCTAACTTCAATTTGAGTGTACTAACCGTGGACCTTTCTGAATTTTCACACATCTCAATTAAATTTACACGCATATAAAACTTTAGTGTGGAAGATTGTTTATATTTGTATAGGAAATTTCATTTTTTTTTCTTTTTTCTTTAATCATTTTGAAACATGTGTGATTTTCTATAAAATAGTACAACACACAGGCTAATCACTCTAATCAATCTAGGACTACTGTCTATTTAAGAGTGTTGGTGGTAACAATCCCCAAGGATTGGCAAATAGTATCGTCGGTTCCTTTCCTCTCCCCTCATCGAAGGTCTTCGAGGTAGAATATACTATTCTAGAAATCCCTCGTATCCCTCTTCTAAGCAATGTCATCATTGTCGCCCCTAGCCATCCTACTTACAGCCTTGCTTGATAGCCCCACATATAGTAAAAGGCTATACGTGCATGCTTATGCGTCGTACATAAACGTGAGACTTAGGCCAAGAAGCAAAAACAAGTATAGGACTGGGGACAAGAAAGAGAGAGGAGGAAACGATGCTGCCTAAAACAACGACATAACATAGGTGGAACATCCTTGAAAACTAAATAAAATAAACAGCCCAATATTCCACTGATTCGAGTCATTGGAAGAAAAAGGAATGATCTAGTGTAAGAGTAGAACCAAGCTCCACATGTTGTACAAAAGGGGCAGCCACGGAGCAAGTAAAAACGTATAGACAAACCCCCATAAGTGACTGTAAAGCGGTGATCATAAAAAATCTAAAATTGGTGAACCAAACCTCTCCCATCATGGTGTATAAAGTTGGCCGTGAAGCATGTAGGACAAGGAAAACAAGCCCCTCCAACATTGTGCAAAGCGCAACCCTCAAAAGTTGAAATCCATAAAAATGGAAGAGTCTAAATCGCTACGTGAAATGTTCTTCCTAACAACCACATCCCACTCATGCTTTTATGTCTTTTAAAAACATAAACTCTCCCATATGTGCGATAACAAAGAGAATAAATAAGTAGATACATTGAAATTGTCTGTCATAACAAAGGGACTAAACGCGTGGAAGGTGCATTGAGGTAGTGTAGAGAGCTAGTTTGAAAATGAAAGGCTCCCAACATTAACATGCAATATTATAGCAATTCAAGCATGAATCACAATTCAATACTTCCTCTTTGAAGTAGTAAGCTTGCCAATTCTCCTCTTTTCTTTTTATCATAAGAAAGCTTCACAAATAATGCCCACCAATGTAAATTTTAAGTGAGGGCAGCAAGGAATCAATTTAAACCAATGTGTAAGGTAGCCATCAATGCAATTTTGACATAGGGCAGCATAGAAACAATGTAAACCAACATATAAGAGGGCTACCAATGCAAATTTTTTATGTAGGGGCAACATAGAAACAATGTAAACCAACATATAAGAAGGCTACCAATGCAGATTTTATGTAGGGTGTCAAAGGAGTCAAAGCACTCTTTCTCATATGCAATAAACATAACAAAAAAAAGCGCTACAAGTATACATGTAACAATGCCTATCCCTTCCAACAAGTATTTGATGTCAATAGTTATTTCCATAAGTGTCTCATCAAACTTCAAATATGCAAGTATCAAGTGAAAAGAAAATGCACCACATATGTGTTCATGAGGCCTACACATGGAGTCTAAACTTTCCAACAAACAAGCATGCTTTTCCACTTTTCCGTTCATGCTAAACATTCCCATAAGCATTCAACATTAAAGATGTACATATCAAGCCTAATTTAGAGAGGGTCAAACATAATGAAAAGGTTTCAATATAGCTCGCAAAGCATATCAACTAAAAAAGGAACTAAATTTGCAAAACCCTTCAAGTGTAGCACATCAACACATAATGAAAATAGAGAAAATGTGAAACATGTAGATACTTCAAAATTGAGTGGAGTGTATGTGAAATGTGAATTTTAGGTGAGATGTATGTGAATATTTCAAAATTGACTGAAGTTAATTTGAAAAGTAAGGTTTATGTGAATATTCTTAACCATCTACTGACTTGTATGAAAAAATGACTTCAAGTTCCTACAAGTAAAACCAACCTTTTATGCATGAGATGAGGTGAAATATGTGTGAAATTGATGCTTGGGTGTTATAAATGTAAATACTTGATGAAGTAAGTGAAAAACAAGAACCCATGGTTTCGTTTTTGGATATTACATAAGCGAATATTTTAGAATCCGAAAATTGCAAAAAATTTCATCAAATTATTTACATGTAAGCCAACAAACACCAAGCACACTAAACTTCCAAGTTCTTACCAATAAAACACCTCTTTATGCATAGGATAAGAAGGAATATGTGAAAAAAAAATGTTTGGGTGTTATATATGTAAAGACTTGATGAAATAAGTAAAAAGAGACACACATATCTCCAAAATTTGAGTGATATACATGTGGTTATTTTAAGATCAGAAAATTGCACATAATGAATAAATCCTTTCATGTTTCAAAATGTAAAGCCCCAAGGATAAAACATGTTTAATAATCATAAATCAAGAATGCCAAACTTTCCAACTAATATGTATCAAGCTTGAAGGAACATGGGTAGAGCAAGGAAAATATTACAAACAATGTGTGTCAAGCCTAGGCAAAACATAGTTAAAGCAAGTCTATCACATTCCATGCAACCTAGCTATCACACCTTCTTTTCTTTCTCACTTTTTCTTCTTTCTTTCTTTTCTTTCTTTCCTCTTCTTACATCAAACATTGGCATCAAGTACAGTGATGAAACTCAAAGCAGGAAATAAAGAAAATAACAACAAAATTAACTCCAACTTCAACTCAAATTTTTGTCATGAAGAAACTTTAAAGCCCAACCATATACTCAAAATTTTTTTGCCATGTAATTCCTTAGCCCAAAAAAACAAAAGTTAAGGCATGGGAGAAGAAATTTGTACCTTAATGGCCAAAATGAACAACCAAGCCAAAGGAATAAGCAAAAATGCCAAAGAACCTAGCTCAAATAAAGAACAAACAAGCTTTTGCCCTAGCTTTCAACAAAAGAAAATTTGGACAACACCTCCCCTCCTACTTGCAAATTTCAGTCAACCCAAAAACAAGAAAATTGGGGGTTATTTTATAGCCAAAAGGAAGCAGATGAAGAAGAAGAAGAAGCCCCACAACCTACCTTTGAGTAAAAATCATTGGTCCATAAGGTGTGCAGCCATTAAACCTCCAATTAAGTGATGGTTAAAAGAAAATGCGCAGAAAGAAGTGACGAATCCCTGAGGAGGTGATTTCTCCTAGCGTGAGATGGGATGGAGGCTAGGGAGGTCATCCTGTGTCAAAATCGCGTGGAAGAGGAGGCTTGGCCATGGCTTTTTTACAAAACGGAAGAAGGGGGGAACAACTAGGATTAAGCGTGCGTGATTTTGTTGTGCATGAGTTAGGATTAGGGATTTAGGTTTTTAAAATGTAATTTTAATTATTTAATGAAAATGCACCAAATTTCGAGTTATTTTCTCATGTGCAAAATCATAGCAAGTTATATGTCCTTTCTAAGTAATTTCGATGTTTCTGACGCATTGGCGCAGTCTTTTTCATGATTTGAGCTCATTTGGACAACTTCATTGTTGAGCGGGTAAAAAAAACATCGATTCGATTCATCTCAAAATTCTAGCTCTTTGTCAATCATCTTGAAAAATGGATTTTAGTTTTGAGGGATTGTGAAGTATTTGAACTTTTTGAGAATTTTTGGGAATTTTTGGAATTTTGGGCTAGGAGGGGTATTTTTGTAATTTTGAGGATTTTTGGGTTAAGATGTTAAATGGCTGAACTAAAAGCTCGGGGTAGTTCAAAATGAAATTTGGAGTCAAATGACAGTGTCTGGGGGCAATTATAATCAATGTGAAAAGTTTTACGAATCTCATAACGCTTTTTAAGTATCAATCATTTTTTGTGTCGAGGCGCCTAAAGATAGCTCAAAAGTATGGCATGTTTATAGTCAAAATTCTCAGTGTGACATGGAGAATGTCCTGGAATGTTTTTTGGAGAGCTTGGGTGATTCAAGACAATTTTGGGATTTGGGGCCTTTTAAGGGCAATTTGGTAATTTGGGGTGAAAAGTGAAACTTTTGGGAAATTAAAATGGCTTGAAGGTAAGAAGAAAGGGAACATTCTGGCTAAAACATGGACAAAGGAAAGTCCTCTTTTGGTCCTCTATGTGTTGGTCCTAGCCATTTTAGCGATGGGCTTAAAGTTGGTGGGACCACCATATGAGTATCTAAACGGTTAAGGAATCAGAATAGGATGTGTTTGGTTTAGAATTGTGATTATAAAGTGTAATGTGTAGGTGTAAATGTACGTGTGAATGTGCTCTAAATCTTTCAGGGTTTATCCTAAGGCCTAACCACCTATAGAAATCCCACTGGGACTTCCTTATGACTGGGCTCTTCCTCCATAAAGCTGTAGGTTAGGCTTTAAACATATTAAATTCCAAGTGAAGGAAACAAGCATGTGGAATTTTTATGTGGTAGGGTTCCATTGCTAGTCTTATAAGAAAGTCACCAAGAGAGTCCTATGGCTAGACCCTAGGCTATCTAAGGAGAGACTAAACCTCAACCAAAAGTGAGGTTAATAAATGGACCCCTAATATGTGTGGTGTGCGAGAAGAGCACACCGCACGTATTGGTGTTGATTGATAGGATCAACAAAAGAGACACAACTGTATGAGCTAAAGCTCATGACATGACGCAGAATCAAGTGAGAAATTATATGTTGGGGATTAAACTTCCGCTGGGAAGAGAAAACTCTGGCTTTGGAACAGTGGGCAAACACCTTCAAAATGCAGCAAAGAATTCACTCTTCAACATTCTAAAGGGGACTCGAGTTGATTTGATTTGAGAACTTGAGTTTGGGTTTTTGAGAAGTGATTTGGAGTAATTTTTATAATTTTGACTTTGAAGTTTTGCTTTCAAATTTGAGTTTGTGATTCGAATGTGATTATCATCTTTATAAACTAGAAATTTTGATTCAAAGTGTTGAAGGTAATTGAACGACCTTGCATCGCTCACGAGATATATGACATGTAGAAAGTGTATTGAAACTGTATGGGAAATGTAAGGGGATGTAAAGTAACTATAAGGAATCAGACAACCCTGCACTGATCCTAAAATATGTGATATGTAAGGAAAGTATGGAAACTATATGGAGAATGTAGGGAAATGTAAAGTAAGTGTAAGGAATCAGATGACAATGTACCGATCCTAGAATATATGACATGTAGGGAATGTATTGAAACTGTATGGAAACTATATAGAAAATGTAGGGAAATGTAAGGTACGTGTAAGGAATCGAATGACCCTACACTGATATTAGAATGTATAACATGTAGGGAATGTATGGAAACTGTATGGAAAATGTAGGGAAATGTAAGGTAAGTGTATGAAATCGGAAGCCCCTGCACCGATCCTAGAATGTATGACATGTAGGGAATGTATGGAAACTGTATGGAAAATTTAGTGAATTGTAAGGTAAGTGTAAGTGTAAAGAAATCGGACGACTCTACACCGATCCTAGAATGTATGAAATGTAGGGAATGTATGGAAACTGTATGGAAAATGTAGGGAAATGTAAGGTAAGTGTAAGGAATCGGACGACCCTGCACCAATCCTAGAATGTATGACATGTAGGGAATGTATGGAAACTGTATGGAAAATGTAGGGAAATGTAAAGTAAGTGTAAGGAATTGGACGACCCTGCACCGATCCTAGAATGTATGACATTTAGGGAATGTATGGAAACTGTATGGAAAATGTAGGGAAATGTAAGGTAAGTGTAAGGAATCGGATGACCCTACACCATTCCTAAAATGTATGACATGTAGGAAATGTATGGAAACTGTAAGAAAAATGTAGGGAAATGTAAGGTAAGTGTAAGGAATCGGACGACCCTGCACCGATCCTAGAATGTATGACATGTAGGACATGTATGGAAACTGTTTGGAAAATGTAGGGAAATGTAAAGTGTAAGAAATCGGACGACCCTGCAACGATCCTAGAATGTATGAGATGTAGGGAATGTACGAAAATTGTATGGAAAATGTAGGGAAATGTAAGGTAAATGTATGGAATCGGAAGACCCTGCACCGATACTAGAGTGTATGACAAGTAGGGAATGTATGGAAACTATATGGAAAATGTAGGGAAATGTAAGGTAAGTGTAGGGAATCTGACAACCTTGCACCAATCCTAGAATGTATGACATGTATGGAATGTATGACATGTATGGAATGTATGGAAAATATATGGAAAATGTAAGTTGAGTGTAAAGAATCGGACTAACCTGCACTGATACTATAATGTATGGCATGTTGGGAATGTATGAAATGTATGAAAATGTAGGGAAATGTAATTAATCTTGGTGGAATTTGTGAGAGATTGTGCAATTTGTGCAAGCTGTATGGATATTTGTGGGATTCCTCGGACTTGAGTAGACTTAAAATCTGTGAATAGTTAAGATGTGTGAAATACAAGAATATGTGAAGTGTTCTATTCGGAACACAGAACTTTTGGAACAAGTGAGAGATGTAGAATTTCAAAGAGAAAATTTTGTTTTTAAACTTGTTTAAGTTCTCTTGATTTGGGTTTTCCTTATTACGTTATTGGATTTTCCCTATCACATTATTTTCCTTTTATTCTTATGTTTCACTTTGATTTGTCCATAGATGTCTTAATTTCAATATCTTTTATTTAGTTCATTCACGTGTTTTCTTTTAAATCTGATTTATTTCATCATAATTTTTTGTACACGTCCATTTATTATCATTTGTATCGTTCATTGTTCGCTTTAAATTGGGATCCAAGTATGGCCCTGTGGCTTATCAAACATTGCGCAAAGGGGAACTCTCTGTGAACTGAGCAATTTGAAATAGAAATCTTCATTGATTTTAAGAAAAACATTGGTACAACTTATTAAGTGCCAAAGAGCATCTTGAAACAGATCAAGTACACATGTCTAAATGCATTGCAACTGATGTTGGAGTAGTAGTAACTATTGTAAGCTGATGTTGGATCTAGTAGAAATCTACTAATGTCTGGTACACTGCTCCACGGACAATTCAACCTCTCAAAAGCTACGCTCTGAAACAAAAGTCACCTCGCGATCACCTTGAGGTACTGTTGTCACAGTGGTAACAGGCGGTAGCTCCTGCCTCTGGATCTGACTTGTAAAAAATGGCCTTTTATCTTCATCCATCCTTCTGAATGTGATTGAGACCCTTTGTCCTCGGACCCTAGGGATAGAGTGCTTTGCCATATTTGCTCCATTTCTCTGGAGCACCAAAAATGATCTCACCAGTAGAGTGATTTTTATTGTGCCTCTGAATTCTCCCGCTCCAACTATCTGAATTTCTTACCCAAACAAGATATCACTTTCGAACACAAATGAGACCGTCTAAAGGATATCACTTTCAATATTAGGGGGAATGCAGTCCCCGTCTTCATAGATGTTGATGATGCAGTTGTTTGGAATACAGTTTGCAGGGAGGATGTGTCATTCAATCATCCTTCTTATCATCCATTTATTTTTTGGAATCATCTCATCCACCTCATCATGTAGTAAAATCCCCGAAGGATTACCCTGTCTATCCTTTGCAAAGTTATAGCAGCAACCACATTGTATCGTGACTCTGCCCTTGACCCTTTTCCACTTTTTAGGTACTGAATAAGTTCTTTCCTTCAAGCGGCCTGCCTTGCCCAAGTCCTACAGAGCCTGAACATAAGACAAAATCTTCTGCTCATCTTTCCTTGAATGACATTGGTGTAAAGCTCGAGGCCTTCCAAAAAGTTGACCTCCTTCCCTTGAATAGTGTCGTAGTGCTCGAACCTGTCCCTCTGAACTTCTTTGATCTTTGTCATGATGTAATCTGGTATTGGATGTGGCTGTGGTAGTAGGACAAACTGCGGCACGTACAGCTCAACTTCAGATCACTCCCAAAGCTTCTTCCTCAGCACAGCTGCAGCAGCATGCGCCTCATAGGTCTTGTATTCTTCCAATTGTAGCACATTGCAATCTGGGCACACTGAGAATGCTCTTGAAACAATCAATTTGTCTAGGGGAAGTCCGAGCTACACGTCAGGCATCCCGTAAAAATCTCCTACATCAAATCCTATGCTGGCTCGGGCTTCTCAGTGAGCTCCGGCTCTTTATCGGTCCTTGGTGAACTGTCATCTGTTCTGTTCATCTCAGGCTCATAGAAAACTTCTCCTGGCACTGTTGCAAGTTTAGGAGCCAACTGTCGGGCCTGCCTCCTCTCTATCCTGTATAGGAGATGACGCTTACAGTGATTCATGTTCCTTATTTTAGTGCACCCCAAAGGCGCATCTGGTGGTCTATCTATAGTAGCTGAAACTAGATCACCTCCCGGCATGGTGATCATCTACTGAAGCTGACTGTGTCTGCTAGAAAGCATGTGTGAGTTGACAAAAACTCTAGTACCACCATACCCTAAGGTTTTTTTACTCTCCTGAAGTGCAAGGTTTATGCTGCTTTTAGAAGCAAATATTTACATATGTCCTGACATTTCCTACATGAGAAAGACAGGGGGAAATTTCAGAGGTTTGTTTTTTCCATAAACAAGAACAATATAAAAATTTATTTTAATGAGTTTTAAGTTATGTTTATTGTATGATCTTATTTAATGTAATTTCATGAGATTTAAAGTTAGGAAGTGTCACATGATTATCTTGAGAAGAAATTTATCTTATCTCATTTTGAAGTTATTAAAAAGTTTTAGACCCAGTCACAGATATTGTCCACCTAGCTTCATTGTAACAAAGATCTCCTTTTAACATTTTTACATTGCATAATATTTCTTTAAGTATCGTCTGTTTATCAGCAACATAGGCCTTTCCCCTTGAGAATTCACCAACTGGTAAGCACCTCCGGAATAACCTTTCTCTACCACAAATGGTCCCTCCCATGCCGGTTCAAAATTTTCACCTATCTTGCGGTGTGCAAGAATATGCCTTCGAAGAACGAGTATGAGGTCACCAACTTTGAATGACCTCAGGCGGACCAATTTGTTGTGGGTCTGGATCATCTTCGCTTGATAAAGTTCCAAATTCTGTTGTGCAAGTAATCTCTTTCCTTCAAGGTTATCCAATTTTACAAGTTTGAGCTTGACATTCTCTTCTGTAGTAATTTGATTTGCAACGACGACTCTGAGTGATGTTAGCTGTACCATTAATGGTAGAACTGCCTCAGACCCAAACAAGAGAGTGTAGGGTGTGGACTGCGTCGGTATCCTATCTGTCGTTATGTATGCCCACAGTGCTTCTAGCAGTTTTTTGTGCCTTCTTCTCTTGTCATCATCTAGTGTCTTCTTTAGGATCTAAACCAGTGTTTTGTTGAATGCTTCTGCTAGTCCGTTGGCTTTGGGATACTAAATTGTAGAGTATCTCCAATCTAACCCATGTCAACTAGCAAAATTGTTGATTTTGGTGCTCTAGAAGGATCATTATCAAAAATGATTTTCCACAGTACACCGAAGCGGTAAACAATTCGCTCCTTGAAGAACCGTAGAACTTGCTGAACTGTGACTTCTTGTAACGGAACGGCCTCTGCCCACTTGATGAAGTAATCCGTAGCTGCTAATATGAATCTATGTCCCTTAGAGGATGGAGGGTTTATTGGATCCACTATGTTTGTGCCCCAACACTTGAAAGGTCACGATGCGATCGTGTGGTGTAGAACATTCGGGGGTTGGTGTAAGACAACTCCATGCACCTGGCATTGATGACATTTATTAGCTATGTCCATACATATGTCATCATTGCCGGCCAATAGTATCCAAAACATTTGATTTTCATTTTATTTTTGGTCCTGACTGGTGAGCTCCACACAATCCGACATGTACATCCTTTGACGATTTTCTGTGCTTTTACACTACATAGACATCTGAGCCACATCAGATCAAATGATCTTCTATACAGAACATTGTTGATTACTGTGTATGACATTGCTATTTTCTGTATTTGTTGTGCTACTGATTTGTCTTCAGATAATTTTCCAGTTCGCAAATATTCTATTAAAGGTTGTCGTCAATCTTCTGTCTTCTGTCACTTTAGATGCTTGTCTTTCATTTCCTAATTCTGGTAGAGCGTCAAGGTTTATCTGTGACAGAACATGACGTCCTTGTATTGTGATGTCTACAGAATCCTCCTGCGGACATGCAAACGCTTTAGCTAATTTAGCTAAAGCATCTGAGTATTTATTATCCACCTGGGGAATCTTATAGAACATCACATTTGGGATTCATTCCAATAATTTCATCATGTATATGTGGTAATCTGCTAATCTTATTTTCAAAATCTTATATTTTCCAGCCACATGTTGAATGACGAGCTGCGAGTCGCCATAAATGGCAATATCTTTTATATTCATTAATATTGTCAATTCCGATCCCGTGATTAGCGCTTCATATTATGCCTCATTATTTGTGCACAGACAATCAAGCGATAAGAAAATCTTAGCATTTTCTGTTATGGTGTCACGAACATTAGAATGATCCCCGCCTTGCCTGGTATCACTGTATGCTATCCTCAGTCTCTTCTAGTCGAGGAAGCTCCATCGAAATACATCTCCCAATGTTGAGAATTGGGGTCTTCTACTTGTAATATATGCTCTTCTAGTAATTCGTCATTGAGCGGGAACCCAGCTAGCAGTGGGTGTGCTGCGAGGAAGTCTGCTAAAATATACCCTTTGATAGTGCAATTGGGTATGAAAGTTATATGGAACTGTGATAAAATCATTGACCATCTGACTAAATGTTCAGAAAGTGTGGATCGGGTCATCAAATATTGCAATAGATTAAATTTTGAAATTAGGTTAACCTTATGAGAGAATATTTAGTGTCTAAGCTTTTGAGCGGCAAAAATTAAAGCTAGATAATGTTTTTCAATAGGAGGATACTTTACCTCTGCCAGTATTAGATGTTGACTCAGGTAGTAGAGTGTGTTTTCCTTACCCTCATCTTTGACTTGTGCTAGAAGAGCTCTGAGGGAGTCATCTAATGTCGTGGTATAAAGTATCAGCTGTCTACCCAGGATAGGGGCTGCTAAAACAGATTGTGTCATAAGACATTGCTTAATATCTTTGAAGGCTTTCTCGCATTTCTCTTCCTAAATAAATTTGGTGTCCTTTTTAATTAATGATGAGAAAGTTTGACACCTCCCTGATAGATTAAATATAAAGCGTCTTAGGTATACTAATTTCCCTTGAAATGAACATAGTTTCCTTAAAGTTTTGGGAGGAGGTATTTCTAAGATTGCTTTAATCTTCTCTAGGTCAATTTTGAAGTCCCTATGACGGATAACAAATCCTAGAAATTTCCTAGAGGTAACGCTGAAGGTTTACTTAAAGGGATTCATCTTGAGATTGTATTGTCGTAATCGTTCAAACACGATCCTCAAATTGCATTGGAGGGTTTCCTTTACTTAGTTTTTGATGACCAGGTCTCCCACGTAGCATTCTACTTGGTTGTGGATGAGGTCATCGAAGATCCTTGTCATTGCTTGTTGTTAGGTTGCACTAGCGTTCTTCAATCCGAATGGCATTACAATGTAGCAGTAGATTCCAATCGGCGTTTTGAAAGTTGTAAGTGTTGCATCTTCTAAAGCCATCTTGATCTGATTATATCTTGACGATCCATCCATGAAGGAGAAAATCTTATTCGACGATGCAATGTCCACCATCAAATTCAGTGTCGGTAACAGAAACTCATCCTTTGGGCATGCTTTGTTCAAATCCCTAAAGTCGACGTACACTCGAATCTATCCATTCTTCTTCTTATGTGGTACCATGTTGGCTGACCAGGTCGGGTATTGCACTTCTCGGATAAAATTAGCTTCTATTAATTTCTTTATCACTATTGTAACTTGTTGTTCTATATCAAGACACATTCTTTGCAGAGATTGTTTTACTGGCATTATATTTTGATCCACTCTAATGCGGTGAACTGCAACTTCTGGGAATAACCCCTACATTTCATCATTGCTCCAAGAGCAGCAATCTTTGTATTCTGACAATAGCCTGACCAAGTTTGTAACCTCTTCTTCGTTGAGTAATTAACTTATGAAAGTATGTCGGGGCTGCCCCTCAGTCCCGAGGTTGAATTCCCTTAGTTCTTCTATCATCTACTTAATCTCTTCTTTGAATTCTGGTGGCGCATCGTCAATTGTAGAATCTTTGAAGTTTTCTTGTATGTCTAAGCAACTTTCATTTGACTGTCTAGTAACAACCATGCACAATTCCAATTCATCGACCGGCTCTATTGTTCAAAACTTGAGACCTTCTTTCAAGTTGAGTTTTTGACTTTTAAAATTCCATAACATCTCCAATAGTTGTAACTGGCCTTTTGGCATTTGTCTTGGTATGTGTCCTTATTGAATTAAATTTTTCACACAAGGAGAAGAATAACCAAAAGGAAATTCCATCAATTCATTATCGTTTTCTTCATTATTTACAGTGAGTGCAGAATTAGAGGAAGAAGCTTGGAAAAACTTGATTGGTTTAATGCCACCATTATGGAATTCCTTGACCTGTAGACTCTCGATCCATTAAGGATTTATCGGAGTTAAGGTCATGGATTGCACATAATGGTCAATCCAATCGTACATCGACTAATGTTCATTTTTTGTCATTTTATCTTCCAAAGTAATCTCGAACTGCGGTTTCTTCTTATATCAACATTTTTTTTTCTTCTTCCTCGATGCTTCCTTCTGTATCAATGTTGATTGCAGGCTTCGTCCATTCAATCGTCTGTATGTTCTCCCTTGTCCGCGTCCCCGACCTCAACCTTGGATGCACGAGGAAAAAAATCCTCCACTACCACATTGTAAAGTAGTGTGGGAGACTATTGAAGCGGAGCTGTACTATCCCGACTTTGTAATTTTTCTGAGTCTTCATCTTTATTTGTCACAATGCTTTTAGGGAACACCAATTTCATTAGCGGAGTGTAGTAGGCAGTGTCTTCGTGGATGCCCACTTCATGTATCGAGAACGGTTGTAAGTCTCCCTTGATGCAATGCTCTTGATCATCCTTGTAGTATTTTATGCATTGATGAAGGGATAACAGAACCATTTTGTACTCATGAAGCCACGGTCGACCAAGTAGTGTATTGAACGAAGTCTATGCATCGATTATATGGAATTTTGCAGTTGTTACTAGATTTCCAACTTTCTTTTGTAAGGTAATCAATCGCTGGGCTCTTTCTCCTTCTGATTAAAGCCTTTTAGCATCATCTTATCTGTAGAGATCTCTCGTGCGTTGATCTCTAAATATGCTAACGTCCGTAAGCTCACTATATTGAGCGATGCTCCTAGGTCAACCAACACTATGGAGAGCACATATTTGCCAATATTGAGCGAGCGGTTGTGATTGGCAGTACCAAGTAGCAAATCATCATCAGTGAAAGTCACAGCAGGTTGTTCTCCAAATGTACAAACTCCATATGAGGATGAGCTAGCCAAGTGAGCTAAGCAAATTTCTAGATCGAGCAGAGCCCTTACCAGATTTTCCCTCATCTCCTTTGCAGGATCAGAATGTTGAATGCTTAGTTTGGCTGGAAACTTCCTAAGATGTGCTAGTACATTGTAATCCACTTGATTTGGGTTTCTGATTTCTTCTTGAATTTGTGTTTCTGTTGTCACTGGAGATGGTCCTTCTTGAGTAATTATTTGCTTTCCCTTCTCTACCGAAGCTGTTCTTGGAGGCAATACATTACCACTTCTGAGATTCACTTCCGTTATCTGCTCCTCTTCTTGACCCAGAGGTTCTTTTGTTTTTGTAGTTAGTTCTTCTTGTGTCGACTCTGCATCCGAAGAGTCTAAATTGAGCAAAATTCTTTTACATTTGAGGACTAGATCCTTGCTCCTCGAACATTCATAGCTGATGTCGTCAATGTCTTCTTCTTCATCGATGTTCTCATCGGGAGTTTGTGTGATTTGAGGATCAGTTTGGGAATCGAAATCAGAGTTAGATTAGTTGTGGCAAGGTATGTAGTCAGTAGAGACAACCAGAACTTAACCAGAATCAAAATCCTTAGACTCAAAAGAACCCGGAGGGGTATAGAGATAATGGTACAACATCAGTGGTTCGAGGGGTTTAATCTCCGAATCCAAGACAACAAATTTAATAGGGCCAGTCTCTATTCTACTCTTCATGATATTGTCCTTAGTTCCTCTTATGATATCTTTCTTATTTGTCCTTTTTTGTCGCGACGGTGCTCCTGTCTCAGTCTTCATCTTTGGCAAAGCTGGCGACAAACTCTTGGTGGAAACATGTTTGTAATCCAACTGAATCTGATTCAAAACTCTCTTAAGATCATCCCATGTCGTGCTCCATCCTCCTTCTCCAGTGAATGGATCTAACTGAGAGATCTGCTCGGCCGAAACCATATTTATAGAACTTCTGACAATTTATTTTATATATTCTTTCAGCATTGTGATGTTTCCTTCTTCTTAATTCCTCTCGAGCTAATCCTTGAAAACAAAGCATCCATCTATCGTATGTCCAAGTAGCCTGTAGTATAGACAGTAATTGGGTTGATCTTTCTTATTGACTTCTTCAGGTTTCTTTGACACAGGCAACCTAAATTGTGGTTTCTTTATCAGACTTTGGAACATCTTTGCCTCAGCATCATCTCTGAAGGAGTAATTCTTGTTTAACTGTTCTACTATTGTTTGACTTTGTTTGATGTCTGTCTGATGTGACATTTTTTAGGAGAACTGTTGGCCCGGCTGACTGTATTGCCACAAATGGGCTGGTCGTGCAGTAGCTGAGATTGAGCGTACTGCAGAGGATGCTGACAGTACTGTGGAGGATGCTGACTGTACTGAGGCTGTTGGTCTGGTTGTATCCTCATGGGCTGCTTCCCTTTGTTAGTCATCGCTACTACACCTGATCTCTTCTCGAATGCTTTGACTGGTCTTAATTTCTCCATTTTCTCTTAATGCTCCACGTGCTTGAGTTCTTCTTACAAACTACTTTCCTTACTGAGTAGCTTCTCAAAGAATTTCATGGTTAAATCTTTGAGCATGAACACCACTTGACCATGGATACTCTTGTGTAGTATCTGAATCGTGTGCTGCTCCTATAGTTGAGGCTCACATTTCATGCTAAGGTTTCTCCATCTAAGAATGTAATCGACCAAGGACTCGTGGCTATTTTGTTGCTCCAATACGAGATCTCCAGTGGTGATGTGGTGTCGTGCACCTGCAAACTTCTTGACGCATAAGTTTTCCATTTCTGCGAAAGTCTTCACTGATCCATTAGGTAGTTCCGCATACCAGCCGAAAGCTATTCATGACAAACTGCTGACAAACTGATGGAAAAGTTACATATCGCTTCCTTCTGTATTGCAACAACTAGCTCTGAAATGTGCGATGTGATGGCAGGGATTCCCTGTGCCATCGCAAGTCTTGAAGGTCCGGAGTATGAAGCATGTGGGATAGGGTACTACATTGAACTCCTTCGGGTAGGGTCTACCATTTCAAATTGATGTGCTGCCCTTGGACTGAGCTAAAATCTCCCAAATCTACTGCTCAATCATTTGCTTAATATCTTTTTCTGGAAAATTAGAAGCCGAATCTTTCTTCTGTTGTTCTTCTTCATTGGCGGAGGTGACCTCCTCTTTCATCTAGAATGTGTACAATTTCTAGTTAATTTACTTCTTGAGATGTTGTGGTTGATGATTGTCTGTCCATGATGCATAGTTATTGCTGTCATGGTGGCAGTCATCTCTTCCATTTCTCTATCCAAAGTAGTTGTTCATCCCGGGTCTAGATGGCCCTCTGGTATTCCTCTGTGGTGTTCTCCTCGATGGGAAGAACTTCGCGCGAAGCTGAGATGGCACTAGTTTCTACCATGCTCATCTTCATGAATTCATCTATGTGGTCTGACAGGTAAAAAACCTCATCATCGACATCTAATCCCCGTTCTTTTACTAGCTCTATAATTTCCTCAAGGATTTTCTCGACTTTGTCTTCTATCATCTTTTCTTTAACTAACTGGAGATCTGACGGTCTTTGTGCCATTGATTCCGAGGTGAAAGTGGTAGTGGAGACGAGAATATATGACTCATGATCCATATTGTGGCTGACAGACTTCTCTGATTGCACTGGTGCAGCAACCTTCGGTATCCACTCCTTTATTTTAGAACCTGATGTCTTGAGGTGGGGTGCCTCAGTAGGGACATCAGAGTGAGGATAAGAAATGTGTTGTCTAGGGTGCAGGCCATGTGCAGAGGGTTGTAATCCTCTCTCATCATTTTCTGATAGGTATCTCTGTTGAGTTGTAGCAGGCGGTATTCTTGGACCCAATCGAGACTTGACTGGCCTACGTCTAACAGGTGCTGGAGCAGTAGCAACTGTATCTATACTGGTGGTAGTGGTAATGCGTTCTCCCGAACAGAACCTCGCTGGGACACGAGCTGACGGTGTCTCGAACTTATCCTTTCTCAAAATTTTGTTTTTCATCATGGGGGACACTCCACATCATATCCTCTTGAGTAGTTTAGCAACAGAGCATCTCTCTCTTTTTGTGAGTTTATGAAACATAGTACGGACTTGGGTGAAAATTGAGTGCTCCCTCACCTCATCACATCTGTGAGTAGCAATCTGGTCAAGACTCGCATCTCTGGTGGTATCCACTAATGGGTGGAACCTGCTTCCTCGGAGGAGAGGAGCAGTTTCCAGTACACTGAGTTCTTATTGATGAGGAATCTCACCCGTAACTGGCAAAATGGCAACTCGCAACTCTGGCCTTGGTAGCCCTTGAATTTCTGCAGTGGTAATTCCTTCTCTGAGTCTTTGTTGACAGATCGACCCTGGAACAGGAACCAAATTCAAAAATTGATGGGACGAAGAAGCCTTCCTCAGTATCCTCATGCAGAACTTCCTTTCCCTTCGCAGATGGGAAGGTGGGGGCAGTCATAGTGATTCTGGTGGCAGTAGGAGTGACAGTTCTCTTAGGAAAAATAATGGATGACTTAATAAGAGTAAGAGTAACTTTCATCTTCTTGACGGTGGGAAAATCCTGGTGGGAGTTCAAGTCGAACTCAGCAGAAGGCCCTTAAACCTCGGGGTCAGTGACTTTAACTATGACAAACAGAGCTTTTCCAAGAATGACCTCGAACTGATCGAAGCTGACTTCGAACTGAATCGTGGTGGCAGCAAGACGAGCTTCATGGGAAGTACGCAAGTTGCAGGAGAACGTGAGTGTGGGGGTCGACATTGTTTCTATCGATCACAAAAAGGAGAACAGTTCCAAGAATTAGCGAATGGGCCAAAACCTTGCAGTTGTAATGTAAACACTACAGTTAACGAAGGTTAATCTGTGAACTGGGTAAGCTTCTTTTACTTTCCTATTTTTTGTTCTTAAAAGTACTTATTTTGTTTAATGTATTTTTCGACTTTATTGTTGTTTTAGAGAAGTTAGAATTTAGAAAGATTTTAAGTTATGAAAATGATGCAAAGTAGCAAAAGTATGCTCGATGGGTAAGAAGGATAAGTGAAGTGTGGGATTCGATCTAGGACTTTCTTCACGACGTACCCACTCTGGTGGAACTTATCCACCGACACACATATTGGTGGTCAAACCCAACAAAATCAGAGAAAAAAATCTTAAAAGCCTTTTGGACCCTTATATTTAAGGGTGTTTAAACAGATGGTCCTGAAGTCAAGGAGAGTCGATCGTATTATCCTAAGAAAGAAATGGGTGAAGCGTATCAATGGAAGAATGTTAATTTGACCTATGAGGGACATAGATGCAGTATTGATGTGTAAAAATAAGTTTCCTGCTCTATACAAAAAAAGAAACCATCCCCAGCGGAGTCACCTGAAGCTGTCAATGCATTTTTATGTTTTAGGAGTTGCTAGTAGAAGCTGCCGGCCGCCAGAATTAAAATCATGTCGCCCGCTTCGGACGGACTTTTAATTTAGGAATAAATTTAGTTTAGGGAAAACATATGTTGTCAAACTGATATCATATCCCTAATAGTTTAAATAATCAAACGATACACATTAAGCTATGCATCTATCACGAAAGATAAGAACGTTGCTCAATAGTGCGGCTCGATTAAATAAACTAGAAAACCAATGACATTCATTTGGTCTGTGAAACCTGTATTTTGAACAACAAATTTTCCTATTTATTACAAAATAGGAACAAAATAGGGTTTATAATATTACTGGGTTCATTTATGTTTCCTATAAGGGTAAACCCTTATAGTTAATTACATCTTAGATAGCCGAAGTTACCTAAGAAAACATTAGATAAAGTTCAGGAAAGAAGTTTTTACGACTTAAAGAGGGTAAGGATTATTCAACGAAATTGTGGTGATCTGAATCCAATGGGTAAAAGGTTCAAACTTTGGAACAATTAATTGAAGGAATCCAAAGGTGGAAGAACTAGGGGATGTCTTGGATCCAAGAAGAAATATTGGTGACTTCCCAATCTATCCTACTGTTTGGCTTCATTGTTGACCTCACTTTTGGTTGAGGTCTAGTTTCTCTTTAGAGTAGACTAGGGTCTAACCATAGGACTCTCCTGGTGACTTTCTTAGAAGACTAGTCATGGAACCCTTCCTCTTAGAAATTTAAACTTGTCCTACTTCACTGGGAGTTTTCATAAGCTTAAGGTCTAACCTCAAGCTTTCGGGAGGAAGAGACCAAGCATAAGTAAGCACAGGGGAAGTCACCCATAGGTGGTCTGGAGCATACACCACACTAGCACTACACACTCACAACCTTAAACAAGGCACATCACCTTTGATCCCCTAACTCTTTTAGAAGCTCATGTAAGTGGTTTTCCCAAGTTCTTAGCCCTAGACTAAGGGTTTGGCAAGTACCAACTCATAGAGGACCAAATGAGAGTGACCCTTAGTCCATGGCTCAACCTAAACAATTCCATCTTGCTCACTTTCAACCAATCCTAATTTTCCCAAAAACATCAAATTTCTAACCCCTTTTGTCTAAAATTCCCAAAATACCTAAAATACCGCCAAAACCCTATAATTCCCCAAAATTTCCAAAATCACCCAAATTACCCATAATTCTTCAAAAATCATTCCAAAATGCTTCCTACCACTTAAATTAACCAAAATTACCCAAAATTGACAAATTTCTCAAAAAATTCCCAAAATGACCAAAACGTCTCTCTTAGCAAAAAATTCCAAAAAATTCCATAATTTCTCATAAATTCCTAAAACCTCTCAAATATTCCCAATTTTAATTTTCTAAACAACCACATGACCCAATTTGGCCAATTTAGCCCAATTTAACCAAAGGCCCCAATTTGACCCATTTTAACCTAAAACTGCCCAAATTAAACCCAATGTCTACCCAATTGATCCCAATCTCGCCTAATTTCCATTCCAAACTAAAATTCAACATCTCTAATACCAATCTATTCTAAAGCCAAGCTCAATTTGACCTACATTTGAGTTCAATTTCACTTAAAAACCAAAATCCCCAATTTTGCCTAAGTGACCCAAATCCCCAAAATTGACCTAATGCCAATTAATTTCTCCCCAATTTCAATCTTAGACCCTTCATGGCACTCTCCTAAACTGAATTAAACCATCAATTACCCCCAATTTTAGCCTAAGCTCCACCCAAATCCACTTTAACCAAGCTTACCCAACTTTAACACAAATTGAATACATGACCAAAATCCCCAAAATTGATTGCCCTAAACCCTAAATTTCCACCCAATTTATGTTGGAAACTCTTCATGAGCTTCATTTTGACCAGTTTGACCAATCAATTGAGCCTTGAATATAACTCTAGCCTAACCTAAACCCAAATTTAGCCAACTTGCCCCAAATTGACAAAAGCACCAAACCAAGCCAAATTAAACCCCAAACCTCCCAAAAATCACTCCAATTCTTTTCCTAACCATTTATAACAATCACGTGAACCATTTTGAACAATGAATTTGGTCTAACTTAAGTTCAAACCCACTATAGCCCAATCTAAACCCAATGTGACCCTTATTAAGCCCATGACTTAGTGTCACTCAAATTAAACCAATTTGACCAAATTAACTCTATGACATCCAACCTTAGGACCCCTAGGATTGGTCTGACCTTACCTAACCTAAGTTTATTGAGTCATGGACTAAAAGGTCCCTCACCTAAGGACCAATCAATCCTCCTAGTTATGGCTAGCCCATGTCTCCCCTTAACCCTTGAATAAGCAACCATCATGCCAATTTAAATGCACTGTGGCACTCCTCCCTCACCTCCCATCAACCTGCCAGCCACCTTTCCTGACCTTGCCAGCCACCCTAGCCGCCAGATTGGCTTAGCCCGAACGTCCCCTGACACTTTAAACTCAAAATTGAGCCTTGCATTGAGGGATCACCTCAGCAATCAAAGCCCTGCTCTGCCCTCACCCTAAGCTGCCTAAAGCACCCAAAGTCAGGGCTTGAGCTCCACCCATTAGACATTGCTATAAAAGCCACCTCTTCATAGCCAAAACCAAGTGCTGAAAATTTCCTAACCAAACTCTGCCAAAATTTCACCAGAGTTCCTTTAGACCTCCCTAAGATCATTCCAGCCATTTTCCCCCTCTGATTCCCACCGCCGGAGCTCAATTTCAGAGCTCAAATTTGGCCAAAAACTAGGACATAATTCACCACAACTCCACATTACACCAAAGTTTAAATTCACCACACCTTCACAATAATGAAAGAAGAGGATCCCTCATCAAAGCCCATCATAAAAGGCCTCTAAACCAGACTTCCATCAGCACCTGAATCGGGTCTGGTTGACTTTGTGTCTAAACAATTTACCGGGGCAAAAGGCTCCATCTGGAGGTTCTTTGGGACCAATCAAAACTGCCATAACCATCTGATTGAGGCCTACTCACTCAAACAAAGGTGAACTCACTCTTCCTCCTGAGCTTTTCTTCTTCCTCCATAATTTTACACAGTATTTCATACCGTATAAACCATATGGATAAGTTCACCTAGGATAGGTGAAGCTCTAGGAACAAACCCCATGTGATTTGGATGAGTGTAGCTCGAGATCTCAGGTCTAAAAGGTGGACAGCTCGCAAGTTGCACCAGTCGAAGATGATGACCAAGAGTCCCCTAGATCGTACGTGTAATGAACGGATGACTAGGATTACGCCGGATGAACTCTTGATGCATAAAGCGAGCAGTGACTCAGATGGAGGCACCCAATCAGAAGAACACGTGTGGCCTTTCAAAGCAGCCGAGGATGATGTGGCGCCGGTGTGGTTAACAAGGAAATTAGGGGATTTTTTATTTATTTAATTCCCCAAACTTTAAAAAACAATATCATGGCCTAGAAAAATCATAAAAATAAAAGAAAAATACCCTCTTTCTTAGTGAACAGAGGTGAATAATGTGGAAATGGTTTGAAATTTATTTAATGAATGTATGATTTTTAATTAAATAAATACCCTCTGGGGTCTTTTGATTCTTCATGCATGTAGACATTTCATCATGGCCTGATATTTTGTCATGTTATTGTCTCTGTCATGAGGGATATTCCCTGAATTTTCCATGGTCAGAAGAGATCCCTAAACAGAGAACATTATTTTTCAAGTTTAAACATTTGTTTTAATAAATTAATTCTAATAATTAGCATGGTGATTATAAAAATCCAAAAAATCATGGTAGGTTTCATATGACCAGAGGATCCTAGGATAAAATGTACAAGGGTTAAATCATTAAGAAATGACCTAATTATCAACTTGGTTTAAAAATGAATTTAAATTAACTTGAGTTTATTAAATATGGAAATCACCCAAATACAATTCTCCACTCTATTTTAAAGGTCAGAGAACTCACCATAAAAATTTCATGACATTTGGAACTCATTTAATCACCTAAATGAATTTTCTAAGTGAAATGATAATTTTGAACATTAAAATATATTTAATAGTTAAAATACAACTCAAAAAATACTAAAATTTATTTTGGGATTTTTTTGTGATCGGAGGATTCTTCTAAAAATAAAATTGGGATTTTTAGAAAATTTTTATTTTTAATCATATTTTTAAAATGTAAATAATTTAATAATAATAAAAATAAAAAAAAATATTAAAAAAATAACCAAATTGTCACATTTGGTCTCCTAATCACATAGGAACCACCCCCATAATTTTCCTAAGTCTTAAAATCAAAATATCAAATTTTAAAGACATAAATTAATTTTAAAAAGCTAAAAATGAATTTCCTTAGTTTTTAACTAAAATAATTCTAACAATTAAAATAAAAACCAAAAAATATAAAATTTAGTTCTCTAGGTTACTTGATCTCAGAGGGACTTAAGAAAAATTGAATTTTCAACTTTTAGAATGTTTTAAAATTAATTAAAACTCCATAAACTTATATAATTCTAATAATTAAATTAAAACTAAAAAATTCATTAAATTTAGTCCACATGGTCCTCTAATCTAGGTCCACCTCCAATAAAAATTTCAAAGTCATATTTTTTGTTTTGGACAAGTTACTGAATTTCCATTGAAAACCCCTATTTTTACATGAAAATAACAATATAAATTAAATTAAAACTTGAAAAATCACATTTTCTCTTCTAATGTTTTAATTAACTCATAAGTGGGGTCCCATAAATATTTCAAAGTCATTAGAGAAAAATTGAATTAATTATGAAGTGATAAAGGCTATTAGGGGTAAAATGGTAATTTTGGAAAATTTAGACTTAATTAATATTTAGGCTAAATAAAAATGGGAAAAAGGCTATAAATGACCTTAATTATTACGTTGGGTGATTGAAATATCAAGGGGTAAATGGTAGAAATCCATTGCAATTTTCTGACATAAAAATTAAATAATTAAATTTCATTAATTATTTTAGTTTGGAAGAAAAATCAAATTAAAAAGAGTCTTAAAGTTAGTTGTTGATTTTTGGGAGTTAATATTTCACCAACTTAATCCCCTTTATTTGATGTTTAAATTATAAAATCAATATTTTGATAAGAATCATAATCATGAAATTACCTTTTCTAAAGATGTGAAGATACATACTTAAAATCTTAAGGGCTTATAAATGAGCTAGGTTCAATCAAAGAGTTAACTAACAAGAATTAGAAAAAGAAAACATAATTTATTTTAAACTACCTTTCAAACATTACAAATCCATTAGAATTTGATAAATTCTTCCATAAGTTAAATTTTGCCTCTAAGGGCCCACTCAAATAATTCCTACGTAAAGCACCAAATGATAATTACCCCGCCGTTCAGGATGACTAAAACATTGGCTCACTGAACATAAGGGTATGAAACAAATAAATCATTTAATAACTATGATGAGTTCAGCAGACCTCAAGGAAGCTCAAAAGGAATGTGAAATATCTGGGTCTCTCCGAGATCTTTTCATGAGTCTTCCAGACACCTTGTAGGACTACTACACTTAACATTTCTATTAATTGAGAATATCTCTCAATTAAAAAAAAAGAATTCATCGGGTTACGACATAGAGTTTGGTAGAACTGTGATGAACCTATCCATAAGGTATTACTCCCTCGCAAAAAAATAAATGTTTATTACAAGAATACTAAACATTTGGGTGAAGATGAAGGGAAGACCTACAAGGTAAGCTTTTATTTTAATGCAATTTACTTACATGTACTCTACTGTACTTTCCTTCCTTACAAACATGCATGCTAAATAACAACGTCACATTGCATGAAAACTGAAACCTTTAGGATAGACACAAAACTAACACAAAAAATCAAAATTAAAAATCAAGGCAAGATAAAATTCACCGTCACAACATTAAAAAATATAAAACAACTCAAATTTAATCACAAACAAAAGAAAAATCACAATGGTAACTGATCCACTTAAAAAGTAGATATTTTTATCCCTTATTTATGATTCAATTTATAAGGATATTATGCTTTAATGAAAGGTATTTTTATGTTTTTAGATGTAGGTGATAAAACAAGAGTTCAAGAAGGAAAAAGGAGCAAAAAGAAGCAAAAATAGAGCTAAAAAGCAAAGTTGCCGAAATTTTAGGTCCGGCGCCTAGGCGCCAGAATCTGGCGCCTAAGCACCAGTTCGATACTGAAACAGTGAAGAATTTTTGACAACTCTGGGCAGTTATTTTTACGGTGTTAAGTGGTTATCAAACCTTATAGAATACTGAAAGTTACTCTTAATACATCGGACATGTGATACAATGCATTTGAACACGGGAAAATAGTTTTAATCGCCAAGAGGTGCGATCTAAAGTGAAGAGGTGCGAAGACTTGGTCACGGACTTCGGCGCCTAGGTGCCAGATTCCAGCGCCTAGGCGCCACAGTTACTTTCTAGAAGATATATTGTATTTGGATGAATTTTGAAGAGATGCCTTAAGTAACCCCAGGTCATTTTTGAAGCTCTATAAATAGAAGTCAATTCCATAGAGAAACATGCCCCCTAGATCACTAACATCCGGAGATAGTTTAGAGTGCCACCATATTTTCTTCATAAGTATTTAGTGAGTTTATTTTAGTTATTTTGAGTGTCACTACTCACTTCCTTCAGTAATAAGTGTGAGTTTAAAAGTATTGCTGTTGTTCAAGTCTTGTACCTTGCATTGGAGTCAGTAGGAGTCAGCGGATCACTTGAATGAACATTTCAGATAATTATTTGTAACTTGGTTCAAAGTTTAATAAAAATATTTTGTTGTGTGATTTCATTGTGTTCTGAGTAGTTAGTTTTCTTTCTCTTTTCAACTATGAAGAGATAATAAGATAATTTAATTTCGTTAGAGAACTAAACATAAATTTTATAAAAATTGTAATGATATTAATACCTGATCCTAATTTACTTTTTAAACTGGCTATTTGAATTGTTAAAACTAGTTGAAGAATTCTGAGACTTATTCAGAGATGAGTTCTTAACTAGTAGATATCACATGAACGCTTGGGTAATCGAAGGCCTTGAGCGGGTTCTTCAAGGTGAAGTGCAAAAAAATAAGGAGATATTGTTTATTGGGTGTAGAATTGATTAGTTTTTAGAGTGATAGACTAAATTCTAATAATTTTGTTTATAAAAAGAGAACGGGTCACTAGTAGGTCCTACCATAGTCACCCTTGGAGATCTAGAAGTGTGAGCCTAGATTAACCCATTCTACTAATAATACATCCTGAACCAATCTATAGATTAGCCAATGTTCTTTATACTATCGAGCAAATGTATAGAATATGACTGCTTCTATTTGGCAAAAATACCATAATTTCAAGTTATCAACGAATGATAATTATTCTGAAAAATCTTGGATTAGTTGAAAAAGGAGAAAGTTGTTTTATTTGCATTTAGTAGAAATTTAATTAAACATAAAAATCTGAATGTCGAAAGGAAATAAAAATAATAATTACTTTTAATTTGAAAATATAATATATTTCTTAATATAATTTTCACTTAATTTTCCATGTGGCATTGATAACCATGACTCCAATAGAGCCCTGTATTACTTGAAACGATACGTATACTTGCATTTGAAATTGTGACTTTTACAAAAATTATTATAAATATTTAAATATAAATTCATAAATTCTTACATTCGTAAAGGTCGATTCAAGTTTTTGGCGCCGTTGCCGGGGATTTATATCTTCTAGTAGTGGTGTTGAATTCTTCTATTTTTAAGTATATTTAAAATCACGATTCAAGTTTTTGGCACCGTTGCCCGGAAAAGATAAGGAAGAAAAGTTAAAAGAGAGTTTCTAGATTTCTCAAATTAAAAATATTTTATACACTTTTATTTCTTTAAAAAATATATAAAATAAAATATAAAAAATAAAAAATCATTTATAAAAATAAAAATACCAAAAAGATTTTATTTTTTATGCGTAGTGACCAAAGAAAAATGTATTAAGAAATTCATACCAATTTTATATGAATTTTTGATGATATTGCACATTAAAGAGAGGTATTTCTATGTTTTATTGTAAGTATGAAGATTTATAGATAATGGAGCAAAAAAATAAGAAAAGGAGCGAATGTGGAACAAAAAGGACAAAAAGAGATAAAAGTTGAACTAGGCCGCTGACGGTGAGGAATAGGCCACCGAAGGCGTGTTTTTCCCGAGAGCATTTAAATATATTATAAAGGAGCCTGCCGACAGAGAGATCGAGCCCATCGACAGTAAGCCTGAGCAGTTAGCCTATGTTCTAGAAGCCAGCCGACGGCGCCAACGAGCCCGCCAACGGCGAGAAGGTCGGTTCAAGCAAGATTCATTGAATCTAGACGCTTTTTGAAGAGGTTCTTAAGCAACCTTTGAAAATATCTCTCCCTCTTTAAAAAGAGAAAATTTAGGCTAAAAGTGTGTCCTTCTTGAGTGTTTATTTAGTGTCTTTAAAGTGTCATTAGTGTGTGTAAGTATGTTCTATAGAGTATAATCGTGAATTTAGTTGAGTGTGTTGTACTAAAAGGAATAATCAGAGGAACTTCAAAGAGTCTACTTGGGGAGAAAATTCGAGATAAGTTCTGTTTATTGTTTTATAACTTTGATTTTATATGAAATCCAAGTTTTGTGTTACTCTTCCTATGCATTATGAGTAGTCTTCTCTGTCTTCCTCTTTGTTCTTGAGATTTTGTGAAATTAAAAATTGAATTAGTTGTGCCTAAAATATTCAATAAAAATTGTGATAATCTTTCTACTTAAATCTTAATTTACTTTCAATTTTGCCAATTGAACTGTTAAAATATGTTGATTTCACAACTAAAATAAATATTACATCCAAGATTCAGAGAAATCAAAGTCCTTGAAAGGAGGGTGCAAATAAATAAAGAAATATTATTTATCGGGCGTAGAATTGGATATTTTAGAGTGACAGACTAAAATATTCAATTCGGTCCTGTCGCTTGGATGCTGAAGTGTAGATGTTAGCCCTCAGGCAATGGGAACGTGAGAGCTCTGAAGTGAGAGCCGGTATCCTCCCAGCCTAGCCGTAGATTCAGTAACGAAGCATAGGATTAGTCAATATTCTTTATGCCTGGACCAAAGGGTAAAGAATAGGAATGTTCCTATTTAGCACAGTAAAATTTTAACTAATTTAATTATCCATTCACTTATTCTCTAAATAAGGGGAAAGTTACTTTTCTATTGCAATTTCTCATTCAAAAATTAGTAGTATAATTTAATAGAAGTGTTCTTTATTTATGAGGATAAGATAGTAAATTCAACTGCTTTAATTAGTTCATAATTTCTAACTTCTCTGTGGGATCGATATCTAGGACTCCATTAGAGCCCTGTATTACTTGAACGATACGTATACTTGCGTTAAGAAGGGGTAACTTTGTTATTATTGAATATTATTATCTTTACACTTGTTAACACTTATATAGTTACGCATCCACTGCACCCACGCTGTCAAGTTTTTGGTGCAGTTGCCAGGGAAGTAAAGTAATTAATAAATTAATTAGTAAAATAATTATTAAGATAATTATTAGAGTAATAGATTAGTTTAAAATTACTTAAGTTTGTATGTGTAAATTTGGAACCGAAAGTTTAATACCTTATGATTCATAATTAGAACGCACTATTAAAAAAATTAGAAAATAGAAAAAAAAATTATAAATTTAAATCAAATGAAAAATAATCTAGCAATTGAAAATACAATTCAATCAAGACCTTTAAGAGATTACGCTAACCCTACATTAGATGAAATTCACTTAACTATCCAAAACCCTGATGTTGCGACGAATTCATTTCAGCTTAATCCTGTAATTATCCAAATGGAACAGAATAACCAATTTAGTGGTTTACCAAACGAAGATCCTAATTTACATCTCGCTAGTTTTTTAGAAATTTGTGCTAATTTTAAATGTGACGGAGTATCTAATGATTTGTTAGGCTTATGATTTTTCCTTTTTCTTTAAGGGATAAAGCTAAGATATGGTTAAATTTATTAGCACCTGGATCTACTAGAACTTGGGGAGAATTATCACAAAAATTTTTATCCAAATACTTTCCTCCTTCAAAAACTGCTAAGCTTAGAAATGATATAACCTCTTTTAGTCAGTTTGACGGAGAATCGATATATGAAGCTTGGGAGAGATTTAAAGATCCTCTTAGGAAATGCCCACATCATGCATTACCAGATTTGTTAATTATTCAAACTTTTTATAATGGATTAGTAGGATCTTTTAGATATATTATTGATGATGTCACTGGTGGTTCATTAATGTCAAAACCATTTGATGAGGCTTATTCGTTAATTGAAGAAATGGCTACCAACAATTTTCCATGGCCTCTGAAAAGCTAAATCCTAAAAAAATAGCTTATATCCATGATTCTGATGCAATATCTATGTTAGCTTCTCAGATTGCTGCTATATCTAAGAAATTAGTTCATTTTGGCTTAAGAAAGGGGCCCCTCTTCTTGCCATTAATGGCTTGGTGAGGTGGAAAGGGGCTCCAAAGGCTTTCATATGGCTTATGCATGGCTCCATGGCTCCATATGGCTTAGGGATGGCTTGGCTTGATTTCCTGAAAGTGGGTTTTAAGGATTTAGGATATTTAGGGGTAATTTGGCACATGGCTTAGTTTAGAAAGTTTAATCAAGAATTAGAAACTTAGGGAGTGATTTAAATCAAAGGGAATGATGAGGGGAAATTTCATGTGGGCTTTAGGATAGATTTTGGGCTTTTGGATTTATTTTGGATGGGCCTTAAGAAAGGTTTATGGAGGTGGGATTTTAGGTTTGAAAACAAATTGGTAAATGGAAATTTTGTAAAATATTGGGCCAAACAAATGTTGGGTTTAGTTTAGGGATGTATCATGAGTGATCAAGAATAGGTTTGAAATGATTTGGAGTTGAATTGGGTTTAATTTGGGATTAAAGTGGGTCAAATTGGGCTAACTTGGGCTAAGGTTGGGTTAAGGTTGGATTTGATGTAAAATTAATGTTGAGAAATGTTTATGGGGGTGCTACAAAGAGTTTTTAACTTTGGTTGAGCTTTGATTTTGGGATTTGGGCCCATTTGGGTTAGGTTTGGGTTTAGGCCAAAAATGGGAATTTTGACTTTGGGATAGGTTTGGGTGGAGTTTAGGTTAAAATTTGGGGCAAATCGTGTTAGTGTTTTGTTTTTTGGGATATTAAGAATGTTTAGGAAAAGATTTGGGGTTAATTGGAGTTGAATTGGGTTGGTTTGGTTTAGGTTTACGTCATGGGCCAAAATTGGGCCTTACGCTTCAAATTGGAATTGGATCCAAATGTCAATCAAATTGGGCTTTAATTTAGTCTAGATTGATATTGGGGATATTGAATTGAAGTTTAGAATTGAATTGGACAAAAATTGAGGTCAATTGGGTTGATTTGGTTTGACGTTGGTTAAAAATGGGTCAAATTGGGGGTTTTGGTAAAAGTTGATTAAATTGACAAAATTGGCCTATGGTGTAGTTGAGCAAAATGAAATTAGGAATATTTGTGATTTTTTCGAATTTTCTTGGAATTTTTGGAATTTTTGGAATTTTTGGTTAAGAAGGGCACTTTGGGTATTTGGAGGGTATTGGGGGTATTTTTGGAAATTTTTTTATATTTGGCTATGGATGATCAATTTGAGTGGGGGGAAATGTTTAGGATTGGTTTTGAGGAATTTTGGGTAATTTAGGTGATTTTGCAAATTTTGGGTAGTTTCAAGGACATTTGGTAGGTTTAGCGGGTGTAAGGCCCTGGGGTCAAAAAGTGAAATTTTGAAAAAATGAAGATTGATCAAGTTTGAGTAGAATAGAATCACTTTGGTTAAGCCATGAAGCCATATCTAGCCCATAAGAGCCACGAGAGGACTCATTTGAGCCATTCACTATGTTGTTCCTAACCCTCTTAGCCAAGGGCTTAGGGGTTGAGGACCATCCATATGGATTACCTATATTAGTCAGGAAGTCAAGCTAGGTATGAATGGTTTTATGATTTGGAATGTGTGTGAAAGTGTAATTTGTGCAGGTCAACCCTCACCAGACTAGGCCACCCAGGGTAGTCCTAAGGCCAAAGAGTCTTATAGGGAACTCATCCTTTAAACCTCCACATTTGATCTTAACCCTCCAAGTGACTTGGGGGTTTACAATCAAACTTATGGGGTTTGCAGGGAGTTTAAGAGGTGTTTAAATTTCTAAGTAGTGTGTCCCATTTCTATTCCTCTAAGACAGTCAAATGGAAAGCCTAAGGCTAGATCCTATGTACTAAGGAGAGAGAAGAGAAAAGGCCTCATCAAAAATGAGGTCAATAAATGGACCCCCAATAGGTGTGGTGTGCTAACCGAGTAAATCGCACGTATTGGCCATGACCGAAGAGATCAACTGAACCAATACAGACGTCTAAGTGACACACTTAGAACGGAGTAGAAACAAACTTTCGCTGGGGAGTATCGAGTATATCTCCAAGACTAGAGATCGCTGAACTCTCGCTGGGGAAAAGAGAAGGATGTGAATTCCAGATCATAAGATCTGGGGAACTTTGATTTAGATTTCATTTCATTTTCTATTCCGAGTTTTTTTTTTAATGTGTGAGTTTAGATTTTGATTTATTTTGAGTTTCAATTTCGATTTAGATTTAATTTAAAATCAATTCAAGGAAATTTGGATTTGAAATGAGAATTGGAACCTAGGTTCCAACCTCGGGACTGCGAAGAGAACTGGAATTTAAGTACCAGCGTCGGAGGTGAGAATCGGAGTTTAAGTATTGATTGAAAAGGATGAGAATCAGAATTTAGGTACTGATCTCGAAAGTTTAAATAGAACTGGAATCGGGCTCCAGTCTCGAAGGTCTAAAGAGAACTTGAATCTGGTTCCAGTCTCGAAGGTTTAATGAGAAATGGAAACTGGTTCCAATCATGAAGGTTTAATGAGAAATGGAAACTGGTTCCAATCCCAAAGATTTAATGAGAAATAGAAATTGGTTCCAATCTCAAAGATTTAATGAGAAATGGAAACAGGTTCCAATCTCGAAGGTTTAATGAGAAATGGAAACTGGTTCCAATCTCGAAGATTTAATGAGAAATGGAAATCTCGAAGATTTAATGAGAAATGAAAACTGGTTCTAATCTCGAAGATTTAATGAGAAATCGTTCGAGATTTTAATGAGAAATGGAAACTGTTCCAATCTCGAAGATTTATCTGTATGAAGAGGGACCCAATCTCATGTCATCAGAACCAAATCGAACAAAGTTCGTGGCTCCGTGTCAATAGAACTAGTTGATCCTCTAACACACAGAGAAAAGATTTAAAAAGAACTGGTAAGTGTACCAAGTTAAAAAGACTCGACCTGGTGACAAGTCGAGGAAAAGATTTGAATTTCAGAAGAGTTTCAAACAGATTTCATTTTGAAGAATAATTGAAGGATTCAGATCGAAGGATTCAGATTGAGATTTAAATTCATTTCGTTCGTCATGGTGATTCAATTTCAAAAATATTTAGAGTTTGTATCAGTTTATAATTCATTTTGACATTTAGATTCTTAAAAGAGTTCTCGTTTATTTTCATTTTCCCTTTGTTATTTGCTCGAAGTTCTTTAATTTAATGGCATTTCCCAGTCAATTTGCACAAAAAGAGGTGAAGGCAAAATATGACATGGTCACTTTCATTCCAATCTTATTGAAAATACATCATACATCTTGATCCAAAACATGATGATATTTTCTTTGAGAATTTAATATCTCATACAATCCATATAAATCCAAAACGGATTGTGTAAGATTCTTCAAGTTTCTTCTAAAAGCAGCTGTCAAAATCCATGTCTGAATAGTGAGATACATGGATAATAACATCACCTTCCAAGTCATACTTGGCAGGAATGCCGTATGGATGTGAATTAGAGGTGTGCTATCTCTCATGTAACTCACAGCTCGTAAGGCCGGAGACTCTCTAACTCTGGATCTGGCTAGAAGTGGAAATGCATTTTTTTGTCGTCCATCCTCCTGAAAGTAACAGAGATCCGCTTAACAGGCACTCTTGGAATGCAATGCTTTGCGATGTCCGCTCCATTCCCTTTTAACACCATGACAGAACCTACCGGTAGTGGTATCTCTACTAGCCATCGGAATTCACCTGGGCCTGCAATCTGGAGGTCAAATCCGAACATGATATTGCACTGGTTGACAAAAGGCACTGTGCAGAAAGGTCTAACAAAATCATGATGGTCTATATGTGGAGATATGGAGTCGCCCTCCTTGTAGATGTTAATGATGCAGCTGTTGGGTATGCAATTTGCGGGCAATACCCTCCATGTTATCATCCTCTTTACCATTCTTTTAATAACATTCGGCATCGGATCCACCTCACTGCGATGGAGTATCCCTGGTGGATTTACTTTTTTGTCCACAACGAAGTTGTAGCAATGATCACAGAAAAATTCATTAAGAAATTCATATCTATTTTTGATGAAATTGCACTTTAAAGAAAGATATTTTCTTTATTTTATTGCAGGAATGATGATTTATAAGTGATGGAAGCAAAAAGCATGAATTGGAGCGAATTTGGATCAAAAAGGAGGAAATTCATGCAAATATAACTACTTCGCCGACAGTGAGATCAAGGCCGCCGACGGCGAGATCGTGAAGAGAATTTCTGTAGGAATTATAACTACCTCGCCGATAGAGAGCCTGAGCCCGCTGACAGCGAGATCACGAGGTTTGAAGACCTTCTAGAAGCCTCACTGACGGCGAGGTCTTTTCTTGCCGACGGTGAGCCAGTTCAAAATACAAATACATTGAACCTGGACACTTTTTAAAGAGATGTTTAAGCACCCCTTGGACCTTTGCTTACCTCTATAAATAGAGGCCAAATTCTAGTGTCTTAGTGTGTCTTTTGAGTCTTAAAAAAGTTTCTCTAGAGTCTTTTATGTGTCTAATTTAGTAAGTCTGAGTGTGTTTAGTGAGTTTCTTTAGTTTATTTGAGTGTTATTTAGAAGTTGCTATACTAGAAGGAAAAGTCAAAGGAACTTCGAGGATTACGTCAGGAGGAAATTAAGATAAGTATCTTTGTTTATTGTTGTTAACTTTAAATGAAATCCATGCTTTGTTTTATTCCCATGCATTCTGAGTAGTTTTCTTAGTCTTTCTCCTTGTTTATGAAAATTATGCGGATTGATGAAATTAAATAGAAGCACCTATTATATAATAAATTGTGATAATTTTTACTTAAAACATAATTTACTTTCAATCTGGCCAATTGAGTTGTTAAAATATGTTGAATTATCAACTATAGTAAAAATTACATCCAATATTCAGGGAAGTCAAAAGCCTTGGAAGGCGGGTGCAAATAAATAGGGAAATATTAATTATTGGACGTAGAATTAGGCATTTTAGTGTGACAGACTAAAATATTCAATTCGGTCCTACTGTTTGAGAGCTGAAGTGTAGATGTTAGCCCTCAGGTGAGGGGAACGTGGGAGCTCCGAAGTAGCAACAAGTATCCTCCCAGCCTCAGCCGCAGATTCGGTAATCAAACATAGGATTAATCAATGTTCTTTCGCACCTGGACCAAAGGGTAAAGAATAGGAATGCTCCTATTTGTCACAATACAATTTAAAAATTCTATTTAAATTCATCATTCACTTAATTTTCTAAAAACAAGGAGAAGGATACATTTTCTGAATTATTTAAATCAACTTATTTCAAGCATTAGTTTACTTTAGTTACTTTAATTTTTCGTTTACTATATTAGTAAGTAATTCCTTTAAATTTAGCTGATAACAAATCTGTTAAAAACATCCCTGTGGGATCGATAACCAGGACTCCTAGTAGAGCCCTGTATTACTTGATACGATACGTATACTTGCGTAGAATCCACATTATACATTAAATCATATATCTATATTTAAAGCGGGATCAAGTTTTTGGTGCCGTTGCTATAAACATAAATTGCATACATGTTAAAAGTGGGTCAAGTTTTTGGCGCCGTTGCCGGGGAAGTAAAGAAATTATTTACTAGGGTAACGGACTAATTTATAAAATTGTATGCGAAAATTTGGAAACGAAAATTTAATACCTTACGATTCAGAATTAGATCGTACAATTAAAAGAATTAGAAAACAAAAATTATAAATTTTACACAAATGGAAAATATTCCTGAAGATGAAAATATCAATCTACCAAGACCATTACGAGATTATGCCAACCCTACATTAGATGAAATTCATTTAACTATTCAAAACCCTGATGTAGCTGCTAATTCATTTGAACTTAAACCCGCAATTATCCATATGATACAAAATAATCAATTTAGTGGTTCACCTACCGAAGATCCTAATTTACATCTTGCTAGTTTTTTAGAACTATGTGCTACTTTCAAATATGAAGGAGTATCTAATGATGTTATTAGACTTAGACTTTTTCCTTTTTCATTAAGGGATAAGGCTAAAATGTGGTTAAATTCATTAGCACCTAGATCTATTAAAACTTGGGGAGAATTATCACAAAAATTTCTATCCAAATATTTTCCACCATCTAAAACTACTAAGCATAGAAATGATATAACTTCTTTTAGTCAGTTTGATGGAGAGTCAATAAATGAATCTTGGGAAAGATTTAAAGAACTTCTTAGGAAATGCCCACATCATGCGTTACCAGATTGGTTAATTATTCAAACTTTCTATAATGGATTAGTAGGATCTTTAAGATCAATCATCGATCTGTCGCTTGGAGGATCATTAATGTCAAAACCATTTGATGACGCCTATGCACTAATCGAAGAAATGGCAACAAATAATTTTCAATGGCCTGCTGATAGAATGAATCCGAAAAAATAGCTAGTATTCATGACAATGATGTAATATCTATATTAACCTCACAAATTGCTATTATATCTAAAAAATTAGATCATTTTGGAATGAATTACTCTCCAAATATATCAGAAGAAAATTCATCTGGACAACTTATAGAATCCCAAACTCAATATGAAACTATTAATACAATTAACAACAGACCCAATAATCATTATGCAAATTATTATAATCCTGGATGGAAAAATCATCCTAATTTTAATTGGAATAATAACACAACTAATCAACCATAAATGAATAATATGACACAACCATTAGGAAATCCATCTAATCAAGGACATCTTAATTATAAATCAAATTATCCACCTGGATTTAATAACCCACAATTTAAGGATAAGAAATTATCTATAGAAGAATTAATATTAAATATGGGTCAACATTTACAAAATCAAGGAAATCAATTACAAATACAAGGAAACCAATTACAAAATCAAGGAACAGCTATCAAAAAAATTGAAACTCAACTTGGACATATCGCTACTGCACTTAATAGTAGAATACCTGGAACATTTCCTAGTAATGTAGAAATAAATCCTAAAAACAAAGGAAATGAACAAATTAAAGCGATACAATTACGAAGTGGAAAAGAATTAGAACCTCAGATTCAGAAAGAACTTGAAAGTCAAAAAGAGGAAGTGGAAATTGAAAAGGAAAATAATCAACAAGATCCAAACTTAAAAAATCCTTCAATACATTAAAAATTTCTGTTGAAAAACCTCCACCACCATTTCCTCAATGACTAATTCAACATAAAAAAGATAAACAATTTGCTAAATTCCTTGAAATTTTAAAAAAAAAATTAACGATAAATATTCCTTTCATAGAAGCTTTAGAATAGATGCCAAACTATGTAAAATTCTTGAAAGATATTCTAAATAAAAAAAGAAAATTTACCGATAATGAAATGGTCGCACTTAGTGAATAGTGTAGTGCTATTATTCAGAAAAAACTTCCTGAAAAATTAAAAGATCCTGGCAGTTTCACTATACCCTGCGCTATTGGAGAAAAATTCTATGGAGAAGCTTTGTGTGACTTAGGAGCGAGCATCAATCTAATGCCTCTATCAATTTTTAAAAGGTTAGGATTGGGAGAAATTTCACCTACTTCAGTAACTCTTCGGTTAGTCGATCGTTACGTTACATATCCTAAGGGAGTTATTGAAGATGTATATGTAAAAGTGGACAAATTTATCTTCACTGTAGATTTTATTGTTCTAGATATGGAAGAAGATAAAGAAATTCGTATCATTTTAGGAAGACCATTTTTACCCACGGGAAAAGCTATGATTGATGTTCAGAAAGGAGAATTAACTATGAGAGTAAATGACCAAAAAGTTACTTTTAATATTGCTAAATCAATGAAATATCCTGTGCTAGAAAAAGATGATGAGTGTTTTCGAATGGAAGTACTTGATCATTTACAAAAAGAACATTTTAAAGAATATTATGAAGAAAAATTAGAAAAAGAAAATATTGAATTAATTGAAAAAGCCGATATAAAGGAAGAACTAGATTATATTCAAGAAAAATCTGAATTTTTGGATAACACAGAAAACACTGAAAAAAATATAGTTCCATCAATTATTAAACCTCCTGAACTTGAGTTAAAAATGTTACCTAATCATTTAAAGTATGCTTACTTAGGTAATTCTTCAACTCTACCAGCTTATTATTTCATCCGAATTAAATGAATCTCAAGAACAAAAACTCTTAGATATATTAAAAAATATAAAAAAATTTCTGGTTGGACTTTAGCAGATATTAAAGGAATTAGTCCTTCAATTTGTATGCACAGAATTATTTTAGATAATGAACATAAACCTAAAGTAGATCCACAAAGGAGATTAAATCCAATAATGAAAGAAGTAGTCAAGAAAGAAATTTTAAAATGGTTAGATAATGGTATCATATATCCTATTTCCGATGATGTTTAGGTAAGCCCAATTCATCGTGTACCTAAAAAAGGAGGGGTGACTGTCAAAGCTAATGAAAATAATGATCTTATCCCTATAAGACAAGTTACTCGGATGGCGAATATGTATTAATTATAGAAAATTAAACACAGCCACCGTAAAAGATCACTTCTCTTTACCATTTCTAGACCGGATGTTAGATAGATTAACTGGACATAAGTATTTTTGTTTTTTAGATGGATATACTCGGTTATCATCAAATACAAATTGCTCCCGAGGATCAAGAGAAAACTACATTTACTAGTCCTTATGGAACTTTCGCTTTTCGAAGAATGCCTTTTGGATTATGTAATGCACCTGCAACATTCCGAAGATGTATGATGTCTATATTTAGTAAATTAATTGATAATGGAATAGAAGTATTTATGGATGATTTCTCTGTATTTGGAACAACATTCAACACATGCTTAAATCACCTTGAAAAAGTATTTGAAGTATGTGAGAAAACTAATTTAGTTCTTAATTGGGAGAAATGTCAATTTATGGTTACAAGCGACATTGTATTAGGGCATAAAATTTTGGAAAAAGGCATGGAAGTAGACCCTGCAAAAATTCAAGTTATAGCTAAATTACCACCTCCAACTATGGTGAAAGGGGTAAGAAGTTTTCTTGGACATGCTTGGATTCTACGGACGTTATATTAAAGATTTTTCAAAAATTACTAAACCTCTATGCCAACTTCTTGAAAAGGACAAGAAATTTGAATTTACAACCGAATGCCCGAATGCTTTCGAATTATTAAAAGATAAATTAATTACAACACCTATAATAGTTTCACCTAATTGGGAGAAACCATTTGAGCTTATGTGTGATGCTAGTGATTATGCTATAGGAGCAGATTATTGGGCAAAGATATGATAAGATTTTCAAAGTTATATACTATGCTTAGTAAAACTCTAAAGGATGCCGAAATAAATTATACGATTCATTGAAAGAGAATTATTAGCAGTTGTATATGCTTTTAATAAATTTCGGCATTATCTAATAGGAACTAAATGTATTGTACATACTGATCACTCTGCCATTAAATATTTAATGCAAAAGAAAGATTCTAAACCAAGATTAATCAGATAGATATTATTAATGCAAGAATTTGATTTTGAAATCATTAACAAAAGGGAACTGATAATCAAATTGCTGATCATTTATCAAGATTAGAAAATCATGAATTATCTAATATTGATAATGAAATTTTAGACGATTTTCCCGATGAACAACTTTATAATATTAATGAGTTGAAAATACGTTGATATGCTGATATAGTAAATTATATTGTAAGTGACATTATACCACCTATGTTAACTTTGCAACAACAGAAAAAATTCATTCACGATACTAAAACATACTTTCGGGATGAACCATACTTATATAAGAAATGTAAGGATCTAATCATTAGAAGATGTGTGCCTTATGAAGAAACTGAACCAATTATTCAAAAATGTCATGATTCGATTTTGGAGGACATTTTGGGACGGATAAAACCGCATATAAAATTCTACAACTGGATTCTACCGGCCTACTCTTTTTAGAGATGTATATAGATATATAAAAACCTGCGATAAATGCCAAAGAGTAGGAAACATATCAAGGAAAAATGAAATGCCTCTGAATTTTATATTAGAAGTTGAAATTTTTGATGTTTGGGGATTAGACTTCATGGGACCTTTTAATCCTTCATTTGGAAACTCATATATATTAGTAGCTGTTGATTATGTTTCCAAATGGATTGAAGCACAAGCTTTACCTAGGTGTGATGCTAAAAGTGTTTCGAAATTTTTAATGAAAAATATTTTTACTAGATTTGGAATGCCGAGAGTGATTATCACAGACAGAGGAACTCATTTTAGAAACAAATATATTCACAAACTAGTAGAAAAATATAATATTATGCATAAGATATCAACTGCTTATAATCCACAAACTACTGGATTAGCTGAAGTTTCTAATCGAGAGATTAAGCGTATATTAGAAAAATATGTAAACCCTAATAAATTAGACTGGTCTATAAGACTAGATACTGCATTATGGGCATACAGGACTGCTTATAAAACTCTGATTGGAATGACTCCTTACAGGCTTATATATGAAAAAACTTACCACTTACCAGCTGATTTAGAACATAAAGTATATTGGGCGATTAAAGAATTTAATTATAATATGAAAGAAGCTGGTGAGAAGAGATTGTTACAATTAAATGAATTGGAAGAATTAAGAAACGAATCATATAATAATGATAGGATTTATAAAGAAAGAATGAAATTATGGCATGATCGGAAGATTAATCAGAGAAATTTTGAACTAGGACAAGAAGTTTTGCTTTATAATACTAGATTGAAATTATTTCCTGGGAAATTGAAATCTCGATGGTTAGGACCTTTCACCATAACTCAAATATTTTCATATGGAACTATAGAAATTAAAGATCTAAAAATAGGACATAGATTTACGGTAAACGGACATAGACTAAAACCATATTTTGAAGGTAGAAGACCAAATTTTAAAGAGGTTTTAATGCTTAGTCAACCTGATTACTAACTAAATTAGGTCGAGCTGATGATGTTAAACCAAGCGCTTTATGGGAGGCAACCCATAGTAGTCTTTTATTTTAATTATCTGCGAATTAGTGAGTCTATATTATTAAAACAAATCTTACTACTCAAATTTTTAATTAGAATCATCACAAAGTTGAACTTATATGATGAGATCATAAAATATTCGGACCAGAGTGAAATTGGACAATTTTACGAAATCTCACCGACGGCGAGGTCGATTCTCTCCGACAGCGAGATCTCGTGTTAAATTGAGTCAGTTCCATAACTAAGTCGCCGACGACGAGGAACTTCCCACCGACGGCGAGGCAGTTAAAAATATGGTTTCTTAAAGATTTTTCGTGCAGTTTTTGACGAATCTAAGCCATTCCTTCGTAAAAAATTATTCCAAATCCGATTTTACACCATTTTCTTCCTTAGGAACGACTAGAGACCAATCCTTTCCATCCAAAATGGCCACCAAATTCATAGAAACCACAAAAATAGAAGTTTTCAACCGAAGAAAATTCGTCAGTTCGGAGGCGCAGCGTATCATCAACAAAGGCTTGATGAAGAAAAGACTTATTAAAGAAAGAGGATTTGTCAACAGAGGAGTAGAGAATTCTACTACAAAAATAGAAGAAATGATCACACAGCGGCATTGAGAGGTGTTTTGTTGTATAAGATCCGCTGTAGTTATTCCAGTAATTAAAGAGTTTTACTCTAATTTACATGCGATCAACAATGGAAATGTGTACGTCAAAGGAAGATGGGTAACATTTACTCCTTCAAGGGTAAATGAATTATTTTCTATAGAGAATACATCTGTTTATCATTATTTCAACATTGTGCCTTCAAGATACAATATGAATGAGATCTATAGATACCTGACTGACGAACCAGATGATTGGGAGTTACGAGAAGATGGGTATGTTAGTTTTTCTGCATCACTTCTAAACCCTATCTCGAAGCACTGGCATTTCTTTATATTATCAATATTATTACCTACCATGAGAGTAAATAAAGTTTCAAAGGAATGCGCCATATTAAACTATTGTTTTCAAATTGGATTACCTATCGATGTTGGATCAATAATAGTAAAGTCTGCGTTGGGATTAATTGTGCATGGGTCAGTGCATGGACTTGGACACCCATCTACTATATTTGCTTTATGCGACCGGTACCAAGTTTCTTATGAGGCTTGGGAAAAGTACTTTTACCATGGAAACCACTGGATCCTACTGATATGTTTCCCACTTTGGATAACAATGATGAAATTATTTCTGACAGAGCATCACAGAACAATCCTTTAGCAAGGCCCTTTACTGATAAAACTAAATTCATTCTAAAGAAGATTAAAGGATTGGAAAATGAGTTGCAAAATGTGATGAATTCCATAGACAATATCTCTGATATGGTTGATCATATTGATTGGAGAATGAAGGAGCACTTTGATCATACTGGACATCTGGAGGCCAGTTTTATTCATCTACTAAGACAGAAAGGATGGATTAATAAAGAATCTACTCGCGGAATTCCCTTTCGTGCCTTTCTATAATTTATTTGTGCACCTGCGTCACATCAGAGATATCAGAGAAGATGTTAGTACGATTACACTGAAGAGTAGGAAAGATTTCTATCGAAGTTTGATTTGATCATCTCAGATTTAATGAGATTTTATGTAAATTGTTATGTCTCAGCATTTAGAGTGTTGTGTTGTGGATTGCGATGCTGAGTATTATGGATTTGAACATTTAGGTTAAGTATGTGTTAAAGTTGTTAGTGTGAAAATTGTAAGTTTCATGGATTTCATATATAAAGTTATATTGTTTGTGTTGTGTGACTTTTTGTGAGTATAAGTATCTAATCTTCGTATTATTATTAAATTAAGTGATCGGAAGATTGATTAAAGGCAAATCGAAGTTAAAATGATTGATAAACTTCAAAAATTTAAAATTTTTTGGAACCTCGCCGACGGCGAGAATTATCTCGCTGACAGCGAGAATTATCTCGCTGACAGCAAGAAAACCCGCTGACAGCGAGACCGAGCTCGCCGACGGCGGATTTTTCCCAAAACTTTTGCCTTATGAAATTAATTAGCTCGCCGACGACGAGAAAAATCTCACCGACAGCGAGATCGCGAAAAGACCTATATTTGACCAGTCAACCGACACTATTCATCATCCCCTTCCTTAAAACATCGAAAAAACTGACCTAGGGCTTGAGAGATCTCGGATTTGAAGTGATTTCAAGACTTTTTGACACCGGATTTCAACTTCCCTTGGTAAGAGCTTCACTCCTATGCAATAATTTTTGATTTTCACCATGGATTTTTCTACATTAGGTAATTTTAAAAAAATCCGAAATGTGGAGAAAATATTTGGAAGAATTTCATGAAAATTGATTTAAATGGATTTTAAATGTTGTAGGAAGCCTTCTTAGTAATATTTTAGAGTTTAGTTAAGAATTTTGCAAATTTCACAGATCGAGAAATGGCTCCACGACAAAAGCGACGATTGGATTACGATGAAACTCGTTTCGTGAATGCAAGGGCACAATACAGATATTTCCACAACATTCAAGCAAGAAAGTGCATACAAGATCGAGTTTTCAAGAATCCAGGAGGAGAAGTGGAGCGAGTTATAAAAGAGCGAGGATGGGAAAACTTCTGTGACGTCACCAACAGAGCCGCGGTGGAAGTGGAGAAGGAATTTTATACAAATTTAACACAGGCTGAAGATGCACTGGTTAAGGTTAGAGGATTTTTTGTAGATTTCAATGCTGCTAGAATAAACGCTTATTATGAAGTACGAGACACCTACACCGGCGAGTATGAAACTTTTGGAACTATGGAAGGACCACTGGAAGAGGTGATTGACTTTCTCACTGATGGGAAAGGAATCTGAAAGATAAAGCAGCGGGAACGGGTAAACTTCCCTCTTTCTATGCTAAATGCAACATCTAAGGCCTGACATTATTTTATTTATTCTACTTTGTTACCTACCTACCACCATAGTGAGGTAACAAGAGATAGAACATTTCTGAATTTCTGTATTCAGAACCAGAAGAGTATTAATGTGGGAAATGTTATTTATAAAAACATATTAGCCACTGCTAGAAATGAAAGTGGAGGAGGACTAGGACATCCTAGTCTTATCTATGCACTTTATCAATTATCTGGGGTAGAAGCAAGAGAGAATAAAGAATGGATTGAACTTATGAAACCCCTTACTCAGGCTAATATAAAGAAATATGAATCCCACGAAGGATGGAGATCTGGAACAAGGGATTATGTACCTTCTTCAAGTAGAGATATACCCTCTACTAGTTATGATCAACCCCTCAGTACACCACTCCTACCCTTCAAGATCTGATGAATGAATTAACCCTGAGTAGAAAGAGTTTTGAATTATTTGGAGAAAATATGGAAAGAAGATTTGAGCATATAGAATAAAGGATAGGAGGCTTGGAAAGAAGACACGATTATGATAGCGAATATCTTCAGCGACATTCGGAGTACGAGATTGCATACTATGAAGCTGAACGTCGATATAGGAGTAGTGATTTAGATGTTGTCTTTCCTCAGTGCCCCCGATATTCACAGTACCAGCCTGCTCAGCCTTCTTAGCCTGGAGATCAGGGAGATGACATAGCTTGGGATTTCGAAGCGGAAGATTAGAATCTTTGTTCAATTTATTTAGTTTGTTTAGATTTATTGTTTTGCAAACTTTATTATTCTGTGTGTAATATTTCAGTACTCTCTGTGTACTTTGGACTTGGTATATTTGTTTGTTTGCTTTAGCCGTGACATTAGATTTCTTATGTGTTAAATTAGTTTGCAAAAATTTTAAATATAGGATGTTAGTTTAAAGTTTTTATAAGTTATGAATGTTAAAAATTGTTTAGAGTGTTTTAATATGTTTTAAAGTAGATTAGTTGATTGTATGTGTAGTAATAGATTAAGTTTTCAATTGTTATGTTTGATACTTATTTAAAAATTTCCATCCCTGCACTTTCTTTTAAATATTATATTTGTATGGAAGAATACTAACAGTAGAGGTTCTGTAAGTAATGAAAAATCCTGCAAAAAAAATTTTTCAAAGAAAAGAAATACATAAAGCTCAAAGGTATGATGAATTTTATTTATATACTTTCCCTTTTTCACTATATAGTATAGATAGAAAAATTTAAGTTTGGGGGATGGTAAAAATACAAATTTAATTATTAAAATTGTTCTCAATTTCTATTTTCAAAAATTATTATTAAATGATTTCGATCGTAGTTTTCAATTCAATAAACATGAGTTACTTTTTTTAATTATTATATAAAGTTAAAGAAAATATTTCTAGTAATTCAATTAATTAATGGAATAAGATCTTTGGTTAAAAGGAATAAGAATATAGTAAACTATTTAAAGTAAGAGAAACTATATTTTAAAAATTGAAAATTCTTAAGTATTTAAGTGAAAAAGAAAGGATAGAAACTCAATGAAGTAAAGGCTATAAAATATATATAAGCAAAGAAATATTTTAAGTGTCAAAATTTAGGAAGAGAAATTGAAGTTCAAAATTATTAATAGGCTATCCAGATACAGTAATCCTCACTTGAAAAAGAAATGAAAAAGAAAAGAAAAAGGAAAGAAAAAGAAAAGAAAAGAAAAATATAAGTAAGGAGAAGCTTGAGGAGATGCCTTATCAAAAATTGGCTTCAATGGAATCAAACTAAAGAGTAAAACTTAATATATTTCTAAACTTATATTTATGTATTGGTACTTTACTAAATAGTATTTTCTTGAACTTCCTATCATCTAAATATCTTAAGTAATTTACTATTTAAAATATAGTCATTCTTGAAATGAATAGAAAGCTAGAAATCTTAGACCTGATAACTAAATAATCTTATATCTATAAAGTTAATTTAATCACATAGAAATATTTATATTTAACTTTATTATAATGTTATTTAAATTTAATTCATATTATTTGAATTGAAAAATTCTATTATAGAAATCATTATTTTTATTTAGTATCAAAATTACTTGAGGAATTAATAATTAAGTTTGGGGGATTTTGATCACAGAAAAATTCATTAAGAAATTCATATCTATTTTTGATGAAATTACACTTTAAAGAAAGGTATTTTCTTTATTTTTTTGCAGGAATGAAGATTTATAAGTGATGGAAGCAAAAAACATGAAATGGAGCGAATTTGGATCAAAAAGGAGGAAATTCATGCAAATATAACTACTTCGTCGACGGCAAGATCGAGGCCGCCGACGGTGAGATCGTGAAGAGAATTTCTGAAGGAATTATAACTACCTCGCCGACAGTGAGCCCGAGCCCGCTGACAGCGAGATCGCACGGTTTGAAGACCTTCTAGAAGACTCGCTGACGGCGAGGTCGTTTCTCGCCGATGGCGAGCCAGTTCAAAATATAAATACATTGAACCTGGACACTTTTTGAAGAGATGTTTAAGCACCCCTTGGACCTTTGCTTACCTTTATAAACAGAGGCCGAATTCTAGTGTCTTAGTGTGTCTTTTGAGTCTTAAAAAAGTTTCTCTAGAGTCTTTTATGTGTCTAATTTAGTAAGTCTGAGTGTGTTTAGTGAGTTTCTTTAGTTTATTTGAGTGTTATTTAGAAGTTGTTGTACTAGAAGGAAAAGTCAAAGGAACTTCAAGGAGTCTGCTTGGGAGGAAATTAAGATACGTATCTTTGTTTATTGTTATTAACTTTAAATTAAATCCATGTTTTGTTTTATTCCCATGCATTTTGAGTAGTTTTCTTAGTCTTTCTCCTTGTTTAAGAAAATTATGCAGATTGATGAAATTAAATAGAAGCACCTATTATATAATAAATTGTAATAATTTTTACTTAAAACTTAATTTACTTTCAATCTGGCCAATTGAGTTGTTAAAATATGTTGAATTATCAACTATAGTAAAAATTACATCCAATATTCAGGGAAGTCAAAAGCCTTGGAAGGCGGGTGCAAATAAGTAGGGAAATATTAATTATCGGACGTAGAATTGGACATTTTAGTGTGACAGACTAAAATATTCAATTCGGTCCTACTGTTTGAGAGCTGAAGTGTAGATGTTAGCCCTCAGCTGCAGATTCAGTAATTAAACATAGGATTAGTCAATGTTCTTTGTACCTGGACCAAAGGGTAAAGAATAGGAATGCTCCTGTTTGTCACAATACAATTTAAAAATTCTATTTAAATTCATCATTCACTTAATTTTCTAAAAACAAGGAGAAGGATACTTTTTCTGAATTATTTAAATCAACTTATTTCAAGCATTAGTTTACTTTAGTTTGCTTTAGTTACTTTAATTTTTTGTTTACCATATTAGTAAGTAATTCCTTTAAATTTAGCTGATAAAAAATCTGTTAAAAACTTCCATGTGGGATCGATAACCAGGACTCCACTAGAGCCCTGTATTACTTGATACGATACGTATACTTGCGTAGAATCCACATTATACATTAAATCATATATCTATATTTAAAGCGGGATCAAGTTTTTGGTGCCGTTGCTATAAACATAAATTGCATACATATTAAAAGTGGGTCAAGCAACAACCGCACTGGATCGTAACCCTTCCTTTCTCTGACATCCATCTTCGGGGTTCTGAATAAGTCTTTTCCCTCAGATGACCAGCTCGGCCCATTTTCTGGAGTTCAATAATGCAGTCTACAATTTGCTGTTGTTCGTAATATGAGAGTACATCTGTATGCAGCTCGAGGCCTTCTAAGATATTTATCCTCTTGCCTCCAATTCTCTCAAAGTATTCAAAAGTTTTCTTTTCGACATTCTGCATTATTTCTAACTTATATTCTGGAATTATCTGCAACCGGCGAGGTCTAGTAACGTACTGGGGAATTTATGGCTCCACCCCAGCACGCTCTCCTGCATTTCTTGGCTCCTCGATGGTACACTCTATCGGGACATCCTCTGGGGTCGCTTTCGCAACAAGACTCTTCAAAACTGGTGCATTTATCTGGCGTCGAGGTGTTGGTTCTATTTCTGCTCCTCTCGGGATTTCCATTATCTGCTCTGCTTTCCTTGGAGTTGATCTCCTCCTTTCTGGTTCCTGACAAAATAATTTCTTCAGAGTATTTGTATTACTGGTAGCAACTGTCTCTTCATGTTGATCTGCTGCTAACTTGGTTAACATCTTACGAATGTGGCGATTCTTGTTCCTCCGCTGGGTAGCAGTGAAAGTAGCTCTCCTTAACCCTTGGATTTCTGCGGGCATGGCGCTGACAAGTCTGCCCTCTACTGTAGCAACAACGGACTTAACTTTCTTATCTTCTCCCATTGCATGAGCGGTGTTTACTTTCCACTTCTTGCTGGTAGAAGGTTGATGTGAGCCACCCAATTTCATCTCTATCTGACTGTGGAATTCTTCCTGATCAATCAGGGTCCAATCATTTTCTTCATACTATAGCCCAGCTGGTGTGAAGTCAGAGTCACTCTCGATCACAGCTCCATCCCTCACCCACTTTTCATCAAGTGCTAGACTCATGCCATTCTTAAAGTTCAGAACCAACCGCCCATTCGACATTTCCCTGCAAAAAATAAGGAAAGGATCAAGGGCTGTACTAAGAACAAGAACAGAAGAAAAATATGTTTATTAATGAAGAGCTTTTATTCGTTAATTTTAAATTTAAAAAGGAGTAGGAAAAGATCAAGAGTGAGACTCGATTTGAAAGGAAGGATAAAAACTTTATTACCAGAATTTCACATGTTTTCTTTTTAACATTTTTTTTAAACGATTTTCTTTATCATCCACTTTTTTTATATTTTTGGGTTCGGACCCAGTCATAAGTAATTACTGTGCCCGTGCTTCTAGGAATGAGGATTCATCCTTCGAAACATCAGGTTGCGTAATACTTCTTTAGATATCGTCCATTAATTGGAAGCATAGGTCATTCTCCATGGTAATTTACAAGCTGGTAGGAACCTCCTGAGTAAACTGTCTCGACCACGAATGGCCCATCCTATGTTGGTTCAAATTTACCTCCTATCTTGTGATGTGCAAGAATAGGTCTTCTGAGAACTAAAACCAAGTCACCGACTTTGAATGTCCTTGGACGGACCAATTTATCATGGGCCTGGATCATCTTGGCCTGATACAGTTCCAAATTCTGCTGTGCTGAAAGTATTTTCCCTTTCCAAGCTTTCCAATTCTTCTAGTCGTAGTCTGGCATTTTCTTCCTGAGCAACCACCTGCTTTCCTTTATCCTTTGGACCCATTCTTGGGGGTAAAACTTTTCCACTTCTTTGATTGACTTCAGTTATTTCTTCTGAATTTGGTGTTGAATCTGCCGGTGTCTCTTCTTGAATTGGAATGACTGGCTCTTCTGGCGTTGTTTCGGAATCTGATGACTCTAATTCTATCACAATCGGAGCTCCTAGAAATTCACAAATGGACTCGTTGCTTGTTGAGATTTCGTAGCCATCCTTATGAACGTCTTCTCCATCGTGCTCATCGAGGTTTAGTATGATTTGAGAATCATTATTTATATCAGAATCGAGATTCAGATTAGCTTGGTTTTCGTTAGTTATGTAATCGTTAGAAACAGTCAAAACGTAGCCAACGCCAAAACTCTTATCATTATAAGATCCCGCCGGGGCGAGCAAATAATCATACAGAGTCAAAGGTTCACGGGATTTCTCCCCCGAATCGGAAACAACCATCCTAAGATAAGTAGTCCCCAGTCTACTCTTTAGAACCTCGATTTTCTATTCTTCTACGATCTTCTCTTCCTTCTGGGGTGGTTCTTCAATCGCAAGTGATAGTGCCGGCTCGGTAGGTCTCAAACTCCGAGTTGAAGCGCGTACCGAAGCGGTTTGGATGTGATCCAAAATTTTCTTTGAAGACTTTGTCCAGATGGTACTCCATCCATCATGGGTCGTGTAAGGGTCTATCGGAACAATAGGATCCATTGAAATAACATTGACGGAACCTCCCTTTTGGGGTTCCTTCATGTATTCCTTCGGGATCGTTATGTTCCCTTTCCGGAGATTGTCTTTAAGCCAAATCTTGAAAGTGATGCAATCCTCTATCTTATGACCGAGCATCCGATGGTAAGGGCAATAGTTTGGATGATCTTTCATATTGACTTTTTCTGGCCTCTTGGACTCTGGTAACTGGAAATTTGGTGTCTTCATTAAACTGCAGAACATCTTCGCCACTGCTTCAGTTTTGAATGGATATTCCTTGTTCAGAAAATCTTTCAGGGTATGCTGTGGAAGAGGAGGTTGTTCATAATGCTGAGGAGACTGATAGCTCGGTCGAGGTTGTTGATAACCCTGCTGAGGTTGTTGGTAAGTATGTTGTGTGGTTGATAGCTAGGCTGTGGCCGCTCTGGCTGTATCTGAACTGGCTACTTGCCTTTATCTACTGCCGCGACGATTCCGGACTTCTTTTCGAATGTTTTTACGGGCTTCTGCTTATCGCTCTTGTCCACGAAACTTAGTTGCTTTGCTTCCTCTTACAAGCTCCCAGCCTTGCTAAGCAGCTTCTCGAAAGTCTTGATTGTAAATCCTTTAAGGAGAAGTGCTATCGGGCCATGGATACTTTTAAGCAAGATGCCGACTGCATGTTGTTCCTGAAGTTGGGGTTCACACTTCATGCTTAAATTTCTCCATCGAAGTATGTGATCCACTAGAGTTTCATTCGGTTTCTGGTGTTCCACCACTAGATCAACAATGGTGATGGGGTGCCGAGCCCCGGCAAACCTCTTAACGAAGAGGTTTCTAACTCTGACAAGGTCTTAACTGAACCATTTGGCAATTCTGCGTACTAGTCGAAGGCAATCCCTGACAGGCTGCTGACAAACTATCAAAAGAGTAAGGCATCACTCCCACCGGCATTGCAGCAACTAGCACGAAAGTGTGCGACAAGCTACTAGAGGTTTCCCGTTCCATCAAAAGTCTTAAACAGAGGTGGTACGAAGCTTTTCGGGTATTGGACTGCGTCGAATTCTTTAGGGTAAGGTCTACCCGTCTGAATAGATGCTCCACTCTTAGATTGTGCTAAGGCGTCTCACACCTGTTGTTCTACCATGTTTTTAATCTCCTTTTCGGGAATCATGCTCTGTGTAGAATCCTTCTTTGGTGGTTCGTCTCCATTGACGGATGTGATTTCTTTTCCTCCATCTGCAATATGGATGATTTCCAGAGGTGTTTCTTTCTGAGGTTGTACCTGACTCTGGAGAGTGGATAAAGCAACAGCCATCTCTTCCATCCTCCTTGCCATCTGGGAAATTGTGTCATCTCTTTCCTGGAGCTATTCTCTCATCACTTCCGGTTCATCTCTTTCTGCAGCTGTCGGAGCACCTTACGAAGCTAACGATGCTCGTGTCTCAACCATGTTGATCTCGGCATACTCCTCCATGAACTCTGATGAGTCAACTTCATTTTCCAACTTTTCTCCTCTTTCTTTTGCCAACTGGCGGATATCCGTCCTTATATTTCCTATAGCATCCTCGAGGGGTCTCTTCCAGACGGCCTCGCGGTTTTCGTGTGATGGTTGTTGAACTTCTTTTCCAGGAGTTTCTTTTATTACAGTAGCACTTTCCTCTGATTCAGGCTCTTTGACGAGGCTTTTCTTCTCAGGACGTTGTGTTTGTCTCGGCTCGGTAATAATAGGTCGCCACACCATCCTTCTTGCAGCAGAAGGCCTAGGACCGAACGGTCTGTCGGCTATATGCTGGTAGGTGGTGTCCTCCCTAATATGATGGCCCGATACAACAACAGGTGAACTTGCTCTCATTTTCTTCCTTGGTTTCTCTATGGTAGTGACAGGCTCTACTCGCGGTCCGAGGCGGGATCTAGCTGGCACTCGTCCCATTCTTCTTAGGATTTCTGACACGGGGCATCATTCTCTCTTTGCCAATTTTTCTATTACAGCTTGTAGCCGAGCAAATGGCGTAGTCTTAACCCTTTTCTTTTGTAGTTACTATAGTATGCAGGTCGGGGTAGTGTAGTGGCAATCCTTCGGACATCTTCTTCATCCGATGCAGCAGAGAAGGGGTGAAACCTACTCCCTTCCAACAGAGGTATATACTCAGGCAGTTCTTCTCTTTCCTCAGGAATTTCTTCTAGAAAAGCAACTTCAGCAGCTTCGGCTTTCTTAATTCTGGCAATCTTTCTGCTTCTATTTCTCCTTTGAGTCTAAGTTTAGGGTGCAACTCTTAAATTGGACCCAATGTGAAAAATAGATGGTATTATAGCAAAATCTATACCCTCCTCAGTGACAGGCTCATCACAGACTTAGGTTTCCTTCCCCTTTAGTTTGGCAGAAGCCGGGGTAGGTGCAGAGATGACTAGGCTGGTGGGGGTAGAGATAACAGTCCTCCTATGAATAGCAGTACTTCATTCAGCTGGAACCCTTTACAGGGGAGGGAATTCTTGAGTCGACTTCAGGTAGAACTCAATTACGGGCTATTCAGTTTCTGGCACTTTGTCCATTAGTGCGAAGAGAGTGACGTCAGCGAACTTGATATCTGTGTTGTTGAATCCTTGTCCAAAATGGATGATCCCAATGTCGGGAAGTTCATCTATGTAGACAGCGCAGTCCATTCCATTGGTGAAGGAGAAAATTACCTTTGGTGCAGTCATTTTTTGCAGTGGTAGATTCTGAGTATTAGTCCCGAATTATGCTTCCTTTTGTCACAAAACTGAGGACGAAAAATAAAGAGTCCGAACACATTTTCGTTTATCTTAATGTATTCATGATTTAAAAGAGTTTGTTTATTAAAAGGGTCATTTATTAGAAGATTTGTTTATTTGGAACGCAATGTTTAAAGAACGAAGTTTATAGAAAAAGGAAGGGACCCGGTTCGAAATTGTAAAGGAAGAGAAATTCTCTCAAAACTTCTCAACCCGAAGGACCGCTCCTAAGCTAACACCTAATGGGGGTCCACCCCACCTCAGAAAAAGAGGTAAAAGGATTTCAGAACCTCTCTGTTTAGGGGTGTCTAAACAGTGGCTCCTAAATCCGAGAGAAGTTGACTATACCCGTTCAAGATAGAAAAAACGAAGTATGCCTAGGGAAGAATGATAGTTTTGGTCCACTAGGGATATGGACTCACTATCGATTTATGAAAGCAAAACCATCTAATCAAAATGGAGAGAGGAACTTTTCCCCAGCGGAGCCAGATGTTGTTGGTATATTTTTAGGTTATGTGTTTTAAAAGGGGTCGCCTACGAAGTTGTCGGCGAATTTTAGATCTTAAATTTAATTTATATATATATATATATATATATATATATATATATATATATATATATATAATTTAGAAAGTATCATTTGATTTTGAAAATAATTTTGAGTTTGAAAATTTTAAGATATAAAATCAAACTGATCTTACATCCCAAATAGTTTATATAAACGAGCACCACACCACAGACCGTGTATTTATCTCGAAGAACAGACACACTACTTGATGATGGTGCTCGGTTAAATAAACTAGAAGATTTGTGACATCTGTTTGGTCTGCGAACCAACTTTATAAGCCGACAAGTTCCCCTGCTTAATGTAAAGAAATTAAGCAGGGTTTATATTACCTGGGTTCTTAAAGTTCTCTATAAGGGCAAGCCCCTATAGTTAATTACATCTTAAATGACGGAAATCATTTAAGAAAACTCTCAATAATGATCAGTGGTTTTGCTCTCAAGAATTTCAATGTTTAAGGTTTTCAAATGATTGGATTTTGGAAATTTCAATTGGGAATGGGTCAAGTTTGGAACAGTTATTTTAGGGAATCCAAGGAAGAAAAGTAGAAGCTAAGGATCCAAGAAGAATTTTGGCAACTTCCCAAACTATCCTATTGTTTGGCTTCAATTTAGGAATTTCCCTAATGTTTCAATCTTGTCAATTTTAATTAATTAGGACTTATATTTCTATGATATAATCACACAAGTAGCCTTGAACATGTGAGGGTTTATGTCGTACCAAACGACTACCTCAGAATCCTAAGACGAGTCAGGACTTAATTTGCATATTATGATTATGCAAATGCCTAACGAAAAGTTGTGGATTTATGTTGCACTAGGCAAACTACCTCGAAATCTTATGGCTTGGTTATTTAATTCTAAGGAAAGTTTTGCTGAAGTAGACCCGAGTTTTGCTGATGACGATGGCCGTGCTGCCCACCATGCTCCAAGCTCCTTGTTGTTGCAGAGATTTAGTTTTAGAAGGTGAAAATCAGGAGATGAGAGAAGTGTTTTGATTTAGAAACCTTAAAATTCAAATGTTTTTAATATTTTAATTAAAACAAATCTTAAAGTTGTTTAAACAGAACAGATTAAGATCCCACGATTCTGTCATCCTGGCACCATTATTTTCATCAAATTCACTTAGTCCAGATGAATTTGTTAAACACAACTAAATGAGTTCCACACTTTCATTTAGACCATGGGAAATCCCATTAGCAAAACATGGGTTACATAATATGAGGTATCCTGGTCATTCAATGAGGCGTTTTAATTTAGTTTCAATTGTAGTTTTGTTGTTCTGTTTGTGATTAAATTTTGAGTTGTTTTATATTTTGGAATCTTGTGGCGGTGAATTTGATCTTGTGGTGACTTTTAATTTAGTTTTAGTTTCAATTTTGTGGCTCTCCTAAAGTTTTTGTTTTCATGCAACAATCTTGTTTAACATACAAGGAAAAGTAAAGTGTGGTGCATGTAAGTAAATTGTAATAAAGTAACTTGCAATAAAATAAAAGCGTACCTGGAGGGTCTTCCCGTCAACCCAAGCTGCACTTAAAACACATATTAAGGCATTTAAATATTCACAACAAGTACCCAAGTAAAGCTAAGGGAAAGGTTTTGGTTGTCTACCAAAGTCCTAGTCCCATTGCTAATCATCTCCTATGACGTCTAGGTTCTTGTGTTTTGTTTAAGAATTATTTTCTTAATCAAAGAATAATTAAATTTAATTGCTATTCTAAAACATCTTATCATATTGAGGAATGTCGGCATATTTTTAGGTTGTGTTTTATTTAAAAAAGAGGGGGTCGCCTAACAGAAGCTGTCGGCGAATTTTTAATTTAATTAAAATAAATAATTTGAAAAGTAGTATTTGATTTTGAAAATAATTTTAAATTTGAAGGTTTTAAGATATGAGATTAAACCGATCTCACATCCCAAATAGTTTATATAAACGAGCACCGCACCACAAACCGTGTATCTATCCCTAAGGATAGACACATCGCTCGACGGTGGGGCTCGATTAAATAAACTAGAAGATTTGTGACATCCGTTTGGTCCGCGAACTAATTTTATAAGCCGACAAAATTCCCCTGCTTAATATGAAAACATTAAACGGGGTTTATATTACTCAGGTTCTTTAAAATTCCCTATAAGGGCAAGCCCCTATAGTTAATTACATCTTAAGTGATGGGAATCACCTAAGAAAACTCTCCATAATAATCAATAATTCTCGCTCTCAAGAATTTCAAAGTTTAAGATTTTCAAGGGATTGAAATTTGGAATTTCAATAGGGAATGGATCAAATTTGGAACATTTTGTTTTGGGAATCCAAAGGAAGAAAGGTAGGAGAAATCACATACTCGAAGCGAACTTCGGTAATTTCCCGACTATCCTATTGTTTGGCTTGGATTTAGGGAAGTCCTAATATTTATTTAAATGTTTTGATCCTACCAATTTTAATTAATTAGGGTTTATATTTATATGACAGAATCATACAAATAGCCTCGAAGATGTGAGGGTTTATGTCGTATCGGACGACTACCTCGGAATCCTAAAACCGGTTAGGGCTTAATTTGCAGTGCAAATGCCTAACAAAAGGTTGAGGATTTATGTTGCACTAGGCAAACTACCTCGAAGTCCTATGGTTTTGTTATTTAATTCTAGGAAAGTTTTGCTGATGTAGATTCAGGTTTTGCTGATGACGATGGCCGTGTCGCCCACCATGCTCCGAGCTCCTTGTTGTTGCAGAGGTTTAGTTTTAGAAATCATAAATCAGGGGATGAGAAAAGTGTTTTGGTTTAGAGCAAATCTTAATTTCCAAGTATTTTTTATGTTTTAATTAAAACAAATCTTAAAGTTGATTATAACGACACTGGTTAAGATCTCATGGTTCCATCCTTCCGGCATCATTATTTTTATCGGATTCACTTAGTCCAGATGAATTTGCTAAACTCAACTGAATGAGTTCCACACTTTCATTTAGACCGTGGGAAATCCCGTTAGCAACACGTAGGTTACATCATCCGAGGTATTCCCGATCATCCAACAGGACGTTTTAATTTAGTTGTAATTGTAGTTTTGTGTTCCGTTTGTGATTAAATTTTGAGTTGTTTTATATTTTGAAATGTTGTGGCGGTGAATTTTATCTTGCACTGACTTTTAACTTAGTTTTGGTTTCAGTTTTAGGGTCTATCCTAAAGGTGTGAGTTTTCATGCAACAATTGTTTATCATGCAAGAAAAGTAAGTGCGATGCGATTAATGAAATTGCAAGAAAGTAAATTATAATAAAGTAGATTGCAATAAAATAAAAGCGTACCTGGAGGGTCTTCCCGTCATCCCAAGCTGCACTTAAAACACAATTAGAAAATTTAAGCATGTTCCTAGGTAAAGCTAAGGTAAGGGTTATGGTTTTCTACCAAATTCCTAATCCTATAGCTAGTCACTTCCTATGACGTCTAGGTCTTTGTGTTTTGGTTTAAGGACGATTTTCTTCATCAAAGAACAATTAAGTCCAATTGTTCTTATAAATGTCCTATCATATTGAGGAAGTGCTTAAGAATAATCTTAAACATCTTTTCAATATTTCTAGGATTGTTTTAAGTCCAAATGGGTTTAATTATACAAATGAATTAATCGTCCGAGAATTCAAGTTTCGTTGTTATCTTACTCGATGAACTAGGACATTTAAATATCCTATAAATGAAGTAACATTTCATTTAATGTTCTGTTTAGGAGTTATAATAACCAAAGCTTTCGAGGGTAAATTGGTATTCAAATGATTTGATTTAAGTTAATTTCCATTAATGGGTTTAAATTTGGAATAGTGTTCAAGTTGTTTTATATTTAATTTCTTTCTGTTTTAAGTGTTGTTATTTAATTCAATTTAATTTAATTTAATTTAATTTAATTGAGTTTTAATTTTAATTTAATTTAATTCAATTTAGTTTCATTTGATGTTAAATTAATTTAATTTGATTTGATTTAATTTTAATTTAATTTGATTTAATTTAATTTAATTTAATTTAATTCAATTCAACTTTTAATTTTAATGTAATTTAATTTAATTTAATCCAATTTAATTTACTTAATTTAATTTAATTTTTAATTTAATTTTATTTTTTAAATTTTAATTGAAATTTTTAAAAGAGTTTAATAATTTATATTTTAGTTTAATGATTAAGTCTTTTAATGTTTTGAATTTGAGTTATCATTTTAATTAAGAATTGAATATTAATGAGATAATTAATTTAGGGATTTTTAAATTAAAGAATAAATCTCTTCCTAATAATATCCCTATTTTAATAATTCCAATTTTATTATTCTTCCAAATTTAATCAATCATTTAATTAAAGTTTAATCATTTTAAATTGCTTAATGGGTTTCTACCCTTTAATTATTTAAATTTCAATCATCCAAATCAGATTAGGATCAAATATTTTACTTGTTAATTTTTTATTAAACCTAAAGTTTTAATTAAGGATTAAAAATTTTAATTACCACTTTACCCTTTAAGCTTAATAATTTCATAACTCACTAAATTGAACTCAAATGAACTTGAAATTTTTATGCGACTTTACTCATATGTCAATAAAGACATGAGAGGAGAAAATGTGATTTTTCTGTATTAAATTTATTTATGTAATTATTTTTGGTAAAAAAAAGAGATTTCCAAGGAAAATTTAATAACATGACCAAGGGAAAGTTTCTATCCTTAAGAAAATTAGGGGACATTCCTAATTACCAGAGGACCACTTGGACCAATTTTATTGATTTTTTGAATTATATTATTTTTATTATAATTATTTTAAGTTTTGGAGTGTTAATTAATTTAAAAATAAAATAAATGTTGAAAAATGAATTTTATATTTTTCAAAAATCTCTCTGATATCAAGAAAATCAGAGAATCAAATTTTACAATTTTCTGATTTTTCTATGATTTATTATAATTATTTTAGTGAAAATGCTAGAAAATACATTTTTTTAATTTTAAAATTACCCTAGAGCTTTAAAATTTAATATCTTACTAAATAGACCTAAGAAAAATATGGGGTTTGTTCCTAAGTGATTAAAATTCAAAATGTGACATTTTGGTGAATTTTATTATTTTTGTGATTTTTATTATTTTTTATTTATTAAAAATATTAAAATATTATTAAAAATCAACTTTTTTAGAAAATTAAAATTTTAATTTTCTTAGGTTCCCCTGATATCAGAGAGGCTCCAAAACCAATTTGGTGAATTTTTGAAAGGTATTTTAAAAGTTATGAATTTTTAAAGTTTAAAATGACTAAGTGGCTTAATCAACCCAATTAGTGGGGCTAACCAAGTCCAATTGACCTCAAACTTTTATGGTGGATTCCTCTAATCCTAAAGGTCAGTGGAGAATTGATTTCAAGTCAATTTGATGCATGGTTAACTCTAATTAATTAGAGACCTATTTTGGGTGTTTAAGCCAATTAGGGTTGTTTTAAATGAACTAACTCAAAACCTATTTTTCCTAGGGTTCTCTGGTCATAAAGAACATCACCAAATTTTCCTAGAATTTATTTCACAACATGCTATTTATTGTAATTAAAATAATCAAAACAGTAACATGAACTTGAAAAATCAATAACTCTTCATAGGGATGGCCTCTGACTTTGGAAAATTCAGGGAATGTTCCCAAATTCAGAGGCTTCAAAAGCCCTATGGTCTCATGCCATGGTGAATTGTATACATGCATGGAGAATTAAAAGTATGCAGAGAGTAAATAAATTATAAAAAATAAAATACTTGATGAAATTAAATGATTTCTTTTCCACATTATTCTCCTCTCGTTCACTCGAGCAAGAGGGTATTTTTATTTTATTTTTCTGATTTTTCTACACAGAGTTATGAATTTTTGAAGTTTAGGGAATTAAATAAATAAGAAAATACCCTAATTTTCTATTTATCCACGTGGCGCCAACTCATACTTGGCATCTCCGAAACGCCGCGTGTCGCGCTCCCATTCGACGCCGCCATCTGAGTCAGCAGCCCTGGCCCCGCGGTTCTTGTACCATCACCTGGTCTAACGCCATCTGAGCCGTCCGTCCGCGCGTGTATTGAATGGACGGCATCCGTTCATCATCCCCGAGCGTCCTCACCCGAGAGCCGTCCACACTAAATCCCTAAGATCTCACTCGATACTCAATGGATTTTCATGTACTTATGCTCTATGGATTCGTCTTGAAGAGACGAACACATCTATACGGTTATCATGCATTGAAATTAAGGCATTTGAAATGGAGAATCTCCGGAAGCTCGGGATGAAGAATCGACTCATACCTTTGCTCGGAGAAGTGTGGCTTCGATCCGAGAGTTGTTGCACCTTCGATTGGATCCTAGAAAGCTCCAGATGAAGTCTCCTGGTCTGGTGAATTGTCTAGATGTGATTTCGACCAAGCCCGTGGGTGGCCTGAAGATGGGGCTTTTGCTGGTGGACACCTTCCCTTGGTCTGGTGAAGGTGTAGAACCAATCAATTTGGGGATTGGCTCACTATGGAGAAGTGTCCTGGTTTTGGGTGGAATTTCAACTCTGAAATTGAGCTCACAGAGAAGAAATGGCAGGGGGATCTCACTCTGGGATCAAGTGCTCGTGTATGGGGAGGAGTCCGGAACAATTTTGGCGAGTTTTCTTAAGGTTTGTTTTTAGCACCTCTCATGGCCGAGAGGGGTGGTGTTTAAATAGGAGAGGGTGGAGGGCCTCCCGGTGGAGAGTTAGGGCTTGGGATCGACTGCTCTTGGCAAGAGAAGAACGGCTCCAATGGCCACCTGGGGATGGGGCGGCTCGGCGAGTGAGAATTCCAAGTTGGGCTCACATGTGAGCTCTCGGCCATGGTGTTTTCCGGCGGCCTAGTGGCCGGCCGGCCGGGCATGGGTCACCCTCAAGGTCGGGTGGGTCGTGGCCGGGACTTGGTGCAAGCAATTGGCAATTGCCATGTGTAAAGAGCTTGGATTGAAATGGAATGGGGGAAGGTCATTTTGGGTTCAAATGAGTCAACCCATGGTTTTGGGCTAGGTTCACCACCCAAGGCCTGGTCTTGGGCTGAAAAAGATCACTTGGGTCAGCCCAAGAGAGAATGGTGTGGTCTCCATCCATGATGAGGTGGCTAAGCATGGTTTAGTGTGTGACATGCTTAAGGTAAAAAGGGGTTAAGGAGGATTAGGAAAGGGGCCCCTCCTTTTGCCATTAATGGCTTGATCACATGTCAAGCCTTCCATGGCTTCATGTGGCTTGTCCATGGCTTGCATGGCTCACCTTTGGCTTGGGAAAAGGTTTGGTCAATTTCATGAAAATGGGTTTTAAGAATTTTTGGTAATTTGATGGAAATTTTTATGAAACTTGATTTGGAATAATTTGATGGTGAATTTAGGACTTAGGTAATGGATTTAATTAAGTGGATGACAAAATGGAGATGTCATGTGGGCTTTAGGGTAGATTTTGGGCCTTTGGATGTGGTGAAGTGGGCTTTTAGGAAAGTTTAAGGGGAATGGGCTTTTTGATTTTAGGATGGGCATTTGGGTGAAGATTTTGTGAAGGACTTTGTCAAATAAATGTCATAATTGGTTTAGGGATGTTCTATGAAGGGCTTGGAGTCAATTTATTGTGATTTGGGGTGGAATTGGTTTGAATTTGGATTTATTTGGTAAGTGGGCCTATGTAGGTCCAAGTGGGCCAAGTTGGGCAAATGTTGGGCTAGGGTTGAAATTGATGTAAAATCAATGTTGAGAAATGTTTATGGGAGTGTTTCAAAGAGGTTTTGACTTTGGTTGGGCTTTGATTTTGGGGTTTGGGCTCATTTGGGTTAGGTTTGGGTTTAGGTCGAAAATGGGCCTTTTAGCTTTGGGTTGAATTTGAGTGGGATTTGGGTCCAAATTTTGGGCAAATCATGTTAGTGTTTTGTTTGTGGGAATGCTAAGGAAGATTTAGAAAAGATTTGGGGTTAATTGGAATTGAATTGGGTGAGTTTGGGTTAGGTTTGGGTCATGGGTCAAAATTGGGCTTTAAGGCCAAAAGTGAGATTGGATCCAAATGTCAATCAAATTGGACTTGTATTTGGTGTAGATTGGTATTGGGGATGTTGAATTGAAGTTTAGAATTGAATTGGACCAAAATTGGGGTCAATTGGGTAGGTTTGGTTTGACATTGGGTTCACTTTGGGTTAAAATGGGTCAAATTGGGGGTTTTGACAAAAGTAGGGTAAATGGACAAAATTGGCCCATGGTGTAGTTGGACAAAATGAAATTGGGAATATTTGGGATTTTCTGGAATTTTCTGGGAATTTTCTGAATTTTTGGATTTTTTGGCCAAGAGGGGTATTTTGGGTATTTGGAGGGTATTGGGAGGTATTTTTGGAATTTTTGGTATTTTTGGGTATGGATGATCAGTTTAAGTGATGTGGAAATGTTTGAGATTGATTTTGGAGAATTTTGGGTAATTTGGAAATTTTTGAGAAATTTGGGTAAATTCGGGGGTTTTGGGTAAGTTAGCGGGTGTAGGGTCCCGGGGGTCAAAAATTGAAAATTTCGGAAATTGAAGATTGGGTGGATGTAAGTGGAATGAAATCATTTTGGTTGAGCCATGAAGCCATATCAAGCCCATATGAGCCATGAAGGGACCCATTTGAGGCATTCACTATGTTGTTCCTAACCCTGTCGCCAAGGGCTTAGGGGTTAAGGACCATCCATGTGAATCGCCCACATGAGTCACGAGGTCAAGTTAGGTATGGGTGTGTGAAAGTGTAGTGTATAGGTGTAGTGTATAAGTGTAGTGTGTGTGTAAGTCAGCCCCTTCACCGGACTAGAGCCACCAGTAGCGGTCCTAAGGCCAAAGAGTCCCATGGGAACTCACCATTTAAACTTCCACATTTGATTTCAACCCTCTAGGTGATTAGGGGTCTATAGTCAAGTTTGTAGAGTTTGCGGGGAGTTAAGAAGTGGTTTGAATTTCTAAAAGGTGGGTCCCAATTCTAGTCCTCTAAGACGATCAAAGGAAAAGCCTAAGTGCTAGATCCTAAGTACTAAAGAGAAGAAGAGAAGACCTCATCAAAAATGAGGTCAACAAGGAAGTGCTTAGGATGAGTCCTAAACATCTTTTCAATACTTCCGAGATTATTTTGAGTCCAAGTAAATTTAGTTGCACATGTGAATTAATCATCCAGGAGTTTAGTTAAGCTTTGTCTCTTGCTCAGTGAACTTGGGCATTTGATTACCGGATGAATGAAGTGACATCTCACTTAATACTCTATTTAAGAGTTATAATAATTAAAGCTTTTAGGGGCAAGTTGGTTTGCTGAGAATTTTAATCATTCTTAAATTGAAGTTTGAGTTAATGTTTTAAAGTGATTTAGTTTAATTATGAGGTTTTAATTAATAATTTTAAGTCCAGAATAGTGTTCAAATTATTTTTGGTTTAAATCTTTATACTTTAAGTGATTTTAGTATTTTAAATTTGTTTTACTTTTATTGTTGAATGATGTTAATTTAATATAATTTAAATTTAATTTATTTGAATTTAACTTAATTTAATTTAATTTAATTTCAATATTTTAAATTTAATTTACTTAATTTAATTTAATTTTAATTTTAATTTAATTTTTACTTAATTTAATTTAATTTAATTTAATTCTAATTTAATTTAATTGTTAAACCATTTAATATTTTGAGCTTTTATTTAATTTAAGGGTTATTTATTTTTAATTATTTTTTTTATTTACTTAGTTTCAATTATCATTTTAATCTTAATTAAAGGTTAAATATTATTGAAGTAATTTATTTAGGGATTTTTTTTTATTAAAGAATTAATATCCTCTCAAGTTATATCCCTATTTTTAATAATTCAAATTTTCATTAATCTTCCAAAATATAAATTGTTTAAATAATTAAAGTTTCATTTTTGATTTATTAAAAGTGATTAATGGGTTCCTACCATTTTAATTTCCCAAAGTTTCAATCATCCAATAAAGATAAAATCAAATATTTTACCCTCCATTTTAATTAAACCTAAAATTTTGATAAAGGGGTTTAAATTCTTTAATTACCTTTATACCCTTTTAGGCTTATTTATTTCATAACTCACTAAATTAAGTTCAAATGAACTTAAAATTTTTGTGTCACCTCACTAACATGTCAATTAAGACATTAGAGGAGAAAATGTGATTTTTCTGAATTTAATTTATTTATATAATTATTTTTAGTGAAAAATACGGATTTTCAAGGAAAATTCAACATCATGACCAAAGTAAGGTTTCTGTCCTTAAGAAAATTATGGGATGTTCCTAATGACCAGAGAACCACTTGGACCAATTTTGGTGATTTTTTAGAATATATTTTATTTATTGTAATTATTTTGATGTTTAGGGTGTTAATTAATTATAAAATAAAATTAAAGTTGAAAAATGGATTTTATATTTTTCATAAATCTCTCTGACCTCAAGAAATTCAGAGAAATAAATTTTATAATTTTCTGATTTTTCTTTGATTGATTGGAATTAATTTAGTGAAAAGGTTGGAAAATAAATTTTTTAATATTAAAAATTGTTTTGAGCCTTTAAAATTCAATATCTTAACTTAGAGACTTAGGAAAAATATTTGATTATTTTTTAAGTGATTAGGAGTCAAAATGTGACTTTTTTATAATTTTTAATATTTTTATGATTTTTATTATTTTTTAATTATTTAAAATATTAAAATATGATTAAAAATGAAAAATTTAAGAAAATTCCAATTTTAATTTTTAAAGACTCCTCTGATATCAGAGAGCCCATAAAACCAATTTGGTGATTTTTTGAAATGTATTTTCGGAGTTATGAATTTTTAATGTTTAATTTTGATCATGTGGTTTAATTAATTCATTTATTGGGGCTAATCATTTTCAATTGAACTCAAATTTTTATGCAAGGTTCTCTGTATCCTAAAGATCAATGGAGAATTGATTTCAAGTTATTTTAATGTGTGGTTAACCCTAATTAATTAAAATTTAATTTTAGGTATTTAGGCTAATTAGGGTTATTCTTAATGAATTAAGCCTAACCCTAATTATCCTAGGGTCCTCTGGTCCTAAGAAACTTCCCCAAATTTTTCTAAAATTTATTGAGCCATATGCTAATTATTGGAATTAAAATACCAGAAACAGTGACAAAAACGTGAAAAAAACATAACTTTCCATAGAGATGGCCTCTGTCCATGAAAAATTCAGGGAATGTTCCCAAGATCAGAGGCTTCAAAAGCCTTATGATCTCATGTCATGGTGAATTGTCTTTGCAAATGGAGAATCAAAATACTAAAATGAGTAAATAATTAATTAAAAATAAATTACTCATCAAATTAACTTGATTTCTTTTTCACTGAGAAAGAGGGTATTTATAGTTTATTTTTATGATTTTTCTACCCAAAGATATGGATTTTCTAAGTTATGGGTATTTAAATAAATAGAAAAAATCTTATTTATCTAAATAAAGGCCACGCAGCGCACTCCCATTCGACGCTGTCATCTGACTCAGCCGCCACACGTCTCGCTGTCTCGCTCCTCCCTATGATCCGACGCAATATGAGTCGTTCAACCAATACACGCGCGATCGGACGGCGCCTGGTCATCGTCTACGACTGGTGTTCACCCGTGATCGTCCACACTAAAACCCTAAGAACTCTCTCGTTTCTCAACAGATTTTCGTGTTCTTATGCTTCATGGATTCGTCTTGAGGAGACGAACACATCCATATGGTTTACATGCCATGAAATTAACTGAAATGAAATGAAGAGTTGCTGGAAGCTCGGGAGGAAGGAATGATCCATACCTTTGCCTTGAGAAGTGTAGCTTCAATCAGAGAGTTTTGTCACCTTCGATTGTACCCAAGGAAGCTCCAGAGGAAGTCTCTGGTTCTGGGGAATTGTCTAGGTATGAAAGTGTCCACAACCGATTTCAAAGCATGGAGGCTAGAGCAACTGGGTGGCCTAGAGAGGGGGCTTTCGCTGGGGAACTCCATCTCTTGGTCCTGTGCAGGTGTGGGTGAGTTTAATTTGGATTTGGTGAAGGTTTGGGAGATGTCATGGTTTTGGGCTTGAATTTGAACTTAGAAATTGAGCTCTGCTGGGGGAAATTGGGGCTGGAATCCAATGGGGATCAAGTGCTCTATGTGTGGAGAGTGGTCTGGAACAATTTTGACAGAGTTTCAGTAGGATTTAGTTCAGCACTTTCTTTAGCCGAGAGGTGGTTTGGTTTAAATAGAGGTGGCTGGAGGGCTTCCTAGGGGGGTTTAATGGCTTGGATCAACTACTCTGGTGCGGAGAAGAACAGCCATGGTGGCCATTAGGCATGGGACAAGTCAGCAAGGCAGAATTCAAAAATTGGCACACATGGGTGCTCTCGGCCTGGTGGTTTCTGGTGGCTGTGGTGGCTGGCCGGCCAGGGTTAGCTCACCCTCAAGGTCAGGGAGGTCAAGGTTAGGGTTTAGTGTAGTCAATTTTCCATGGACATGTGTAAAGGAGTTGAATTGAAATGGAATGGGGGAAGGCTATTTTGGGTTCAAATGAGTCAACCCATGGTTTTGGGCTAGGTTCACCACCCAAGGCCTGGTTTTGGGCTAGGTTCACCACCCAAGGCCTGGTTTTGGGCTGAAAAGAATCACTTGGGTTAGCCAAGAGAAAATGGTGTGGTCTCCATCCATGGTGAGGTGGCTAAACTTGGTTTAGTGTGTAGCATGAATGGGGTTAAAAGTGCTTTAGGAAGGCTTAAGAAATGGGCCCCTCTTCTTGCCAGTAATGGCTTGGTGAGGTGGAAAGGGGTTCCCAAGGCTTTCATATGGCTTATGCATAGCTCCATGGCTCCATATGGCTTAGGGATGGCTTGGCTCAATTTCATGAAAGTGGGTTTTAAGGAATTAGGATATTTAGGGGTAATTTGGCACATGGATTAGTTTAGAAAAGTTTAATGATGAATTTGAAACTTAGGGAGTGATTTAAATCAAAGGGAATGATGAGGGGAAATTTCATGTGGGCTTTAGGATAGATTTTGGGCTTTTAGATTTATTTTGGATGGGCCTTTAGAAAGGTTTAAAGAGGTGGGCTTTTAGGTTTGAAAACAAATTGGTAAATGGAAGTTTTGTAAAAGATTGGGCCAAAAAAATGTTGGGTTTAGTTTAGGGATGTATCATGAGTGATCTAGAACAGGTTTGAAATGATTTGGAGTTGAATTGGGTTTAATTTGGGATTTTTTGGTAAAGGGGCCAAAGTGGTTCAAATTGGGCTAACTTGGGCTAAGGTTGGGCTAAGGTTGGATTTAATGTAAAATTAATGTTGAGAAATGTTTATGGGGGTGCTACAAAGAGTTTTTAACTTTGTTTGAGCTTTGATTTTTGGATTTGGGCCCATTTGGGTTAGGTTTGGGTTTAGGCTAAAAATGGGGATTTTGACTTTGGGTTAGGTTTGGGTGGAGTTTAGGTCAAAATTTGGGGTAAATCATGTTAGTCTTTTGTTTTTTGGGATATTAAGAATGTTTAGGAAAAGATTTGGGGTTAATTGGAGTTTAATTGGGTTGGTTTTGTTTAGGTTTAGGTCATGGGCCAAAATTGGGCCTTAGGCTTCAAATTGGAATTAGATCCAAATGTCAATCCAATTGGGCTTGGATTTGGTCTAGATTGATATCGAGGATGTTGAATTGAATTTTAGAAATGAATTGGACCAAAATTGAGGTCAATTAGGTTAATTTGGTTTGACATTGGGCTTACTTTGGTTAAAAATGGGTCAAATTAGGGGGTTTTGCTAAAAGTGGATTAAATTGATAAAATTGGCCTATGGTGTAGTTGAGCAATATGAAATTAGGAATATTTGGAATTTTTTGGAATTTTCTGGGAATTTTTAGAATTTATGGAATTTTTTGTTAAGAAGGGCACTTTGGGTATTTGGAGAGTATTGGGGGGTATTTTTGAAAATTTTGGTATATTTGGCTATGGATGATCAAGTTGAGTGGGGGGAAATGTTTAGGATTGGTTTTGAGGAATTTCGGGTAATTTAGGTGATTTTGCAAATTTTGGGTAGTTTCAAGGACATTTGGTCGGTTTAGCGGGTGTAGGGCCCTGGGGTCAAAAATTGAAATTTTGAAAAAATGAAGATTGATCAAGTTTGAGTAGAATAGAATCACTTTGGTTGAGCCATGAAGTCATATCAATCCCATAAGAGCCATGAGAGGACTCATTTGAGGCATTCACTATGTTGTTCCTAACCCTCTTAGCCAAGGGCTTAGGGGTTGAGGACCATCCATATGGATTACCTATATTAGTGAGGAAGTCAAGCTAGGTATGAATGGTTTTATGATTTGGAATGTGTGTGAAAGTGAAATGTGTGCAGGTTAACCCTCACCAGACTAGGCCACCCAGGGTAGTCCTAAGGCCAAAGAGTCCTATAGGGAACTCATCATTTAAGCCTCCACGTTTGATCTTAACCCTCCAAGTGACTTGGGAGTTTACAATCAAACTTATGGGGTTTTTAGGGAGTTTAAGAGGTGTTTAAATTTCTAAGTGGTGGGTCTCATTTCTAGTCCTCTAAGATAGTCAAAGGGAAAGCCTAAGGCTAGATCCTAAGTACTAAGGAGAGAGAAGAGAAAAGGCCTCATAAATAATGAGGTCAATAAATGGACCCCCAATAGGTGTGGTGTGCTAACCAAGCACATCACCCGTATTGGCCTTGACCGAAGAGATTAACTAAACCAACACAGATGTCTAAGTGACACACTTAGAATTGAGTAGAAACAAACTTTCGCTGGGGAGTATCGAGTATATCTCCAAGACTAGAGATCCTTTAACTCTCACTGGGGAAAAGAGAAGGAGGTGAATTCCAGATCATAAGATCTGGGGAACTTTGATTTAGATTTCATTTCATTTTTAATTTCGAGTTTTTTTTTAATGTGTGAGTTTAGATTTCGATTTATTTTTAGTTTCAATTTCGATTTAGGTTTAATTTAAAATCAATTCAAGGAAATCTGGATTTGAAATGAGAACTAGAACCTAGGTTCCAATATCGAGACTGCGAAGAGAACTAGAATTTTGGTACCAGCCTCGGAGGTGAGAATCGGAGTTTAAGTATTGATTGAAAAGGATGAGAATTAGAATATAGGTACTGATCTCGAAAGTTTAAAGAGAACTGGAATCAGGTTCCCGCCTCAAAGGTCTAAAGAGAACTGGAATCTGGTTCCAGTCTCGAAGGTTTAATGAGAAATGGAAACTGGTTCCAATCTTGAAGGTTTAATGAGAAATGGAAACTGGTTCCAATCCCAAAGATTTAATTAGAAATAGAAACTGGTTCCAATCTCGAAGATTTAATGAGAAATGGAAATCGGTTCTAATCTCGAAGATTTAATGAGAAATAGAAACTTGTTCCAATCTCGAAGATTTAATGAGAAATGGAAACTGGTTCCAATCTCGAAGATTTAAATAGAAATGGAAACTGTTTCCAATCTTGAAGATTTAATGAGAAATGGAAACTGCTTCCAATCTCGAAGATTTAATGAGAAATGGTTCGAGATTTTGAATGAGAAATGGAAACTGGTTCCAATCTCGAAGATTTATCTGTATGAAGAGGGACCCAATCTCATGCCATCAGAACCAAATTGAACAAAGTTTGTGGCTCCATGTCCATAGAACTAGTCGATCCTCTAACACGCAGAGAAAAGATTTAAAAAGAACTGGTAAGTGTACCAAGTTAAAAAGACTCGACCTGGTGACAAGTTGAGGAAAAGATTTGAATTTCAGAAGAGTTTCAAACATATTTCGTTTTGAAGAATAATAGAAGGATTCAAATCAAAGGATTCAAATTGAGATTTAAATTCATTTCGTTCTTCTTGGTGATTCAATTTCAAAAATATTTAGAGTTCGTATCAGTTTAGAATTCATTTTGACATTTAGATTCTTAAAAGAGTTCTCGTTTATTTTCATTTTCCCTTTGTTCTTTGCTCGAAGTTCTTTTAATTTAATGGCGTTTCCCAGTCAATTTGCATAAAAAGAGGTGAAGGCAAAACATGACATGGTCACTTTCATTCCAATCTTGTTGAAAATACATCATACATCTTGATCGAAAATATGATGATATTTTCTTTGAGAATTTAATATCTTGTACAATCCATATAAATCCAAAACGGATTGTGTAAGATTCTTCAAGTTTCTTCTAAAAGCAGCTGTCAAAATCCATGTCTGAATAGTGAGATACATGGACAATAACATCACCTTCCAAGTCATCCTTGGCAGGAATGTCGTATGGATGTGCATTAGAGGTGTGCTATCTCCCATGTAACTCACAGCTCTTAAGGCCGGAGACTCTCTAACTCTGGATCTGGCTGGAAGTGCAAAGGCATTTTTCTGTCGTCCATCCTCCTGAAAGTAACAGAGATCCACTCAACAGGAACTCTTGGAATGCAATGCTTTGCGATGTCCGCTCCATTCCATTTTAACACCATGACGGAACCTACCGGTAGTGGTATCTCTATTGGCCCTCGGAATTCACCTGGGCCTGCAATCCGAAGGTCAAATCCGAACATGATATTACACTGGTTGACTAAAGACACTGTGCAGAAAGGTCTAACGAAATCATGATGGTCTATATGTGGAGGTATGCAGTCACCCTCCTTGTAGATGTTAATGATGTAGCTTTTGGGTATGCAATCTGCGGGCAATACCCTCCATGTTATCATCCTCTCTTTACCATTCTTTTAATAACATTCGACATCAGATCCACCTCACTACGACGGAGTATCCCTGGTGGATCTACTTTTCTTTCCACCGTGAAGTTGTAGCAACATCCACACTGGATCGTAACTTTTCCTTTCTCTGACATCCATCGTCGGGTTCTGAATAAGTCTTTTCCCTCAGATGACCAGCTCGACCGATTTTCTGGATTTCAATAATGCAGTCTACAATTTGGTGTTGTTCGTAATATGACAATACATATGTATGCAGCTCGAGGCCTTCTAAGATATTGATCCTCTTGCCTCCAATTCTCTCAAAGTATTCAAAAGTTTTCTTTTCGACATTCTGCATTATTTCTAACTCATATTCTGGAATTATCTGCAACTAGCGAGGTCTAGTAACGTACTGGGGAATTTATGGCTCCACCCCGGCACGCTCTCCTTCATGTGTTGGCTCCTCCGGGGTACTCTCTGTCGGGACATCCTCCGGGGTCACTTTCGCAATAAGACTCTTCAAAACTAGTGCATTTATCTAGCGTCGAGGCGTTGGTTCTATTTCTGCTCCTCTCGGGATTTCCTTTACCTGCTCTGCTTTCCATGGAGTTGATCTCCTCCTTTCCGGTTCCTGACGAACTAATTTCTTCAGAGTATTTGTATTGTCGGTAGCAACTGTCTCTTCATGTTGATCTGCTGCTAACTTGGTTAACATCTTGCGAATGTGTCGATTCTTGTTCCTCCGCTGGGTAGCAGTGAGAGTAGCTCTCCTTAACCCTTGCATTTCTGCGAGCATGGTGCTGACAAGCCTGCCCTCTACTGTAGCAACAACGGACTTAACTTTCTTGTCTTCTCCCGTTGTATCAGCGATGTTTACTTTCCTCTTCTTGCTGGTAGATGGTTGATGTGAGCCACCCAATTTCATCTCTGTCTGACTGTGGAATTCTTCCCGATCAATCAGGGTCCAATCATTTTCTTCATATTGTAGCCCAGCTGGTGTGAGGTCAGAGTCAATCTCGATCACGGCTCCATCCCTCACCCTCTTTTCATCAAGTACTAGACTCACGCCATTCTTAAAGTTCAAAACCAACCGCCCATTCGACATTTCCCTGCAAAAAATAAGGAAACGATCAAGGGCTGTACTAAGAACAAGAACAGTAGAAAAATATGTTTATTAATGAAGATCTTTTATTCGTTTATTTTAAATTTAAAAAGGAGTAGGAAAAGATCAAGAGTTAGACTCGATTTGAAAGGAAGGATAAAAACTTTATTATCACGATTTCACATGTTTTCTTTTTAACATTTTTTTTAAACGATTTTCTTTATCATCCACTTTTTTTTATATTTTTGGGTTCAGACCAAGACATAAGTAATTACTGTGCCCGTACTTCTAGGAATGAGGATTCATCCTTCGAAACATCAGGTTGCATAATACTTCTTTAGATAAAGTCCATTAATTGGAAGCATTGGTCATTCTCCACGACAAATTACAAGCTAGTAGGAACCTCCTGAGTAAACTGTCTCGACCACGAATGGCCCTTCCCATGTTGGTTCAAATTTACCTTCTATATTGCGATGTGCAAGAATAGGTCTTCTGAGAACTAAAACCAAGTCACCGACTTTGAATGTCCTTGGACGGACTAATTTATCATGGGCCTGGATCATCTTGGCTTGATACAGTTCCAAATTCTGCTGTGCTGAAAGTCTTTTCCCTTTCCAGGCTTTCCAATTCTTCTAGTCGTAGTCTGGCATTTTCTTTCGTAGTGATTTTGTTTGCAACTGCAATTCTGAGAAACGGAAGCTGAACCTCTAAGGGTAGAATGGCCTCGGACCCGTACACTTAGGTGTAAGGCATAGACTGGGTGGGAGTTCTGAAAGCCATCCTGTAGGCCCATAAGGCTTCTAACAACTTCTCGTGCCAATTTCTCTTGTTGTCGTCTAAAGTTTTCTTTAGAATTTGAATGAGAGTTTTATTAAAAGCCTCGGCCAAGCCGTTCGCTCTTGGGTACTAGATTGTTGAATAGCGCCAATCAATCCGGTGTCTTCTGACAAAATTGTTGATCTTCATACTCTTGAATGCAGACCCATTATCTGAAATGATTCTGCGTGGTACTCTAAAATGGTAGACGACTTGATTCTTGAAGAATTGTAGCACGTGATGTAGTTTCACTTCTCTGAGCGGTACTGCTTCTGCCCACTTTGAAAAGTAATATGTAGCTGCAAGAATGAAGCGATGTCCTCTTGAAGAAGGTGGTTCTATCGCACCCACAATATTTGTGCCCCAACACTCAAATGGCCACGACGCGATTGTCAGATGTAGCACATTTGGAGGTTGATGTAGAACCACTCTATGCACTTGGCACTGGTGACAACTTTTGGCAATCTTCATGCAATCGGTCATCATCGAGGGCCAGTAGTAACCTAGTCTTTTAATCTTCATTTTCATTTTCGGACCCGACTGGTGACCGCCACAAAGTCTAGAGTGTACTTCTTTAATGATTTCACGAGCCTCAGACCTGCTCAGGCATCTTAGCCACATCTGATCAAAAGACCTTCTATATAATGTATTGTTTATGAATGCGTAAGAAAGAGTTCTTTTCTTGATTTGATGGCCTACCAACTTATCGTCTGGTAGGTTTCCTGTTTGCAAGTAGTCTATCGGTGGCTGCTGCCAATCTTTTGTATTTTTCGTCACTTCGTCATAATCGTTTCTTCCGCTTTTCTTTCGATTTGTGTATTGTATCCATGTCGAGCTGTGATAGGACCTGTCATCCTTGAACTGACATTTCAACTGACTCATCTTGTAGGCAGGCAAATTCTTTTGCAAGGCGGGCTAATGCATCTGTGAGAGTATTTTCTTTCCTGGGAATCTTGTAGATCGTTACATTTGGAATTTGCTCCAACAGTTTCATGGCATACTGAAAGTATTGTTCGAGTCTTAGATTTAAAATTAAGTATTGTCCAGTGACCTGTTGAAAGATCAACTGAGAATCTCCATAGATGTTGATATCCGTTATCCTCATCTGAATGGTTAATTCCAATCCGGTTATGAGGGCTTCATATTCTGCCCCGTTGTTTGTACACGGTTCTGTTAAGTGGTAGGAGTATCTTAACATTCCCCGCTCCAGTGTTATAAAGATTAGTCTGTTTCTTGCCTTACCAGGCACTATCGTTTGTGATTCTTTGTCATTTTGTGCTGAGGATGCTCCATCGAAGTACAGTTCCCAATGCTAATCATCGGGGTCTTCTAGGCTCATTATCTGCTCATCTAGCAAGTCGTCATTAAGAGGTGATTCCACCGGTAAAGGGTGTGCTGCGAGGAAGTCTGCTAGGACTTGTCCCTTTACGACATGAAGAGGAACGAAAGTTATATCGAATTGCAATAGTATCATTGACCACCTGGCAAGTCTGCCGGAAAGTGTCGGACGGGTCATCAAATATTACAATGGATTAAACTTTGAAATAAGGTTGACCTTATGAGAAAGCATGCAGTGCCTGAGCTTCTGTGCGGTGAAGATCAGGGCCAAGCAGTGCTTCTCAATAGGAGGATACTTTACTTCCGTCGGAATTAGACGACAGCTTAAGTAGTAGAGCGTGTTTTCTTTTCCCTCGTCATTGACCTGGGCTAGCAGGGCTCCGAGAGAGTCATCTAAAGCTGCAGTATAAAGTATCAAAGGTCTACCTGAGACTGGCGCTTCTAAAATAGGAGGTGTCATTAAATACTGTTTAATGTCATCGAAGGCATGTTGACATTTGGAGTCCCAAGTAAACTTGACATCCTTCTTAACCAAAGTAGAAAACAGCTGACACCTTCCTGACAAATTCGAGATAAAGCGTCGAAGATATGCCAACTTTTCTTGAAAGGATTGTAGTTGTTTCAAGGTTTTGGGAGGTGGCATTTCTAAGATAGCTTTAATCTTCTCTGGATCGATTTCAATTCCACGATGTCGAACAACAAATCCTAAGAATTTCCCAGAGGTGACGCAGAAGGCTCATTTCAAGGGATTCATCTTAAGTTTATATTGTCTTAATCGCTCGAAAATAATTTTTAAATCATACAAGTGATCTTCTTTTAGTTTACTTCTGATGACTACATCATCCACGTAGCACTCGACTTGGTTGTGAATGAGATCATCAAAAATTCTTGTGATTGCTCTTTGATAGGTTGCTCCTATATTCTTTATTCCAAACGGCATCACTGTGTAGCAGTATACCCCGATCGGCGTTCTGAAGGCTGTAAGCTTTTCATCTTTCGGTGCCATCTTTATCTGTTTATACCCAGATGATCCATCCATGAATGAGAAGACTTCATGTGTTGAAGCGATGTCGATCATCAATTCTGGAATTGGTAGCGGGAATTCATCCTTTGGACAAGCTTTGTTTAAATCTCTGAAGTCTATGCAGATTCTGATCTGACCATTCTTCTTTCTGACTGGTACCACATTGGCTAACCAAGTTGGATATTGTTCCTCACAGACAAATTTAGCGTTTATTAGCTTCTCAACTTCAACTATTACTTGTTGTTCAATCTCTAGACGAATTCTTCTCGGAGCTTGTCTGACTGGAACGGCAGTGTGATCCACTCCTAACCTGTGAACTGTAACCTCTGGAGCTGATCCTAGCATTTCATCATAACTCCAAGCAAAACAGTCCTTGAATTCCATTAATAGCTTGATTATGTTTTCGGAGTCTTCTTTATTGAGTAAGGAGCTAACAAAGGTCGGCCTAGGGTCTTCGCTAGTGCCTAAGTTAACTTCCATTAACTCGTCTATTGTAGATTTAATTTCTTCTTCGAATTCTGGTGAAGCATCTCCTATTTGCAGATCTTTGAGATCTTCTGAAGCTTCCAAGTAGCTTCATTAGGCTCGCAAGTGACAACCAAGCAAAATCCCGTATCGTCAACTGATCCTACTGTGTCGAATCCGAGACCATGTTTTGAATTGGGAGGCCGGCTGGCATTATTCCATAATTTTTCAAAATGTTGTGATTGATCTTTTGTCCATTGTTTAGGTAAGACACCACGTTGAATTAAATTTTGAACACAGGGAGAGTACCACTCAAAAGGTAATTCCATTAATTCAGATGAAGTAATATCTTCAAATAGCACATCTTTTTCAGTATTGGAAGAAGAAGCACCATGGTAGAATTTGATCGGTTTAGTACCACCACGTACTTCCTTGACCACCATACCCTCGATCTTATTAGAATGGAACGGGGTCAGGGTCATAGTGTGCACATAATGGTTAACTTTCTTGTACATTGATTTATATTCTCCATTCTTTTCATCTTCGAGAGAGATCTTGAACTAATGTTTCTTTTGATTTACTGTTGCTGCTTCTTTCTTGATTTCTTCTTCATCGAAACTGGTCTCCCAATCAACGTCGATGGCTGGTTTCTTCTGTCCAACTATTCTAATGTCTCTTCCACGACCTCGTCCCCGGCCTCGAACTCGGGTGTGAGTTCTGGAGAAACCTTCACCATCTCGCCGTAAGGGAGTGGTGAGTAACTGTTGGACTAGAATTTCAGGCTCTTCATCGTCTTACACTTCTTTTGCTTCATTTGGTATGGTGTTTCTGGAGAATATTATTTTCTTCGGAGGTGCGTAGTAGGCTGCATCTTCATGAATTCCAATCTTGTGTATGGAGAAGGGTTGCAAGTCACCTTTGATACACTGTTCTCCTCCTTCATAATATTTTATGCACTGGTGCAGAGAGGACGGTACCATCCGGTTTTCATGGATCCATGGCCGGCCCAGTAGAGCGTTGAATGATGTTTCAGAATCAATTATGTGGAATTTTGCGGTTATCTTTGCTAAGTCACCGGTCTTCATTAACAGTGTTATCGATCTAAGAGCTCTTTCTCCTTTCTGATTGAAGCCTCTTAAGAACATCTTGTCTGCTTCGAGGTTGCGAGCATCAATTTCCAAATATGCTAACTTTCGAAGGCTCATTATGTTGATTGATGCTCCTGGATCAACCAACACTCTGGAGAGCGTAAACTTTCCAATATTGACTGAAATGTACAACGGTCGGTTATGATCAGCCGTTCCAAGTAGTAGATCATTGTCCGTGAAGGTAACACCTCGTTGTTCTTTTAACGAGCAAACCTCGTCAAAGGATATACCGGCCATTTGAGCTAATCAAATCTCTGGATCAAGTAGAGCCTTGATCAGATCTCCCCTCATCTCCTTTGATAGGATCAGAGTGTCGTATATGCTTAGTTTGGCTGGTAGCTTCCTAAGATGGGCTAGCACGTTATATTCCACTTTATTACCATGTTCTTCATTTTCTTCCCGAATGGGCACTTCCTATGCTGTGGTTGGCTCTTCCTGAACAACCACCTGCTTTCCTTTATCCTTTGGACCCATTCTTGCGGGTAGAACTTTTCCACTTCTTAGATTGACTTCAGTTATTTCTTCTGAATTTGGTGTTGAATCTGCAGGTGTCTCTTCTTAAATTGGAATGACTGGCTCTTCTGACGTTGCTTTGAAATCTGATGACTCTAATTCTATCGCAATTGGAGCTCCTAGAAATTCACAAATGGACTCGTTGCTTATTGAGCTTTCATAGCCATCATGTGAATGTCTTCTCCTTCGTCGTGGTCATTGAGGTTTAGTATGATTTGAGAATCGTTATTTATATCAGAATTAAGATCCGGATTAGCTTGGTTTTCGTTAGTTACGTAATCTTTAGAAAAAGTCAAAATGTAGCCAACGCAAAAACTCTTATCATTATAAGATCCTGCCTGGGCGAGCAAATAATCATACATAGTTAAAGGTTCGAGGGATTTCTCCCCCGAATCGGAAACAACCATCCTAAGATAAGCAGCAGCTAGTCTACTCTTTAGAACCTCGGTTTTCTTTTCTTCTATGATCTTCTCTTCCTTCGGGGGCGGTTCTTCAATCGCAAGTGATAGTGCCGGCTAGGCAGGTCTCAAACTCTGAGTTGAAGCGCGTACCGAAGCAGTTTGGTTCTGATCCAAAATTTTCTTTGAAGACTTTGTCCAGACGGCACTCCATCCATCATGGGTCGTGTAAGGGTCTATCGGAACAATAGGATCCATTGAAATAACATTGACGGAACCTCCCTTTTGGGGTTCCTTCATGTATTCCTTCAGGATCGTTATTTTCCCTTTCCGGAGATTGTCGTCAAGCCAAATCTTGAAAGTGATGCAATCCTCTATCTTATGACCAAGCATCCAGTGGTAAAGGCAATAGTTTGGATTATCTTTCTTATTGACTTCTTCCAGCCTCCTGGGCTCTGGTAACTGGAAATCTGGTGTCTTCGTTAAACTGCGAAACATCTTCACCACTACTTCAGTTTTGAATGGATATCCCTTATTTAGAAAATCTTTCAAGGTATGCTATGGACGAGGCGGTTGTTCATAATGCTGAGGCGACTGATAGCTCGATCGAGGTTGTTGATAACCCTGCTGAGGTTGTTGGTAAGTACGTTGCGGTGGGTGATAGCTAGTTTGTGGCCGCTCTGGCTGTATCTGTACTGGCCGCTTGCCCTTATCTACTGCCGCGACGATTCTGAACTTCTTTTCGAATGTTTTTACGGGCTTCTGCTTATCGCTCTTGTCCATGAAACTTAGTTGCTTTACTTCCTCTTGCAAGCTCCCGGCCTTGCTAAGCAGCTTCTCGAAAGTCTTGATTGTAAATCCTTTAAGGAGAAGTGCTATCGGGCCATGGATACTTTTAAGCAAGATGCCGACTGCATGCTGTTCCTAAAGTTGGGGTTCACACTTCATGCTTAAATTTCTCCATCGAAGTATGTGATCCACTAGAGTTTTATTCAGTTTCTGGTGTTCCACCACTAAATCACCGATGGTGATGGGGTGTCGAGCCCCAGTAAACCACTTAAAGAAGAGGTTTCTAACTCTGAAAAGGTCTTAACTGAACCATTTGGCAATTCTGCATACCAGTCGAAGGCAATCCCTGACAGGCTGCTGACAAACTATCGAAGGAGTTAGGTGTCACTCCCACCGGCATTGCAGCAACTAACTCAAAAGTGTGCGACATGCAGCCGAGGTTTCCCATTCAATCAAAAGTCTTAAACAGAGGTGGTACGAAGCCTTTCGGGTATTGGACTGCGTCGAATTCTTCAGGGTAAGGTCTACCCATCTGAATAGATGCTCTTCAAAATTCATCCAAATACAATGTATCTTCTAGAAAGTAGATGTGGCGCCTAGGTGCTGGAATCTGGCGCATAGGCACCAGAGTCCATGACCAAGTCTTCGCACCTCTTCACTTTGGATCGCACCTCTTCACAATTAGAACTGTTTTCCCGTGTCCAGATGCATTGTATCACATGTCCTATGTATTAGGAGTAACTTCCAGTCTTCTAGAAGGTCTAATAACCTCTTAACATCATCAAAATAACTACACAAAGTTGTCAAAAATCCTTCACTGCTTCAATATCGAACTAGCGCTTAGGCGCCGGATTCTGGCGCTTAGGCGCCGGATTCTGGCGCCTAGGCGCCAGACCTAAAATTTTGGCAACTTTGCTTTTAAGCTCTATTTTTGCTCATTTTTGCTCCTTTTTCCTTCTTTAACTCTTTTTTTATCACCTACATCCAAAAACATTAAAATACCTTTCATTAAACTATAATATCCTTATAAATTGAATTATAAATAAGGCATAAAAATAAGTACTTTTTAAGTGGATCAGGTACCGACGAATCTTTTCACAAACATGTTTTCCATTTCTGCAAAAGTCTTTATTGATCCATTGGGAAGCTCGATGACACACCTAAAAAAGTACAACTTTTTATGCCATATTTTATAATGATATTGCACTTTAAAGGTATTTTTTCTTGTGTTTTTGGATGTAGGTACATAAACTTGAAGAATTTAGAGTAATTTGAGCAAAAGGAACAAAAAAGGACCAAAATGGAGCATACCGAAGAAAAACAGGTCAAACCAGAGCATACTGGGCTAAAATAGGTCGAATTGGACACTTATGTACCTGTGTGGCACTTAAGCACTAAATTTGCTACATAGTTGCTAGACACTTACACTTAAGCGCCAACCCGACAGCGCTTAGGCGCCAGTGACGGTTTTAGGCGTAATTTCTTCAATATAACTTGAATTTTGACGATTTGTGATGCGTTGTGAAGTTTATTTCGATGGTAAATCATTGGAAATGATAAAATGCACTTTCTAGAAGTGTTGGGGGTGGTTATGAGGAGTAATTATTGAAGAGATGTGTCTTTTGTATTGAAGAGGCACTTGAGGCACCCTTTGGAAGATTCATTGAACCTGGACTCTTTTGAAGAGGCAATTAACCATCTCTTGGGATATTATAAATATGAATTTGAGATATTTTAAGAAATCTCTTGACTCTTGAGAGGAAGAAGATTTAGAGAAGGGAGAGGAACTATTAGAAGAGTAGAAGAAGGCCAAGAAGAAGAAGACTTGGGCGTGATCCCCAAGTGGAGCGACAAGGTGAGAGAGAAAGAAAGAGTTTGAGAATTTATTCTTTTCTTTTACCTTTTTCTTGGAGACGATTGAAGGAGATTGCTTTTGCTATAGAATTAGAGTTTGATTTTCATCAGAGATAAGTATTTTCATTATATTTTGATTTGAATTTAGTAGTTTGTTTGTGTAGTTTTAAATATCCATGCAATAAAAAGTTCTTGTTGTTTCTCCATGTGTAGTGAGTAGTTTTCTTTACTCTTTCCTCTTATAATGAATTAGTATCCATGTTTAAGATATAAAATTGATTAGAGTGAGAATATGTTGTGATGATTTTACTTTGTTCTTCATTTGCATGTTAACTTGATCAACTTGCATGTTAAATTCTGTTGTGAGAACATGTAAGAACTAATGCGGTATTGTCTCAGAAAACTATTGGTAAAACTCACATGAGATTATATGGGTGAGAATGTAGTCTATATGGTTAAGTGCAAATAAATAGGGAGATATGCTTGTTTAAGAGTTATAGAATTAGAGTACTTTAGGGTGACAGACTAAAGCTCCTAATATGGTTTGATGTGAAACATTTTGTTATGAGATGTTAGCCTCCAGGTGGAAGGAGAAGAGGGAACTCTAGAGTAAGAGCTAGTATCTTCCCTACCCAACCTATCTACAAGATTTCAAATCATCAAATTAACCTTTGTTCTTTATAGAACCAAAGGGTAAAGAATATAATTGCTCATATTTGTCACAATCTCTCTCACTACTTGTTTTACTTTTACACATGTCACTAATTTCATTGCATGAGGAAGAGTACTTTTAATATATAAAAACCCCACTTTTTGATTTCACTAAGTATTTTAATTTAGCAGTAGAAGTAGTATTATTGTAATAATTTTATGATTTAATCAAAACCAAACTTTTATCGACCTTCCAATCTAAGGCATGTTATTGTAGACTAGAACTTCTCTTGAAAGCCGTTGTGATTAACCACGATCTCTATGGGATTGATATTCGTGGCTTAATCAAAAAGCTCTATATTACTTGATAAAAATATATATACTTGCATAGAATCCCTTTAAAAATTTCAATTAAACTCTTATTTGCATCGACATCAAGTTTTTGGCATCATTGTAAAGAAAGAGATATAATTGAAAGGAAATATAAAGTATAAAAAATGTAAGCATAAATAACTGGGATCAAGTTTTTAGCGCCATTGCCGGGGATCGCAATAGTTTATCCTGACTTTTAGGAGGATTTTGGTTGAAGTATTTAGTCTTATACTTGGAAAATTGTATTGTCGTAAAATCTATTTTGTGTGAGAAAGTGTTTTTTGTATGAAAAAGTGTTGCGAAGAAAACTCTTTGTGTGAAAAAAAAAAGTGTTTGTGAAACTATTTTCTTGTGTTGAAAATATTTTTCGTTTAATTGTTAATGTATTATTTGTTGTGTTATGTAAGCGAACTAAAGGATCTGCAAGACTTGTGCCTTGTGATCCTGAATTACAAAAAATGAAAAAATAAAAAAATAAAAAGGACTTGAATAACTAGAAACGGAAATGGAAAACATTCAAAATAATAACATGGAAAATCATCATAAATCATTGAGGGATTATGTAAATCATATGATAGGTGAAATTCACTCAAGTATACATAACCCTGTCGTAGAAGCTGAATCGTTTGAACTAAATCCAGAGATTATCCAACTAGTGCAGAACAACCAGTTTGGGGAAACTCCTTCAGAGGATCGCTATTTACACTTATCAAATTTTCCAGAACTTTGTGCTACATTTCGTTATAACGGCATGTCAGACGATGTTGTTAGACTAAGGCTTTTTTCCTTTCTCACTAAGGGATAAGGCTAAAATGTGGTTATACTCATTAGTACCTGGCTCTATTAAAAATTGGGAGGAGTTAACTCATAAATTCCTAGCTAAGTATTTACCACCTTCAAGGAGTACTAAACTTAGAAACGATATTATCCAATTTTATCAGTATGAGGGGGAATCAATATACGAAGCTGGGGAAAGATTTAAGGAACTCTTAAGAAAGTGTCCACACCATGCTCTGTATAATTGGTTAATCATTTAAACTTTTTACAATGGGTTAGCAGGATCCCTTAGATCTATAATTGATGCCCCACTGGTGGATCGTTAATGTCAAAACCATTCGATGAAGCGTATGCATTAATTGAAGAAATGGCTACAAATGAATTTTAATGGCCCTCTGCAAGGGTAAATCCTAAAAAGGTAGCTAGTTTTCATGATACAAATGTGATTCCAATTCTTGCATCTCAGGTTGCTACAATATCAAGGAAGTTGGACCAATTTAGAATGAACCGGCCTCAATTTACTCCAGTAAATGAGGAAAGTTCATTAGGGCATATAATTGATTCTAACTTATCATGTGAGACATTAAATATCATAAACAACTCGTATTCTAACTTTTACAACCCAGATTGGAAGAACCATCCTAATTTTAACTGGAATCATGCTACTGGGTGTGGAAACTAACAATGGGAAAATAATCATACAAATTCTAATATAAGTTGGAATAATCAGAGGAATTTAAACTATAAACCTTCATATCCACTGGACTCTAACAATGATCAACAATTTAAGGATAAGAAGATGTCTATAGAAGAAGTGGTATTGCAAATGAGAAACCAGATGCAAAGTCAAAATGCTGCAATCATAAACATAGAGATTCAACTGAGACAAATTGTTAACTCACTTAGCAATATACCCCAAGGAACACTTCCTAGTAACACTGAGATCAATCCTAAAAAGAAAAATAATGTCCAATTAAGAAGTGGAAGAGAGATAGAGGATGTGGTTAGAAAAGAGAAAGAAGCTGTGAGAGAAACAAAGGAAATTAAAAGACCTGAAGAACATGTTTCTAGGGATCTGGTAAAATTGATATCTCTAACTAAAATCAATTTTGAAAGACCACCACATCCATTTTCTCAAAGACTTAGACAGCATGAGTTGGATAAACAATTTTCAAAATTCCTAAAAGTACTTAAGAAGTTAACGATAAATATTCCTTTCGCTGAAGCTTTGGAACAGATGCCAAGTTATGCAAAGTTTATGAAGGAGATATTAAACAAGAAAAGGAAACTTGGGGATTATGAGAAAGTTACACCAAGTGAGGAGTGCAGTGCTATACTTTAGAAAAAGCTTCCTCAGAAACCTAAAAATCCTTGTAGCTTTACAATTCCGTGTTCAATTAGAAAAAATTATGTGGAAAAGCTTTATGTGATTTAGGAGTGAGCATTAATGTGATGCCTCTATCTATATTTAAAAGGATAGGTTTAGTTGATATTTCTCCCACTTCTGTAATCCTTCAGTTAGCTAATCGATCTATCATTTATCCAAAATGGGTTATAGAAGATGTGCTTGTTAAAGTTGATAGATTTCTCTTTCCTTTGAACTTTATTGTATTAGATATGGAGGAAGATAAAAATAATCTAATTATTTTGGGGTAACCTTTCCTTGTTTTTTGATAAGCTATGATAGATGTGCAAGAAGGAGAGTTGACTATGAATATTAATGACCAGGAAGTAACTTTTGATATATTAAAGACTACGAAATATCCAACTGAGAGAAAAGATGATTATTTTTGGATAAATGAAATTGATTATCTAAGTAAAGACCATTTCCAAGAAAGTTTTGAGAGTAAGTTAACAGATAGGATTGAAATGGACATTCATGATGAGTTGAAAATGTTGTTTAAAGAAGACTGTATGTATGTTCAGAAGAGGTATAAAATGATGGACGTTACCAAAAATAGTAAACTTTTAATTCCATCTATTAAAAAATATCATGAACTTAAGATGAATGTACCCCATACAATTTTAAAGCCTACATATTTAGGAAATTCTTCTACACCACCAATCATTATATCTTCAGATTTGACTCAAGCACAAGAAGAACTTGAATTGAATGATGAACTTGATAAAATTATCGAATTAAGACTTGGAAGAGAATTTGAGGATATATTTCAAAAGAACTTTGAGTTGGGAAAAGAGGATAAGGATTTTGAAAGACCATTAGAAGATAACATGAGACAGGAAAATATCCCAGAAGAATTTGATCCAGAATCTGAATTATCTAGAGAGAATCCAATCCAGAATTTGGGAGATCTTGAAGTATCTTATAGAGATCCATTTCTTATAAATTTCAAGGAAGATTTTAATATGCAAATTGAGAAAATCATTAGAATAATGTTGTATCTAGAGAGAAATATGTGGAACAATGATATGAATCAATCCAAAAAGGAAGAGCTGAAAGAAAAATTGCAATTTGAGGATGTTGTAGGAATCCCTGGATCTGAAAAAGATTGGGCGATTGATAAAGGATTACTTAAATGGAATTTTGATCCAGGAGTAATCATTTGTCGGGCTGGCAACGTTAAACCTAGTGATTTATGGGAGCCAACCCATAGTTATTAGTGTGGTTTGATTTAGTGTGCTTAAGAGTTATGATTATCAGTATTGTATAGTGTTTGTGTGGATTGATCAGATTGATTGATGTATGTTTGATGTGTAAGAGTAGTTTGGGTTAATGTTGTGAGGATATTCCTTAGTCTTGATGAAATTTGTATATGATTTTTGGTAGTAGCAGACTAACGAGTCTGTTACGACTTAGTTTCCGGAGTGGAGCATTACCTTGAAGCTTGTAGAGTTTAGACTTGGACCACTCCATGTCAACTCTATTACTTCCTTTATCTGACTTTATCTTTACTGAGTAAGGTCATGAACTTTCCTAGTGAATAACATTTGGATAAAATAAACTACTTTTATTTACCATTTTGTGTATACCTTAGACTTAGAGTAAACATGAAATTGGAAACACATGAGCTTTCATAATAGGGGAATTCTGGTCCAAGGGAGATAACCATATAAAAATCTTCTAATACACCCATGTTATTAGTGTAGTTTCTTCCGTTAGAAATTGAAAGTAAGGATGTGAAATGTGAGTAGAAAGGAGATCAAATTAACCTCAATTGTTGTTTATTTATGAAATCTGTGAGTCTATGTATTGGAGTTTGTGTATGTATATTTGTGATTCAAGTTGAATGAGTCGTTGGAGACAACAAAACTTATCTTAATTTTTTAAACTTTTTAGCATCCAACAATTCCTTTAAAAAGTTTAAAATGTGTTCTTGTTTAATCTTCAGTTTGTACCTATTCTATAATTTAAAATTCCTTTATAGTGTTATGTCAAGCATTTTTAGGCTAGATTTACTTTTTACTGATAGTCTCTACAATGTGCTATTTGTTGATATTTTTGTAGGATGTGTAGTAAATTGTAAAAGTGATCTTTCCCTACCACATATTTTTTTATTCATTGTTACACATGTTTTATTTTAGGTTTGCATGGAAAAGAAAAATGTTTCAAATTTAAACCTTACTTGTTTTCAAATGTACTACAAATAAATTTGTATTTTATTTCTAATGATTATTGTTATGTGGAGTCATCTTAAGAATGTTAGAATTTTAAGTATAAAAATGGAGTAGAAAAAATTAGTTGATATTTTTAGTGAAAAGGATGAATCTAGAGTTAAGGATATTTAGTGGAGAACATGGCAAAATGAATAACTATCTTTAGTAGGAAGAAATGTATTTTTGGAAAATTAAGGATTCTTAGAATTTTTTTTTGAAACATTTAAGGCTCTTTTAGAAAGTAATTAAAAAATATATATGTATATCTTTTAAGTAAAGGAAAGTAATAAGTTTTAACTTTAGTGGAGGATAGTGGAATTCAAAATCATTTAAGGAATTCTCCAAATATAGTAATCATCACATTTAAAAAAAATAAAAATAAATAAAAAGAAGAAAGGAGCAGAAAAAAATGGATAAAAAAGATCCTGAAATAAAAAAAGAGAAAAAAAATTGTGAGGAGAAGCTTGAGGAGAGGTCCTAAGCAAAAATTGGTTTCACTTGAGTCTTTCTATAGTAAAGAACTTAGAACAATCCTAAGCTTGCTTTTTATACATATATTAGTTAAATTATTTTTAAGAGAGTTCTTAAGTTGAGAAAGTAAAGTTCATAGGATCCGAAGTTTGAAAAATCTGCATATTTTTCTGAATTAGAAAGGAAAACAAATTCCCAAGTTTGATGATAAATATTTTAGACCCTGGGCTAGTCTAATTCACTAGAAGTTCTTCAAAGCTGAACTATCACATTTTTAGAAAAACAATTTAACAATTCTAAGGGTGACCCATTACATTTAATCTATAAAATTTATTTTAAAAAGTGTAGTATTACTTGAGGACAAGTAATGTTTAAGTTTAGGGGATTTTAATACACCTAAAAAAGTACTACTTTTTATGCTATATTTTAAAATGACATTGCACTTTAAAGGTATTTTTTCTTGTGTTTTTGGTTGCAGGTGCATAAAATTGAAGAATTTCGAGTAATTTGAGCAAAAGGAACAAAAAGGGACCAAAATGGAGCATACCGGAGCAAAATGGTTCAAACTGGAGCATACCAAGCTAAAATGAGTCGAATTAGACACTTTTGTACTTGTGTCTGGCACTTAAGCACAAAATTTGGTGCTTTTAAGAAATCTCTTGAAATCTCTTGAATCTTGAGAGGAAGAAGATTTAGAGAAGGGAGAGGAACTATTAGAAGAGGAGAAGAAGGCTGAGAAGAAGAAGACTTGGTCGTGAGCTCCAAGTAGGGCGACAAGGTGAGAGAGAAAGAGAGGGAGTGAGAATTTCTTTTTTTCTTTTACTTTGTTCTTGGAGAGGATTGAAAGAGATTGCTTTTGCTATACAAGGAGAGTTTGATTTTCATCAGGGATAAGTATTTTCATTGTATTTTGATTTGGATTTACTAGCTTGTTTGTGTAGTTTTAAATACCTGTGTAATGAAAAGTTTTGTTGTTTCTCCACGCGTAGTGAGTAGTTTTCTTTACTCTTTCCTCTTATAGTGAATTAGTATGCATGTGTAGGATTTAAAATTGAGTAGAGTGAGAATATGTTGTGATGATTTTAGTTTGTTCTTCATTTACATGTAAACTTGATCAACTTGCATGTTAAAATCTATTGTGAGAACATGTAAGAACCAATGTGGTATTGTCTCAGTCAACTATTGGTAAAAATCACATGATATTATATGGGTGAGAATGTAGTTCATATAGTTGAATGCAAATATATAGGCAGATATGCATGTTTAAGAGGTGTAGAATTAGAGGACTTTATGGTGACAGACTAAAGCCTTTAATTTGGTTTGATGTGAAAAGTTTTGTTATGAGATGTTAGCCCCCAGGTGGAGGGAGAAGAGGGAACTCTAGAGTGAGAGCTAGTATCTTCCCTACATAACCCATCTACAAGATTTTAAATCATCAAATTAATTTATGTTCTTTATAGAACCAAGTAAAGGTAAAGAATATAATAGCTCCTATTTGTCACAATCTCTCTCACAACTTGTTTTACTTTTACAAATGTCACTAATTTCATTGCATGAGGAAGAGTACTTTTAATATATATAAACCCCACTTTCTAATCTTCATTAAGTCTTTTAATTTAGCAGTAGAAGTAGTATTGTAGTAATAATTTTAGGATTTAATAAAAAACCAAACTTTTATCGACCTTCCAAGCTAAGGTGTGTTATTGTAGAGTAGAAGTTCTCTTGAAAACTGCTGTGATTAACCGCGATCTCCATTGGATCGATATTCAAAGCTTAATCAGAAAGCTCTATATTACTTGATAACAATACGTATACTTGCGTAGAATTTCTTTAAATATATCATTTAAACTCTCATTTGCATCGACATCAAGTTTTTGACATTGTTGTAAAGAAAGAGATATATTTGAAAGGAAATATAAAGTATAAAAAACGTAAGCATAAATATCTGGGATCACTTAGCATACCAATCGAAAGCTTTTCCTGACAGGCTGCTGACAAACTGACGGAACAACAGAGCTTCACTCCTTCTGTGTTGTAACAACTAGCTCTAAAATGTGCTATGTGCTGATGAGGATTTCTGTCCCGTCAAACATCTTTAAAGTCGGGGGCATGAAGCCTTTAGCGTAAGGAACGTAATCAAACTCCTCCGGGTAGGGTCTACCCTTTGAAATTGATGCACCTCCTTTGGACTGAGCCAAGGCCTCCCGAACTTGTTGTTCGACCATCTGTTTAATGTCTTTTTTTTGGCGAATTCGGAGTTGGATCTCTTCTTGTTGGTTCGTCTTCAGTGGGTGAAGCTACCTCCTTTCTTTAATTGGTGATGTGTATGATCTCTGGCTGGTTAACCTCTGGAGATGCTGTTGGTCGTGGCTATGACTGTCCGTAGAGTGTATCCATGGTGGTCATGGCGGCGGTCATCTCATCCATTCTCTTCTGCGGACTGCTAATTTGTTCATCTCTTGTTAGGATGGTCCTTCGCAGCTCATCCGCGGTGTTCTCCTCACTAGGAGCATCGAGCGCATATGACATGGACCGAGTTTCAACCATATTGATTTCCATGAATTTGACAGGAAGTAATCCTCGTCGTCAATATCCAACCCTTGTTTTTTGGCTAACTCAGACATTTCTGCCCAGAGCTTTCGAACTCTATTATCAATTGTTTTCTTCTTAGTCAGCTTTAAATCTGCAGGTTTTCCTATATTGTCACTCTTCTCTACAACTGATTCAGAAGCAATGGCAGCAGTGGCAACGGGTACATCAGACTCATGATCCATTTTGTGGTCAGTAGACCTTCTAGAATGTACAGGTACAAAACCTATCGTTAAACACACTTTCCTCTTAAAAGTCAATGTCTCGAGATGAGGTGTCTTGGCGATGACATCGGGGTGTCAAGCGGAATAGTGCTCCCTAGTGTGTAGAACATGTACAGAGGAGAATACTCCTCTCTTATTCTTTCTCTTTTAGGATTTCTCATGATCATCGACAGTTGGTACTCTTGGGCCCAGCCGAGACATGACTGACTTGCTTATAGTAGAATCATTTGTAACAACTGTATCAACACGCTTTCCCAAATGGTGTTTGACAGAAAATCGGATGGGCCTTTCCATCTCCAGAATTTTATCCTTATTTTCGGGGGATATTACACATCCCATCCACTTGAGAAGTTTCGTGAACGAACAAGCCTCTATTTCATATAATCTTCACAGAAGGGTGTGAGCTCGAGTGAAAAGTGTGGGCCTTCCCCTAACCTTATCACAATTGTGTGGTGTCAGAAGTGTAGCGGCAATCCAATGGAGGCTTTTATCTCCAGTAGTGCCAGCTAACGAGTAGAACCTACTACCTAGAAAAAGAGGAGAGGTGTTCGATAAACCGAGTTCCTCCTGTTGAGGAATCTCATCAATTACTGGAAGATCTGTGACTTGTGTTCTGGAAGCTTCGCAAATCTTACGATTGCGGATTCTTTTTTGAGATTTGGTTAGCAGGAGAGGTCTAGAACTTGAGCCAACATCGAAGACTAGCGGTGAGGCAAGAAAGGTATCCTCAGAATCATCTTCATGCAAAAACCCTTTCCTTTTGGTAGATGGGAAAGTAGGTGCGGTGACAGCGAAGCCGTTGACAACTCTCCTTGGCACGGAGACAGTTGACCTGACGGGAGCAGTGGTTATCTTCACTTTTTCAGCAGAAGGGAAGTCTTCATGGAAGTTTAGGTCGAACTCTGCAGACTATTCTTGAATTTCGGGAGTAGCAACTTTCACGACCACAAACAGAGCTTTTCCAAGTACAACTTCAAACTCACTGAAGCCGGTCCCGAATTGAATCATTGGTGCTACAAGACGGGCCTCACGGGAGGAGGGCAAGTTACAGGAGAAAGTCAGCATATGGGTTGACATCTTTAACTGTCATGTTAAGCATTCTGAAGGTTAGTGAGGGTCAATAACCTTGTCATCATAGTGCAAACACTACGAAAAAGGTTGTTCTGTGAACTGGGGAAAATTTTATTTCATTTTATTATCTTTTTATTTCATTTTTTTTTATTTTCACTTTTTGGTTAAAAGGAGTTTTAAGGTTTCAAGAAGAGTGGGTCAATTTGTTGAAGACAAGATTGAACCTGAAAGGCACAGAAAGAGGTGGAGTACGGGACCCATCGGAGGTCCCTTTCACAACGCAGATTGCCCTAGCGAGATTTGCCCGCTAACACACCTAGTGGGATCTGACCCCACAAGATAGAAAGGAAAACCTAGGGACTCTTGAACCCTTCTATTTTAGGGGTGACTAAACAGATGGTTCTGAAATCCAGAGGAGTTAATCACACTTTCCCACAAAAGAAATGGATGAACTATGTCAACGGAAGAATGGTAATCTGGCACATGAGGGACATGAGCACATTACCGATATGAATATAATATTTGCTGATCTTAATGAAGAGAGAAACTGCTCCCCAGCAGATTCGACAAAGAACTGTCGGCTATTTTACAAATTTCTTCCTTCTTCTTATAAAAAATATGTTTTTGGGTGTTTTGTTCTGAAAAGGGTTTTAATTTTATAAAATAGAAATTTAATTTAATTTAATATATAGATATATGGATTTTGAAATTAATATTTTTATTTTGATGAATATGAAATCAAACCGATCTCATATAAATAATAGTTTAAATAATTAAGCATTTCACCGTAAGACATGTATTTATCCCAAAGAATAAGTACATGGCTTGAGGTGAAGCTTGATCAAGTAAACTAAAGAATTTATGACATCCATTTGATCTGCGAACCATTTTGACTAACAATTTCCCCTATCTAATATGAAGGAATTAGATAGGGTTTATATTAATATGGGGTCTTTAAGTTTCCTATAAGGGCAAACCCCTATAGTTAATTACTTCTTAGATAATAGAAGTTACCTAAGAAAACTTTTGATATAGATCAAGAAACATTTATATTCATGACTTCCAAAGGTAAGGTTTTCCAAGAAAATGTGATAGTCAGAAATTCAATTGGTAAATGGCTCAAATTTTTGAACATTTTATTTTTATCAAAATCCAAAAGAGGGAAGGCTAGGGGAAAGGCAAAGATTCAAGAAAATCTTGATGTCTTCCCAAACTATCCTATGGTTTGGCTTTAAATCTTGGGAATGAAGGTGTTTAAATTTCAATCCTGCTAATTAATTATAGGAATTACATTTGCATAATATCTGATTATGCAAACAACCTGGAAGATGGGAGGATTTATGTCGTATCTGATCACAACCTTAGAATCCTAAAGCGAATTAGGGCTTATATTGCACAACAGAGCTGTGCAAATGCCTAAAGGAAAGGTGAGGATTTATGCTGCACTAGGAAAGCTACCTCATAGTCCTATGGCTTGTTGTTTTAAACTAAGGAAAGGTTTCACTTGAGTAGACAAGTTATGCTGTTGAAGATGGCTGTGCTGCCCACTATGCATGCTCCAAGTTCCTTGTAATCGCAGGTTTAGTTTAAAGAAGTGTCGATTAAGGAGAAGAGAGAAGTGTCATGTTTTAGAAATATTTAATTTGAGATGTCTTAATATTTTATTAGGGGAACATTAAATTTGATTATACACTGGTTAAGATCCCACGGTTCTGTCCTACTGGCACCACTATTTTCATCGCATTCACTTAGTCCAAATGAATTTACTAAACTAAACTTAATGAGTTCCATACTTTCATTTAGACCATTGGAAAACCCTGTTAGCAACACATAGATTACCTCCTCCAAGGAATTCCTGATCATCCAATGAGACATTTTAATTTATTACAATTGTAGTTTTTGTTTTGATTGTGATTAAATTTTGAGTTATTTTATATTTTTTAATGTTGTGGCAGTGAATTTTATCTTGTTGTGATTTTTAATTATTTTTAGTTTTGTGGCTATCCTAAAGGTTTCAGTTTTCATGCAGGGTGACAATGTTGTATATCATGCAAATTGTAAGAAAAGTAAAGTGAGGTAAAGAAAACATGAGAGAAGAAAGCGCTGTAAACTTATACAAGTGTACCTCGCGAGTTTTCTTGTTCCTCCACCTGAAACGTTAGTATTATTTGCAATAAAAATTTATATTCACAGGGAAGTAAAGCTTATGGATATGTTCATCACAGTCCTACCAATTCCTAGGTCATAACCCGGTGAACTCCTATTCATTTATGAGATATTTTTATTTAATAAATATGATAGGTGCAGTGGTCTTGCAAGGTATCTAAAAGACTTGTGAAGAGCCCCTAAGAGATACTTAGATGTTTCACAACTCTTTTGAGCTTCCTTGAGATCATTTTGAACTTATCATAATTATTAAATGATTTATTTATTTTATACCCTTATGCTCAGTGAGTCGATGTTTTAATCATTTCTAAGAGTAGGGTAATTCATCATTTATCATTTAATTTAAGAGTTATATGGGTGAAGACCCCTTTAGGCAAAGTTAGTTTGTTTTGGAAAATTAGTCAATTAATTTCATAACTAGGCTTGCAATGTTTTCAAGTATTTAGAATTTAACTATGTTTTCTTTTCTAAACTTCTTTTAGCAAGATTGATAAAGCCTAGCTCACTACTAAGCCCGTAAAATTTTGATGGATACATTTGTAAATCTTTTTGGAAAAAGTTAAATAATTTTAATTAATTTTTATCTAAATATTGGGCTATCATTTAATATGTCAAATAGGGGTGTAAGTTAGTGGATTATTAACCTCCAAGATTAACACCTAACCCTAAGGATTATTTTGTTTAATTATCTTCCAAATTAAAACTAATTAGGAAAATCCAAACATTTAGTTTTGATATGACAAAATTGAAGTTGTTTTCTACCATTTATCCCTTTAATGTCTCAAACATCTAAACATGTTATTTAGGATCATTAATTGTCCATTTTACCCTTTGATTAAGCTTAAATATTAATTAAGGCTAAAGCCTTAAAATTACAACTTTGCCCTTGGGGCCTTATCACTTCATAATTCCTTAAATTCAATTCAAAAGACTTTGGAACTTTTATGTACCTCACTAATGAGTTAATGAAAACATCAGAGGAGAAAATGTGATATTTCAAATTTTAATTTAATTTATATATTTATTTTAATGCAAAAATAATGGTATTTAGTGAAAATTCCATAACTTGATCAACACAAAATGTTTTACTTTAAAATTTTTACTCAAGGTAAAGCTAGACTATAGGACCACTTGGACCAAATTTCATGATTTTTTGAAGTTTATTTTAATTATTAGAATTATTTTAATTTCTATTGTTTTAATTAATTATATAATATTTTAAAAGTTGAAAATTCACTCTTATATTTTTCAAGAATCTCTCTGAAGTCAAGTAACCTAGAGAAATAAAGTTCATATTTCCTGGTTTTTGTTTAAATTTTTAGAATTATTTTAGTGGAAAATTAAGAAAATCCATTTTTTAGCCTTTAAAGAATTCATTTAAGCCTTTAAAAATTGATATTTTAACTTAGAGACTTATAAAAAATATGGGGATGGTTCCTAAGTGATTAGGAGACCAAAAGTGACAATTTAGTGATTTTTAATATTTTTTTGATTTTTTAATATTATTTCATTATTTCATTATTAAAATATGATTAAAAATAAAAACTTTATAAAAATTCCAATTTTATTTTTAGAAAATTCCTCTAATCATAGAGAATTCCCACATGTAATTTTATAATTTTTTTAGGTATATTTTAATTATTAAAATTTATTTAAGTGCTAAAAGTGCCATTGGACTTAAGAAAATCTTTTAACTTATTAAAGAAACACAGTGGAGAATCATTTTTAGGTTATTTTCAATTTTATTTTGTCTTAATTAAATAAAAGTCTATTTTAGGTCAAGTTGATGATTACTGCATATCTTAGGGATTTAGCCTATGAAATAATTATTGTATGGTCCTCTGATTATAAGAGACCTGCCAAAATTTACTTTGCATTTTTTTATTATTATTTTAATTCTTACAATTTTTATACCAAAACAAACATAATAACTTGAAAAATAGAGATCTCTTCTCAGAGACCCCCCTGACTTTGAAAAAATCAGGGAAGATCCCCTATGACAGATAGGACAAGACCCCCAAAGCTCAAGCCATGGTGAAATTTCTGGGTTAGTGGGAATTAAAATATTGAAATCAGTAGTTAAATCATTAAAAATAAAATATGCATTAAAAATATATCAACATTTCCACATTTTTTTCTCTGTTCACTGAGCAACAGTGTATTTTTATTTTATTCTTCTATTTTTCTAGGCTAAGATATGAATTTTTAAAGTTATGGTAATTTAATAAATTCAGAAAATAAGGATATTCATATTTAACCACGCGGCACTGACTGGATCCTCGGCAGCTTTGAAAGACCATGCGATGCACTCCTATTCGACGCTGCCATCTGACTGGATGTCCACCCGGCCGTGCTTTATGTACCCGATCTCCATCCGACTCCATCCTAGCCATCCAAGCATTACACGTGTGATCCGACGACGCTCCTTCATCATCCTCGACTGGTTCATCCCGAGAGCCGTCCACACTAAAACCCTAATTTCTCACTCGATACTCCACCAAATCACATGTGGTTTGATCCTATAGGCTTGTGTAATCATGGCGAACATATCCATATGGCTAATCACAGTTTAAATTAACCCTAATTACATGGAGAATCCAGAGAAGCTCGGGAAGAAGAAGGTAATACCTTGGCTCTGAAATATGAAACTTTAATCAGAGATGCTCTACACCTTTGTTGGATTCCCAGGAGCTCAAGAATGAAGCCTCTTGCTCTGGTGAATTGCCTAAGTATGAAAGTGACCAGGCCCGATTTTGAGCTTTGATGGAAGTATGGTGCAGAGGCCTTCTGTGATGGGACTTTGATGGGGGATCCTCTTCTTTCACTACTGGCAAGGTGTGAGTACAATTAATTGAGATTTGGTGCTATGTGGAGGTGTATTAGAAAGTTTCCTGGTTTTCGGCCAATTTTAAGCTCTAAAATTATGCTCAGCCAACGGGAACCAGAGGGGGAAATGGTTGGAATGGTCTTAGGGAGGTCTGGAGAGGATCTGGTAAGATTTTGGCAGAGTTTCTTTAAGAATTTTTTAGCACCTGGATTTTGGCTGTGAGGGGGAGATTTTATAGCCATGGCTATCTTGTGGAGCTCAGGGCCTGGCTTTAGGTGTAAAGTTTCGCTTAGGTGGAGGGAAGAAGAGCTCCAACGGCCAAAGACAGTAAGATAGCTCAGAAAATGCAAATTGGGGATTTTGGCCATTGGGTGGCTCTCAATTTTTGGTATTTTCTAGCCATAGGGTGGCTGACAGGGCCAGAGCTGGTGGCCCTGTAGTTCAGGCGAGCCAGGGGAGGATTAATGATGCTTAACCCCCAATGGAAAGTGATGATGGTGGGGATATCTTGATTAAGACTCAAATAGGGAGTGAAATCCCTTAATTCAAGGCACCTTTGGTCCATGGCTCTAATAGGCTGGTTTATTTGGGTTTGGGTATGTCATAGGGGTCCTAGGATTGGCTGTGGTGGAGCCAATTTGGCCTCATCAAGTCACAATTGGCCACATTTAGCCATAGGTTCAACTTGGGCCATTTGGGTTCAAGTTGGGCTAGTTTGGGATTGGGCTAGAATGGAGCCCGTACCTTAAGCAACATTGTGTAGATGATTGTTATCAGAATTTTTCATGAAGGCTTAGAGTGGTTTTGAGTTCATTTGGGGGTTCAATTTGAGGAATTTTAGGATTTTGGTCAATTTGGGCATGTTGGGCTAGACCTGGGTTTAGGTTAGGCTATAATGTGGTATAGACCCAATTGAAGGTCCCAAATGGTCTAGGGGAGTGTGATGAAGAGTTCTAAACATAAATTGGGTGCCAATTTGAAGTTTGGGTTAATCAATTTGAAAGTTTTTGGAGAAGGATTCAAATTGGGCTAGATTTGGGGATTTTGGTTCAAATGGGTTTGAATGGCGGTAAGGTCAAAATTAGTAGCAATTGAATGTTGCATTTGGTTCATAGGAGTGATATGAAGGGTTTAGGATTGAAATTTGCGGGAATTGATTGACATTGGGTCAATTTGGGGATTTTGGATCATTTAGGTAAAATTGGAGATTTTGAATTTCAAATGGAATTGAATTCAAATGTGGGTCAATTTGGGCTTGGAATTGGTTTAGCTTGGTATTGGAGATGTTGAATTAAACTTTGGAATTGAAATTTGGCAATATTGGGATCAACTTTGTAGACATTGGGTTTAATTTAGGCACTTTTGGGTTAAATGGGCTAATTTGGGGCTTTTGATTAAATTGGGCTAAATTAGCCAAATTGGGTCATCTGGTAGTTGAGAGAAATGAAATTAAGAATATTTGGGAGGTTTTGTGAATTTATGGAAATTTTTGGAATTTTTGGAATTTTGTGCTAAGAGGGGCATTTTGGTCATTTTGGGGATTTTTTTGGGAAATTTCGAAATTTTGGGTAATTTTGGCTAATTTGAGTGGTAGGGAGTATTTAGGGATGATTTTTTAAGAATTATGGGTAATTTATGTGATTTTGAAAATTTTGGAGGTTTAAGTGTTTTAGGGGTAGTTTGGGTATTTAGGGTATTTTGGGTGTTTTGGGGCAAACGGGACATTTATAATGTTTGGGCAAATTTAAGTTGCTTAAAGGTGAGTAATATGGATTTCGTTAATTCCTCTTTTTGTACATCTATCATAGCTCTGCCTGTAGCTAGAAAAGGTCTCCCCAAAATTATGGGTATCTCTTTATCTTCTTACATATCTAACACAATGAAATCCACAGGAAAAATAAATTGATCCACTTTTACTAAAACATCTTCTATAACTCCTTTAGGATATGTGTTCGAATGATTTGCTAATTGCATAGTTACAGTAGTTGGGGTTATTTCTCCTAGTCCCAGTCTTTTTAAATATTGATAGAGGCATAAGGTTAATGCTTGCACCCAAATCACATAAAGCTTTTCCATAGAATCTTTCTCCGATTGCACATGGAATTATGAAACTACCAGGATCTTTAAGTTTTTCAGTAAGATTTTTCTAAATTATTGCACTGCACTCCTCACTAAGTGCAACAGTCTCATTTTCTTCAAACTTTATCTTTTTATTAAGAATATCCTTCATAAATTTCGCATAACTTGGCATTTGTTCTAGGGCTTCAGCAAATGGAATATTAATGGTAACCTTCTTTAATATTTCCAAGAATTTTGAAAATTTCTTATCCAACTTTTATTGATGAAGTCTCTGAGGAAATGGAGGTGGTGGTTTTTCTAAATCAACCTTAGGTGGAGAAATAGGTCTTTCAAAACCTTTTGGAGCGTTTTGTTTAGGTCTTTCAATCTCCTCTTTCTCTACTTCAGTTTCTTTTTGAACTCTACCTTCCAATTCTTTTTCACTTCTCAGTTGAATTGCTTTTACTTTTTCTTTATTCTTTTCTCTTGGATTCACTTCAGTATTACTTGGAAGAATTCCTTGGGATCTATTACTTAAAACATTTGCAATTTGTCCCAATTGATTTTCAATATTTCTGATGGTTGCTCCTTGAATTTGTAATTAATTTCCCATATGTGATACTACTTCTTCCATAAACAAATTCTTCTTCTTATTTTGTAAAGCATTGTTATAACCTGAAGGATAAGTTAATCTATTATTATTATTACCTTGGTTGTTCCAATTCCCCAATGGGTTTACTTGGTGGTTCCCCCATTGTTGATTAACACCACCCTGATTATTGTTATTCCAGTTAAAATTTGGATGATTCTTCCAAGCTGGGTTATAATAATTGGAATATGGGTTGTTAGGTTTACTTATAGCATTCACATTTTCTGGTGAAATATAAGAATCAGTCATTTGGCCTATTAATTCTCTTCAATCGTGAGACTTGGCTGAGAAAAATTCATTTCAAATTGATTTATCTTCCTTGATACAGCAGCAACTTGATTTGCTAACATTGTAAAAGCATCATTCTCATAAACACTGGCTACCTTTTTAGGATTTAACCTTTCAGAAGGCCATTGAAAATTATTAGTAGTCATTTCTTTAATTAAAGTATAAGCATCAGAAAATGGTTTAGACATTAATGATCCACCAGCAGTAGCATCGATGATTGATCTAAGAGATAATCCATTTTAAAAAGTTTGAATTATTAACCAATCTGGTATCGCATGATGTGGACATTTCTTGAGGAGATCTTCAAATCTTTCTCATGCTTCATATATTGATTCCTCTTCAAACTGACAAAAAGATTTTATATCATTTCTCAACTTAGCATTCTTAGATGGTGGAAAATATTTTGCAAGGAACTTTTGTGACAGTTCACCCCAAGTTCTTATTGATCCAGGTGATAATGAATGTAACTATATTTAGCTTTATCCCTTATTGAGAAAGGAAAAAGTCTAAGTCTAATAGCATCATTCAAAACACCATTATATTTAAAAGTAGCACACAACTCTAGAAAATTAGCAAGATGAAAATTAGGATCTTCAGTTGTTGCTCCCCCAAACTGATTTTTAGACATCATTTGGATAATAGCAAATTTAAGCTCAAAAGAATTAGCATCTATGGCAGGGTTTTGAATACTACCGTGAAATTCATCTACTGTAGGGTTAACATAATCTCTTAAAGGTCTTAATTCTTGATGGATGCCTACATTTTGATTTTGATGATTTTCCATTTCTTGAATATTTTTATCTTTTTTTGTATTTTTAATTTTTTGATTTTTCTGATAGTTCCTTCAGAACCTGAACTACGCATACAACAATAAAACAAAACAAAACACAACACACTAATAAAAACAAAGAAAAGTAAAAGTTTAAAATTTCTTAATTCTCTTTAAAATGCAATTTAATTGTTTTATCTCCAGCACGGCTCCAAAAACATGATCCCCGATAAATATATGTGCTTACAAATATGATATGAAAATTGGCAATGGTACCAAAAACTTGATCCCATCGGATATATATATGTATGCCAAAAACTTGGGTCGCAAGGAATATATGTGCAAATTATGATTTTATAATAGGGGATACTAAGCAAGTATACATATCGTTTATCAAGTAATATAGGACTTTCTGATTAAGCCCTGAGATATCGAACCTGCAGGGAAAATGTAAAATCTTTAAAGAAATCAAAAAATTATCTTTTTTACTTTTTTATGGCTTTTGAAAGTATGTATTGATTTTGAAACGTTATGAAAGTTGATATGTCTTTTGAAATTTCCTTAATAAAATGTTAAGCAAGAAATTAAAATTATAATAATTGATAACATTGTATGTAAAATACTATTAACTAGAATATCTTTTTATTTCCTATTACGAAGTAGTAATAATTATTCAAGTATTGTTGTGGAAGTATTTAAATTTGTTGTGACAGATAGAAGCAAATGTGTTCTTTACCCTTACCCGGTTCTATAAAGAACATAGGTTAATTTGAAATTTTTATCATTTTGAACATGGTTAGGCAGGGAAGATACCAGTATCTCACTCTAGAGTTCCCTCGATTCCCACCAACTGGAGGCTAACTTCTCATAACAAAACTCAAAACTTCAAACCAAATTAGAGGGTTTTTGTCTGTCACTCTAAAATCCTCTAATTTTACTCCCTTCCATAAAAATATCTTCTAATATTACATTCAATTATATGGACTACAATTCTCACCCATATAATTGTATTTGATTCTTACTAACTTCTATGAGACAATACTGCATTGTCTCTTACATATTCTCAAGAAATTCTACAAGTAAACAGGCCAAAATAAGAAGTAAACAAAGTTTTTAGAATCAATCTTCACAACTTCTTCCAACTTTTAAACACTTATACTTTCCACAACAATTCTCTATAAATTAATTACTTCTCCATTTAAGAAAGAAAAAGATAAAGTAAACTACTCAGAATGCATTGAGAAAATACAAAAACACATTGATTTGAAATTAAAAATCATAAGAAAAACAACAAATAAAAACAAGTATTAATTAAAAAAAACTAAATGTTAGAACAAAAGAAAACACTTATCCGAAAATTCTCTCCACAAGACTCAGGAAGTTCCTCTAAAACTTTAACTCTTCACTAAACTACTCCTCAGAGCGAATATCCCAACTCCAATGACTCAGAATAACTTCAAACTTCAATAAAAACTAAACTAAAAGAAAGAAATGAAGTGGGAAGAAGAAGACTTCTCTCTAACCCTTTTCTCCTTTCTACTCTCTACTCCTACTCCTAATAAAAACTTTGTAAAAATACAATGGAGAAACCCTTCAAAATGCAAAGGAAAGGCTCCTTAATCTTTCCTAAGACTCTCTTTAAATAGTAAACCAAAAGGTGCCTTGGTGTCTCTTCAAAATGTATCCAGATTCAATGTATCTACCAATGAATGCACCCCTTCATTCAAACTTGCCGCCCAAAAGAATTTATGGAAGTTACCACCAAAAGTTGCATCCCATCCCCTTTGAAATGGGCGCCAAATTCACTTGAATTTTGATTTTTAACTGTGGCGACTAAGCGCCGATGCTTAGCCGCCAGTGCAAAATTTTCATTTTTCATCTTTTTTTGCTCCAAATTTGATCCAATTTTGCTTCTTTCATCATGACCATCCATTTTTATCATACATAAAAGAAAAAAATACATTCTATTAAACTGCAATATCATTAAAAATAGGTATAAAAATGTACATAAAAATAGTATATATTTTAGGTGTATCAAAATCTCCTAAACTTAAAATGTTACTTGTCCTCAAGTGACAATTAATCTCATAGAACATTTTAGCATGCAAATTATATAATGAGTTCCTTAGGAAGATAACCAAATTTTGTTCTAGAAATGGAATAGTCTAATTTAGAAAAAATTTCAGTAATTAAAACCAACTTAAAGTTTAGAAAGTTCTTAAGTAAAGAAAAAATGACAAATATAAGTTTCTATGTAATTCAAAAATATTTGTAGATTCTTCAAAATATAGGATTCAAACACTTATTTTTCTCACATAAAAATATTTATTTGAAAATAATTTTACTTATTATATTATAACGTTAAGCTTTAGATTTTCTCGTAACTTATATCTTAAACTTTAGGTATGAAACCAATTTTTGATTAGGCACTTAAATCCTCAAGCTTCTCCTCCCTTTTCATATACTCTTTTTCACTTTTTTTTTCTTTTTCTATTTTTCTTTTTTTTATATAAGGCAAGGATTACTATATCTGGGTAGACCTTTATTGATTTTGAATTCCACCCTTCCATTTAAAATAAAGGTCAGATATACATCTTCCACTTAAAAATCATAATAATAATATTTGAAAATTACTCTTCAATAAAAGAAATTTAAGCTTAAAGAATAAAAGTCAAATCTTTTATTTATCCAAAAATATAAAACTTTTTGCTAAAGATAGTTTAACTTTATTTAACACCTCTTCATTAAGAAAATTTTAACTTTAAGTTTTTCATGATTACTGTAAATTTTAACTAAATTCTTTTATTCATTTCTATATTCAAAATTTATGTTCCCCTAATATAACTTCATGTACATAATCATTCTCAATCAAAAATAAGATTTATTTTTAAGTATTCTTGAGAATCAAATAAAGTTTTAGGTTTTTAAAAATCTTTCTTTTTTTAAAATCCCCCCCAAAACTTTAATTTTTAGTTAAGAAAATACATTTAAGCATAAGAAATGATACATGGGTGAGAAATAAAAACTGACATATCATGTTTGAAGGAATTTTTAATATCCTAATATACAAGTATAACAATTTAAATAACAGAAGTAAAATGAAATCAAATTTAGTTTTTTAAAACAATTTTTATACAAAGAAAAGTAAAAATTTCAAAAAAAATAACTTCTACAGTAGTGGAGGTTTTCAAAGCAAATACAGACCCACTAAAATAACACACTAATACAGATAACAGATGATAGTGCAATTTGAAAAATTTTAAACATGTTGTTTTCTAAGTAAAAGTTCCCATTATTGGTTTATAATCTCCTAACAGTTTTTGAATTAAAATACACACTACTAAAAAATATGACATAACATACACATTAAAACATTTACTAATACACATCACTACCACAAAGCGACATATAAAATATTAATACAACAACAACAATACATCTGAATATGCACAACAGAAAAATAATACAAACTACAGTTTTACATACTATCAAGGTTCATATCACAACACAATAATCAAACTAAACACTAAAGAAAACAAACATCAGCGACAACAATAACAACACCACAACAAAACAAATAACACAAATCTACTCATCATCCTCATCATCCTGCTCATTCCAATCCCTAGATGGCACATAAGGTATGTAGAATGGATGAGGGCACATCTCAGCACTCTGATCACCTCTAATCATTCTATCCAAATATTACTAATAAATCTCCTCATACTCATCATGTTTCACAATATATCTTTCTACATTATCCGTCTTACCATCCATATCTTTCATATGCTCTCGAGTAAGACTCAATATTTCAAAATTTTTCTTAATAAACCAGTCTTTGAATCAGTAGATGATGAAGCACGAGAAGTAGAAGCACGAGAAGTAGATGCAATAGAAGCAGAAGCAGTAGAAGCCCTACTAAATCCTCCTCTCCAACCAAACTTTGAATGTACAGTGTAAGCACCAACGTTCACACTGGTAATTGGTCTCAATGGTTGAATTACCTCTTCCCAAGTTTCAAACTTCACTCCAGATCATTCACATAATGAATGAATCAAGGAAGGAAATCCCATACCTGCAGTAGTGGTTAATCTAGCACTGTTCAAAACATAATCATAAATTATTACTCCAATGTCAATAGGCTTCCCTTGCTGAATACAATGGTTCAACGCAGCTCTTTCTCTCGTTACTTCACTAGTGTGGCTCGAAGGTAACAACTTAGATGAGATAAAATAATGTCATGCCTTAGATATGGGATTCAATTTGGAAGCATGAAAGTTCACTTTTCTATCATTTGTAATTTTCCATAACCCTCTTCCATCAGTCAAAAATTCCATAATCTCATCTAATTCTCCTTCCGTAGGATGATAGTTAGAATAAAGACAAAACATCTCAGGAGGTAGTCCATAAAAATTATTGATTGCCCCAGAAGAAAAGTTGACCTCATGCCTCCTAACCATCACTTGATTCTCTTCTGCAGCAGGCAAATTTGCATAAAATACTCGAACTACAAAAACAACAGCAACAGCGGAGAAGCAACAGTAATTTTCTCAGTTCCTTCTAGCAATCATTTCTTCAATCACCTCTCCAGGTTTACTAAACACTCGCTCAGCAATCAACTACGTGACTGCAATGCATCAACGTATTGTTCCTCAGCCCTCATACTAACAAATTTGTAAGAATCAAATCTTGTCTTTTCTCGTGCACGCTTTGACTTTGGAGCCATCTCTAAAAATTCACGAAAAATTCACCATAAATTCCAAAATCAAACTAAACTTGCTAAAATATATTCCAAAAGATATTTTTAGTAAATCCAAGTAATTTCTTAAGTTTTTCCTCAAATTTTTCACCATGAATAGTGATTTTAAGATTTTCCAAAATGTACTCAAAATACATGGTGAAAATCAAAAATTTTTACTTAGGAGTAGTGCTCTTACCTCAAGAAATCCAAATCTAACAATTTTTGTTGAGATCGGCTCTTAAATGATCCACAATATGATGCCCTAGGCTCTCTTTTGCAATAAACCGAAGGTTGAAGACGATGGGGCGGTTTAAAAATGGCATTTTTTGGGTTTTTAACTGTTGGGAACCAATTTTCGCGAACTGGCACCTAAACGCGAACTATCGGCGCTTAGCCGCGAAATCTAGCGCTTAAGCGCCGGCACTTTGGCGCTTAGCTGCCAATACCCAAATATTCACAGTAATGGTATATGCACTGAATCACTTGGTTAATCACCCTTAATTACTCAAAAATAATTATTTATCCCCACATAAATCTTCAATATTCCAAATCAAAATTAAATATCCATTGATTCCACACAAATTTCACAAAAACACAAACTTATATTAAAACAAACATAACATTTGATACAACTCTAGAATTTTTATCCACACAAAAGGATGAAATTTTCTAAATACAAGAGACTTTAATCTCAAACTGATAAGTATACATCTCTAGGATGTAACCATCACATCATCAAGCTTAATTAATACTTAAATATAAACATTAATCATACCAAACATAACACACACGAACACTAAACATAACACATAAGAACACTAAACAAATAAGAACAAAGCACTCTTAATTCCATTCTCCGTTAGGCAGATTGTATCCAGGACCACTATTATTCTCATTTGACCCATCCGGGATATAAATTTGATAGAACGAGAGATAATTGTTCATTCTTACATCTTCTTCTTCAATCCATTTGTTTTTCACAAACATTGCCTTATCTGCTTCTTCCACATACCTTGAATGACTGAATTGCATCTTGAGTTGCCATCCCATGTGCTACAACTGCAAATTAGTTTCATTGATCTTTGCTTCCATTGAAGTCACTTGGTCTTCAATATTTGCAATCATTTCTGCAATATCTTGAATACTAACAGTGAGATAAACATTGAATAATTATTTAGCACTATCACTAATGAACTTACTTCTGTCAGAATCTTGCTTCTTCTTCATCTCCTTCTCCCAGGAAGATATGATGCTCTCAAAGCTCTCTTCTTAAGACTCAGAAATGAAAATAGGACTTGGGGCAAGTGTTTCTCTTAAATCAGGTCCTTTTTATAGACTTAGGAAGTGCTAAATCTATCCCAAGACATTTTAAAAACTCCAAAATAACTTCCAAAACTTCTCCCCCACGACATAAGCTTCTAGAACCTCATTTTTCACGTTTTTTGTAACTCCGGCGCCTAAGTGCTAACCAGTCAGCGCTTAGCCGCCAGTGCTCAATTTAGCACAAGTTTGCTAAGTGTCCAAATTTTCATTCTGACTTCTCAAAGTCATCAATTAAGGTCAAATAAACTCTACTATAGTTTAAAAACTCCAAATTACTACCACTAAACACATAAAAACAAACCAAACTAAGCAAACTAAGCACACAAAACAAACATAAAGCAAAGCACACCGATAATTTTGGGTTGCCTCCCACAAAGCGCTTGTTTTAACGTCTTCAACCTGACATACCCAGAACTCATTCTGAGTGACCCAACATCAAATTATTATCAGATTTATATTTATTGACTGAAAAATATGGTTTAAGTCTATCTTTGTTAACTTTAAATATTTTTCCAGCCTTACGATCTTGAATATCTACAGTTCCATAAGAATAAACTTTTATCACAATAAATGGACCCATCCACCTGGACTTAAGTTTTCCATAAAATATTTTCAATCTATCATTATATAGTAAAACTTTTTGTCATTGTACAAGATTTTTAGTAAGAATCTTCTGATCATTCCATAACTTCATCTTTTCCTTATAAATCTTAGCATTTTCATAAGATTCATTCCTTATTTCTTCAAGTTCATTTAATTGCAATAATCTCTTTTCAGCACATCTTTCAAATTATAATTGAACTATTTAATAGCCCAATATGCTTTATGCTCAAGTTCCAAGGTAAATGACAAGCTTTTTCTAAAAATCAGCCTATATGAGGACATTCCTATAGATGTTCTGTAAGCAGTCCTATAAGCCCACAAGAATAATCCAGTTTGATTGACCAACCATTTCTATTTGGATTAATAGTTTTTTCCAATATTCCTTTAATTTCACAATTAGATAATTCAACCAAACCACTTATCTCATGGATGATAAGCAGTAGCAATGCGATGATTAATATGATATTTCTTTGCTAACTTCCCAATAATCGCATTTCTAAAATGACTTCCCCTATCACTTATGATTACTCTAGGTATTCCAAATCTGCAAAATATATTCTTTTCTAAAAACTTTGCAAAACTTTGAGCATCACATCGAGGTAAAGCAATAGCTTCAATCCATTTGGAAACATAGTCTACTGCTATCAAAATATAAATATTTCTTAAAGATGGTGTAAATGGTCCCATAATATCTAGTCCCCAAACATCAAATATTTCAACTTCCAACATATAATTTATGGGCATCTCATTTCTTATAGAAATATTGCCTACATGCGGACATCTATCACAATTTTTAATATAAACATTCACATCCTTAAAAATTGTAGGCCAATAAAGTCTTCATTGTAATATTCTATATGCAGTTTTATCACTTCCAAAATGTCCCCCATAATTAGAATCATGACATTTTTGAATAATTTCATAAGTCTCTTCCAAAGGTACACATCTTTGAATTATAAGATCTTTTCCTTGTTTATATAAAAATGGGTCATCCCAAAAATAAGTCTTAGCATCAGACATAAATTTCTTCTTTTCTTGGTATGTCAAACCATAGGGTATAATATTACTAGCAATAAAGTTTACTATATCTGCATACCACGGAACATGCAATTCTTTAACAGTGAACAGTTTCTCATCAGGAAAATGTTCATTAATTTCTTCAATATCACAGAGAGATTTTTCAATTTCAAGCCTGGACAAATGATAAGCAATTTGATTATCAGAACTCTTCCTATCTAATATCTCAAAATCAAATTCTTGCAAAAGAAGAATCCATCTTATCAGTCTCTATTTTGCATCATTTTTCTTCATTAAGTATTTAATAGCAGAATGATCAGTATGCACCACACATTTAGTACCAATTAAATATGATCGAAATTTATCAAAGGCAAATACTATAGCTAATAACTCTTTCTCAGTAGTGGTATAATAAATTTGAGCTTCATTAATAGTTTTACTAGCATAATAAATTACTTTCAAAATTTTATCATATTTCTGACCTAAAATAGCACCAATAGCCTAATCACTAGCATCACACATTAATTATAAAGGTTTTTCTTAATTTGGTGAAATTATTACAGGTGGAGTGATTAATGTTTCTTTTAATGTTTCAAAGGCTTTGAGACAATCATCATTAAAATTAAAAATTGCATCTTTTTCCAGTAAACGGCATAAAGGTTTTATAATCTTTGAAAAGTCTTCGATGTAATGCCTGTAGAATCCAGCATGTCCTAAAAAACTTCTAATTCCCCTTACATTGGTTGGGCAAGGTAAATTAGATATAACATGAATTTTCGCAGGATCTACCTCTAAACCTTTTTCTGAAAGCTGATGTCCCAAAACAATTCCTCCTGCTACCATAAATTGGCATTTTTCCCAATTAAAGATTAAATTAGTTTCTTTACAGCATTTTAGAACTTTAGATAGATGTTCTAAACATGATTCAAACGAAATTCCAAACACTAAAATTTCATCCATAAAAACTTCATTCCCTTTTTCAATTTAATCACAAAAAATAGTCATCATACATCTCTGAAATGTAGCAGGGGCATTACATAAACCAAAGGGCATTCTTCTAAAAGCAAACGATAAGGACTGGTAAATGTAGTTTTCTCTTGAACCTTAGAGGCAATTTGAATTTGGTGATAACCAGTATATCCATCCCAAAAATAAAAGTATTTATGCCCAGCCAGTCTATCCAACATTTGATCTAGAAAAGGGAGTGGAAAATGATCTTTCTTGTGGCAAGGTTTAATTTTTTATAATCAATGCATATTTGCCACCATGTAACTTGTCTTGTTGGTATCATATCATTCTTCTCATTAACAGTCGCAGTTACTCCTCCTTTCTTTAGAACACAGTGAATAGGACTAACCCACGCACTATCTGAAATAGGGTAGATAATTCCAGCATCCAGCCATTTTAAAATTTCTTTCTTAACAACATCTTTCATGATAGGATTTAATCTCCTATGGGGATCAGCCCGCGATTTGCAATTATCTTCCATAAGAATTCTGTTCATACAAATTGAAGGACTGATTCCTTTAATATCAGCAATTGTCCATCCAAAAGCTTTCTTGTGCTTCTTCAAAATTTCAAGCAAACTCTCTTCTTCTTTTTCAGTTAATTTAGAGGAAATTATAACAGGCAAGGTTGAGGATTCACCTAGAAAAACATACTTCAAATGATTAGGAAGCATTTTTAGCTCAAATTTAGGAGGTTTTTCAATTGATGGACCATAAGATTCATCTTTTTCAGTCAAATCCAACAATTCAAAACTTTCATGAACATACTTTACATCTTCCTCTTGAAAATCTTCAGAATCAAATAACTTCTCCTCCTGCTTATATTCCAATTTTTCTCTTTCAGCTTTCTCTTCATAAGTTGATTTGAAATGACATTCACTTAAATATTCATTAACATCCATCCTATAACACTCATCTTCTTTACCTCTAGCAGGATATATCATCGATTTTGAAATATTAAATGTAACAATCTGATCATTAACCCTCATCGTTAATTCCCCTTTTTGCACATCTATCATAGCTCTGCCTGTAGCTAGAAAAGGTCTCCCCAAAATTATGGATATCTCTTTATCTTCCTCCATATCTAACACAATTAAATCCACAGGAAAAATAAATTGATCCACTTTTACTAAAACATCTTCTATAATTCCTTTAGGATATGTGATCGAACTATCTGCTAATTGTAGAGTTACAGTATTTGGGGTTATTTCACCTAGTCCCAGTCTTTTTTAATATTGGTATAGGCATAAGGTTAATGCTTGCACCCAAATCACATAAAGCTTTTCCACATAATCTTTCTCCGATTGCACATGGAATTATGAAACTATCAGGATATATAAATTTTTTAAGAAGCTTTCTTCTAAATTATAGCACTGCACTCCTCACTAAGTGCCACAGTCTCAATTTCTTCAACCTTCCTCTTTTTATTAAGAATATCCTTCATAAATTTTGCATAACTTGGCATTTGTTCTAGGGCTTCAGCAAATGGAATATTAATGGTAAGCTTCTTTAATATCTCCAAGAATTTTCAAAATTGCTTATCCAACTTTTGTTGACGGAGTCTCTAAGGAAATGGAGGTGGTGGTTTTTCTAAATCAACCTTAGGTGGAGAAATAGGTCTTTCAAAACCTTTTGGAGCGTTTTCTTTAGGTTTTCAATCTCTTCTTTCTCTACTTCAGTTTCTTTTTGAACTCTACCTTCCAATTCTTTTCCACTTCTCAGTTGAATTGCTTTTACTTGTTCTTTATTCTTTTCTCTTTGATTCACTTCAGTATTACTTGGAAGCATTCCTTGGGATCTATTACTTAAGGCATTTGTAATTTGTCCTAATTGATTTTCAATATTTCTGATGGTTGCTCCTTGAATTTGTAATTGATTTCCCATATGTGATACTCCTTCTTCCATAGACAACTTCTTCTCCTTATTTTGTAATGCATTGTTATAACCTGAAGGATAAGTTAATCTATTATTATTATTACCTTGGTTGTTCCAATTCCCCAATGGGTTTACTTGGTGGTTCCCCCATTGTTGATTAACACCACCCTGATTATTGTTATTCCAGTTAAAATTTAGATGATTCTTCCAACTTGGGTTATAATAATTGGAATATGGGTTGTTAGGTTTAATTATAAGCATTCACAGCTTACGGTGAAGAATAAGAATCAACCATTTAGCCTTAATGAATTTTCTTTAATCATGAGATTTGGCTGAGAAAACTTCATCCTAAACTGGTCTATCTTCCTTGATACAGCAGCAACTTGATTTGCTAACATTGTAAAAGCATCATTCTCATAAACACTAGCTACCTTTTTAGGATTTAACCTTTTAGAAGGCCATTGAAAATTATTAGTAGCCATTTCTTCAATTGAAGCATAAGCATCAGAAAATGGTTTAGACATCAATGATCCACCAAGCAAGACATCGATGATCGATCTAAAAGATCCAACTAATCCATTATAAAAAGTTCAAATTATTAAACAATCTGGTATCGAATGATATAGACATTTCCTGAGGAGATTCTTCAATCTTTCCCATGCTTCATATATTGATTCTCCTTCAAACTGACAAAATGATGTTATATCATTTCTCAACTTAGCAGTCTTATAGAGTGGAAAATATTTAGCAAGGAACTTTTGTGACAGTTCACCCCAAGTTCTTATTGATCCAGGTGATAATGAATGTAACCATATTTTAGCTTTATCCCTTAGTGAGAAAGGAGAAAGTCTAAGTCTAATAGCATCATCTGAAACACCATCATATTTAAAAATAACACACAACTCTAAAAAATTAGCAATATGCAAATTAGAATCTTCAGTTGTTGCACCACCAAACAGATTATTAGAAATCATTTTGATAATAGTAGGTTCAAGCTCAATAATATTAGCAACTACAGCAGAGTTTTGAATACTACCACAAAATTCATCTATTGTAGGGGTAACATAATCTCTTAAAGGTCTTAATTCTAGATGGATGCCTACATTTTGATTTAGATGATTTGCCATTTCTTGAATATTTTTATCTTTTTCTGTATTTTTAATTTTTTTGATTTTTTGATAGTTCTTTCTAAGTCAGAATCGTAGGGCACAAATCCTTCAGAACCTGAACTATGCATACAATAATAAAATAAAACAAAACACAACACACTAACAAAAAGAAAAAAAAGTAAAAAATTTAAAATTTCTTAATTCTCTTTAAAATGCAATTTAATTGTTCGATCCCCGGCAACGGCGCCAAAAACTTGATCCCCGATAAATATATGTGCTTACAAATATGATATGAAAATTGGAAACGACACCAAAAACTTGATCCCGCCGGATATATATATGTGCACCAAAAACTTGGGCCGCGATGAATATATGTGCAAATTATGATTTTATAATATGGGATACTACACAAATATATGTATCGTTTATCAACTAATATAGGACTTTCTAATTAAGCCCCGAGATATCGAACCCACAGGGAAAATGTAAAATCTTTAAAGAAATCAAAACATTATCTTTTTACTTTTTTTATGGCTTTTGAAAGTATGTGTTGATTTTGAAAAGTTTTGAAAGTTGATATGTCTTTTGAAATTTCCTTAATAAAATGTTAAGCAAGAAATTAAAATTATAATAATTGATAACACTGTATGTAAAATATTATTAACTAGAATATCTTTTTCTTTCCTTTTATGAAGTAGTAATAATTATTCAAGTATTGTTGTGGAAGTATTTAAATTTGTTGCGACAGATAGAAGCAAATGTGTTCTTTACCCTTACTTGGTTCTATAAAGAACATACGTTAATTTGAAATTTTTATCATTTTGAACATGGTTAGGAAGGGAAGACACCAATCTCTCACTCTAGAGTTCCCTCGATTCCCACCAACTGGGGGCTAACTTCTCATAACAAAACTCAAAACTTCAAACCAAATTAGGGGGTTTTAGCCTGTCACTCTAAAATCCTCTAATTTTACTCCCTTCCATAAAAATATATTGTATTATTACATTCAAATATATGGACTACAATTCTCACCCATATAATTGTATGTGATTCTTACTAACTTTTATGAAATAATATCGCATTGGATCTTACATAATCTCAAGAAATTCTACAACTTAACAGGCAAAATTAAGAAGTAAACAAAGTTTTTAGAATCAATTTTCACAACTTCTTCCAAATTTTAAACACATATACTTTTCACAACAATTCTCTATAAACAAATTACTTCTCCATTTAAGAAAGAAAAAGATAAAGTACTCAGAATGCATTAAGAACAAAAACACATTGATTTGAAATTAAAAACCATAACAAAAATAACAAACAAAAACAAGTATTAATTAAAAAAACTAAATTTAAGAACAAAAGTAAACACTTATTTGAAAATTCTCTCCACAAGACTCAGGAAGTTCCTCTGAAACTTTAACTCTTCACTAAACTACTCCTCAGAGTGAATCTCCCAACTCCAATGACTCAGAATAACTTCAGACTTCAATAAAAACTAAACTTAAAAGAAAGAAAAGAAGTGAGAAGAAGAAGACTTCACTCTGACCCTTTTCTCCTTTCTACTCTCTACTCATACTCCTAATTACAACTAAAATAAAAACTCTGTAAAAATGCAATGGAAAAACCCTTCAAAATGCAAAGGAAAGACTCCTTAATCTTTCCTAAGACTCACTTTAAATAGTAAACCAAAAGGTGCCTTGGTGTCTCTTCAAAATGTATCCAGATTCAATGTATCTACCAAAGAATGCACCCCTTCATTCAAACTTGCCGCCCAAAGGAATTTATAGAAGTTTCCACCATGAGTTGCATCCCATCCCCTTTGAAATTGGCTCCAAATTCATTTGAATTTCAATTTTTAACTGTGGCAGCTAAGCGCCGACTCAGCGACGCTTAGCCGCCAGTGCCAAATTTTCATTTTTCATCTTCTTTTGCTCCAAATTTGATCCAATTTTGCTTCTTTCATCATGACCATCCATTTGTATCATACTTGCAAGAAAAACACAAAATTCCTTCCATTAAAGTGCAATATCTTAAAAAATAGGTATAAAATGTGCATAAAAATACTACATATTTTAGATGTATCAGTCAATACTGGTGTAATGTGTGTAAGTCAAAGCGACTAAATACTTTCTTCCTTGTGTCTATGTCTGTAAGATTTTCTTAATAATATAAGTTCTTATTATGTTTTCGATTATTCTGTGTTTTTTACTTTTTTTATTATCACTCTTCTTCTCTTAACTACGCTTTAAGGTAGGAAACAAATTAAAGTTGTGTGCTGCATCTCTGAAGTAGTCATAGAGGGTTGTGGTCAAATGGAATGAGCCCTAGTCATCCTTAGAAAGCCAAGAGGAAGGATATGACATGAACTGGAGACGTATCGATCAAACCTTAGGAGAAGAACAGTATCAATAATCTAAGGTCAGCACTATAGTATAATAGGAAGCGTAATGGACCCTTATTGAGATATACTTGTAGGCTATAGATACAGGAAGATTTTTTAAAAAATGGAAAATGATATTAAAGAAATTAATAAAATTAAAATTAACAAAATAAAATCATCTAATTTAACTTCGACATCAACAATGGTATCAGAGCCAAGTTGGGATGATAATAATACTTATGAATGTCCAAAACATTCTAGATGTCTCTCTGACCCCTACTTGGTCATATGAATCTTCAATTAATTCATATGAACAACAAATGAAAGATGAAAAAGAACTAAAAAGAATAATAATAATAGAAGAGGTTAGCGAGTTTCTTGATAAGAAAGAATTAGAAAGAAGCCTAATAATAAATGAACTTACCTCACTTATAGAAAAGAAACTAGATGTTGAAAAAATCCTTCAAAGAAATAGAATTTAACAAAATTTGTGATTTACTTCAAATAAATATAAGAAATAAACAATTAGATGTCTTTCAGAAAGAACAAGCTTTCCATATAAAATCTCCAATAGGAAATAGTGATGAATGGATAATAATAAACTATATGATCTTCAAGCAACAAGTCGAGCTAGGAATATATTATGAAAATATACCTAACGAAATCCTTAATATATGGAATTAAACCAAAACCAATTAGAAAAAATTAATATTTTTAAAAGAATAACCTTAAACAGAATTAAAAATCTAACAAATATTGAAAGTAGTTCTAATATCTACGAATTAGGATTAAAAATAATCCAGAATCAACAAATTTTAAATAATAATATAGCTACTGCTGCTATTCTTGAAGAAAGTTCTAGTCTAAAAGAACCAAATTATAATACTGAAATCTTTAATTGGACTAATCAAAATAAATTTAACTCTCAAGGAAATTTACAAGGAGCTATTAGAATTAAGGAAGTTATTTCAGTCGATGAACTATCTTGCTCGGAAAACAAAATATGAGATTTAATTAGTGTTCTAACTGAACACTAATTCATGACAGGATAAGCTAATTATCCTTCAGTAGATACCCCAAGTACATCTCATAATCAAACTATAAGTATACCATCTTTCGAAACAAATCAAGCAAGTAATACTCAAAATCCTAGTTCTTCTATTAGATATCTGCGACCCAACATAAAACGTATACCAACCCTTAGACTGCAAAAGAAGGATAATTTACCTAAACCAATCAGTGGGCATGAAATATACTTAAATATAGACTGCACTAAAAATAAAACTGAAATAATTGATAGTTGGATAATAGAGAATAGTCTAGCAATTTATAATTATAATTTAAAAGGAGATGGTGCCTATGCTTTTATTGAAAATATATTAACCGGTATTGCAAGAAAATGGTTTTCTAGCCTCGGCGAAGACGAAAAACGTACAATTAGAGAAATATTTCATGCAGAAGACACAATTAATAAACCAAGAAAATCTCCTAGTATTTATAGAGGTTTTCTAAAAAGTGAATTTTTAGGTTATGTCAGACATAATACAGAATCTGAGAAAAGAAAACATCAATCAGATTTAGCTAAGCAAAAAATAACATCATTAAGTATCTATAATATATGTTATATTACTAAATACAGCTGTAACTACCAAAAAGTCTTTTACAATATATTGTATAAAGATAAATAATTATATTTAGATTCATATTTTTCTAAGTTACTCGAACCTTATAACATACTATGGAGTCAAGAATTTAATAAAGCACATCCTGATGACACGACTTTAAAAAGCCAAATATAATTTACTTACAAAAAATTAGCACAATCTTGTCAACACATAGATTTACACAAACAAAATAAAAAATCTAAACAGTCATTATGTTGTGAAAAGTCTGATCTACTTATTCAACAATGGGGCTGTTTAAATACTGAAGAAAGCTGTGACTGCTCTGCAAAAGATAAGAAGAAAAAATTCTTCAGAAAATTAAATAAAAAATATTTTTATCCTAACCAAAGAACTTTTAGAAAAAGAAATAATAATCTAAATAATAAAACTAAAAATAATAATAAATGCTGGATCTGTAAAAAAGAAGGACATTATGCCAACAAATGCCCTCAAAGAAATAAATTAAGCCATGTCACATCAATTTCTATTATTGATGAACATAATTTAGAACCTATCTTTAATTTCTCAGATATCGATACTAACGAAGAAATATATAAATTATCAAAAACTGAAAATACTTTAATATAATTGATTAACTTAGATAATGAAATAGATGAATATTTATATTCCGATTAAATGAAAGAACGCTCTGAGATCAGCATATTAGATGATGATTCAATTGAATGTCAAAGATATATTACTCTATATGAAGAAGCTTACAATAAAATAAGAAAAAGAAAATTATCTTTAGGAACAAAAGATTGTTTTGATATGCCTATATTTCTATGGAAAAGATCAATACATTATAGTATCAGGCAAGGTGAATATCCTATAAACATAATTAACACAGAAGGGAAGATTAAAATACCACTCTATAATCAACAGATAAAAATGCAAGACTTACAGAAAATTAAAAATCCTGAAAAATACAAACATATATTTTTTGGCGGCATTCAAATATTAATTAAAGAATATTTTTGAAAAGGCATAGATAGTCTAATTACTATCTGGATATATGATGACCGTATTATACACTCTAAAAAAGACGCCTTATTAGGAGTTATACATGGAAATCTATGTTACCAAATCTTAATAATCAACCTACACCCAAATTATTCCATTAATATAAATGATAGACATCTTCATCGATCTCTCACCTTAAAATATAAATTAGATAGAATAAAAATGAGAGAAGGAAGCACAGTATGTAGTATTACTTATTAAATAGTTTATGCCTATAGCAACCAGCATAATACTGTAGCATTTAAGCCGCAAACAATCCCCCTTCATATAGATCCTATTTTTTCACAAATAGGATAAACTATCCAACCTTAAGAAATAAATGAATAAAATATTACACCCCATCAACTAATTTACTCTTAAATTTTGATGAAGGATCCAGTATTAGCTAAAGATTCTCAAAACTCACATATTTAGAAAATAACAATTTATTATCCATAATACCTAGAAAATCTTTAGATTTTCATAAAACCATTATACCCTGACCAAGTCTCGATATAAAAGAATATATTAACAATGAATTATTAGTCATATGATACTATATTACTCCTGAAAATAAATGCAAGATACTCCTAGATACAAGATCTCATAAATTGCATATATATAAAAATTTAATCCCACAAAACCTAAAAATCTTAAAAGACGAACCATACATCTATAAATATTATTTAAAACAACAACATGTTTGCACTTACGAAGCAAATATGCTTTTCAAATTTTGGGATATTAATAATTATCGCATATATTTTCCAACCTAGGTTATAATAATTGAAATATGGGTTATTAGGTTTACTTATGGAATTCAAAGTTTCTAAAGAAGTTTGAGAATCTACCATTTGGCCTAATGGATTTTCTTCAATCATGGAAATTGGCTGAGAAAAATTCATTCCAATTTGGTCTATCTTCCTTGAAATTACAGCAACTTGACTTGCTAGCATGACATAAGCATCATTTTCGTGAATGTTGGCTACCTTTTTAGGATTTAGCTTTTCTAAAGGCCATTAAAAACTATTAGTAGTCATTTCTTCAATTAAAGCATAAGCATCAGCAAACTATTAAAACATCAATGAATCACCAGCAACGGTATTGATAATAGATCTAAGAGATCCAACTAATCTATTGCAAATGGTCTTAATTATAACCTATTTGGTATCGAATGATGTGGACACTTTCTCAGGAGGTCTTTAAAATGTTCACGTGCTTCATATATAGATTCACCTTCAAACTGACAAAAAGATGTAATATTATTTCTAAGCTTCGCAGTCTTTGATGGTGGAAAATATTTAGCAAGGACTTTTTGCGCTAAATCACCCCATGTTCTGATAGATTCAGGTGCTAACAAATTTAAACATATCTTAGTGTTATCATTTTGTGAGAAAGGAAAATGTCTAAGCCTAATAGGATCGTCTGATACACCATCATATTTAAAAGTATCACACAACTCTAGAAGATTAGCAAGATGTAAATTATGATCTTCAGTTGGTGCTCTCCAAACTAATTATTAGATACCATTTAGATATTAGTAGGTTTAAGTTCAAATGAATTCGCAGCTACAGCAGCGTGTTGAATACTACCATGAAATTCATCCACTGTATGGTTAACATAATATCTTATTCTTAATGGATTTCAACATTATGATTTTCTTGATTTACCATTTCTTAAATATTTTTATCTTTTTCTGTATTTTTAATTTCTTTGGGTTTTTTCATAGTTCTCTCTAATTTAGAATCGTAAGGCACAAGTCATTCAGAACCTGAACTATGCATACACAAAAATAAAATAAAATAAAACACATTAACAAAATCAAGGAAAAGTAAAAAATATTTAATTTTCTTAAACTTTCTTTAAATTACATTTTAATTAATTTCCCTGGGTAACGGTGCCAAAAACATGATCCCCGAATATTTATGCTTACATTTTACACTTTATATTTCTTTTCAATGATAATATCTCTTCCTTTATAACTGGTGCCAAAAACTTGACTCCGAAGCAAATAAGAAATATACTTTAATTATTTTATAATATGGGATACTACGCAAGTATACGTATCGTTTATCAAGTAATATAGGACTTTCTGATTAAACCCCAAGATATTGAACCCACATAAAAATGTCTAAAATTTTAAAGAAATAAGAAAAACAATTTTTTTAATTTTTTAAAATGATTTTGTAAATTATGTTTTAATATAGAAATTTTTAAATTTGTTTTTGATATTTTCTTTTAAGAAAATGTAAAGTAAGCAACTAAAATTAACAAGACTATAAAATGATATATCAAAGTAAATTAGAATGAAATATTTTTTCCTCCTTCAATGAATCAGTAATAATTATGGAATTTCGTTTTGCAAGTATCTCAATGTGTTGTGTCAAATAGGAGTAAATATATTCTTTACCATTACTTTGTTCTATAAATAACATTGGTTAATTTGAAGTCTTGAAATCTTGTAGGTGGGTTAGGCAGGAAAGCATTCTAGAGTTCCCTCTTCTCCCTCCACCTGAGACTAACTTCTCATAAAAAAATTCAAAACATCAAACTAAATTAGGGGCTTTATCCTATCACTCAAAAATCCTCTAATTTTACTCCCTATTAAAAAGCATATCTCTTTATTTATTTGCACTCAATCATATGGACTACAATTCTCACCCATACAATTTCATGTGATTCTTTCCAATTATTGATTGAGACAACACCGCATTGGTTCTTACATTTTCTCACAACAAATTTTAACTTCTCAGTTGGCCAATTCAAGAAGTAAATGAAGTGTAAGGTAGTGAATCATCACAACTTCTTCCAACATTAAACACCTATACTTCATACAAGTTCCTTCCGTAATTTAATTACTTCTTCATTTAAAAGGAAAAAGATAAAGAAAACTACTCAGAACTCATGGAGAAAACTTAAACACAATTTGATTTGAAAGTAGAAATCATAGTGAAAACACAACAAGTCTTACTTAAAAACCAAATTTAAAATCAAAGATAAAGACTTTTCTGAAAATCCTCTCCACAAGACTTTTGAAGTTCCTCTGAAACTTTTGCTTTCCACTAGATAACTCCTTAGAGGTTGGCGCCCAACTCTAAGGATTGACTCTCCTAAATTCTAATACAAACTCTGATAAAATAATGTGGAAAAGTAAAGAAAGTATGGCAAGAATAAGACTTTGTTTCTTCCTCTTTCCCTTCAACCACTTTAAGCTATTCTCAAACTTCTCCTGCCAATACTTCTCTTCAAAAAACTCTTCACTTTTTTTAATCTAAAGTCTTTATTTTGATAATTCTTCAAATGGTGCTTTGGTGTCTCTTCAAATTATGTCCAAATTTAATGTATCTACCAAAGGATGCACCTCTTCATTCAAATTTGACGCCCATAAGAAGTTAGGAAGTTTAAACCAAAAGTTGCTTCAAACAACCATTGAAAATGACGCCAAATTTGAGTGAAATCTTGCCAATTTTTCACTCCTCATATTTTTTATCCACATTTTGATCCTTTTTTCCTCCTTTCATTATAATCAGTCATTTTAATCATACATGCAAGAAAAATATAGAAATACCTACTATTAAAGTTCAATATCAACAAAAATAGGTATAAAAATGTGCATAAAATACTATATATTTTAGGTGTATCAGCTGTCATTATTGAACATATAATGGAAGCTCGAGATCTTGGACGAGCTGGAAGCTTGAAGAAAAGGACATTTTCTGAGCCTAATAAATGGATACGTTGCAAAGGAAGGGTAACTGTCTAGTATGAATGTTGAAACAACTACACTAAAGACAAAGATAGAAATCCTCCCGAGATTCTGCAACATGAACAAGTAGACCTAATGCCTACTGTTATTGTTCAAATCATTTGATGATTTGTAGCCTAGGATATAATACCACATATTTGTATTCCAGACAGCTGCATTTTCAACATTTTTGAAGAAGGAGATTACATCCCGCCACATATTGATAGTCATGACTTTGAGAGACCTTTCTGCACGTTTTCTCTATTAAACAGATGTTTTATGATGTTTGGGCTAGAGATACCAAAATTTTGGACCTGGAGAATTTTGTGTGTCTTACCAAATTCCCCTTCCACGTGGAGCAGTCCTGGTCTTATAAGGAAATGGAGCTTATATTACTAAACATTGCATACTCGGTGAGAGTAGACAACGGATCTCGATTACACTAATGTGTCCTGACAAACGGCCGATCGGTTATAAACATGTGCCAGAGATTGAGGGTTTAAAACCTTTAGAACTACCATGACCCTAAGAATATCCAAACACTTAGGACATACTTAACAGATAGTTTCTTCGATTGGTAGATATTTGTGGTAGGTCTAGCAGTATCTAGGGTTACAAGGATGACAGAAGGACAATTTAACAACTTCTGACATAATGTTATGTCGACATTTTGTAATATGTGCTATATGATATATGATGTACAGTTGAATTTTATCATCAATGTATTTTATCTTTGGTGGTGGAATAAAATTTTGAAAGACATTCCACAGCTGTCAATAATAAATTGGTAGGTCCAAAAATGCCAAAATGAATACTTTAAATTAAAAATTACATGATAAACAACTCTTGAAAATTAACATGAGATTTATCCTTCGACCTATAAAGGTCAAATCCCTAGTGGATATGTTCTTCTTCATGTGTTTTTCACACATAACTCTGATTATTGGGTATAAGACCCTTCCTGACAAGGAAACATGACATTCCTTTAGTTATTTATTTGAGAAAGGATATAAGTCACATAGCATTCCTTCTCCAAACTGACATATCAACATTTGACATTTCTGAGAGATGGTATGGCATCCACTCTCTCTTAAGATATTGGATATAAGACCCTTCCAGACACGAAAACATGAAATTCCTTTAACTCTTTCTTTGAGAAAGGATATAAGTCGTATAGCATTCCTTCTCAAAACTGACATTACCAACATTTGACATCTATGAGAAATAGTGTAGGACCTCCTTAAATGGAATACGGAATCTACTCTCTTTCTCTTGAGAAAGGATATAAGTCAGATAGCATTCCTTCTCAAAACCGACATATCAACATTTGACATTTCTTAGAGATGAAATGACATCCACTTTCTCCAGTTATTAGATATAAGACCCTTCCTGACACTAAAACATGGCATTCCTTTAACTCTTTCTTTCAAAAAGGATATAAGTCGTATATTGATCCACTTAAAAAATACCCATTTTTATGCCTTATTTATGATTTAATTCTTAAGGATATAATGCTTTAATGAAAGGTATTTTCATGTTTTTGGATGTAGATGATTAAAAAGAGCCCAAGAAGGAAGAAAAGAGCAAAAAGGAACAAAAATGGAGCTTATGGAGCAATTTTTGGAATTATTGTCCTGGCGCCTAGGCGCCAGTCCGGCACCTAAGCGCTAGTTTGATACAGACACTATTAAGTTTTTTTGATGACTTTGGGTGGTTATTTTGACGGTGTTAAGCGGTTATTGGAGCTTCTCGGAGACTGGAAGTTACTCCTAATATATAGGACATGTGATACAATGTATTTGGACAAAAGGAAACTGTCTGGATCGCGAAGAGGTGCGACCCAAAGTGACGAGGTACGAACTACCTGGTCACGGAGTCCAGCGCCAAGGCGCCAGATCCCGGCGCCTAGGCGCGACAGTTATCCTCTAGAAGATACATTAAATTTGGATGAATATTGAAGAGGTGTCTTAAGCAATCCCTGGTCAAATTCATAGCTCTATAAATAGGAGCCCATTCTACAGAGAAAATCGCACCAAACACCCCCCCTTATAGTACACATACCCATTTTAGCCTATTCTAGTTTAATTTAGTCTCTTCCATACTTAGGGTGCCACTTTATTTTGCATCTAGTGAGTTTAATTTGAGTGTTTATTGTGTGTAATTGTTGTTGGAGTCTTTCATCATTGCGTTGGAGTCAGTAGAAGTCAGCGGAGCTCTTGTAGGAACACTTCAGATAAGTATTTGTACTTTAGTTCAAAGTTTTATAAATATGTTTTGTTGTGTTATTTTAATGAGTTCTGAGTAGTTAGTTATCTTTCTCCTTTCAACTATGAAAAGATTATAAATTAATTAAATTTTGTAGGAGAATTAAATATAAAATATTTTAAAATATTGTGATGATATTAATACCTGATCTTAGTTTACCTTTTAAATTAGCCATTTAATTTCTTAAAACCTGCTGAAGAATTTTAAGACCTATCCGGAGAGAAATTCTTAACTAGTAGATATCACATGAATCCTTAAGGTAATCGAAGGCTCTACGCAGATTATTTAAGGTGAAGTGCAAATAAATAGGAAGATATTATTTATTAGGCATATAATTAATTAGTTTTTAGAGTGACAAAATAAATTCTAATAATTTGGTTTATAAAAAGGTAACGGGTCACTGGTAGGGCCGACCAAAGCCACCCTTGGACATCTAGTAGTGTGAGCCTAGATTAACTCATTCTACTAATAACACATCCTGAGCCTAACTATATATTAGTCAATGTCCTTTGCACCTAGACCAAAGGGTAAAGAATAGGAATGCTTCTATTTGGCACAATACTATATCCTTAATTCCCTACAAAATAAAATTAATCTATAATTCTTGGATTAGTTGAAAAAGGAGAAAGTCATTTTTATAATTGCATTAAATTACTGCTTACTTTACTTTCCTGCTTATTGCTTACTTTCTTTTAGTAAAAGTTATTAGTTAATTAAATTTGAATATATATATATATATATATATAAAGTATATATAATTTGCTTAAGAAAATTTCAAAATATTGTTTTTATATATTTTTACTTTTTGTTTTTATTATCCCTGTAGGATCGATAACCAGGAATCCACTAGAGCCCTGTATTACTTTAACGATACGTATACTTGCATTAAAAATTGTGACTTTTACATTAATTAAATCTAATAAAATTATAAAAGTAAACCTCACACATCAATTTTTTGAAGCCATTTGACAGGAATTAAATCTTCTAAAAAGTGGTATCAAAATATTGTATTTTAAAGCTAATTAAAGTTGCATCGCATCATGTTTTTGGCGTCGTTCTTTGGGGATAAGATAAGAAAAAGTAAAAGTAAAATTAAAAAATAAATAAATAAATAAAAAACAAAACAAAACAAAAATAACAAAAACATAAAAATAAAACAAAATTATTATCTTTAAATTTTTATGCGTAGTTCTGGATCTGAAGGATTACTACCTTTTGATCCTGAATTAGAAAGAACATTTAAAAGAATTAAAAAAAATAAATTTCTAAACATAAAAAAATGGCTAACTTACTTAACAATAATCAAATTCCAATCGAAATTAATGAACAAAATATTTATAAACCATTAAGAGAATATGCAAACCCTACAGCTGATGAACTTCATGTTAGTATTCAAATTCTAGCTGTAGATGCTAATTCTTTTGAGCTTAAACCTTCTATTATTCAAATGGTTCAAAACAATCAATTTGGAGGAACAACTAATGAGGATCCAAATTTACACCTTGCTAGTTTTTTAGAACTTTCTGTTACCTTTAAATATAATAATGTTTCTGATGATGCAATTAGGCTTAGACTCTTTCCCTTTTCCTTAAAAGATAAAGCAAAGATGTGGCTTAATTCATTAACAACTTGTTCTATTAAAACATGGGCAGATATGGCGCAAAAATTCCTTGCTAAATATTTTCCTCCTTCTAAAACTGCTAAATTGAGAAATGATATTACTTCATTTACACAATTTGATAGAGAAACAATTTATGAAGCTTGGGAAAGATTTAAAGAACTATTAAGAAAATGTCCTCATCATGCTTTACCAGATTGGTTAGTTATTCAATTATTTTATAATGGACTTATTGGATCACTTAGAACAATTATTGATGATGTTGGTGGTGGTTCTTTAATGGTTAAGACCTTTGAAGAAGCCTATACCTTAATTGAAGAAATGACTAACAACAATTTTCAATGGCCTTCCGAAAGGGTTAATCCTCAAAGAATGGCCAGTATTCATGATAATGAAGCATTTTCTATTTTAGCTTCACAAGTGGCTGTGATATCTAAGAAATTAGATAATTTCACTATTAATATATCGCATGTGAATAATGAAAATGCCACAAATTCTGATGATTCTCAAACAATGGAAACTTTGCAAGCTATTGCTAGTAAAACTAATAGCCCTTATTCTAATTATTATAATCCTGGTTGGAAAAATCATCCTAATTTTAATTGGAGTAATGAAAATCAAACCAATCCAAATTGGAACAATCAAGGAAATTCAAACTATAGACCAACTTATCCACCTGAATATAATAATCAACAGAAAAAGTTGTCTGTAGAAGAATTGATCTTGCAACTTAGTAATCAGTTACAAAGTCAAAACACTGCTATTCGTAATATTGAGAATCAGATGGGTCAAATTGCTAATTTCATTAATTACATACCTCAAGGAACACTGCCTAGCAATGTCGAAATTAATCCTAAAGGATCTGGAAAAGAACATGAACAAGAAAAAGCTGTACAACTTAGAAGTGGAAAGGAATTAATAGAGAAAACATGAAATGAGATTGAAAAACCTAAAGATACTCTTTTTTCAAGTAAAGATAATACTGTTGTACCTACTGAAGTGGAAGTTGAAAGACCACCACCACCTTTTCCTCAAAGACTTAAATAGCAGAAGCTTGACCATAAATTTTATAAGCTCTTTGAAATTTTTAAGAAACTTATCATCAACATTCCTTTTGCGGAAACTTTGGAGCAAATGCTAAGCTATGCAAAAGTTATGAAGGATATTTTAAGTAAGAAGAGAAAATTTGAAGCTTATGAAACTATTGCAAGAAGTGAATAATGTAGTGCAATTATCCAGAAGAAATTACCTTAGAAACTTAAAGATCCTAGAAGTTTCACTATACCATATGCTATTAGAGAAAAATTCTGTGGAATAGCCTTATGTGATTTAGGAGCTAGTATTAATCTCATGCCATTTTCAATCTTTCTAATGTTATATTTAGGAGAGACCTCTCCTACCACTGTAACTATTCAGTTAGCTGATCGATCGATCACTTATCCTAAAGGGGTTATAGAGGATATGCTTGTTAAGGTAGATAAATTTATCTTCCCTGTAGATTTCATTGATCTAGATATGGAAGAAGATAAAGAAATACATATCATTTTAGGAAGACCTTTTCTAGCTACTGGTCGAGCAATGATTGATGTGCACAAAGGAGAATTAACAATGAGAGTTAATGATCAAGAGATAACATTCAATGTTCTGAAATCAATGAGGTGTCCTGAAAAAGAAAAATGCTATCGGATGGATATTTTTTATTATATAATTGAAAAGCATTACCAAGAAAGATGTAAGGTCATTTTTGATAAAAAAAACAAAGAATCTATGTTATATGATGAGTTATTAAATGAAGAGAATTCATCTGAAGAAGCTCATCATATTCATGAAAATTGGGAAATTTTAGACACAACTACAAATGAGATATTATTACCCTCAATTGAAAAAGCCCTTTAACTGAAATTAAAAATGTTACATGCGCATTTAAAGTATGCATTTATCAGAGATTCATTAACTTTACCTATAATTATATCTTCAGAACTAAGCAAAGATCAAGAAGAAAAATTAATTAGAGTTCTGAAGAGTTATAAGAAAGCTTTTGGTTGGACTATTGCGAATATAAATGGAATAAGCCCTTCAATCTGTATGCATAGGATTTTAATGGAAGAAAATTGTAAACCCATTATTGAACCTCAAAGAAGATTAAATCCAATTATGAAAGAGGTTGTTAAGATTGAAATTTTGAAATGGTTAGATGATGGAATTATTTATCCTATTTCTGATAGCCAATGGGAAAGTCCTAATCATTGTGTTCCGCATAAAGAAGGAGTAACTGTCATTTTTAATGAAAAAAATGAATTAATCCCAACAAGACAAGTTACTGAATGGCGAATTTGCATTGATTATCAAAAATTAAACAACGCCACTAGAAATGATCATTTTCCTTTACCTTTCTTGGATCAAATGTTGGATAAACTTATTGGACATTCATATTTCTGTTTTCTGGATGGATGTTTTGGTTATCATCAATTACCTGTTGCTCCTGAGGATCAATAAAAGACAACATTTACTAGTCCTTATGGAACATTTGCCTTTAGAAGAATGTCTTTCGATTTATGCAATGCACCTACAACTTCTCAAAGATGTATGATGTCAATATTCTGTGATTTGATTGATAAAGGAATTTAAGTAATCATGGACGATTTTTCAAATTTTGGAACTTCTTTTGAATCTTGCTTGGAAAATATAACGAAAATTTTGAAGAGATGTGAAGAAACAAATTTAGTTCTAATCTGGGAAAAAATGTCAATTTATGGTTACAGAAGGCATTGTACTTGGACATGAAGTTTCACAAATAGGGATGAAAGTTTATCAAGCAAAAGTGAAAATTATTGCTAAATCGCAACCACCTACTATCGTACTGATGTAAGAAGTTTTCTGGGTCATGCTGAATTTTATAGAAGATATATAAAGGATTTTTCTAAAATTTCTAAACCTCTTTGCCATTTATTGGAAAAAGAAACTAAATTTGAATTTAATGAAGATTGTCTGGATGTGTTCAATATTCTGAAAGAAAAGTTAATCACTGCACATGTCATTGTTGCACCTGATTGGAATAAACCTTTTGAATTATTATGTGATGCCAGTGATTATGCAATCGAAGCTGTATTAGGACAAAAATATGAGAAGATTTTCAAAGTTATATACTGTGCTAGCAAAACTCTTAATGAAACTCAAATAAATTACCCAACTACTGAAAAAGAGCTGTTAGCAATAGTGTATGCCTTTGATAAATTTATACCATAACTTCTTAGAACAAAATGTATCGTTCAAACTGATGATTCTGCTATTAAGTATTTAATATCTAGAAAGGATGCTAAACTAGATTGATCAGATGGGCTTTACTTTTGCAAAAATTTGATTTGAAATAGTAAACAGAAGAGGGACTAACAACCAAATTGCTGATCATTTATCAAGAATCAAAAACAATAATGAGAAGATCTATGAAGAATTTATAAATGAAAAATTCCCAAATGAGCAATTATATGTCATTCAAGGATTACAAATACCGTGTTATGCAGATATAGTTAACTACTTGGCTAGCAATATTTTATATAGGATGAATAATAAATATATTAAGAAATTCAAGAATGATTGTAAATCATATATTTAGGAAGTTCCTCATTTATTTAAAATAGGAAGAGATTATGTGATTCGAATATGTGTACCTTATAAAGAAACTTTTACTATTATTTAAAAATGTCACGATTCTGAATTTGGAGGACACCTTGGAGTGACTAAAACTGCATTTAAAATTTTAAATTCTGGATTTTATTGGCCTACATTATTTAAAGATGTTGGATATTATTTGAAAACTTGTGATCGATGTCAAAGAATGGGAATTATATCCAGAAAAGATGAAATGCCTCTAAATTTTATACTAGAAATCAAAATTTTCAATGTATGGGGTTTAGACTTTATGGGACCTTTCGTACCATCATCTGGAAAGATTTATATTTTATTAGCAGTTGATTATGTTTCAAAGTGGATCAAAGCTGTAGCTTTATGGAATTTTGATTCCAAAAGTGTTTCAAAATTTTTAAAGAAAATAATTTTTACAAGATTTGGAATGCCTAGGATAATTATCACAGATGGGGGAAGTCATTTTCAGAAATATAAGAATTCAAACATTGCTGGAAAAATTCAGAATTAAGCATAGAGATGCAACTGCTTATCATCCTCAAACAAGTGGAATGGCTGAAGTATCAAACAGAGAAATTAAAAGAATATTGGAAAAGATTGTTAATCCTAAAAGAACTAACTGGGTCGATAGACTTGATTCTGGAATATGGGCTTATAGAACAGCTTATAAGACACCTATCGGAATGTCACCGTATCGGTTAATTTATGGTAAACATTGTCACTTACCTATTGAACTGGAGCATAAAGCTTATTGGGTAATAAAGGAGTTCAATTATAATTTGAATACTATAGGAGAAAAATGATTATTACAACTTAATGAAATGGAAAAGATTAGAAATGAATCTTATGAAAATGCTAAAATTTATAAGGATAGAATGAAACTTACATGACAAAATGATTTCAAAGAAAATATTCGAGCCTGGACAAGAAATATTATTATTTAATGCTCATTTAAATCTTTTCCCTAAAAAATTAAAATCTAAATGGATGGGACCGCTTATAATTGAGAAAGTACACCCTTATGGAGTTGTGGATATTAAAGACCCCAAAACTGGAAAAGTATTTAAAGTTAACGGATTAAGACTGAAGCCTTATATAGGAAAAATGAAATTAAATTACAAAGAGGCTTATGAACTGAGTCTACCCGATTAATTCAATTAATTAGGTCGGGTTGACGACGTGAAACCAAGCACTTTATGGGAGGCAACCCATATTTATTAGTTTGAGTTTAATTATCGTTGTAAGGTTATACTTTAGTTTTGACTAAATTTGTATATAACTTCTAGAAATAAATAACTAACGAGTCTGTATTGGCTTAAGATAAACATTTTCTTGAGGTATATAGAAATTGGACTTGGACCACTCCATGATAAATGTGAGTAAAAAGGAGATCAAGTTAACCTTCGTTTGTGATTGTTTGTGATTTGAATTTTCGTAATTATGTGTGTGTGTTGATCATATTCGTTTATTAGACCTGTTTTTATGACCAAAACTTTGCAAAATTTAACGATAGGCAAATCAGAGTCTATCAAGGTTCCGGTGCCTAAGCGCCAGAATAACTGGCATACCGATGAATCTGGAGCCTTGGTGCCAGATTCTGGCGCCTAAGCACCTTGGTTGCAGATCGTGGAAAAACCAAATTTCTTTAGTTTTTCACACAAAATCTCTTTATTTATAGCCTATTTTTCATCCCTAATCCCATAAACACACTAATTTTGACCAGAGTAGTTCATTTTGGTGGAGTTAGGAAGGATTTGGAGGCCATGGATATAGTAAATTATGGAAATGAGGTAAGAGACAAATCTCCTAAAGATCCTCAGCCTTATTTTAATGGTTTTATTGTTGTTAGTTTGGATGAATAAGATTGAAGCAGAACTTCAAAGTATTGGTAATCGTCTCCTTGAGATGTACCACCAATACAAACACTTGGAATGACAAACCAAACTTCAATCTGAACACAAGACTGCCTATCAAGACGCTCAAGTAGAAATGTACACGAAGAACAAATGGATTGATGAAAAGATGGCTTTGGAATTTCCAAGGGCATTGGTGTTCTAACCCTTCGGTCCTAGCGAACTTCATTGCGAAAGAGATGGAAATTAAAGATCAGTGTTAAATAGATTCTATGTGTGTTTTAGTTGTGATTGAGTCTTACTTTAGTGTGTTGAATATCTAATGTGTGCATTTGCTTAAATTGTTCAAAGTGAGTTGTTTGATTTGAATGTTTGCTTTTAATATGTTGTTGATTGTGTTATTTATAAAACGATGAACCTTGATACAAGTCCTATACAGAAGATTGTTGAATTTGGAATGGATATTAGGATTTTGAATTGAAGAATTTGGATACATTTATGTGGTTCTATGCTATCACTTTAAATTGATTGTGAAAATATTTGGAGGTTATAAAATGGATTAATACTCTCATAAGAGTAATTAAGAGTCGAATTTGATAAGATTTGGTGGAAAATATTTAATTTAAATCAAATTTTTGGAAAGGCGAGTCTGGCGCCTAGGCGCTAGAATTCGGGGCCTAAACGCCGGTTCGGCCTGAACCTGAAAACTAATCATCTTAAACCCCCCCCCCCCAACACCATTTTTGAAGCCTAAGCTTCCTTCTCCATAGTATTTTCACAAAAAAACCACCTAGAGATCCCATTTAGAGCCTGATTTTCAAGTTTTTGGGCTTGAAATCACCCGATTTCTTCATCTCGAGGTCAGATCTACATTCTAAACTCATTATTTTTTATTTTTACCATGGATTTTTTTCTCATTAAGAAAAACTGAAAATTTGAGAAAAATTTTGATTTTTTATGATCAAATTCATGGATGTTTAAGCTATTTCAAGTTTGAAAAGCTTAAATTTGTTTATTTTCCTAGATCCGTGGAATTTATTTCACGTTTAGATGGCACCCAAATCTAAGCGAGGAAAGGAACGAGAAAACTTTGAACATAGCAAGTTTTTCACTGCTGTTGCACACTTTCGATATAATGATTTTGCTACGACTTGGAAGTTTATCTCAGAGCGAAGTTTCTATAATCCTGGAGGAAGAATTGAGGAGACAATCGTTGCACTCAACTAGCAACGATTTTGTTATTTCACTGTTGTTGTCGTTATCCCGGTGGTTAGAGAGTTTTATTCTAATTTCGTGGATGTGGAGGAATACGAGAATTTCATTCGAGGAGTTGGAGTAGGATTCACTCCTGAACGCATCAATATTTTTATGGCCTTCCGCCAAACATTGAGTGTTATTACTCAGGTTTACCTCCATCTGAGCAAGATTTGGACACGATCATTGCCTACCGGACTGATAGTACTGGAGCCTGGAAGACTCGGAATGAAAAAAAGGGTAAATTTTTCATCATCTAAGGTTAATGGTGTTTCCAAGGCATGGCACTACTTTATTTCTACTCGTCTCCTTCAATCCAATCATCTGAGTGAAGTTACCAGAGATAAAGCTATTCTAAACTACTGCATTTAAGAGAAGACGTCTATTGATGTAGGGAGCATTATTTATGATTCTGTTGAGGCTACTGCTCATTCTAGCACATCTATTGGACTTGGTTTTCCATCACTGATCTATTCTGTTTGTCAAAGTGCTGGAGTAGTTACTGAGCTTTCTGAAGAAAAGCTTAAGTCGACGAAGCCTATAGGAAGATAGAGTGTCAGCATTTATGATCTACTGCGAGGTAAGAGTTCTACTGCACCTGCTGGTTCATTACCTACTTCAGGTAGAGCTTCTGCTTGTAGACCATCTACTTCTGCTGAGCCATCATCTACATTTTGGGAAACCATGCATGATCAGTTCATAGAGCAGCAGCATGAGTTATTCTTAACTCACTGCAGAGTAGATACCATAGACAAGAAGATTGATTATATTTCTAAGTATACACAAAGAAAGAGTGATTATGATGCTAAATATTCAGAGTCTTTAGTGAGATTTCTGAAGGGTGAGCATGATGTGTTGACCTCATTTTTGATGAGGACTTCTCTTCTCTCTTTAGTACTTAGGATCTAGCCTTAGGCTTTCCCTTTGACTATCTTAGAGGATTAGAATTCGGACCCACCACTTAGAAACTCAAACCACTTCTTAACTCCCTGAAACTCCACAAACTTGACTATAGACCCCTAATCACCTAGAGGGTTGAAATCAAATGTGGAAGTTTAAAGGATGAGTTCTTATAGGGCTCTTTGGCCTTAGGACTACCCTGGGTGGCCTGGTTTGGTGAAGGGGCCGACTTACACATTGTTGACCTCATTTTTGATGAGGTCTTCTCTTCTTCTTTTTAGTACTTAGGATCTAGCCTTAGGCTTTTCCTTTGACTATCTTAGAGGACTAGAATTGGGATCCACCATCTAGAATTTCAAACCACTTCTTAACTCCCGCAAACTCCACAAACTCGATTGTAGACCCCTAATCACCTAGAGGGTTGAAATCGAAATGTGGAAGTTTAAAGGATGAGTTCCTATAGGACTCTTTGGCCTTAGGATCGCCCCTAGGTGGCTCGGTCCGGTGAAGGGCTGACTTACACACACCTACACTTATACACTACACTTTCACATGCCTCCTAAAACCACACCCATACCTAACTTGACCTCCCGACTCATGTAGGTGATTCACATGGATGGTCCTTAAACCCTAAGCCTTTGGGTAAGAGGGTTAGGAACAACATAGTGAATGCCTCAAATGAGTCCCTTCATGGCTCATGTGGGCTTGATATGACTTCATGGCTCAACCAAAATGATTTCATTCCACTCAAATTTACCCAATCTTTAATTTTCCAAATTTTCAATTTTTGACCCCGGGACCCTACACCCGCTTAACCTACCCAAAACCCTTAAAACTACCCAAATTTCTCAAAAAATTTCCAAATCACCTAAATTACCCAAGATTCCCCAAAATCAATCCCAAACATTTCCACATCACTCAAATTGATCATCCATACCCAAAAATATCAAAAATTCCAAAAATACCTCCCAATACCCTCCAAATACCCAAAATGCCCCCCTTGACCCAAAAATCCAAAAATTCATAAAATTTCCAGAAAATTCCAGAAAAATCTCAAATATTCCCAATTTCATTTTGTCCAACTACACCATGGGCCAATTTTGTCAATTTACCCTACTTTTGTCAAAACCCCCAATTTGACCCATTTTAACCCAAAGTGAATCCAATGTCAAACCAAACCTACCCAATTGACCCAAATTCTGGTCCAATTCAATTCTAAACTTCAATTCAACATTCCCAATACCAATCTAGACCAAATCCATGTCCAATTTAATTGACATTTGGATCCAATTTCACTTTTGGCCTTAAAGCCCAATTTGGACCCATGACCCAAACTTAGCTCAAACTCACCCAATTCAACTCCAATTAACCCCAAATCTTTTCTAAATCTTCCTTAGCATCCCCACAAGCAAAACACTAACATGATTTTCCCAAAATTTAGACCCAAACCCCACTCAAATTCAACCCAAAGCTAAAAGGCCCGATTTTGACCTAAACCCAAACCTAACCCAAATGAGCCCAAACCCCAAAATCAAAGCCCAACCAAAGTCAAAACCTCTTTGAAACACTCCCATAAACATTTCTCAACATTAATTTTACATCAATTTCAACCCTAGCCCAACATTGGCCCAAGTTAGCCCACTTTGACCTATATTGGCCCATTCACCTAAAGAGCCCAAATTCAACCCAATTCAAACCCAAATCACCCCCAATTTGCTTCAAGTCACTCATGAAACATCTATGAGCTAAACCCAACAATTATTTGGCCCAAGCCTTTACCAAAATTTCATCCCAAAATCCATTTTAAAATTCAAAAGCCCACTTTCCTAAACCATCTTAAAAGCCCATCTAAAACCATTTCAAAAAAGCCCAAAATCCACCCTAAAGCCCACATGACATCTCCATTTGCCATCCACTTAATTAAAGCCATTACCTAAGTCCTAAATTCATCATCAAATAATTCCAAATCAAGCCTCATGCCAAATCACCCCTAAATACAAAATTTTTTCTTAAATCCATTTCCATGAAATTGACTCCACTTTTCCCAAGCCAAAGGTGAGCCATGCAAGCCATGGACAAGCCACATGAAGCCATGGAAGGCTTGACATGTGATCAAGCCACTAATGGCAAAAGGAGGAGCCTCTTTTAAGCCCCCTTAAAAGGTTTTAACCCTTTTAATGCTTCACCTTAATCCATGTTTAATCAAAATATTCATGGATGGTGACTTCTCCACCCTTTCCTAGCTGATCCATCTGATCTTCCCTCAGCCCAAATCAGCCATGGGGAGGTGAACCAAGCCCAAAAGGTGGGTTGACCCATTTGGACCCAAAATGAGCTCATCCCCCATTCCATTTCAATTCAACTCCTTTACACATGTCCATGGCCGATTGATCTGCACAAACCTCCAGCCTCGACCTCCACGACCTTGAGGGTGACCCGACCACCGGCCGGCCGACCACCACGACGACGGGAAACCACCGGGCCGAGAGCTCACATGTGAGCCCAACTTGGAATTCTCACCTGCCGAGTTGCCCCATCCCAGATGGCCATTGGAGCTGTTCTTCTCTTGCCAAGAGCAGCTGATCCCAAGCCCTAACTCTCCCTGGGAGGCCCTCCACCCTCTCCTATTTAAACACCACCCCTCTCAGCCATGAGAGGGGCTAAAAAAAAAACCTTAAGGTAACTCTGCCAAAATTTTTCCAGACTACTCCCCATACACAGAGCACTTGATCCCCACTGAAATCACCCTGCCATTTCTTCTCTGTGAGCTCAATTTCAGAGTTGAAATCCAAGCCCATAACCAGGACACTTCTCCACAGTGAGCCAATCCCCAAATTGATTGGTTCTACACCTTCATCGGACCGAGGGAAGGTGTCCACCGACAAAAGCCCCATCTCCGAGGCCACCCGGTTGCTCCAGCCTCCAAGCTTTGTGATCGGCCGTGGTCGAAATCCTACCTAGGAAATTCACCGGACCAGGAGACTTCATCCGGAGCTTGCGGGATCCAATTGAAGGTGCAACAACCCTCGGATCGAAGCCACACTTCTCCGAGCAAAGGTATGGCCTCACTCTTCTTCCCGAGCTTCTGAACATTCTCCATTTCTATTGTGTAAATTTCATCCCACATAAACCGTATGGATGTGTTCGTCTTCTCAAGACGAATCCATAGAGCATAAGAACATGAAAATCCATTGAGTATCGAGTGAGATCTTAGGGATTTAGTGTGGACGGCTCTCGGGTGAGGACGCTCGGGGACGATTAACGGATGCCGTCCATTCAATACACGCGCGGACGGACGGCTCAGATGGCGTCGGACCAGGAGACGGTACGGGAACCGCGGGGCCCGGGCTGCTGACTCAAGCGGCGGCGTCGAATGAGAGCTCGACGCGTGTGCGTTCGGAGATGCCGAGGATGACGCGGCGTCGCGTGGATAAATAGAAAATTAGGGGTATTTTCTATTTATTTAATTCCCTAAACTTCAAAAATTCGTAACTTTGTGTAGAAAAATCATAAAAATAAAATAAAAATACCCTCTTGCTCGGTGAACGAGAGGAGAATAATGTGGAAAAGAAATCATTTAATTTCATCAAGTATTTTATTTTTAATAATTTATTTACTCTCTGCATATTTTTAATTCTCCATGCATGTATACAATTCACCATGGCATGAGACCATAGGGCTTTTGAAGCCTCCGAATTTGGGAACATTCCCTGAATTTTCCAAAGTCAGAGGCCATCCCTATGAAAAGTTATTGATTTTTCAAATTCATGTTACTGTTTTGAGTATTTTAAATCCAATAAATAGCATATTGTGAAATAAATTCTAGAAAAATTTGGTGATGTTCCTTATGACCAGAGGAAGCTAGAAAAAATAGGTTTTGAGTTAGTTCATTTAAAACAACCCTAATTGGCTTAAACACCCAAAATGAACCTCTAATTAATTAGAGCTAACCATACATCAAATTGACCTGAAATCAATTCTCCACTGACCTTTAGGATCAGAGGAACCCACCATAAAAATTTGAGGTCAATTGGACTTGGTTAGCCCTACTAATAGAGTGGATTAAGCCATTTAGCCATTTTAAACTTTAAAAATTCATAACTTTCAAAATATCTTTCAAAAATTCACCAAATTGGTTTTGTAGCCTCTCTGATATTAGGGGAATTAAAGAAAATTAAAATTTTAATTTTCTAAAAAAGTTGATTTTTAATATTATTTTAATATTTTTAATAATTAAAAAATAATAAAAATCACAAAAATAATAAAATTTACCAAAATGTCACATTTTGAATTTTAATCACTTAGGAAGAAACCCCATATTTTTCTTAGGTCTATTTAGTGAGATATTAAATTTTAAAGCTCTAGGGTAATTTTAAAATTAAAAAAATGTATTTTCTAGCATTTTCACTAAAATAATTATGATAAATCATAGAAAAATCAGAAAATTGCAAAATTTGATTCTCTGATTTCCTTGATATCAGAGAGATTTTTGAAAAATATAAAATTCATTTTTCAACATTTATTTTATTTTAAATTAATTAACACTCCAAAACTTAAAATAATTATAATAAAAATAATATAATTCAAAAAATCACCAAAATTGGTCCAAGTGGTCCCCTAGTCGTTAGGAATGTCCCCTAATTTTCTTAAGGACTGAAACTTTCCCTTGGTCATGTTATTAAATTTTTCTTGGAAATCTTTATTTTCTACCAAAAATAATTATATGAATAAATTAAATACAGAAAAATCACATTTTCTCCTCTCATGTCTTTATTGACATATGAGTGAAGTCACATAAAAATTTCAAGTTCATTTGAGTTCAATCTAGTGAGTTATGAAATTATTAAGCTTAAAGGGTAAAGTGGTAATTAAAATTTTAATCCTTAATTAAAATTTTAGGTTTAATAAAAAATTAATAGGTAAAATATTTGATCCTAATCTGATTTGGATGATTGAAATTTAAATAATAAAAGGGTAGAAATCCATTTAACAATTTAAAATAATTGAAATAAACCTTAATTAAATAATTGATTAAATTTGGAAGAATAATAAAATTGGAATTATTAAAATAGGGATATTATTAGGAAGAGATTTATTCTTTAATTTAAAAATCCCTAAATTAATCATCTCATTAATATTCAATTCTTAATTAAAATGATAACTCAAATTCAAAATATTAAAAGACTTAATCATTAAACTAAAATTAAATTATTAAACTCTTTTAAAATTTCAATTAAAATTAAAAATAAAATTAAATTAAAAATAAAATTAAAAATTAAATTAAATTAAGTAAATTAAATTGAATTAAATTAAATTAAATTAAATTAAAATTAAAAGTTGAATTAAATTAAAGATTAAATTAAATTAAATTAAATAAACAAATTAAATTAAATTAAATGAATAAAATAAATTAAATTAAATTAAATAAATAAAATCAAATTAAATTAAGTTAAATTAAATTAAATAAAATTAAATTAAATTAAATTAAATTAAATTAAATTAAATTAAATTAAATTAAAGGAAATTAAATCAAATTAAATTAAAATTAAATCAAATCAAATTAATTTAATCTAACATCAAATCAAACTAAATTGAATTAAATTGAATTAAATTAAATTAAAACTCAATTAAATAAAATTAAATTAAATTAAGTTGAGTTAAATATAACATCACCAAAGACATAAAGAATTCAAAATAAATCTAAAATAACTTGAACACTATTCCAAATTAATTGAAATTAAACTAAATCACGAACCATTTGAATACCAATTTACCCTCGAAAACTTTGGTTATCCTAACTCCTAAACAGGATATTAAATGAAATGTTACTTCACTTATAGTACATTCAAACATCCTAGTTCACTGAGTAAGATAATAACAAAACTTAACTAAACCTCGGACGATTAATTCATTTGTGTAATTGAATTCATTTGGACTTAAAACAATCCTAGAAATATTGAAAATATGTTTAAGATTCTTCTTAAGCACTTCCTCAATATGATAGGATATTTATAAGAACAATTGAATTCAATTGTTCTTTGATGAAGAAAATCGTCCTCAAACCAAAACACAAAGTCCTAGACGTCATAGGAAATGACTAGCTATAGGATTAGGAACTTGGTAGAAAACCATAACCCTTCCCTTAGCTTTACCTAGGAACTTGCTTAAATATTCTAATTGTGTTTTAAGTGCAGCTTGGAATGACGGGAAGACCCTCCAGGTACGCTTTTATTTTATTGCAATTTACTTTCTTGCAATTTACATTATTGCAATTTATTTAACCGCATTGCACTTACTTTTCTTGCATGATAAACAATTGTTGCATGAAAACCCACACCTTTAGGATAGTCCCTAAAACTGAAACCAAAACTAAGTTAAAAGCCATTGCAAGATAAAATTCACCGCAACAACATTTCAAAATATAAAACAACTCAAAATTTAATCACAAACAGAACACAAAACTACAATTACAATTAAATTAAAACGTCTCGTTGGATGATCGGGAATACCCAGATGATGTAACCTACGTGTTGCTAACGGGATTTCCCACGGTCTAAATGAAAGTGTGGAACTCATTCGGTTGAGTTTAGCAAATTCATCTGGACTAAGTGAATCCGATAAAAATAATGATGCCGGAAGGATGGAACCGTGGGATCTTAACCGGTGTCATTATAATCAACTTTAAGATTTGTTTTAATTAAGATTTTCTCTAAACCAAAACACTTTTCTCATCCCCTGATTTATGACTTCTAAAACTAAAACTCTGCAACAACAAGGAGCTCGGAGCATGGTGGGCAGCACGGCCATCGTCATCAGCAAAACTCGGATCTACTTCAGCAAAACTTTCCTAGAATTAAATAACAAAGCCATAGGACTTCGAGGTAGTTTGCCTAGTGCAACATAAATCCTCAACTCTTCGTTAGGCATTTACCTTGTAAATTAAGCCCTAACCGGTCTTAGGATTCCGAGGTAGTCGTCTGATACGACATAAACCCTCACATCTTCAAGGCTATTTGTATGATTCTGTCATATAAATATAAGCCCTAATTAATTAAAATTGACAAGATTGAAATTCTAAATAAACATTAGGACTTTCCTAAATCCAAGCCAAACAATAGGATAGTCGGGAAATTACCGAAGTTCACTTCGAATCCGTAATTTCTCCTACCTTTCGTCCTTTGAATTCTCAAAACAAAATGTTCTAAACTTGATCCATTCCCTATTGAAATTCGAAAATTCAATCCTTTGAAAACTTAAACTTTGAAATTCTTGAGAGCAGAATTATTGATTATTATCGAGAGTTTTCTTAGGTGATTCCCGTCACTTAAGATGTAATTAACTATAGGGGCTTGCCCTTATAGGGAATTTTAAAGAACCCCTGTCGGCATATTTTTAGGTTGTGTGTTTTATTTTGAAAAGGGGTCGCCTAACGTAGTTGTCGGCGAATTTTTAATTTAATTTAAATAAATAATTTTGAAAAGTAGTTTTTGATTTTGAAAATAATTTTAAATTTGAAGGTTTTAAGATATGAGATTAAACCGATCTCACATCCCAAATAGTTTATATAAACGAGCACCGCGCCATAAACCGTGTATCTATCCCTAAGGATAGACACACTGCTTGATGGTGGGGCTCGATTAAATAAACTAGAAGATTTGTGATATCCGTTTGGTCCGCGAACCAATTTTATAAGCCGACAAATTCCCCTGCTTAAAATGAAAGCATTAAACGAGGGTTTATATTACTCAGGTTCTTTAAAATTCCCTATAAGGGCAAGCCCCTATAGTTAATTACATCTTAAGTGATGGGAATCACCTAAGAAAACTCTCGATAATAATCAATAATTCACGCTCTCAAGGATTTCAAAGTTTAAGTTTTCAATGGATTGAATTTTGGAATTTCAATAGGGAATGGATCAAATTTGGAACATTTTGTTTTGGGAATCCAAAGGAAGAAAAGTAGGAGAAATCACGGATTCGAAGCGAACTTCGGTAATTTCCCGACTATCCTATTGTTTCGCTTCGAGTTTAGGAAAGTCCTAATATTTATTTAATTGTTTTGACCTTGCCAATTTTAATTAATTAGGGCTTATATTTGTATGATAAAATCAAACAAATAGCCTCGAAGATGTGAGGGTTTATTGTCGTACCGGACGACTACCTCGGAATCCTAAGACCGGTTAGGGCTTAATTTGCAATGCAAGTGCCTAACGAAGAGTTGAGGATTTATGTTGCACTAGGCAAACTACCTCGAAATCCTATGGCTTTGTTATTTAATTCTAGGAAATTTTTGTTGAAGTAGACTCAGGTTTTGCTGATGACGATGGCCGTGCTGCCCACCATGCTCCGAGCTCCTTGTTGTTGCAGAGGTTCAATTTTAGAAGTCATAAATCGGGGATGAGAAAAGTGTTTTGGTTTAGAGAAAATCTTAATTTCCAAGTGTTTTCAATATTTTAATTAAAACAAATCTTAAAGTTGATTATAACGACACCGGTTAAGATCCCACGGTTCCATCCTTCCGGCATCATTATTTTTATCGGATTCACTTAGATCCAAATGAATTTGCTAAACTCAACTGAATGAGTTCCACACTTTCATTTAGACCGTGGGAAATCCCGTTAGCAACACGTAGGTTACATCATCCGAGGTATTCCCGATCATCCAACAGGACGTTTTAATTTAGTTGTAATTGTAGTTTTGTGTTCCGTTTGTGATTAAATTTCGAGTTGTTTTATATTTTGAAATGTTGTGGAGGTGAATTTTATCTTGCAATGACTTTTAATTTAGTTTTGGTTTCAGTTTTAGGGACTATCCTAAAGGTGTGGGTTTTCATGCAACAGTTGTTTATCATGCAAGAAAAGTAAGTGCGATGCGATTAATGAAAATGCAGTAATGTAAATTGCAAGAAAGTAAATTGCAATAAAATAAAAGCATACCTGGAGGGTCTTCCCGTCATCCCAAGCTGCACTTAAACATAATTAGAACATTTAAGCAAGTTCCTAGGTAAAGCTAAGGGAAGGGTTATGGTTTTCTACCAAATTCCTAATCCTATAGCTATTCATTTCCTATGACGTCTAGGTTCCTTGTGTTTTTGTTTGAAGACGATTTTCTTCATCAAAGAACAATTAAATTCAATTGTTCTTATAAACATCCTATCACATTGAGAAAGTGTTTAAGAAGAATCTTAAACATCTTTTCAATATTGCTAGAATTGTTTTAAGTTCAAATGGATTCAATTACACAAATGAATTAATCGTCCAAGAATCTCAAGTTTTGTTATCTTGCTCAGTTAACTAGGACATTTGAATATCCTATAGGTGAAGTAACATTTCATTTAATATTCTATTTAGGAGTTATGATAACTAAAGCTTTTGAGGGTAAATTGGTGTTCAAATGGTTTGTGATCTAGTTTAATTTCAATTAATTTGGAATAGTGTTCAAGTTATTTTAGATTTATTTTGAATTCTTTATGTCTTTGGTGATGTTATATTTAATTCAACTTAATTTAATTTAATCTTTAATTTAATTTAATTTAATTTAATTCAATTTAGTTTGATTTGATGTTACATTAAATTAATTTGATTTGATTTAATTTTAATTTTAATTTGATTTAATTTAATTTAATTTTAATTCATTTAATTTAATTTTTAATTTGGTTTAACTTAATTTAATTTGGTTTTATTTATTTAATTTAATTTAATTTAATTCATTTAATTTACTTTAATTTGTTTATTTAATTTAATTTAATTTAATTTAATTTAATTCAACTTTTAATTTTAATTTAATTTAATTTAATTTAATTCAATTCAATTTACTTAATTTAATTTAATTTTTAATTTAATTTTATTTTTAATTTTAATTGAAATTTTAAAAGAGTTTAATAATTTAATTTTAGTTTAATGATTAAGTCTTTTAATATATTTTAAATTTGAGTTATCATTTTAATTAAGAATTGAATATTAATGAGATAATTAATTTAGGGATTTTTAAATTAAAGAATAAATCTCTTCCTAATAATATCCCTATTTTAATAATTCTAATTTTATTATTCTTCCAAATTTAATCAACTATTTAGTTAAGGTTTAATCATTTTAAATTGCTTAATGGGTTTCTACCCTTTAATCATTTAAATTTCAATCATCCAAATCAGATTAGGATCAAATGTTTTACTTATTAATTTTTTTATTAAACCTAAAGTTTTAATTAAGGGTTAAAATTTTAATTACCATTTTGCCCTTTAAGCTTAATAATTTCATAACTCACTAAATTGAACTCAAATGAACTTGAAATTTTTATATGACTTCACTCATATGTCAATAAAGACATGAGAGGAGAAAATGTGATTTTTCTGTATTTAATTTATTTATATAATTATTTTTGGTGGAAAATAAAGATTTCCAAGGAAAATTTAATAACATGACCAAGGGAAAGTTTCTGTCCTTAAGAAAATTAGGGGACATTCCTAATGACCAGAGGACCACTTGGACCAATTTTGGTGATTTTTTTGAATTATATTATTTTTATTATAATTATTTTAAATTTTGGAATATTAATTAATTTAAAAATAAAAAAAATGTTGAAAAATGAATTTTATATTTTTTAAAAATCTCTCTGATATCAAGGAAATCAGAGAATTAAATTTTATAATTTTCTGATTTTTCTATGATTTTTTATAATTATTTTAGTGAAAATGCTAGAAAATACATTTTTTTAGTTTTAAAATTACCCTAGGGCTTTAAAATTTAATATCTCACTAAATATACCTAAGAAAAATATGGGGTTTGTTCCTAAGTGATTAAAATTGAAAATGTGACATTTTGGTGAATTTTTTATTTTTGTGATTTTTATTATTTTTTAATTATTAAAATATTAAAATAATATTAAAAATCAACTTTTTTAGAAAATTGAAATTTTAATTTTCTTAAATTCCCCTGATATCAGAGAGGCTCCAAAACCAATTTGGTGAATTTTTAAAAAGTATTTTGAAAGTTATGAATTTTTAAAGTTTAAAATGACTAAATGGCTTAATCAACCCAATTAGTAGGGCTAACCAAGTCCAATTGTCCTCAAATTTTTATGGTGGGTTCCTCTGATCCTAAAGGTCAGCGAAGAATTAATTTCAAGTCAATTTGATGTATGTTTAGCTCTAATTAATTAGAGATCCATTTTGGGTGTTTAAGACAATTAAGGTTGTTTTAAATGAACTAACTCAAAACCTATTTTTTCTAGGGTCCTCTGGTCATAAGGAACATCACCAAATTTTCCTAGAATTTATTTCACAACATGCTATTTATTGGAATTAAAATACTCAAAACAGTGACATGAATTTGAAAAATCAATAACTCTTCATAGGGATGGCCTCGACTTTGGAAAATTCAAGGAATGTTCCCAAATTCGGAGGCTTCAAAAGCCCTATGGTCTCATGCCATGGTGAATTGTATACATGCATGGAGAATTAAAAATATGCAGAGGGTAAATAAATTATTAAAAAAAATACTTGATGAAATTAAATGATTTCTTTCCCACATTATTCTCCTCTGTTCACTAAGTAAGAGGGTATTTTTATTTTATTTTTTTGATTTTTCTACACAAAGTTATGAATTTTTCTATTTATCCACGCGGCGCCGCGTCAACCTCGGCAGCTCCGAACGCACACGCGTCGCGCTCCCATTCGACGCCGCCATCTGAGTCAGCAGCCCGGGCCCCGCGGTTCTCGTACCGTCTCCTGATCCGACGCGATCTTGGCCGTCCGTCCGCGTGTGTATTGAATGGACGGCATCCGTTCATCGTCCCCAAGTGTCCTCACCCGAGAGCCGTCCACACTAAATCCCTAATATCTCACTCGATACTCAATGGATTTTCATGTTCTTATGCTCTATGGATTCGTCTTGAAGAAACGAACACATCTATACGGTGATCATGCATTGAAATTAAAGCATTTGAAATGGAGAATCTCCAGAAGCTCGGGATGAAGAATTAGCTCATACCTTTGCTCAGAGAAGTGTGGCTTCGATCTGAGGGTTGTTGCACCTTCGATTGGATCCCGGCAAGCTCCGGATGAAGTCTCCTGGTCCAGTGAATTGTCTAGGTGGGATTTCGACCAAGCCCGATCACAAAGCTTGGAGGCTGGAGCAACTGGGTGGCCTGGAGATGGGGCTTTTGCTGGTGGACACCTTCCCTTGGTCTGGTGAAGGTGTAGAACCAATCAATTTGGGGATTGGCTCACTGTGGAGAAGTGTCCTGGTTTTGGGATTAGATTTCAACTCTGAAATTGAGCTCACAGAGAAGAAATGGCAGGGTTATCTCAGTGGGGATCAAGTGCTCTTTGTATGGGGACGAGTCTGGAACAATTTTGGCAGAGTTTCCTTAAGGTTTGTTTCAGCACCTCTCATGGCCGAGAGGGGTGGTGTTTAAATAGGAGAGGGTGGAGGGCCTCCCAGGGAGAGTTAGGGCTTGGGATCAGCTGCTCTTGGCAAGAGAAGAACAGCTCCAAAGGCCACTGGGGATGGGGCAGCTCAGCAGGTGAGAATTCCAAGTTGGGCTCACATGTGAGCTCTCGGCCATAGTGTTTTCCGGCGACCTGGTGGCTGGCCGGCCAGGCATTGGTCACTCTCAGGGTCAGGAGATCTAGGGCTTGAAGTTGGTGAAGGCAATTGGGCTTGGACATGTGTAAAGTGTTTGAATCAAAGTAGAATGGGGTAAGGGTATATTTTGGCTCAAATTGGTCAAATGCATGGATTGGGCTAGGTGCACCTTCCCATGGCTAGTTTGAGGCTGAAGATAAAGTGGTTTAGGTCAGCTTAATTAGTGGGGAAGGGTCACCATCCAAGTACAATTAAGTTTAAGCATGGTTTAGTGGAGTCATGGAAGTGGCTAAATCACCCTTAAGGGAATCATTAAAGGACTCCCTCCTTTTGCCAAAAATGACATGGTGATGTGCAAAGTGGCTGCCATGGATTGCATATGGCTTGTGCATGGCTTCATGGCTCCATTTGGCTTGGGAAAAGGTTGGGTCAATTTCATAAAAATGGATTTTAGGAATTTTTGGTAATTTGATGGAAATTTGTATGAGACTTGATTTGGAATGATTTGATGATGAATTTAGGACTTAGGGATGATTTTAATTGAATGGATGATGTAGAGAAATATCATGTGGGCTTTGGGACCAATCTTGGGCCTTTGGATGTGGTGAAGGATGGGCTTTTAAAATGGTTTAGGAAAGTGGGCTTTTGAATTTTAAAATGGATTTTGGGATGAAATTTTGTAAAGAGGTTGGGCCAAATAATTGTTGGGTTTAGCTCATGGATGTATCATGAGTGACTTGAAGCAAATTGGGGGTGATTTGGGTTTGAATTGGGTTGAATTTGGGCTCTTTAGGTGAATGGGCCAATATAGGTCAAAGTGGGCTAACTTGGGCCAATGTTGGGCTAGGGTTGAAATTGATGTAAAATTAATGTTGAGAAATGTTTATGGGAGTGTTTCAAAGATGTTTTGATATTGGTTGGGCTTTGATTTTGGGGTTTGGGCTCATTTGGGTTAGGTTTGGGTTTAGGTCAAAATTGGGCCTTTAAGCTTTGGGTTGAATTTGAGTGGGGTTTGGGTCTAAATGTTGGGAAAATCATGTTAGTGTTTTGTTTGTAGGGATGTTAAGGAAGGTTTAGAAAAGATTTGGGGTTAATTGGAGTTGAATTGGGTGAGTTTGGGTTAGGTTTGGGTCATGGGTCCAAATTGGGCTTTAAGGCCAAAAGTGAAATTGGATCCAAATGTCAATCAAATTGGACTTGGATTTGGTCTAGATTGGTGTTGGGAATGTTGAATTGAAGTTTAGAATTGAGTTGGACCAGCATTTGGGTCAATTGGATAGGTTTGGTTTGACATTGGGTTCACTTTTGGTTAAAATGGGTCAAATTGGGGGTTTTGACAAAAGTAGGGTAAATTGACAAAATTGGCTCATGGTGTAGTTGAACAAAATGAAATTGGAAATATTTGGGATTTTCTGGAATTTTCGGGGAATTTTCTGAATTTTTGGATTTTTGGGTCAAGAGGGGTATTTTGGGTATTTGGAGGGTATTGGGAGGTTTTCTTGGAATTTTTTGTATTTTTTGCTGTAAATGATCAATTTTAGTGGTATGGAAATGTTTAAGATCAATTTTGAGGAATTTTGGGTGATTTAGGAATTTTGGAGATTTTGAGCTATTCAGGGTTTTTGGTAGGTTAGGAGGGTCCGGGTCCCGGGGGCCAAAAACTGAAATTTTGAAAAAATTAAGATTAATCAAATTTAAGTAACATGGAATCGTTTAGGTTGAGCCATGAAGCCATATTAAGCCCATATGAGCCATGAGAGGACTCATTTGAGGCATCCACTATGTTGTTCCTAACCCTCTTAGCCAAGGGCTTAAGGGTTAAGGACCATCCATGTGAATCACCTACATGAGTCAGGAGGTCAAGTTAGGTATGGGTGTGGTTTTAGGAGGTGTGTGAAAGTGTAGTGTATAGGTGTAGTGTGTGTGTAAGTCAGCCCCTTCACCGGACCGGGCCACCTGGGACGGGTCGTAAGGCCAAAGAGTCCTATAGGAACTAATCCTTTAAACTTCTACATTTGATTTCAACCCTCTAGGTAATTAGGGGTCTACAGTCAAGTTTGTGGAGTTTGTAGGGAGTTAAGAAGTGGTTTGAATTTCTAAAAGGTGGGTCCCAATTCTAGTCCTCTAAGATAGTCAAAGGAAAAGCCTAAGGCTAGATCCTAAGTACTAAAGGGAAGAAGAGAAGACCTCATCAAAAATGAGGTCAACAAACCCAGGTAATATAAACCCTCTTTAATGCTTTCATATTAAGTAGGGGAATTTGTCGGCTTATAAAATTGGTTCGCAGACCAAATGGATGTCACAAATCTTCTAGTTTATTTAATCGAGCCCCACCATCAAGCAGTGTGTCTATCCTTAGGGATAGATACACGGTTCGTGGTGCGGTGCTCGTTTATATAAACTATTTGGGATGTGAGATCGGTTTAATCTTATATCTTAAAACCTTCAAATTTAAAATTATTTTCAAAATCAAATACTACTTTTCAAAATTATTTATTTAAACTAAATTAAAAATTCGCCGACAACTTCTGTTAGGCGACCCCCTTTTCAAAATAAAAACACACAACCTAAAAAATAAGCCGTACAAATTTCTGGCGACTCCGCTGGGGAAAATTTCTCTCTCCATTATAATCAGATAATTCTGCTTTCAAAAATCGGTAGTGCATCCATGTCCTTAATGGATCAAGCTACCCTTCTTTCCGTTGGAATACTATGTTCATTTCTACCGTGAACAAGTATAGCCAACATTCTCTCGGATTTAGGAGCCACTGTTTAGACACCCCTAAACAGAGAGGTTCCGAGATCCTTTTACCTCATTTCTGAGGTGGGGTGGACCCCCAATAGGTGTTAGATAGGAGTGATCCTTCGAGTCGAGAAGTCTTGCATAAGACTTTCTTCTCCTTTCCAACTCTGAATCGGATTCCTTACCTTCTCTACACCTTTGAACATTTCGTTCTAAACAAACAAACCCTTTTAATGAATAACTCTTTTAACAAATAACCCCTTCTTATAAATACATGAACAAGAATGAGTTCGGACTCTTTTCAATTCCTTTCTTTTCGTCCTAAAGAAAAGAAGCATAACTCGGACCGACAACCGAATCTACCCTGTGAAATGGAAGCCCCAAAGCTGATTTTCTCCTTCACCAATGGACTGGACTTCGCTGTTTATAAGGATGAGCTGCCCGACAATGGGATCATCCGATTTGGACAAGGATTTGAAAACACGAATGTCAAGATCACCGACGTTTCCCTCTTTGCACTGACAAACAAGGTATCTGAAGCTAAGAAGACGCTGATTGAGTTCAACCTTAGGTCGACTCAAGAGTTTCCTCCCCTGCAAAAGATCCCGACTGAGAGGAGTACTGCTGTCCGCAGGAGGACTGTCCTTACTACCCCCACTGGTCTAGTTGTTTCTGCACCTACCCCGACTTCTGCCAAATTAAAGGGGAAAGAAATCCAGAATTATGGTAAACCCGTTACCGTGGAGGGTACAGATCTTTCTGTGAGACCTTCTGTTTTCAAAATCGGGTCCAGCTCAAGAATTCCATCACTGACAAGGACCCAAAGAAGAAACAGAAGTAGAAGGATCGCTAGAGAAGCCAGAGCTGCTGAAATTGCTTTCCTGGAGGAAATCCCGAAGCTGCTCGAATATACACCGTTGCTCGAATATACACCGCTGCCTGAATACATACCACTTTTGGGAGGAAGCAGGTTCTATCCCCTCCGTCGCAGAGGATGAAGAAAATGTTCGCAAGATTGCTCCCGCATTGCCTCAGCCCGCATATTACAACGATAGCCGCAAGAAAAGGACTAGAACTACGTCGTTTGCTCGACTGCAAACTTTGATGAGAAGTTAGCAAAGAAGGAAAAGTGCCCCTTATCGGAGATTCTACGAAGGATGGGGCGGGTGCCAGTCAAATACCGTCTTGGACCCCGAGTAGAACCCGCCATCATGGCAGAAAAGCCAAGTAAAAGAATGAAGGCTAGTCCGCCTGTCGTCGTCTCAGGATTACAGATTAGGGAGGATACCACCTTCCATCATTTGGGTCGACGGACCATCTGGTCCTAGACCTTCTGCTGCTAGAAGGATGGTATGGCATCCCACTACTGGGCAGTTAAGATTGAAACAACAGCCCGAGAAAGAAAGTCTCGCCAGGAGACTTGAATCTGAAGAAAGTGCTACTGCGATAAAGGGGACTCGTGAGAAGGGGACCCGGCAGCTATCGCACGACAACCGCGAGGACGCACAGAACAGCCCGCTAGAAGATGCTATGGAAAAGTTGAGAACTGATATCCGACGATTAGCAAAAGAAAGAGAAGAGAAATTCGGAGACGAGATTGATTCATCGGAATTCATGGACGACGAATATGCAGAAATCAACATGGTCGAAACACGAGCTTCATCAGCTTCACAAGGTGCTCCTGCAGCCGCAGAAAGAGAGGATCCAGAAGTGATGAGAAGGCAGCTTCAAGAGAAAGACGACACGATCGCCCAAATGGCGAAAAGGATGGAAGAGATGGCTGTAGCTCTAGCCACTCTCCAGAGTCAAGTGCAACCACAAAGAGAGACACCCCCAGAGGTCATTCACATTGAAGACGGAGGAAAGGAGATTACATCCATCAACGGGGATGATCGGCGAAAAGGATACGACACAAAGTATGATCCCCGAAAAGGATATCAAGAACTTGGTGGAACAGCGAGTGCGAGAAGCCTTAGCACAATCAAAGAGCGGGACATCCATTCGGACGGGTAGACCTTACCCGGAAGAATTCGACGCTGTCCGAGTACCCAAAGGCTTCGTACCACCTCCGTTCAAGACCTTCGATGGAACCGGGAACCCCGAACAGGTATGTTGCGCACTTTCGTGCCGATTTGTTGCAATGCCGGTGGGAGCGATGCACTACTCTTCCGACGGTTCGTCGACAGCTCGTCGTGGATCGCCTTCGACCGGTATGCGGGATTACCAAATAGCTCGGTGAAGACGTTCTCGGAACTAGAGAACCTCTTCATCAAGCGATTCGCCAGAGCTCAGCACCACATCACTATAGGTGATTTAGTGGTAGAGAAACAAAAGCCGAACGAAACTTTGGTGGATTACATACTTCGATGGAGGAACTTAAGTATGAAGTGTGAACCACAATTACAAGAACAACATGCAGTCGACATCTTACTTAAAAGCATTCACGGCCCGATAGCACTTCTCCTCAAAGGATTCACTATTAAGACTTTCGAGAAGTTGTTAAGCAAGGCCGGGAGCTTGCAAGAAGAGGCAAAGCAATTAAGTTTCGCCGACAAGACGGACAAGCAAAAGCCTGTGAAGACTTTCGAAAAGAAATCCGGGATCGTTGCAGCAGTCGACAAAGGCAAGCAACCGATACAAATATCGTCCGAACGGCTGCAACAACCTCAACGAATTACCGACGAACCCGACCCAGCTATCGAGTCATCTCCACGAGTATGAACAACCGCCTCGTCCGCAACGTACATTAAGGGAGCTTCGAGCGGGGAATATCCATTCAAGAATGAAGCAGTGCCGAAAATGTTCCGTAGTCTGATGAAGACTCCAGATTTCCAGCTTCCAGAGCCTAAAAGACCAGAGGAAGTCAACAAGAAAGGTGATCCCAACTTTTGCCCCTACCACCGGATGCTTGGGCACAAGATAGAAGATTGCATTACCTTCAAAAGTTGGCTCAATGACAACCTTTTGAAAAGGAATATAACGATCCCGAAGGAGTACATGAAGGAACCCCAGAAAGGAGGTTCCGTCAATGTTATCTCAACTGATCCCATCATTCCGATAGATCCCTATACGACTGACGATGGATGGACTACTGCTTGGACAAGGTCTTCGAAAAGATTTTAGACGAGCATCCAAACCGCTTCGGTCCGAGCTTCAATTCGAGTTCGAGACTTGTTAAGTCGGCACTATCACTTGCGATAGAAGAACCACCTCAACAAGAGACGATTGAAGAGAAGAAGAAGATCGACGAAGAAGAGAGGACCGAGACTCCTAAGGCATAGGCGATCCTAGGATAGTTGTTTCGATTCGGGGGAGAAATCCCTCGAACCTCGACTCCGTATGATTATCCGCTCACTTCGGTGGGATCATATAATGATAAGGGTGATGGCGTTGGCTACGTTTTGATCGTTTCTAACGATTACGTAACTAGCGACAATCCGGACATCGATTTCGATACCAACGACAATTCTCAAATCATACACAATCTCGACGATCAAAATAACGAAGAAGACATCCATCAAGGAGGCTACGAGAGTTCAACAAGCAACGAATCTATCTGCGATTTTCGAGGAGCTCCAGTCACAATAGAGTTAGAGCCTTCAGACTCTGAAGCTAATCCGGAAGGGCCTGTCGTTCCGATTCAGGAAGAAACACCAGCAAGCTCAACACTAGATTCAGAAGAAATTACAGAAGTCAACTTAAGAAGTGGAAGAGTTCTACCTCCGAGAATGGGTCCAAAGGACAAAGGAAAGCAGGTGGTTGTTCAAGAAGAACCAACCCCAGCGAAGAAATACCCATTCAGAAGAAGCCGAGACACATGGAAATAAAGTGGACTACAACGTGCTAGCCCATCTTAGGAAACTACCGGCCAAACCGAGCATCTACGATGCTCTCATCTTATCAAAGGAGATGAGAGAAGCTCGATCAAGGCCTTACTTGATCCGAGAATTTGCTTAGCTCAAATGGCCGGAGATTCCTTAGATGAGGTTTGCTCGTTAAAGGAACAACGAGGTGTCACCTTCACGGACAATGACCTACTACTTGGGACAACGAGACCACAACCGACCGTTGTACATTTCAGTTACAATTGGGAAGTTTACACTCTCCAGAGTATTGGTGGATCCAGGAGCATCAATAAATATAATGAGTCTTCGAACGCTAGCATACTTGGAAATTGATGCTCGTGAACTCGAAGCGGACAAAATGTTATTAAGAGGATTCAACCAGAAAGGAGAAAGAGCCCTCGGATCGATAACTCTACTAATGAAGACCGGTGACTTAGCAAAGACAACCGCAAAATTTCACATAATTGATTCTGAAACATCGTTCAACGCTCTACTGGGCCGACCATGGATACATGAAAACGGGATGGTACCATCATCTCTACATCGGTGCATCGAATACTATGATGGAGGGAACAGGTGCATCAAAGGTGACTTACAACCATTCTCAGTACATGAGATTGGAATCCATGAAGACGCAGCTTATTATGCACCACCGAAGAAAACAATCTTCTCCAGAGATACCATGACAAATAAAGCAAAGAAAGTTCGGGACAACGAAGAACCTGAAGTTCTAGTCCAACAGTCACTCACCACTCCCTTCCGGCGAGATGGTGAAGGTTTCTCCACAACTCGCATCCGAGGTCGAGGCCGGGGATGAGGCCGTGGTAAAGACGTTAGGACAGTTGGACAGAGGAAACCAGTCATCAATGTTGATTGGGAAGACAGTTCTGAAGAAGAAAAAAAGATTAAACAAGAAGCAGCGACAATAAGTAAGAAGAAGCCGCAATTCAAAATCTCTCTCGAAGATGAAAAGAATGAAGAATACAAATCGATGTACGAGAAGATTAATCACTATGTACATACTATGGCCCTAACCCCGATCCATTCTAACAAGATCGAGGGTATGGTGGTCAAAGAGGTACGTAGTAGCGATGCAAAGCCAATCAAATTCTACCGTGGTACTTCTTCCTCCAAAACTGAAAATAATGTACAATTTGAAGATGTCACTTCATCAGAATTAATGGAATTACCTTTTGAGTGGTACTCTCCCTGTATTAAAAATTTAATTCAACGTGGTTTCTTACCTCGACAATGGACAAAAGGCTAATCACAACATTTTGGAAAATTATGAAATAATTCCGGTCGTCCACCCAATTCAAAGCATGGTCTCGGATTTGGCACAGTAGGATCAGTTGACGATACTGAATTTTGCTTGGTTGTCACTTGCGAATCTAATGAAAACTGCATGGAAACTACAGAAGAATTTGAAGACTTACAAATTGGAGACGCTCCACCAGAGTTCGAAGAAGAGATTAAATCTACAATAAATGAGTTAACGGAAGTTAACTTAGGTACTACCGAAGAGCCTAGACCTACCTTTGTTAGCTCCTTACTCAATAAAGAAGACTCCAAAGAAATAATCAAGTTATTAATGGAATTTAAAGACTGTTTTGCTTGGAACTACGATGAAATGCCAGGATTAGCTCCAGAGGTCTCAGTTCATAAGCTAGGAGTGGATCCTACTTCTGTCCCAGTCAGACAAGGTCCCGGAAGAATGCGTCTAGAAATCGAACAACAAGTCATAGCCTGAAGTTAAAAAGCTAATAGACGCTAAATTTGTCCGTGAAGAACAATACCCGACTTGGTTAGCCAATGTGGTGCCAGTCAGAAAGAAGAATGGTCAGATCAGAATTTGTGTGGACTTCAGAGATTTAAACAAGGCATGTCCAAAAGATGAATTCCCTCTACCGATCCCAGAATTAATGATTGACATTGCTTCGACACATGAAATATTTTCATTCATGGATGGATCTTCAGGATACAACCAGATAAAAATGGCTCCGAGAAGATGAAAAGCTTACGGCATTCGAACGCCGATCGGAGTATTTTGCTACACGAGTGATGCCATTCGGACCGAAGAACGCAGAGCAACCTACCGAGAGAGCAATGACAAGAATTTTTGATGATCTCATCCATAATCGAAGTCGAATGCTACGTGGACGATGTGGTCATCGAAAGCAAAGTAAAGGAAAACCACCTGTATGATTTGAGAATTGTTTTCGAACGATTAAGACAATTTAACCTTAAGATGAATCCCTTAAAATGCGCCTTCGGCGTCACCTCCGAGAAATTCTTAGGATTCGTTGTCCGACATCGTGGAATTGAAATCGACCCGAAAAGATTAAAGCTATCTTAGAAATGCCGCCTCCCAAAACCTTAAAACAACTACGATCTTTTCAAGGGAAGGCGGCATATCTTCGACGCTTTATCTCAAACTTTTCAGGTAGAGGTCAGCCTTTCTCGGCACTAGTTAAAAAGGACACCAAATTTATTTGGGAAGAGAAATGCCAAAAGGCCTTCGAGGACATTAAAAAATAATTAATGACACCTCCTGTCTTAGCAGCCCCAGTCTCAGGTAGACAGCTGATACTTTACACCGCGGCTTTAGACAACTCTCTCGGAGCCCTGTTAGCCCAGGTTAATGATGAGGGTAAAGAAAATGTTCTTTACTACTTAAGCCGTCGTTTACCTCCGACGGAAATAAGGTATCCCGCAATTGAAAAGCATTGTTTGGCCCTGATCTTCGCCGCTCAAAAGCTCAGGCACTACATGCTTTCTCATAAGGTCAATCTGATCTCGAAATTTAATCCATTGCAATACTTGATGACTCGTCCAACACTTTCCGACAGACTTGCCGGATGGTCGATGATATTATTGCAATTCGATATAACTTTCGTGCCTCTTCGTGCCGTAAAGGGACAAGTCTTAGCGAGACTTCCTCGTAGCACACCCCTTGCCGGCGAATCTCCTCTCAATGACGATTTGCCGAGATGAACAAATAATGAGCCTAGAAGACCCCGATGATCGACGTTGGGAATTATACTTCGACGGAGCATCTTCAGCGACACAAAGACGAAGAATCGCGGGTGATAGTGCCGTGAAGGCAGGAATCGGGCTAATCTTTATAACACCGGAGCGGGGGATGTTAAGATACTCCTACCACTTAAAAGAACCATGTACAAACAAAGAAGCAGAATACGAAGCCCTCATAACGGGACTGGAATTAACTATTCAAATGGGGATAACAGACATCAACATCTACGGGGATTCGCAATTGATCATTCAACAGATCGCCGGACAGTACAGAATTTTTAAACCAAGACTCGAGCAATACTTCCAGTATGCCATTCAATTGTTGGAACAAATTCCGAATGTGACAATCTACAAAATTCCCAGAAAAGAAAATGCTTTAGCGAGATGCTTTAGCCCGTCTCGCAAAAGAATTTGTCCGTTTGCAAGATGAATCGGTGGAAGTGTCGGTTCACGGACGTCGGGTCCTATCACGGCTCGACATAGACACGATACACAAATCGAAAAAGAAAAAGGATCATGTTGCAATGGTGACGGAAAACACGGAAGATTGGCGACGACCATTAGTAGACTACCCTGCAAACAGAAAACTACCAGATGATAGGTCGTTGGCCCATCAGATCAAGAAAAGAACTCTGTCCTACGCATTAATAAACAACACATTGTACAAAAGGTCTTTTGATCAAATGTGGCTAAGGTGCCTAAGCGGGTCCGAGGCCCGTGAAATTATTAAAGAGGTGCATTCAGGACTCGTGGCGCTCACCGATTGGGTCCGAAGATGAAAATGAAAATTAAAAGACTAGGGTATTATCGGCCCTCGAAGATGACCGATCGCATGAAAATCGCCGAAGGCCGTCACCAATGCCAAGTGCACGGAGTGGTTCTACACCAACCTCCAAATGTGCTACATCCGACAATTGCGTCGTGGCCATTTGAATGTTGGGGCACGGATATAGTGGGCCCGATAGAACCACCATCTTCGAGAGGACATCGCTTCATTCTTGCGGCTACGATTACTTTTCCAGTGGGCAGAGGCGGTTCCACTTAGAGAAGTGAAAGCACACAACGTGCTACGGTTTTCAAGAACCAAGTTGTCTACCGTATCGGAGTGCCGCGCGAGATTATCTCGGATAATGGGTCGGCATTCGAAGCACGCAAATCAACAATTTTGTCAGGAGACACGGAATCGACTGGCGATACTCAACAATTTACTACCCAAGAGCAAACGGCCTCGCTGAGGCTTTTAATAAAATCCTCGTTCAAATCTTAAAGAAAACTTTGGACGATAATAAGAGAAATTGGCACGAGAAGTTATTAGAAGCTTTATGGGCCTACCGGACAACCTTCAGAACTCCTACTCAAGCTACACCTTACGCTCTGGTGTATGGGTCCGAGGCGAGTGTTACCTTTAGAGGTTCAGGCTTCCTTCACTCGAAATTGCGGTTACAAACAAAATCAAGACGAAGAGAATGCCAAATTACGATTAGAAGAATTAGAAAGCTCGGAAGGGAAAAGACTTGCAGCGCAACGAATTTAGAACTATACCAAGCTAAGATGGTTCAAGCCCATGACAAGGCGGGTCCGCCCAAGAACCTTCAAAGTTGGTGACTTAGTTCTCGTTCTCAAGAGACCTATCCTTGCACACCGCAAGATAGGAGGAAAATTTGAACCCACTTGGGAAGGGTCGTTTGTGGTTGAAGCAGTATACTCAGGAGGTTCCTACCAGCTAGTGAATTGTCAGGGAGAATGACATATGCTTCCGATCAATGGACGATACTTGAAAAAGTATTACGCTACCTGATGTTTCGAAGGAATGAATTCTTCATTCCTAAGAAACACTGGCGAAGTAATTACTTATGATTGGGTCCGAACCCAAAAAATAATAAAATGTGCTAAAATAAATAAAATCATGATAATAAAGTTTTCCTTGTTTTCTTTTCCAAATCAAAATCTCTTTTCTGATCTTATCCCACTTCATTCCTGTTAAATTTGAAAGTACAAAAAATATAATATAAAAAAAATATGTCTTTAATAAACATTTTCTTAATGTTCTTGTTCTTAGTACAGCCCCTGATCCTTTTCCTTGTCTTTTCGCAGGGAAATGTCGAACGGGCGGTTGGTCCTGAACTTTAAGAATGGCGTAAGCCTTGCACTCGATGAAAAGAGGGTGAAAGATGGAGAGATAATCGAGATTGACTCGAATTTCGCACCAGCATGCCTACAGTACGAGGAAAGTGACTGGGTCCCACTTGACCGAGAAGAACTGCACGGGCAGACAGTGATGAAAGTGGGTGGCCCAAGCCACCAATCCAGCAGCAAGAAAAGAAAAACAAACGCTAAAGAAGACAAGAAAATCAAGTCTGTAGTCGCTACAGCAGAAGGCAGGCTTGTCAGCGCCGCGCCCACAAAAACTCAGGAAGTTCGAAGAGCTACTCTCACAGCAACGCAACGAAGAAATAAGAATCGCCGTATCCGTAAGATGTTAACAAAACTAGCTGCTAACCAGCGCGACGAAACAGTTGCTAATGCCAGTACATACACTTCAAGGACACCGGTTCACCAGGAACCTGAAGAAAGGAGGCCAGCTCCTAGGATAACAGAAAGAACTAGGGAAATCTCAAAAAGATCAGAAGAAAGAAGGCTACCACGCCACCGGATAGAACCACCAGTAATGCATGACCTTGTTGCAGAAGCAACCCCGGGGGATGTCCCGACAGGCATCATCCCTGAGGAGTTGAGGTATGCAGGAGAACTTGAAGGGATTGAGCCGTATATCCCACAATATGTCACCAGGCCTCGCCATCTACAGATCATTCCGGAATACGAGCTGGAGAGAATGTAGAATGTTGAAAAGAAAACCTTTGAATACTTCGAGAGAATTAGAGCGCGAAGAATCAATATACTAGAGGGCCTCGAGCTACATACGGACGTATTCTCGGAGTATGAACAACGACAGAATCGTGGATTGCATCAGGGATTTGAAAAGAATGGGCCGAGCGAGCCGCCTAAGGGAAAACACATACTCAGAACCCCGGAGATGGATGCCAGGGAAGGGAAGAATCACAATACAATGTGGATGCTGTTACAACTTTGCGGAGGACGGGAAGGGAAACCCACCTGGAATACTCCGTCATGGGCAAGTGGATCCGATGCCATTAGTCATCAAGAGAATGGTAAAGAGATTGATAACATGGAGGGTACGCTGCCAGATTGCATACCCAATAGCCGCATTATCAACATCTACAAGCGGTGGTGACCGCATACCCCCACACATAGATCACCACGACTTTGTCAGACCTTTCTGCACGGTCTCTTTCTCGAACGAGTGTAACATCATGTTCGGATCCGACCTCCGGATAGCGAGCCCGGAGTGAGTTCCGAGGGCCGGTGAAAATACCTTTACCGGTAAGGTTCCGTCATGATACCGAAGGGGCAACGGAGCGGATATCGCTAAGTATTGCATACCAAGAGTACCGGTGAAGCGGATCTAAGTTACTTTCGGAAGGATGGACGACAGGAAGACACCTTACCATTTCCAGCCAGACTCGGAGCTAGAGAGCCTCCGGCCTTACGAGCCGTGAGTTACATGGGAGATATCACACCTCCAATGTACATCTAGCCGGCATCCTTGCCAAGGATGGCTTGGAAGGTGATGTTATTAACTATGTACCCCACTATTCAGACATGGATTTTTGACAGATGCTTCTTTTGATGGATCGACGAAGATCATGCATAGTCCGTTTTGAGTCTACATGGATTGTATGAAATATATGCCAGATCAAGTTGTATGATGTATCTTTGACATGATTGGAATGAAAGTGACCATGTCACATTTTTGGCCTTCACCTCTTTTGTGCAAATTGACTGGGAAACGCCATTAAAGTTAAATGAACTTCGAACAAAGAACAGAAAAGAAATAAAAAAAGAAAGAATAAAAGAAAACTTTCCTCAAAAATCTAAAAATGACGAACACCGAATTCACATGGAAACTAAACAAACGATAAAATAAATTTGAATCGTTAAAGGACAAACAAAGTGAACATAGATTTCAAATCCAATCTCGATCAAATTTTAAATTTGATCTTCCAAATTTCAAATCGAATTTCAATCAAATTTCAAATCCAATCTAGATCAAATTTCAAATCCAATCTCGATCAAATTTCAAATTTGATCTTCCAAATTTCAAATCAAATCTAAATCAAATTTCAAATCCAATCTCGATCAAATTTCAAATTTGATCTTCCAAATCTCAAATTCAATCTTTCCAAATTCCAAATCTCAATCAAATTTCGAATTCGATCTTCCAGATCTCAAATCAAATCTCAATCAAATTCAAACTCAACCTTCCAAATCTGAAATTCAATCCGTTCTACTCTCTCCCTTGTCTGGGATGGAAGCGGTTGATTCCATTGACACGGATCGAATCTGATGGCGAGGAATTATATCCAATCCAAACCAGTGACTTCCGATCAACTCTTTTGAACATGGTATGTAACATCTACATATTCCCCCTAATCTATTTTTTCCATGAAAGTCTTTTACAACTTTCATGAAATTCTCGAAATACCAAAACTCCACACTTTTCAAATCAACATTACAAATCTTTGCAAAGTTCAATGACTATTCAAATTCAAACTTTTTGGAGTTGAGGATTTTACATCCGATACTGCATTGCTTTAGGATTCTTTCCCTATTCTCTGATTTCCTTGATATCAGAGAGATTTTTGAAAAAATATAAAATTCATTTTTCTACATTTATTTTATTTTTAAATTAATTAACACTCCAAAACTTAAAATAATTATAATAAAAATAATATAATTCAAAAAATCACCAAAATTGGTCCAAGTGGTCCTCTCGGTCATTAGGAATGTCCCCTAATTTTCTTAAGGACGTAAACTTTCCCTTGGTCATCTTATTAAATTTTCCTTGGAAATCTTTATTTTCTACCAAAAATAATTATATGAATAAATTAAATACAGTAAAAATCACATTTTCTCCTCTCATGTCTTTATCGACATATGAGTGAAGTCACATAAAAATTTCAAGTTCATTTGAGTTCAATCTAGTGGGTTATGAAATTATTAAGCTTAAAGGGTAAAGTGGTAATTAAAATTTTAATCCTTAATTAAAATTTTAGGTTTAATAAAAAATTAATAGGTAAAATATTTGATCCTAATCTGATTTGGATGATTGAAATTTAAATAATAAAAGGGTAGAAATCCATTAAACAATTTAAAATAATTGAAATAAACCTTAATTAAATAATTGATTAAATTTGGAAGAATAATAAAATTGGAATTATTAAAATAGGGATATTATTAGGAAGAGATTTATTCTTTAATTTGAAAATCCCTAAATTAATCATCTCATTAATATTCAATTCTTAATTAAAAAGATAACTCAAATTCAAAATATTAAAAGACTTAATCATTAAACTAAAATTAAATTATTAAACTCTTTTAAAATTTCAATTAAAATTAAAAAAAAATTAAATTAAAAATTAAATTAAATTAAGTAAATTAAATTGAATTAAATTAAATTAAATTAAATTAAAATTAAAAGTTGAATTAAATTAAAGATTAAATTAAATTAAATTAAATAAACAAATTAAATTAAATTAAATGAATAAATTAAATTAAATTAAATTAAATAAATAAAATCAAATTAAATTAAGTTAAATAAAATTAAATAAAATTAAATAAAATTAAATTAAATTAAATTAAATTAAATTAAAAGAAATTAAATCAAATTAAATTAAAATTAAATCAAATCAAATTAATTTAATTTAACATCAAATCAAACTAAATTGAATTAAATTGAATTAAATTAAATTAAATTAAATTAAGTTAAGTAGTTAAATATAACATCACCAAAGACATAAAGAATTCAAAATAAATCTAAAATAACTTGAACACTATTCCAAATTAATTGAAATTAAACTAAATCACAAACCATTTGAATACCAATTTACCCTCGAAAACTTTGGTTATCATAACTCCTAAACATGATATTAAATGAAATGTTACTTCACTTATAGGACATTCAAACATCCTAGTTCACTGAGTAAGATAATAACAAAACTTAACTAAACCTCGGACGATTAATTCATTTGTGTAATCGAATTCATTTGGACTTAAAACAATCCTAGTAAATATTGAAAATATGTTTAAGATTCTTCTTAAGCACTTCCTCAATATGATAGGATATTTATAAGAACAATTGAACTCAATTGTTCTTCGATGAAGAAAATCGTCCTCAAACCAAAACACAAAGACCTAGACGTCATAGGAAATGACTAGCTATAGGATTAGGAACTTGGTAGAAAACCATATCCCTTCCCTTAGCTTTTACCTAGGAACTTGCTTAAATATTCTAATTGTGTTTTAAGTGCAGCTTGGAATGACGGGAAGACCCTCCAGGTACGCTTTTATTTTATTGCAATTTACTTTCGCAATTTACATTATTGCAATTTATTTAACCGCATTGCACTTACTTTTCTTGCATGATAAACAATTGTTGCATGAAAACCCACACCTTTAGGATAGTCCCTAAACCGAAACCAAAACTAAGTTAAAAGCCATTGCAAGATAAAATTCACCGCCACAACATTTCAAAATATAAAACAACTCAAAATTTAATCACAAACGAACGCAAAACTACAATTACAATTAAATTAAAACATCCTCGTTGGATGATCGGGAATACCTCGGATGACGTAACCTACGTGTTGCTAACGGGATTTCCCACGGTCTAAATGAAAGTGTGGAACTCATTCGATTGAGTTTAGCAAATTCATCTGGACTAAGTGAATCCGATAAAAATAATGATGCCGGAAGGATGGAACCGTGGGATCTTAACCGGTGTCGTTATAATCAACTTTAAGATTTGTTTTAATTAAAACATAAAAAACACTTGGAAATTAAGATTTTCTCTAAACCAAAAACTTTTCTCATCCCCTGATTTATGACTTCTAAAACTAAAACTCTGCAACAACAAGGAGCTCGGAGCATGGTGGGCGGCACGGCCATCGTCATCGCAGAAACTCGGATCTACTTCGAAGAAAACTTTCCTAGAATTAAATAACAAAGCCATAGGACTTCGAGGTAGTTTTCCTAGTGCAACATAAATCCTCAACTCTTCGTTAGGCATTTACCTTAGTAAATTTAGCCCTAACCTGTCTTAGGATTCCGAGGTAGTCGTCCGATACGACATAAACCCTCACATCTTCAAGGCTATTTGTATGATTCCGTCATATAAATATAAGCCCTAATTAATTAAAATTGGCAAGATTGAAATACTAAATAAACATTAGGACTTTCCTAAATCCAAGCCAAACAATAGGATAGTCGGGAAATTACCGAAGTTCACTTCGAATCCGTAATTTCTCCTACCTTTCGTCCTTTGAATTCTCAAAACAAAATGTTCTAAAATTGATCCATTCCCTATCGAAATTCCAAAATTCAATCCTTCGAAAACTTAAACTTCGAAATTCTTGAGAGCGCAATTATCGATTATTATCAAGAGTTTTCTTAGGTGATTCCCGTCACTTAAGATGTAATTAACTATAGGGGATTGCCCTTATAGGGAATTTTAAAGAACCTGTGTAATATAAACCCTGTTTAATGCTTTCATATTAAGCGGGGAATTTGTCGGCTTATAAAATTGGTTCGCGGACCAAACGGATGTCACAAATCTTCTAGTTTATTTAATCGAGCCCCACCATCGATGCGTGTGTCTATCCTTAGGGATAGATACACGGCTCGTGGTGCGGTGCTCGTTTATATAAACTATTTGGGATGTGAGATCGGTTTAATCTTATATCTTAAAACCTTCAAATTTAAAATTATTTTCAAAATCAAATACTACTTTTCAAAATTATTTATTTAAACTAAATTAAAAATTCGCCGGCAACTTCTGTTAGGCGACCCCCTTTTCAAATTAAAAACACACAACCTAAAAAATAAGCCGTACAAATTTCTGGCGACTCCACTGGGGAAAATTCCTCTCTCCATTATAATCAGATAATTCTGCTTTCAAAAATTGGTAGTACATCCATGTCCTTAATGGATCAAGCTACCCTTCTTTCCGTTGGAATACTATGTTCATTTCTACCGTGAACAAGTATAGCCAACATTCTCTCGGATTTAGGAGCCACTGTTTAGACACCCCTAAACAGAGAGGTTCCGAGATCCTTTTACCTCATTTCTGAGGTGGGGTGGACCCCCAATAGGTGTTAGTTAGGAGTGATCCTTCGAGTCGAGAAGTCTTGCATAAGACTTTCTTCTCCTTTCCAACTCTGAATCGGATTCCTTACCTTCTCTACACCTTTGAACATTTCGTTCTAAACAAACAAACCCTTTTAATGAATAACTCTTTTAACAAATAACTCCTTCTTATAAATACATGAACAAGAATGAGTTCGGACTCTTTTCAATTCCTTTCTTTTCGTCCTAAAGAAAAGAAGCATAACTCGGGATCGACAACCGAATCTACCCCGCAAAATGGAAGCCCCAAAGCCGATTTTCTCCTTCACCAATGGACTGGACTTCGCTGTCTATAAGGATGAGCTGCCCGACAATGGGATCATCCGATTTGGACAAGGATTTGAAAACACGAATGTCAAGATCACCGACGTTTCCCTCTTTGCACTAACAAACAAGGTATCTGAAGCTAAGAAGCCGCTGATTGAGTTCAACCTTAGGTCGACTCAAGAGTTTCCTCCCCTGCAAAAGATCCCGACTGAGAGGAGTACTGCTGTCCGCAGGAGGACTGTCCTTACTACCCCCACCGGTCTAGTTGTTTCGCACCTACCCCGACTTCGCCAAATTAAAGGGGAAAGAAATCCGTAATTATGGTAAACCCGTTACCGTGGAGGGTACGGATCTTCTCGTGAGACCTTCTGCTTTCGAAATCGGGTCCAACTCAAGAATTCCATCACCGACAAGGACCCAAAGAAGAAACAAGTAGAAGGATCGCTAGAGAAGCCGTAGCTGCCGAAATTGCTTTCTGGAGGAAATCCCGTAACCGCCCGAATATACACCGCCGCTCGAATACATACCACTTTTGGGAGGAAGCGAGTTCCATCCCCTCACCGCCGCAGAGGATGAAGAAAATGTTCGCAAGATTGTCGCCGCATTGCCTCGACCCGCATATTACAACGATACCGCAAGAAAAGGACTAGAACTACGCCGTTTGCTCGACCGCAAACTTTGATAGAGAAGTTAAGCAAGAAGTAAAAGTGCCCCGTATCGGATATTCTACGAAGGATGGGGCGGGTGCCGATCAAATCCCGTCTTGGACCCCGAGTAGAACCCGCCATCATGACGGAAAAGCCAAGTAAAAGAATGAAGGCTAGTCCGCCCGTCGTCGTCTCGGGATTACGGATTAGGGAGGATACCACCTTCCGAGCATTCGGTCGACGGCACCATCCGGTCCCAGCACCTTCCGCTGCTAGAATGATGGTATGGCGTCCCACTCACGGGCAATTAAGATCGAAACAACAGCCCGAGAAAGAAAGTCTCGCCGGAGACTTGAATCCGAAGAAAGTGCTACCGCGATAAAGGGGACTCGCGAGAAGGGGACCCGGCAGCCTATCGCACGACAACCGCGAGGACGCACGAACGGCCCGCTAGAAGATGCCATGGAAAAGTCGAGAACCGATATCCGACGATTAGCAAAAGAAAGAGAAGAGAAATTCGGAGACGAGATCGATTCATCGGAATTCATGGACGACGAATATGCGTAAATCAACATGGTCGAAACACGAGCTTCATCGCCTTCACAAGGTGCTCCCTGCAGCTCGCGAAAGAGAGGAGCCGAAGTGATGAGAAGGCAGCTTCAAGAGAAAGACGACACGATCGCCCAAATGGCGAAAAGGATGGAATAGATGGCCGTAGCTCTAGCCACTCTCCGCAGTCAAGTGCAACCACAAAGAGAGACACCCCCGCAGGTCATTCACATCGTAGACGAGAGGAAAGGAGATTACATCCGTCAACTGGGATGATCACCGAAAAGGATACGACACAAAGTATGATCCCCGAAAAGGATATCAAGAACTTGGTGGAACAAAGCAAGTGCGAGAAGCCTTAGCACACTCAAAGAGCGGGACATCCATTTGGACGGCAGACCTTACCCGGAAGAATTCGACGCCGTCCGAGCACTCCAAAAGGCTTCGTACCACCTCTCGTTCAAGACCTTCGATGGAACCGGAACCCCCGACAGGATGTTGCGCACTTTCGTGCCGGCTGTTGCAATGCCGGCGGGAGCGATGCACTACTCTTCCGACGGGCTCGTCGGCCACTCGTCGTGGATCGCCTTGACTCGGTATGCGAATTACCAAATGGTTCGGTGAAGACGTTCTCAGAACTAGAGAACCTCTTCATCAAACGATTCGCCGGAGCTCAGCACCACATCACTATAGGTGATTTAGTGGTAGAGAAACAAAAGTCGAACGAAACTTTGGTGGATTACATACTTCGATGGAGGAACTTAAGTATGAAGTGTGAACCACAATTACAAGAACAACATGCAGTCGGCATCTTACTTAAAAGCATTCACGGCCCGATAGCACTTCTCCTCAAAGGATTCACTATTAAGACTTTCGAGAAGTTGTTAAGCAAGGCCGGGAGCTTGCAAGAAGAGGCGAAGCAATTAAGTTTTGCCGACAAGGCAGACAAGCAAAAGCCTGTGAAGACTTTCGAAAAGAAATCCGGGATCGTTGCAGCAGTCGACAAAGGCAAGCAACCGATATAAATATCGTCCGAACGGCTGCAACAACCTCAACAGAATTACCAAAGAACTCCGACTCCACCTATCACTCATCTCCACGAGTATGAACAACCGCCTCGTCCGCAACGTACATTAAGGGAGCTTCGAGCAGGGGAATATCCATTCAAGAACGAAGCAAGGCCGAAAATGTTCCGTAGTCCGATGAAGATTCCGGATTTCCACTGCCGAGCCTAAAAGACCGGAGGAAGTCAACTAGAAAGGTGATCCCAACTTTTGCCCCTACCAACCGGATGCTTGGGCACAAGATAGTAAGATTGCATTACCTTCAAAAGTTGGCTCAATGACAACCTTCGGAAAGGGAATATAACGATCCCGAAGGAGTACATGAAGGAACCCCGTAAAGGAGATTCCGTCAATGTTATCTCAACCAATCCCATCATTCCGATAGCATCCCTATACGACCGACGATGGATGGACTACCGCTTGGACAAGGTCTTCGAAAAAGATTTTAGACAACGATCCAAACCGCTTCGGTGCGAGCTTCAATTCGGAGTTCGAGACCCGTTAAGTCGGCACTATCACTTGCGATAGAAGAACCACCTCAACAGAGACGATCAAGAGAAGAAGAAGATCGACGAAGAAGAGAGGACCGAGACTCCTAAGGCTGGACTAGGGGCCGCTTATCCTAGGATAGTTGTTTCCGATTCGGGGAGAAATCCTCGAACCTCCGACTCGTATGATTATCTCGCTCACTTCGGTGGGATCATATAATGATAAGGGTGATGGCATTGGCTACGTTTTGATCGTTTCTAACGATTACGTAACTAGCGACAATCCGGACATCGATTTCGATACCAACGACAATTCTCAAATCATACACAATCTCGACGATCAAAATAACGAAGAAGACATCCATCAAGGAGGCTACGAGAGTTCAACAAGCAACGACTCTATCTCGCGAGTTTCGAGGAGCTCCGAGCCCTTATTAAAACCTTTTTCAAACTAATACTTACACTTTTAAAAGTAAAGGAAAGTTTTGAGTTTTGGACTTTAGAAAGAGATTAAGGAAATTCAAACTATTAAAGGTCTATCCGTATACAATAATCCTCACATAAAAAAGGGGGAAAAGAAAATGGATTGAAAATTATTCCGAAAGGAAAAAAAAAGAGAGAAAGAAAAAAGTCAAAAAAAATATGTGAGGAGAAGCTTCGAGAGAAGCCTAATCAAAAATTGGTTTCACTGGAATCTTTTAATCAAAAGACTAAAAACAATCCTAAGCTTATTCTTATTTCAAAAGGTATTGGTCAAATTGGTATAAATAAGGTGATTAAATTCTATTTTATACTTTCTAAGAATCTTTAGTTTGATAAGTTTCAATAACTTTTGAAGTAAATAAAAAATCAAGATTCTAAAGTTCAATATGAGATATTCTTACACTCTACTCCGAGGTCGATTTTGCTGGGGAATTTCTCCTAAGTTACACTATAACATTTCGAGAGAAAATTATAGGTAATTCTACTGAAACCCATAACCACAAGTCAATGACAACTGAAGTTTAAAGTTATAGTGTTACTGGAGGACAAGTAACGTTTAAGTTTGGGGAATTGATCCACCTAAAATTACCTATTTTTAATGTACATTTCATGGTCACTTTATACATTTCTAATGATATTATACTTAAAGAAAGATATTTTTGTATGTTTTGATTTCAAGTACAAAAATACATTTGGTGAAATGAAGCAAAACAAATATAATTTGAGCTAAAATTAACAAGAAAGAAAATTCTCGAATTTAATATATCGATATCTTTCTATGCTTAATATGTTTGGCATTTCTCACATGTTTTGAATAAAATAAAACTTAAAGAAATGTTGTTTTTATGTTTATTTTATAGTTGAAGATGTTAGGAACGCAACGCAACCGAAATTTGTGGCAAAACGAAGTCAAACGGAGCCAAACGGAAAGCAAAACAAAGGAAGCTGCCCACATGGTGGTGCTGTACCCAAATCGGCGCCCGGCGCCGTTGACGATGATAAAACGGTGCCTAGGCTCCAGAAACATTTTGGGGACGGTTATGGGCGGTTTTGGGTGGTTATAAAGCACTTTGTGAAGCCTATGAATAAAATCCTACTCCGTCATCAAGTAATACAATGAATCTAGACACATCGAGTTTTTAAATGAAGAGGTGCGCTTCCTTCAATAATGCATGGACCGCGCGTATGCGCCACAGTTACCTTCTAGAAGATCGAATTTGTCTGATATTTGAAGAGGTAACTTAAACAATCCATGGTCATTTTCAAAGCTCTATAAACATATATGATTTCGTCGCCAAAGTGTGTGGTTTTGAAGTTGTATTTTAGTCATTTTACGTTATGTCCATAAGGTGTGAGTGTGTAGAGTCTGGCATGAGTATGGACTTGTAGATTTCTCCATTTTTTAGAGAAATTGGTGAGGGATCTCGAGAGATATGAGTATGGAAGTAATGAATGCGCAAGAGGTGGAGACTTCGTGCGAGAGATTTTCTTCTTTCTTTCAGCGGAAAAGCAAGATTTGTTGCCTTCATTTCGTTTTATTTGTTGTAAACATTTTCTAAGGATTTTTTTTAAATTTAAATGAAGTTTTCTGTTGTGTTTTATCTATGCTTCCTAAGTATTTTCTTTTACTCTATCTTTTATAATGAAGTAGTGACATATGTAGAAAAATTATTTATGATAAAATTATGTATTAGATGCTTCTAAAGATGATATTTCAGATAAATCTAATAGAATACTAATGAAATATGTTCCTTTTTGCACTTAATTATTACATAATTCTATCAATTCTTTTTATTTCTTATGTCATAATCTTCATTTTACTTTTTCTTTCGTAATGAAATAGATGCATGATTAGAATCTATATTTTCTTAGATATTCTCTTATGTTATTAATGTGATGGTATTTTCATCGGCTCTTAATTTACTTTACAAACTGATCAATTGTATCGTTAAAAATCAGGAGAGAATTCTTAAGATCTGGTCGTGGGCTAAGAGTTCTTAACTTTGAGTATCACACTCCTCTCTTAGAAAGGTAGATGGTAACTCAAGGAGGGAGTGCAAATAGATAGGGAGATAAGATTTGATGGGTAGAATCGATGTCTGGTGACAAAGCAATTATATCAATTTGCTTGTAGAAAGGAACAGGTCACTAGTAGGGGCCGAAGTGAGAGACTAGGAACCTACTATGCACTACTAATAATACATCCTAAACCAATCTTTAAATTAACCAATATTCCTTATGCATGAACCAAAGGGTAAGAATAGGTATGCTCCTATTTGTCACTACTACATTAAAATTCTAAGCATTTCATTCCTAGCATTGTTTAGTAGTTTCACTGTATGGGTGGTCTTCAATATCTCAAAAATTCTCCAAACCAATTTATCCAGCAATTTTATTTATATTTAAGATTTTGATTCGTAAATGTTTATTAGAAAAATCACTTTAATCGACATTCAAAACTAAGGCTCGATAGTAAAGACTAGAATTCACTTAAAAGATTTCTTACCTCGCTTCGTGGATCGATACCGGGGTTTTTAAAGAAAGCCCTATATTACTCAAACTATACGATACTAAATTCTAATGCATAAAATGTTTTCTAATTTTTATATCATTTAATATTTTGTACACGTCGCTTATTTATAAATTCGGTGTCAAGTATTTGGTTATCTTTTGGAAGTTAATTTACCGCGTAATTGCGGGCTCAGTCCAACATCCATGCTTTAACCTAATTTATGGTCATAATACTAAAAAGCATGAATACATTTTCTATGTTTAGTGTGGACTGACAAGGTTCTAAACATTGTGCTCTCATCAAAGGGTAGGTGAGGCACCAAAATATGTTTCGATTTTTTACCTATATTTAATACTCATTTTTTGTGATACCGCACTTTAGAGGAGGATATTTTCATGTTTTGATATGTATATTGATTTTTGGCATTCTGGAGCAAAAAGAAGCAGAAGGACAAAGTTTGGAGTCAAATGAGGTAATTTTGGAAATCACACTTACGTCGACGCGCCATTCTGACAAGATTTGGCGCCGACGACACCCAAATCAGGCTACTTTTGCGAATTTCTTTGCATTCAATGTATTTGGACAATTTTTGGAAGGTTGAGCCAGACGTCTCTTTAAAAAATTGGTCCCTATACTATATTAGAGTGCTCGAATGCTAGAAAAAGGGGGGTTTTTCGTTGTGTGGCGCGTGTGTTGAAAAAGTGTAAGTATAGAGAGGAAATAAAAGAGAGTTTTTTAGTTGTAGGAGGGGAAGAAAAGTGAGAGATTTCTTCTTCCTTACTATTCTAAGATAAAAATTGAGTGTTGTTGTAAAGAGAGAGATATTCAAAGGAACTTCATGGAATTTGCTTCGAGGAAGAGTTTCGTATGTTGTGTTTATTAATTCATGTTTATACGAACTTTATTTTATGTATAAAATCCATGTTTTCTCTTTCCTTATGAATTCTAAGTATATTTCTTTATCTTTCTCCTTACAATGAGATATGGTGAAATGGAGAGATAGATTAGATATACAATTTAAATGTTAAATATTTGTGATGATTTATACTTTGTACTTCATTTACTTTTTGATCTAGCACGGAAATGTTAAAATTTCTTGTAAAACATATAATCCGAGAGGAATATGCATTATATAGCAAAGTGAGAATCACATTCATAAATGAGAATGTAGTTCGTGGGCCGTAGTGCAAATAAATAGAGAAATATACTTGTCAGCGTAGGATTAGAGATTTGTGGGTAACAGACTAAAATCCCCGATTCGATCCCAAGGTTTGGAAACTAAAGCGATGCTAGCCCTCGTGTGAGGCAAATTTGGAGCTCGGGAGTGAGAGCCAAGATCCTCCCGTACCCAACTACGTATTTATGGACTAAACCTCGAATTAACCAATGTTCTTTATGCACTCGTAAAAGGGTAAAGAATAGGATTGTTCCTATTTGGTACAATACAATTTAAAATAATCTAAATCTTTCGCTAACCATAACCTCATTGTGGAATGATATTTTCTCCAATTTAAACATATCGTTACAAATAAGAAAAACTTTATTTAAAATTAGTAAATTTACTTTGATGTTTAGAAAGCACAGTAAACTTAGTCCTTTAAGCAACATTAAACATTGTCAACTTGTGTTTTTCACTAGATTTTATATAGTTTGAACATTGTGTTTTATTGCTACTATCATAAAATTACACATTCCTTTGTGTATCGATAGCCGTGACTCTATTAGAGCCCCCGTATTATCTCGCATTTGTATTCGAGAAAGAATTATAAAGAAATAAATAAAAATACAAAACACCACATCAAGTTTTTGGCGCCATTGGCTGAGAATTAAATTGACATAAAACATGCGTAAAAATAGCACACACTAGGGGCGCATCAAGTTTTTGGCGTCATTGCCGAGAAGCTAATGGTAAATTTAGTTGAAAGATCATGTTTGGACGATAAAACTTATGTTATTGCTTATTTTTTAAGTTGCGTTGATCGTGTTCGTTTATGTGTAGTATTGATCTAAAGGTTTAATACCTACGACCCAAAACTAAAACGTACTATTAGAAAGATTCAAAAACAACAAAAAAAAACCTAAAAATTTAAACAAAATGGCAAACAAATTAGATAATCAAAGAATTGAAAAACGAATATCCAATAGACTTTTAAGAGATTATTCTAACCCTACAACATCTTTTACTATTCAATCATGCATAGAAATGTAAAACTCGTATTGCATCTCATGCAAGCAAACCAAATAACTTAAATAATACACATATTTTAAAATTAAAATGATAGATAACAACTAGAAAACAGCAATCAACTCGAAAACTTCTTAAAAGACCAGGCTTGATATAAGTAGGAAGGAAAAAATCCTCAAGCTTGATAGGAGAAGACGACGACTTGGTAACAAAAAGAATGTTCTCCGTCTTCAAATCCTGATGAAGAATTCAGATCATGGGAGTACATCACCACCTCCATCAGATCCTGAAGTAGGACTGCCACCACCCATTCCATGAACAGGTCGTGCTTCTCAAGATCAGGAAATAGTCCCCTCCAGCACATAACTCCATAACCAAATGCACATCAGCCTCTTCTTCGTACACAGCCTTGCGGTCCACCACATCAGGGTGGTTGGAGAGCCACGCCATGACACTGACCATCTAAAGCTTCGAACATCTTCGGAGATGATTCGGTTGTTGGCGATGGATTTGCAAGCAAGTTCCTCATCGATAAATGATCGCTGCCCCTTTGACGGTGGAGGAGCTCAACTCCATTGGGTTGTCTTCGGGCGGATTCGGTTTTGCGGGGGAAGATGAGATGTTTAAAGAGGCCAAGTGTACCCGAGTAATACGCGAACGAACACAGGTCGCAGGGCCGATCCCGAGGCTCGCTTTTTCGTTAAAATGCCAAACTGGTTATAGGGACGCATTGTCGACGCCGCTCAAACGACACAGAAATGCGGCCGCGTGGATGCTGCGCCTCCACAGCTGCCTTGAAAGAGTCCCAAGTTAATTTGCAAAAAGAATATAAAAAAAAAACTTCTATGAAATAAAGAATCTTGATAGTATCTTTAATTTACCAAGGTGAATTTATACATTGAAGAAGACTAGTTGTAGAGTAATCTACCAATAGAGTTATCCATCCAGCAATAGATCCCAATTTTTAGTTCTTTCTTTCACTTTTGTATCTATGCTGTGCACTTTTTCTTCCATCGAAGGAAATGAAAAACAAAAGTGAGGACATCCTTCCAGTTAATGGATTTAGAAGAAAAGAATTATGTTATCTTAAAATGTAGGGGCTGGAAGAGGAGAGGAATCGGACCACCAATGCTAAATGAGTCCCGTAGGGCACCGCATGTGTCCCATCAATCCAGTTCCTTGCCATTGCACCGGGTGTCCACCTGAAGCAAGCATCAGTGTTTATTCTACTATATTTATAGAGGGTAAACTCTGGGAAAACCCCTTGCTTACCTAAATTTAACCTAAGTAAAGCTAAGGATTGTTTAGGGTTGCTAAATTATACTGTCGTCGGACACCGACAACCCCCACTGCCAATTTTGAGGCTACTTGCAATATATTTTATCTAATTTTCAAAATTTTACAGAGGTGGACTAACCCAATTTGCGAATGCAGATAATATGGAAATTGTTAGAGTTGCGTTCTATGCAGCTCTTTTCGACTTTTATTTTAAGCTGATAAAAGCTACCTCATTTTATTTTTGGTAAGATAAATTTTATTTCAGTTTACATGTTTTCAGAAAATAATCTTAAATAATCTAATCAAGAGTAGAATTTTAGTTATTTAGGAAGAGAATAGATAAGAACATAAAGAGAAATATAGCATTGTTTGCTATAGCTTAGTGTACTTAACGAAGTGACTAAAGTAATAGTTGAACCGTTAAGAGAGTAAAAATGTTTGAACTTAATGGATAGTTATTTAATAAAAATATGAATATTTTACGACTTGGAAGTATGAATAATAATTAAACCTAGGAAAATGTGGATTGCAATTAGAAATATATGATTTTTTTTCTTTTCTTTCCAGTGTAAGAATTATAGGTGGAAAAAATTAGCTGATCTTGAGTTCTTTATTGTAGCAGAGATTTCATATAGTATTAAATGTAATTACAGAGAATAACTTAGATTAAAATTAAATAAATATTAATAAAATAAAAACCCAAAGCAATGGGATATACAATATGATTAATTAATGTATATTTTCTGAATAATCATTTTATACGGGCTATGATGTGGAACAATGAGAAAATTTTTCTTCATCAACAATAAGCTTTCAACAATATTAGAAAATTCCATTCATCATCTACAAGTTATAGACCAAAGTGGAAACAATTAAGAAATATTTTATCAACTAAAAGGCTTGTAGAAGAGACGTTTCCAATCATCAAGTAATCCTTGGTTTCTTCCTTTTTTTCAATCAATTACGGTCTAAACTATTAGCCCTCCATGGCCATGCAAAGTGAATTTTGACTAAGTTTCTTTCTCTATTAAATTTGTTGCCTCTCTCTGTTAACCCTGAGCCTTATTAACATTAATATGTTTTGATGATAAAAGATATAATTTGGTCTGAGCTATATTTCAGAAAAAAATTTTGTGGGTTTATATACTCAAAATTTACGTATAAAATGAAAGGAAAATCTTTATATTAAAATTACTCAAAGTGGCATACATGACTCAAAAAAAGTTTGTAATTTAAGATTTTTACACTAGCTAATTACTAAAGCATGTCAAGGAAACCTATTAAATCCGAATCTATCCCGTGAATCACTCCCCGTAAATGTAACATAACAGACATTCAAAGAGAAAGAGCACATTAAAGATCTAGCTTATTGGAGAATGACTCGATTAACATTTTTTATAGACATGGTCCCTTATTTATAGATAATGGGAGTATCAAGTGGAAAATTAAATGCTAGGCCCCGCTTTTATGGGAGTGTTACAAGGCAGGAACAAATTAAATGAGGTTATGACTCGCCTACCCATTCACTTGGGCGGTCAGAATCTTCTCGTCGCCAAGTTCTTTTCTACTAATTCCCGTGACTTTGGTCGTTGGCCGCCCTAGGTGGTTCAGCTATGTTGTTGATCGCCGACCCTATATGAGAAACTCATTTTGATGGATGAAACTAGGTTATTGGACACAGATAAATCAATCGTAATCCGAAAGGTAGTCTACCACTTCGATAGGAGATCCATCCGAGTATTCAAGGGATTCTCTTAGTGGTGAGAACTTTAGGGCTCTTAAAAATTCTTGAAGACTTCTACGACATCAAAGGATATCAACGAGAATTGAACCGGTTCCTTATATCGATTGGGTGGGGTGACTTGGCGGCCTTCGCTGGTCGTCTCCAAGTCTTGCGCCAAGAGAGTGTAGCCGGACACCAAATCCTTTGATCTTCTACCGAATTTAGTTTTCGATCTTCTTTCGGTGGGTAATCATTGACCGTACTCTTATCTTAGTCCGTTGAATTTCCTCGTGAATACTAATTATGTATTTCTGATATTCATATTTAATTTCTAAATTACCTTGCTTCTTGAAAGTCGTGTTCGATAAGAATAATAGAATTTAATGCAATGAAGAAGTATTTTTATTGTATTAATTACTTTAATAATTGAAATGCCAATGGCCTTTCTATACGTAGGGACTAGTTAGCACTTTTTTGTCTTCATTGTTTGCGAGCGTGCCACCACTGCCGATTGCGAAGAGTATATATGTCGAGTGGCAAGAAATTCCCGAGTTTCATTACTCTCGAAATCCCGACAAAAAGTCTTGCAGGCCTCTACATCACGAATCAACCAAGAGAAGGAGTTTCGAGAAGTAGAAGTGAACATGGAGGTAGCTGCCCCAAGGTTAAAAGTTTGGAATAAAAAAAACTAGAGAAGGGAGCCGTTCCGAGGGCGCAAAGAAGCCTCGGGGCTATGCAATGAGGTGCGAGAAGGAAGTCGCCCAAATGTGCGATGGTGAGTTAAAGAACTCTCTTATAAGAAGAATTGTGTAGAAGGCACCAAGGATGAGGTTGCAGCCATACAAATCACAAACCATTCTCTAGCAAAAGGACACGTAGGCCAACCCGTCGGTACACTAAACACCACACCGCCATATTAACAACTATACAACCTACAATTCGGGTGGCCTGAGCTTTACCGTTTAAATATCGCAGACCTTCAATTTTGAAATGAGGCCACGAGAGTAAGAAGATATGAGCTTCACATGAGCAAGGGTCTACCGGATCTACCGTTCGGAATTGCACCTGCTTAAAAGGCTTCGGTGCCCCGTTGATACCGTTGAAAGTCATCCTTCGTTTTGGTGGTTTCGAGTTGTATCAAGGTCAGGGTATGTGAAGATGATAAGTTACCGCAGATATTGATGTGATTTTCTTTAGTATTGGTAGCCACCTTAAACCTCAAAAGTCTTCTATCCAAATGATCGGATTCGGCCTTCGTAGAATAATATACTATTCTAAAGAATAACTAATTTGAATGATCTAATCATTCAGATGAGGAGAATCATCATGATTTATAGATTCAGGAAACTACATCTTTCCTTACCTTATGTGTAAGATAAGGTTTATTTTACTCTAGGTCTAAAGATTTTACCAGAGGCTCTCTCATAGATACCACCGTGAATTACTCGAGAACACTCTTGACAGTTATACCTTATATTCATTAATGAATATTTATGTAATGATGAAATTTAAAGACTTCATAAAAAGGACGAGTGTAGGAAAATGGTTAACTTTATCGAGTTTTAAATTTGAGTTACCCTTTAAGACTGAGCTCCAATCCATGATCAAAGTGAAGATACAGAGCTGAGTAAAGCCTGCCTGAGAAATGGATATAACGGATTTGACAGATATGGATCAGATCTGGATTCGAGTTTAATTTGAATTGATTTGGATTCTAAATTTGGCCGAGTAGAGATAGGTCGAAAGGATCGTGGCCATGTTAGATTAAGTTGAGTTTGATAGGATTGGATTAAGTTTAGAAGCATCCTATTCTAAGGGTAGAAAGGGTACGATTTCGATGGAGATGATGCCCTAGCTTTTAAATCTCTAAACAAGAGATTTTAGGTGGACAAACTTAATTTTCTAATAATGCACCCGTCAAGATGCCTATTACTTTACATCATCCAGGTACATTAATAACCTCATACTATTAATCAAGAGAAGAATAGAGTTCTCCCTTTATCACCATAACAATGACTTAAGGTAATCCTTCCTTACAGCGGGTTTTAGAAACTTTTTTCATAAAGATGGGCTAGTTTCTTGTGAGTGCTCTTATAACCTCGGGGATATGTCAATTTGTTTTATTTGTCATAGTCCTTAAGTCTATCTATCGTGGGTACCTAGTAAAATAACCTAGAGCTTCTATATCGGACTAATCTAAGGTATGCGGTCATAAGTTTTCGTCTATGTTATATATCATAGATCATAGTTTCCGAGCTATCTTACAGGTGGTTATAAAAATTTAGAGTTGGTCGCTTTAAGTTTTTGTGGGTTAAATATAACCACGCCTCATGCTTTTCTTAGTTTGTTAGCTATGGTGACAAATCAAAAGATTTTTACGTGTTCTTTCATTGTTTTTTCATTCCTAGGTATACTAATAAAGTGCCAATCATAACCGTCCCGCAGGCTCAAGTATTCTAGGATTAGATCGTAGTCGAGATAGTATATTCCGACCAAAAAAATTAAATCTCTTAATTTAAATTCTTCATATTTTATACTTATTTGTATTCTCATTTAAGTTAACAAAAACATACTTTTCAGAAAAAAAAATAATTTTTCGAAAATAGTTTTGTCATTAAAAAAAATTTGATATGCAAAAATATATTCTATATACATTTTTTAAATTAAGATGACCGGCATCATATACTCAAAAAGTCTAAGACTAAAAATTATATATTGGCAGAGAGAAATGTATTCATTCATGTAGTCACTATTCTAGTAAATATAAGTCTTTCCTAGGTTAAGCAAAGGATTTGAGAGCCCGGAAAGCTTATAAATACATATTTATCCCTAAAGCTCAACGATTTTAAAATATAACCTTTTGATAAAGGAGATTAATTAAAAAGAGTACCTTAATATTTATTTTAATCTCTCAAACAATAAAGAGAAGATCACTTAAGAAACTTAAAAATAAGTTTCTAAAAACTTCATCAAAAGGAAATCTTAAAGCTTTACGAAAAATGTCAGTTATGTTTTGAAAGTAAGATTTTAAAATAGCTTTCTATAGAATTATACCTTGAAAAGGAGTAGTTCATTTGAAAAGGCTGAAAAACTTTAAAATTTTTAAAAAGAGAAGATCAATTCTTAAAAAGGATTTACTCTAAACAACATGAAAATTCAAGAGATCTCTAGAGACATTGTACAATATCTCCGAGCTTTCCTAAATTTCAAAAAATAAAATTTTTTATTTTATTTAATTAAGTATATAACCTTTTTATACGTTAGATAAAATTTAAATGTTTACATTTTTTAGAAAATTTTTAAATTGTACGTAGAAGGTTTTTACTTAATGAGGTTATTTATAATTTTGAAACTATTTTTTTCTTCGAACGTTTTAAATTTATTTATATGAAAAATTATTTTTCTTTTAAATATTTTAATGTGATTACCAGGTGATACAAAAAATTTTATGTATATTTTATGCTTAAATTTAGACATATTACACTCCTGTTAAAGACATTTTCAATGCTTTATCGTAGGTTTATCGATTTTAGACATTTGGAGCAAAAATGAGCAAAAAGGAAGAATTTGAAGTCGAAAGTGAATTTTCAGCATTCTGGCACCAAATTCCGCAGAAGAGGCACCAAAATGGTTTAATCTAGAGAGGAGTGATTCATTCCAAGAAAAGGTGCAAGAGACGCGAGAACAGCACTGGGACAAATTTGGACAAATTTTTTACGGTTTTCGACTTTTTCGAGATATTATGTAGGCTCCAAGTAATTCAAACATCCCATAGAGTGGTTCAATGTATCTAGACACTTGGGGAAGGCTGAATGAAGAGATTTGTCTTTGATGAAGAGATTTGTCTCGGGGTATGAATAGTGTGTCTTTGAAAAAAGAGGGATTTTTTAATTCCTTGTGAATGAATGGCGCCACTTTTGGTGTGTCGTGTGTGTGTAGTGTGAGAGTCTTGGAGTTTGGAGAGTGTTAAGTGTTCATGTGAGTCAGGTGTGGTGTGAGCTCCTTTCGTATGCATGTGGATTTTCTCAGAGTTGTAAGAGGATGGAAGATGAGAAGTTTCTTCTTCATTAAGCATTTAAGAGAGAATTGAGTTTGATTGTAATGATAGAAAGTGCTCAAGGGAAATCCAAGAGATTCGCTCGAGTAGGAAGTGAGATAAGTTGTGATATTTTCATTCTTTTTTTGTAAACTTATTTTAAATATATAATTTATAAGCTTGTTGTATCTTCCTCATGAATTCTGAAAATTTCCTGTTTGTCCTTCTCCCTACAACGAGATATGGTTCTGTGAAGAATTAATATTAGATGTTAATAAGTTGTGATGATTCAAACTTCCGATCTTCATTTACTTTTGATTCGGCCAATTGAAATGTTAAAATTTTTTAAGAAATATAAGATCTCGACAGTGTTGTTTTCTTACAACAAGGTGAGAGTCATATTCAATTTCATGGATCGAATGTAGTCCATGGGGTTGAGTGCAAATAAATAAGGAAATATATTTTGGGTGTAGAATTGGAGATTTTAGGGTGATTAATTAAAATACCCAATTTGTTCAAATTTTTGTTTGAAAACTAAAGCGCGATGTTTCATTTCAGAAAGATGAAAGTGGGAGTTCTATAGTGAGAGCCAAGATCCTCCCATCCTAACCATATTTGGGGACCAAACTCTGGATTATCCAATGTTTATTATTCACTCGACAGATTGTAAAGAATATGATTGCTCCTTGGCACAATACAATTTTATATAATTATAAATTATTTTAATTACTTCGCAACCATAAACTCATTATAAAAGGAAGAATGCTTTCTTAAATTTGAACTCTTTGTCACAAAGCTTTGTTTAGTCTTAATAAATTTAATTTTAAAGTTTAGAAAATAGCTTAGTTAACTTAGTTCTTTTAGCTACATTTCATTATCATATGATAAATTTACTTTTGACTTGCTTATTTAAGTTTTTATAGTTTGAATATTAGGTTTTTACGTTATAACCATAAGAATTTCTCCCCGTGGGATCAATACTTATGATTCAATTAGGGCCCTTTATTACTTGAGCGATTTCAAATTGGTTTAGGAGAGTGTTATGAAGGGTTTTGGATATTAATTTGGGGAATTTATTTGGTTCAAGGGGTTTAATTTGGGCGAATTGATCCATATAATCAAAATTTGGGCTTTTTTGGTTTGGGTTGAAATCAAGTTCAAATGTGGGTCAAATTGAGCTTGGATTTAGTTTAAATTGGTATTGGGGATGATAGATTTTGGTTTTGAATAGAAATTGGGCAAGATTGGGGTCAATTGGATGGACATTAGGGGTGATTTGAGTATTTGGGCCTTAAAGGGCAATTTGGGGCTTTTCGTCAAATTAGACAAATTTGGTCAAATTGGATCAAATAAAGTGGTTTAAATTGAAAATGGGAATATTTGGAGGATTTTGGGAATTTTTGAGAATTTTTGAAAATTTTGAGCTACGAGGGGCATTTTGGTAATTTTGAGTATTTTGGGAATTTTGATAAATTTAAGGTGTTTTGAGTATTTTGAGTAGTGAGGGATGTTTTGGGGTGATTTTTGAGGGGTTTTGGTTCTTTTGGTTGATTTTAAGAATTTTGGACAAAATTAGGGTTTACGGGTAATTTGGTCAATTGGTAGAGTTTAGGGCTAAGGAGTTAAAAATTGGGATTTTTGGTAAAATTTGGAGTTGAGTGAGGTTGATAACCCATTTGAGCCATGGACCAATGAAATTCACCATTTGGATCCTCCATGTTCTGGTACTAGTCAAACCTTAGCCTGGGGCTAAGATCTTGGGGAAACTACCCAAATGAGTTTCCAAAAGAGTACGAAATCAAGTGTGGAGAAGTTTGGTTTAGGGTTGTGAGGTAGTGTGTGAGAGTGTGATGTGTAAGTGTTTGTGTGTGAACCTCACCAAGACCACCCAGGGTAAGTCCTAAGGCTTGACCATCTTATAAGGGACTCCTCTTGAGCTCCCTAATGCTTGGTCTCATCCTCCTAAATACTTAGAGGTTAGACTTTAAGCATTTGAAAACTTCAAGTGAAGTAAAGAAGTGTTTTGAATTTCTTTGGGGTGAGGGTTCCATTGCTAGTCCTCTAAGATAGTCACTAGGATAGTCTTATTGTTAGACTCTAGGCTATTCTAAAGAAAGATTAGACCTCAACCAAAAGTGTGGTCAACAATAATCTTGAAATATAATTTCCAGCCATCATTGGTTCAGTAGATTCTGCCTCTTTTGTTTACTGTGAGGTCTACGATATTACTCTTGATGGTTCATGCATGTGTGGAATAAGTGTATAGTAGGCAATGCTATTAATATTAAAGGACACATGTTCAGTAGGAAATTTAAGCTTCATTATTATTATTTACTTTTTAGTCAATAATATTGGTATGTCATACCGATATATATATATATATATATATATATATATATATATATATATATATATATATATTTTAGAGAAAGGAGCCTCAATGAGCTCCAACTTTGTTAATACTGAGAAGGAGATACAAAACTAGGTAAGGGGGGATCTCCAAAATAAGAGGAGAGAACACCACCTAACCCACAACAAAACTCCACAAAGAACCTAACTAAGATTACGAGGACATGAGTGAATATATGTTTATCTATTTTAAGCAAAGACTAAAAACTATGGTTGCAGAAAAGAGGCCATCACAAAGCCGGGTAGACGACGAATGTGGAATCCAAGAAAAAGTGCCGGAGGGCATCCAAAGTCAGATGAGAGAACAGTGATCAATTCTGAAATGGGGGGAACTCAGTTTATCTCCAGCAATTAAGAATTTTAGCTCACTGGATGGAAGGTTGGAAACCTCAGCTTTGGGGGAAATAGCACCTGCCCGGGCAAGCCAATGGGCAGGTTTGTTGCCCTCTCTCGAAATTGGAAGAAAAGCTGGGTTCGAGGGGTCCCGAAAGCAAGAATAAGTTCCATCCAAAGTATCTATGGTGCCACCGAAGGCGATGGGAAAATGCAATGTTCTTAATCAGGTCTTGAGAGTCCACCTCAATCCAGGTATTTTCCCAACCAGCAATCTGAGCAAGATGAAGAGCCCAAAGCACTGCAATCAATTCAGATTCAAATGCATCTTTAGCAGATACAGGGGCAAGGAAATAAAGCAGACAATTTCCCAGATGGTTCCTGAAGATGCCCCCACCCCAGACACCATCACTCGGAAAAACTTCCATCGGTGTTTATCTTGATGTAATTAGAAGGGGAGCCTTCCAATCGACGGCTTTCACCTGAAAAGAGACGAGCAGGGGCGGGAGGAATTAAGTGGGGAGGCCGTCGAAGAACTTGTGGAAACCCCTTATGAATAATAAGTTTATTAATGTAGGACTTGCAATTCCCGACAACGGAAGGTACAAGAAGCGAGTAAGATCTTCAAATTTGGCCTGGTTTCTTGACATCCAAATGAACCAGATGGCAATGAAGTGAATGGTGTTTGCCTTTGGGATTTCCCCCTCACACCAATGATGATGGAAAACTTCCCAATGAAGGTGACTGCTATTAAGAGATATCTGGGATTGTAATTCTTGCCAGACTGCTTGGGAGAAATTACACTGAAAGAACAAGTGGGGAATAGATTCTTCATGCTGATGACAAAGAACACATTTAGAAGGACCTCTCAAGCCTTTTAACTTTAGGATATCATCGATGGGAATAATGCTCGTGAAGAGCACGCCAGCAAAGGAAAGACATGGAAGGGGAGAGGTGTTTGCTCCATACTGCCTTCCCCCATTTGACAGTAGGCCACTGATAAGAGGAGCTGTAGAGGTATTTAGTCAGGCTTTGGTATTTGGAGACCCCCAGGGAAATGCTGTCAGGTTTCCCCATATGTATAGGAATAGTTGCAACTTGCTGAGCTGAATGGTCTTGCAAGATAGCTCTGAGGTGTGGGATGGACCAGGTAGCTCCATCCCAACAGTCAGCAACAGTTAGGGAGGGGTCAGTGTTACCTCTAGGGATCAACCAATCTTTTGGGCACCAATTGTCTAGCCAGAAATCGATCTCCCCTTCCCGGATCCCAAAAGAATTTAGTTTCGGCTTCCTGTCTAGTTTTCGGCATTTTGACCCAGATCTTGGAATCCCCCAATCTCCTGACAGCAAGGGAAGGGTGGGTGTGTTTGCAATACTTGCCTTTCAGAAATTTAGCCCACAAGGAGGTCTGGGCTCTAAAATGGATCCAAAGTTTGAGGAAGTTGACATGTTGTTGGTGGAGAAGATCCCTAAAGCCAAGCCCCCCAGCAGAAAGGGGTTTAGCAGTTTTAATCCAGGAAGTCCAATGAAGCTGGTGTCTTTGTCCAGACCAAAGAAATCTATTGAAAGTTCTATCCAGAAGTAATTGAGTACTCTTCTTCAAAGGAGTCAGTTGAAGTAGGTAGGAAGGGAAAGAGGTTAGAATGCTTTTCAGTAGGGTGATTCTACCACCATTAGATAGGAAGGAATTAGACCAGCAATTAAGTTGGGTTTTTATCTTGCCCAGACATTCATCAAATTGGATTTGTTTTGTCCTACCCACAGTAAGATAGGCACCCAGGTATTTAATTGGGGGAGTTAAGCTAGAGAATCCAGTGAGCTCAGTGATCCAATGTCTGATGTGGGCAGGAGTGTGTTTAGAGAATATCAGTTGACATTTCTCCTTGTTGAAGGCCATACCAGCTTGCTGTTGAAAAGTCTCCAAACACCACTTAATCTTTTTGACAGCATTTTTATGGGCGATTGATAAAAGCATAATATCATCTGCATACATTAAATGAGAGACAGCAATGTTAGATCTATGAAGGTACCTGGAAAAGTTGTGAGAAAGAAGTTCTCTATCCACCAATCTAGAAAAGTAGTCTAAAGACAGGATGAAGATGGTGGGGGATAGAGGATCTCCCTGTTGAAGGCCCCTAGTAGCTTTGAAACTCCCCCAAGCTTGACCATTAATTAGGATGGAGTGCTCATTAGTTTCCAACCATCTTCTAATTAGATTGCAGAAATGGTTATTGAAACCCCTTGCAGCAAGGACATCCATGATAAAATCCCAACTGATGGTATCATAAGCCTTTTGGATATCTAGTTTGCAGATATATATATATATATATATATATATATATATATATATATATATATATATATATATATATATATGTTTCTCTCGTTTGTTGTTAAGGCATGTAAGAAGCAAATGTTATCTTGTAGGATGATAATTTACTTCCGAGGAATTTATTCATGAGTTGGGTGGAACTAAACTATTAACATCGATGTGCTTTTTGTTGGAAATTCATCAAAACTCCAAAGCTAAGGGGTTGTTTAAATTCATACCACACTTTGTTTATGTGTTTACATGTCTAATCTATGTTGGTGATCTTTTTGGTATGTCATAAAAGATTTGGATGCTATAATTGTGATATTTGGGTGTTAGACATGTAAATATTTAAGAGTTGTGTGATATACATATTCTACTAATGTTCTCGATAGAGGGGAATTCAGTTGAAAAAAAAAAAATGAAAATTTCATACTTCGGGTTATGGAAATGTGAAAAGCAAAGTTTATGCGATGTGTGAATATATAATATTGAGAGACTTATTTGCTTTGATTATGAATTGATGGATGTAAAATATGAGAACGTCTTTTCTATGTTATCATTTCAATTATCCTCGCTGGGCCTTACTACCTTTTTTAGAAAGATATAAATATTACCACATAGAACATAGAGATAATCCATAGCAGCTATATGCTAAATAAAGGCAAAGGCATGAGGATGGCTTGGGGGATTAATTCTCAAGCAACCCATGTGGCCATTATTGGGATGGACAAATTCTACTTGGGAGAGTTACGTACATAACATTTAATTCCTATGTATGTATATACTTAAGAACTAAACTTCATTCTTCTTCTTAACACTTATACAACCCAAATCCTCTTGTGTCGTGGAATTCAAATGAATATTTGCTTCCTTGTGGTGCTTGGGGGTGATGATCAGGCATGAACCTCTTTCCATTAAGCTCCAACGATATTATAAACTTATAAAAGATAAGTTTTCATTTGATGGCTATTTGAAACTTACTTTAAATAATTATAGATTCAAAAGCATTATACTTTTTCAATTTTTTTGTTACATAATGTTTAAGGACTCTTGTTATTTTGTTGAAGTAAATTTTTAATTACATGAGATATATGGAGTGAGTTGTTTGGTGGGCTGATTTAATTAGCAACTTTATCTCACTAAAATTTATCTTTGGAGATATCACATACATGAATTGAGCTCTTTCTATGCATGCACAAATTGAATTGAGCTCTTTAATTGTTATTTTTGTATGCATGCTAAGGTTAACTTTCAGCTGTAAGAAATGCATGAATTGAAACTCTTGAGATGTGCTGATTTAATTACTATTCTTGGATTGTGCTGAAGTCGGCTTTCAGTTGCATGAAATGTACGGGTGGAAATCTGTAGAGAGTGCCTATTCAAATCTTATGATATGCTGTACATGGGTGAGAAGGTAAGCATGCACAAATTGAAGTTAGACGCACCTAAATCTCTCATGTAATACGAAAATATTATTACTTTGCATTCCTTCTTTCTTTATATATGTATGAAGCAAGCATTTTTAATCGTGAATAAATTTACATACTCTTAAATCACATACAAATTCTAAAAAGTATTTACATACATGTTTCTCAATTTGTACATATATTTACATACTTAATGATTAAATCCTATGACAAGCTTTGAGACCCAACTTAAATTATGAATTGAACACTGCTATTATCCTTCTCTTCCTATGGTTGGATATTTATATGAATCATCAAGCGGGCTATAAGTTGGACGATTTGAGGTTAAATGCAATGATGTATAAAACAATATTCATGCATATATAGCTGAAACTCTTTAATAACCAATATTTGATTAGTAGTTGTCCTATTAACTTCTTTAGGTTCTTGGTAGCTTCAATCCCATCTTTGAATGACTTGTGAACCATTTCTCTATAACATCAGTTACTGGAGATCTAGAAATTATAATGCCACACAAATACTACATTACAGATACATGGCATATGATCGAAGATGCTTGTTGACCTCACTTTTGGTTGATGTCTAGTCTCTCTTTAGAATAGCCTAGGGTCTAGTCATAGGACTCTCATGGTGACTTTCTTAGAAGACTAGTCTTGGAACCCTCCCCCATAGAAATTCAAATATTTTTCACTTCACTGGGAGTTTTCATATGCTTAAGGCTTAACCTCCAGCTTTTGGGAGGAAGAGACCAAGCAAAAGCAAGCCTAGGGGAAGTCTCCTATAAGTAGTCAAACCCTAGGAATTACCCTGAGAGGTCTGGAGCTTACGTAATACGCACAAGTTACACCCACAACGCTAAACAAAGCACACCCCTAACTCATTGGAAACTCATGTGCATGGTTTCCCCAAGCTCATAGCACCAAGCTAAGGTTTGGTTAGTACCAACACATAAAGGACCAAATGAGGGTTCCCTTTGGCCCATGGATTAACCTAAAAAATTCCATACTACTCAACCCTCATTAAACTCAATTTTTCTAAAATTTCAATTTTTAACTTCTCGCCCCTAAATCTTCCCAAAATACCCCTAAACCTTAGTTTTATCCAAAATTACTCAAATTACCCATTTTCTCCAAAATTTATTTCAAAGTATTCAACACCACTCAAATTGATCAAAATTACCCAAATTTACTAAAATTTCCAAAATAGCCCTAAAATTTGCAAATTACCAAAATACCCCTCCTAGCACAAAAATCCAAAAAATCCAAAAATTTCCTAAAAATTCCAAAAACCTCCCAAATATTTCCAATTTCATTTTTCTTAGCTACCACATGACCCAATTTAACCAATTTAGCCCAATTTAACTAAAAGCCCCAATTTGACTCATTTAACATAAACGTGCCTAAATTAAACCCAATGTCCACCCAATTGCCCCCAATCTTGCCCAATTTCAATTCCAAGCTTTAATTTAACATCTCTAGCCTCAATCTAAACTAAAACCAAGCCCAATTTGATCCATATTTGAGCCCAATTTCAATCCAAATTCAAAAGCCCCAATTTTGCCCATATGATCCAATTCACCCTAAATTGACTTAATGTCAATCAAATTCCCCTCAATTTGAATTCTAAACTTTTCATGACATTCAACTATGCCAAATACAACATTCAATGGACCCTAATTTGAGCTTAAGCCTCACCTAAGTCCAACTTAGCCAAAATCCCCAATTTTGCCCTAAAATGTGTCACATGTTCAAAATCCATTAATTTGAATGCCCTAACCCCAAAATCTCCACCCAATTAATATCAAGAACTCTTCATAACATCCACATGGACCATTTGGAACCTTCAATTGGCATTGGACCCAACCCTAGCCTAACCTAAACTCAAGCTAACCTAACTCGCCCCAAATTGACCAAAATCCCAAATTATGCCAAATTAAACCCCCAAACCTATTCAAAACCACTCCAATCCCCTTTCAAACACTTTATAACAATCATATACATCATTTTGAACAATCAAGCTGGTCTAACCCAAGCTCAAACTAAACCTAGCCCAACCTAAACCCAATATGACCTAAATTGAACCCATGACCCAATGCCACCAAATTGAACCAAATTGTCCAAATTGGCTCCACCACAGCTAACTGTCGGCATATTTTTAGGTTGTGTGTTTTATTTTGAAAAGAGAGTCGCCTACAAAAATTGTCGGCGAATTTTAATTTAATTTAAATAAATAATTTGAAAAGTAGTATTTGATTTTGAAAATAATTTTAAATTTGAAAATTTTAAGATATGAAATCAAGCCGATCTCACATCCCGAATAGTTTATATAAACGAGCGCCGCACCACAAACCGTGTATCTATCCCGAAGAATAGACACACTTGCTTGATAATGGGGCTCGATTAAATAAACTAGAAAGGTTTGTGACATCCGTTTGGTCTACGAACCAATTTTATAAGCCGACAAATTCCCCGCTTAATATGAAACTATTAAACGGGGTTTATATTACTCAGGTTCTTAAAGTTCCCTATAAGGGCAAGCCCCTATAGTTAATTACATCTTAAGTGATGGGAATCACCTAAGAAAACTCTCGATAATAATCAATAATTCGCTCTCAAGAATTTCAAAGTTTAAGTTTTCGAGGGGTTGAATTTTGGAATTTCAATAGGGAATGGATCAAATTTGGAACATTTTTATTTTGGGAATTCAAAGGAAGAAAAGTAGGAGAGATCACGGATTCGAAGCGGACTTCGGTAATCTCCCGATTATCCTATTGTTTGGCTTAGATTTAGGAAAGTCCTAATGTTTATTTAATGTTTTAATCTTGCCAATTTAGTTAATTAGGGCTTATATTTATATGATACAAATTGCCTAGAAGATATGAGGGTTTATGTCGTACCGGACGACTACCTCGGAATCCTAAGACCGGTTAGGGCTTAATTTGCAATGCAAATGCCTAACGAAGAGTTGAGGATTTATGTTGCACTAGGCAAACTACCTCGAAGTCCTATGGCTTTGTTATTTAATTCTAAGAAAGTTTTCTTGAAGTAGGTTCAAGTTTTGTCGACGACGATGGCCGTGCTTGCCCACCATGCTCCGAGCTCCTTGTTGTTGCGGAGGTTTAGTTTTAGAAATCATAAATCAAGAGATGAGAGAAGTGTTCGGTTTAGAGAAGTCTTAATTTCCAAGTGTTTTTTGTGTTTTAATTAAAACAAATCTTAAAGTTGATTATAACGACACCGGTTAAGATCCCACGGTTCCATCCTTCCGGCACCATTATTTTTATCGGATTCACTTAGTCCAGATGAATTTGCTAAACTCAATCGAATGAGTTCCACACTTTCATTTAGACCGTGGGAAATCCAGTTAGCAACACGTAGGTTACATCATCCGAGGTATTCCCGATCATCCAACAAGACTTTTTAATTTAGTTGTAATTGTAGTTTTGTGTTCGTTTGTGATTAAATTTTGAGTTGTCTTATATTTTGAAATGTTGTGGAGGTGAATTTTATCTTGTAGTGTCTTTTATTTTAATTTTGGGTTTCGGTTTTGGTTTACGTCCTAAAGGTGTCGGTTTTCATGCAACTGTTGTTTATCATGCAAGAAAAATAAAGTGCATTTGCAATAAAATAAACTGCAATAAAATAAAAGCGTACACTGGAGGGTCTTCCCGTCATCCCAAGCTGCACTTAAAACACGGTTAGAATATTTAAGCAAGTTCCTAGGTAAAGCTAAGGGAAAGGTTTATGGTTTTCTACCAAATTCCTAATCCTATGGCTAGTCGTTTCCTATGACGTCTAGGTTCTTTGTGTTTTTGGTTTGAAGACGATTTTCTTCATCAAAGAACAATTAAGTTCAATTGTTCTTGTAAATATCCTATCATATTGAGGAAGTGCTTAAGAAGAATCTTAAACATCTTTTCAATATTTCTAGGATTGTTTCAAGTCCAGAATGAATTTAATTGTGTAAATGAATCGATCGTCCGAGGTTTTCAAGTTTTGTTAACTTGCTCGGTGAACTAGGACATTTGAATGTCCTATAAGTGAAGTAACATTTCATTTTAATGTTCATTTAGGAGTTATGATAACTAAAGCTCCTAAAGGCAAAATGATATTTAATGATTTGTGATTCAAATTTAAGTTCAAATTAATGATTTAAGTTTGGAATAGTGTTCAAGTTATTTTAGATTCATTTCTTCATGTCTTAAGTGAGGTTATTTAATTCAATTTAATTTAATTTAATTTATTTTAATTTAATTTAATTCAGTTTAATTTAGTTTGATTTGATTTAATTTAATTCAATTCGATTTATTTGATTTAATTTCTTAAGTTAATTTAATTTAATTTTAATTTAATTTAATTTAATTTAATTTAATTTATTTAATTTAATTTAATTTATTTAATTAATTTAATTTAATTTAATTCAATTTAATTTAATTTAATTGAAATTTTTTTGAAAGAGTTTAATGATTTAATTTTAATTTAATGATTAAGTCTTTTAATATTTTAAATTTGAGTTATCATTTTAATTAAGAGTTGAGTATTAATGAGATGATTAATTTAGGGATTTTTAAATTAAAGAATAAATCTCTTCCTAATAATATCCCTATTTTAATAATTCCAAATTTATTATTCTTCCAAATTCAATTAATTATTTAATTAAAGTTTAATCATTTTAAATTGCTTAATGGGTTTCTACCCTTTAATTATTAAATTTCAATCATCCAAATCAGATTAGGATCAAATATTTTACTTGTTAATTTTTTTATTAAACCTAAAGTCTTAATTAAGGATTAAAATTTTAATTACCATTTTGCCCTTTAAGCCTAATAATTTCATAACTCACTAAATTGAACTCAAATGAACTTGAAATTTTTATGTGACTTCACTCATATGTCAATAAAGACATGAGAGGAGAAAATGTGATTTTTCTGTATTTAATTTATTTATATAATTATTTTTTGTAGAAAAGAGAAATTTCCAAGGAAAATTCAATAACATGACCAAGGGAAAGTTTCTGTCCTTAAGAAAATTAGGGGACATTCCTAATGACCAGAGGACCACTTGGACCAAATTTTGTAATTTTTTGAATTATATTTTATTTATTAGAATTATTTTAAATTCTGGAGTATTAATTAATTTAAAAATAAAATAAATGTTGAAAAATAAATTTTATAATTTTTAAAATTCTCTCTAATATCAAGGATTCCAGAGAACCAAACTTTGCAATTTTCTGATTTTTCTTTGATTTATTATAATTATTTTGGTGAAAATGCTAGAAAATATATTTTTTTAATTTTAAAATTACCCTAGAGCTTTAAAAATTAATATCTCACTAAATAGACCTAGGAAAAATATGGGACTTGTTCCCAAGTGATTAAAATTCAAAATATAACATTTTAGTGAATTTTATTATTTTTGTGATTTTATTATTTTTTAATTATTAAAAATATTAAAATAATATTAAAAATCAACTTTTTAGAAAATTGAAATTTTAATTTTCTTAAACTCCCCTGATATCAGAGAGACTCCAAAACCAATTTGGTGAATCTTTGAAAGATATTTTGAAAGTTATGAATTTTTAAAGTTTAAAATGACTAAGTGGCTTAATCAACCCAATTAGTGGGGCTAACCAAGTCCAATTGACCTCAAATTTTTATGATGGGTTCCTCCGACCCTAAAGGTCAGTGGAGAATTGATTTCAAGTCAATTTGATCTATGGTTAACTCTAATTAATTAGAGATCTATTTTGGGGATTTAAGCCAATTAGGGTTAATCTAAGTGAATTAACTCAAATCCTATTTTTCCTAGGGTTCTTTGGTCATAAGGAACATCACCAAATTTTCCTAGAATTTATTTCACAACATGCTAATTTTTGGAATTAAAATACTTAAAATAGCAACATGCATTTGAAAAAATCAATAACTTTTCATAGGGATGGCCTCTGACTTTGGAAAATTCAGGGAATGTTCCCAAATTCAGAGGCTTCAAAAGCCCTATGGTCTCATGCCATGGTGAATTGTATGAATGCATGGAGAATTAAATGTATGCAGAGAGTAAATAAATTATTAAAAATAAAATACTTGATGAAATTAAATGATTTCTTTTCCACATTATTCTCCTCTGTTCACTGAGCAAGAGGATATTTTTCTTTTATTTTTCTGATTTTTCTACACAAAGTTATGAATTTTCCAAGTTTAGGGAATTAAATAAATAGAAAATACCCCTAATTTTCTACTTATCCACGCGGCGCCAGCGCATCCTTAGCCTCTCCGAAGCGGTACGTGTCGCGGCCGCGATTGGGCGCCGCCATCCGAGTCGGCCGTCCGGGACCCGCAGTTCACGTAACGTTCTGCGGTCCGGCGCGATCGATCCGTCCGCTCGATACACGCGCGATCCAACGGCTCCCGGTCATCGTCTACGGCCGGGTGTGCACCCGTGACCGTCAACCCTCTAACCCTAATTTCTCGCTCGATTCTCAATGGATTTTCGTGTTCTTATGCTCTATGGATTCGTCTTGAATTGACGAACACATCCATACGGTAAACATGCATTGAAATTTACTCAAATGAAATGGAGAATCTCTGTAAGCTCGGGAAGAAGAATGAGTTCATACCTTTGCTCAGAGAAGTGAAGCTTCGATCCGAGAGTTGTTGCACCTTCGATCGGATCCTAGCGAGCTCCGGATGAAGTCTCACGGTCCGGTGAATTGTCTAGGTTGGACTTCGACCACGGTCGATCACAAAGCTTGGAGTCCGGAGCAACCGAGGTGGCTCGGAGATGGGGCTTTTCTTGGTGGACACCTTCCCTTGGTCTGGTGAAGGTGTAGAGACAATCAATTTGGGGATTGGCTCACTGTGGAGGAGTGTCCTGGTTTTGGGCTTGGATTTCAACTCTGAAATTGAGCTCACAGAGAAGAAATGGCAGGGGATCTCACTGGGGATCAAGTGCTCTGTGTATGAGGAGGGGTCTGGAACAATTTTGGCGGAGTTTTGGCGAGGTTTTTGCAACTCTCCCCTCATGGCCGTGAGGGGGTGGTGTTTAAATAGGCATGGTCTGGAGGGCCTCCCGGGGGAGTTAGGGCTTGGGATCGAGCTGCTCCGGTGAGGAGAAGAACAGCCATGGTGACCACTAGGCATGGGCGGCTCGACAAGGAGAATTTCAATGTTGGCTCACTCCCGAGGTCTCGGGCATGGCGTTTTCCGGCGGCTCGGGTGGCCGGCCGGCCGAGCATGGGTCACCCTCGAGGTCGGGTGGGTCGGGGCTGGAGGCTTGTGCGATCAATTAGCATTGGCCATGTGTAAAGGGTTTGAATCGAAGTGGAATGGGAAAGGGCTAGTTTTGGGTCTAAATGGGTCAACCCTTGGTTTTGGGTTAGGTTCACCCTCCAAGGCCAATTTGGGCTGAAGGGAAAGTCACTTGGATCAGCTTGATTAGTGGGGTCGAGTCACGATCCAAGTACAATTAAGCTTAAGCAAGAGTTAGGGGAGACATGGGAGTGGTTAATTACTCTTAAGAGAATCATTAAAGGGTCCCCTCCTCTTGCCATTTTGGGTATGGTGAAGTGTCCAAGGATTTCATGGCTCACATGTGGCTCATGCATGGCTTCATGGCTCACCTTTGGCTTGGGGAAAGCTTGGTCAATTTCATGAAAATGGATTTTAGGAATATTTTGGTATTTTTGGGCAATTTGGCATGGTGCTTGATTTAGATTTATTTGATAATGGAATTGAAACTTAGGGAATGATATTCATCAAATGGATGACAAATGAAAATGTCATATGGGCTTTAGAATCAATTTTGGGCTCATTGAAATGGTTTTAGATGAGCTTTTAAATGGTTTAGGAAAGTGGGCTTTTGAATTTTAAAATGGATTTTTGGGATGAAATTTTGGTAAAGGCTTGGGCCAAATAATTGTTGAGTTTGGTTTAGGGATGCTTCATGAGTGGTTTGAAACAAATTTGAGGTGATTTGGGTTTGAATTGGGTTGGATATGGGCTTTTTGGTAAAGAGGCTAAAGTGGGCCAAAATGGGCTACCATGGGCCAAAGTTGGGCTAGAGTTGAAGTTGATGTGAAATTAATGTTGGGAAATGTTTTTTGGGAGTATTTCAAAGAGGTTTTGGCTTTGGTTGGGTTTTGATTTTGGGGTTTGGGCTCATTTGGGCTAGGTTTAGGTTTAGGTCAAAATTGGGCTTTTTGATTTTGGGTTGAATTTGAGTGGGGTTTGGGTCTAAATTTTGAGCAAATCATGTTAGTGTTTTGTTCATGGGGATGTTAAGGAAGGTTTGGAAAAGATTTGGGGTTAATTGGAGTTGAATTGGGTGAGTTTGGGTTAGGTTTGGGTCATAGGTCCAAATTGGGCTTTAAGGCCAAAAGTGAAATTGGACCCAAATTTCAATCAAATTAAGCTTGGCTTTGGTCTAGATTAGTGTTTGGGATGTTGAATTGAAGTTTAGAATTGAATTGGACCAGAATTTGGGTCAATTGGGTAGGTTTGGTTTGACATTGGGTTTACTTTGGGTTAAAATGGGTCAAATTGGGGGTTTTGACAAAAGTGGGGTAAATTGACAAAATTGGCCCATGGTGTAGTTGAACAAAATGAAATTGGGAATATTTGGGATTTTCTGGAATTTTCTGGGAATTTTCTGAATTTTTGGATTTTTGGGTCAAAAGGGGTATTTTGGGTATTTGGAAGGTATTGGGGGTATTTTTGGAATTTTTGATATTTTTGGATATGGATGATCAGTTTGAGTGATGTGGGAATGTTTGGGATTGATTTTGGAGAATTTTGGGTAATTTGGAAACTTTTTGAGAAATTTGGGCTATTCAGGGCTTTGGGTAGGTTGGCGGGTGTTGGGTCCGGGGAGTCAAAAATTGAAAATTTGGAAAATTGAAGATTGGGTGGATGTAAGTGAAATGAAATCATTTTTGTTGAGCCATGAAGCCATATCAAGCCCACATGAGCCATGAAGGGACTCATTTGAGGCATTCACCATGTTGTTCCTAACCCTCTTAGCCTGAGGCTTAGGGGTTAAGGACCATCCATGTGAATCACCTACTTGAGTCAGGAAGTCAAGTTGGGTAAGGGTGTGTTTTAGGAGGTGTGTGAAAGTGTAGTGCATAGGTGTAGTGTATGTGTAAGTCAGCCCTTTACCGGACCGGGCCACCCGGAGCGATCCTAAGGCCAAAGAGTCCTATAGGAACTCATCCTTTAAACTTCCACATTTGATTTCAACCCTCTAGGTGATTAGGGGTCTATAGTCAAGTTTGTGGAGTTTGCGGGGAGTTAAGAAGTGGTTTGAATTTCTAAAAGGTGGATCCCAATTCTAGTCCTCTAAGATAGTCAAAGGAAAAGCCTAAGGCTAGATCCTAAGTACTAAAGAGAAGAAGAGAAGACCTCATCAAAAATGAGGTCAACACTAACCTTAGGACCCCAGGGACCAGCCAAGACCAACCAAATCAATGTTCAATGAGCCATGAACTAAAAGTCCCTCACTTTGGACCAATGGACCTCACCCTTTTCGGCTAACCCATAACTCCCCTTAATCCTCAAGTAAGCAACCCAATTAATGGCACTGAGCTCCCCTCTTACCTCCCCTCAGCCTGTTAGCCACCATCCCTGTCCTTGACGCCACCCTAGCCACCAGAACAGCTAAGCCTGAGCGCCCCACATACCCCTTTAAATCCAAAATTGGGCTTTGTCAGTGAGGCATCCCCTCAGTGATCAATAACACTGCCCAGCTCTCCCCATAAGCAACCTAAATCACCCAATTTAAAGCCCTGAGCTCCACCCATTGGCCATGGCTATAAAAGCCATCCTTCACGGCCAAGAGGGGGTGCTAAAATTTTTTCAAGGAAACCTTGCAAAAACCTTACCAGAGCTTCCCTGAGACCTCCTGAGTGCAAGCCCACCATCCTCAGCCATTGAGCCCCACTATCCAGAGCCAATTTTCCCACTGAAATTCCAGCCGAAAACATGACACATTTTGCCACAGCTCCACAGTGCACCAAACTCAAATTAATTGCACCCACACTTTCACAACACTGAAAGAAGAAGATCCCCCATCAAAGCCCCATCACAGAGAGCCTCTGCACCAGACTTTGATCAACACCTGAAATCGGCCTTGGTTGAATTCAGGTCTAGACATTTCACCACAGCAAAAGGCTTCATTTAGAGGTTCGTTGGGACCAATCAAAGCTACCACAACCATCTGATTGAGGCCTCACCTCTCAGACAAAGGTACTGAACCTCACCTTCTTCCCAAGTTTATTTTGATTCTCCATACATGTTGAATCAATTTTAGGCTAGGTTAGCAGCATAGATAGGTTCGTCTAGGCCAGATAAAGCTCTAGGAATAAACCCCATTCAATTTGGTTTAGTGTAGCTCAAATTCTTAAGACTAGAAGGTGTACGAATCTCGGGATGAACCAGTCAAAGACGATGAAAGAGCACCGTTGGATCAGGCGTGTAATGGACGTATGACTGAGATTGCGCTAGATAGAACACTGAGACATAAAGCACGGAGCTGGGTCAGATGACAGTGTCGAATCAGGGAGCGCCGCTCGGTCTTTTAGAGCTGTCAAGAATCCAGTTAGTGCCATGTGTTTAAGTGATGAAATATGGAAATTTTGAATTATTTAAATTAGTGGAACTTCAAAAATCCATAACTTGGTGTAGAAAAATCATAAAAATAAAAGAAAAATACCCTAATGCTCAGTGAATAGAGGAGAACAATGTGGAAATGATTTAAAATTTATTTGATGCATGTTTTATTTTTAGTTAATTAAATACAGTATAGAGTATTTTAATTCTCCATTGGCTTAGACATTTCACCATGACAGGGGTTTTAATCTCTCTGTCAAGGAGGATATTCCCTGATTTGTCCAAGGCCAGGGGAGATCTCTATGAAGAGATACCTATTTTTTAAAATATTTTGTCTGTTTTGGTAAAATAATTATAATAATTAAAATGCTAATAAGAAAAATGTAAGATGAATTTTGGTAGGTTACTTGTGATCAGAGGACCCTAGGAAAAATTTGAATTGAGTTAAATCTTTAAGAATGCACCTAATTGTCATTTTAACTTAAAACTTAAGTGAAATTAATTTGAACAAACTAAATATGTAAATGGCTCAAAAATCATTCTCCACTGTGGTTTAGGGTCAGAGGGACTCCCCTAAAAGTTTTGAAGTCATTTGGAATTCATTTAATTACCTAATTGAATTTTCTAAGTTAAAAGGCATTTTTACCACAAATGATTTTTAGTAATTAAAATACAAGCCAAAAATTTATAAAAAAGGTTTTGGGAGTTTCTCATGACCAGTGGAATTTTATGAAAATAAAATGGCAATTAAAATAAACATTTCATTTTTAAGCCTAAAAGTAAATTAAAAAATAATTTAAAAAGATAAAAATCATTAAAATATTAAAATTCACTAAATTATTACCTTTGGTCTCCTAATTATTTAGGAACCATCCAAATAATTTTCTTAAGCCTCTAAGTCAAGATATTAATTTTCAAAGGCTTAAATTAATTTTTGAAGGCTAGAAAATGAATTTCCTTAACTTCCCACCAAAATAATTCTAAAAATTACAAGAAAAATCAGAAAAAAATGAAATTTGTTTCTATATGTTCCCTGACCTTAGAATGTTTTAAGAAAAATATAAAACTTTATGTTCAACCACCAAAATATTTTATAATTAATTAATAGTTTAGAACTTAAAATAATTCTAATAATTAAATTAAAGCATAAACAATCATGAAATTTGGTCCAAGTGGTCCTCTTGTCTAGGTCTACCTCCAATAAAATTTCAAAGCCAAATGTTTTGTTTTGGTCAAGTTATTGAATTTTCATTAAAAATTTCTATTTTTCTATTAAAATAATTATATAAATTAAATTATTTTATGAAAAATCACATTTTCTCTTCTAATGACTTAATTGACCCATAGGTGAGGCACAAAAAAATTTGAAAGTCATTTGAGTTAAATTTAAGGAATTATGAAGTGTTAAAGGCCTTTAGGGGTAAAAGTGTAATTTTGAAGAATTTAGCCTTAATCAATATTTAGGCTTAATTAAAGTGGAAAATGGGCAATGAATGATCTTAATTCTTATGTCTAGATGATTGAAATATAAAGGGATAAATGGTTGGAACCCATCTCATTTTTGTCACATTAAAAAGATAAAGTTTATGATTTAATTAATCATTATAACTTGGAGGAAAATTAAATTAAATGATCCTTATGGTAAGGGGTTGGTTTTGGAAGATGATAACCCACTAATCCAATACCCACTTATTTGATGTTTAATAATAGCTCTTTGATTTGATAAGAATCATGTTCATATAGCTAAACCATTTTAAACATCACAAAATATACCCACTAAAATCTTAAGGGCTTGGTAGCGAGACTAGGCTTAATTGAAAAATTGACTAATAAGGATTAGAAAAGGAAACACTATTAATCTTAAACCACTTTTGAAACACTACAAGCTCGTTAAAATTGATTAAATTTTTCCATAAATTAAGTTTGTCTCTAAATGCCCCACTTACATAATTTGTAAGTAATATATCAAATGATAACTACCCCACCTTTCAGGATGATTAAAACATTGGCTCACTGTGCATAAGGCTATAAAACAAGTGAGTCATTTAATAATTTTGATAAGTCAAAAATAACCTCAAGAAAGCTCAAAAGAATTGTGAAATGTCTAGGTACCCCTAGGCCCGTTTCACAAATCTTCTAGACACTTTGTAGGACAACTGGACCTATCATATTTATTAAATGAAGATATCTCTTAAATGGATGAATATGACCCACCAAGTTATGACATAGAGTTTGGTAGGCTTGTGAAGAACCTATCTATAGGCTTTTACTTTCCTGCAAATTATATATGTTTATTGCAAAAGATACTAAATTTGCAGTGGAGGAACGAGAAGACTAGCCAGATACACTTTTATAGTTTACAGTGCTTTCTTTTTCTGCACTTTCCTCACTTTTTCTTGCTTACAGGCTTGCATGTTAAACAACAATGTCACCCTACATGAAAACCAAAACTTCTAGGATAGCCACAAAACCAAAACCAAAATCAAAATTAAAAATCAAAATATGATAATTCACCACCATAATAGTTAAAATATAAATCAACTCAAGATTTAATTACAAAAAAAATAAAAATCATAATTGCAATTAAATTAAACATCTCTATCGGATGATCGAGAATACCTTGGAGGATACAAGCTACGGTTGTTAACGGGATTTCTCACAGTCTGAATGAAAGTATGAAACTCATTAAGTTGAGTTTAGTAAATTCATCTGGACTAAGTGAATCCGAAAAAAATAGTGGTGCCTGGATGATGGAACCGTGGGATCTTAACCGGTTTCACTTAATCAACTAAACATTGTACCATAATAAGACATTAAGACACCTCAAATTGAAAACTTCCTAAACATGAAACTTTTCTTCTCTCTTCAATTGACACTTCTTTAAACTAAACCTGCCACGACGAGGAGCTTGGAGCATGCACAGTGGGCAGCACGACCATCTTCAACAGCAAAACTCCTTAGAAATTAAAACAACAAGCCATAAGACTTCGAGGTAGCTTGCCTAGTGCAGCATATACCCTCACCTTATCTCTTTAGGCCTTTGCATGACTATGTTGTGCAATATAAGCCCTAACTCGTCTTAGGATTCTGAGGTAGTCATCAGGTATGACATAAACCCTTCTATCTTCTAGGCCATTCACATGATCTATATCAAATGAATGTAAATCCTAAATAATAAAATTGGCATGATGAAACACCAAATAACTATCTCAAAATAAAGCCAAACCATAGGATAGTTTGGGAAAAACACCAAGGCCTCTCTTGGATCTATGTCTTTCCCTTAGTCTCTCCTTCCTTTGAATTCCTACTAAAAATTGTTCTGGAATTTGAGCCACTTATCTATTGGATCTTGTATTACCACATTTTCTTGAAGACACCTACCCTTTGGAAGTCAAGAGTATAGTATTTTCTGATTTATATCAAGAGTTTTCTTAGGTGACTTTGGTTATTTAAGATATAATTAACTATAAGAGCTTGTCCTTATAGGAAACTTAAAGACCCTAGATTAATATAAGCCCTATATGATTCCTTCATATCAGATAGAGAAAATTGTTGGTCAACATGAATGGTTCGCAGAACAAACTGATGTCATGAATTCTTAGTTTATTTGATTGAGCCTCACCACCAAGCCATGTATTTATTCTTCGGGATAAATACATGTCTTGTAGTGAAGTGCTCGATTATTTAAACTATTATTTATATGAGATAGGTTTTGATTTTGTATTTTTCAAATTTAAAATATTATTTTCAAACAATCTATATATATTAAATTAAAACAAAACTTTTTTTTATAAACTACATTTTAAACTTTTCAAAAGCTTTAATCCCAACGATTTTAACAACCAACGATTTTTGGTGAATCCGTCTGGGGACTAGTTTCTCTCTTCATTAAGATCAAGAAATGTTATATTCATACATCAGTAATGAGTGCATGTCCCTCATGAACCAAATTACCATTCTTCCGTTGATATAATTTACCCATTTTTTTCTTGGGGAGGTACAATCAGTTTTCCTTGATTTCAGGACCATCTGTTTAACCATCCTTAAATAGAAGGGTTCTGGAATCCTTTAGGATTTTTCTTGATTTTGTGGGGTCGTACCCCTTGATATGTGTGTTGGAGAGTAAGTTTCACCGGGACAATGTGCGTTGTGAAGGGGACCTCGGACGAGGTCCCACACTTCACCTCCTCTTTATGCTTCCCGGGTTCAATCCTGCCATCGACAGATTGACTCATTCTTCCTTAAAATCTTAAGACTCCTTTTAACAAACATATCAAGATCTAAAAGTGAGATAATAATAATAATAATAAATATCAAGATGAAATGAAATTGTGCCCAGTTCACAGAACAACTTTCCTTTTCGTAGTGTTTACACTATGATTAAAGGGTTTAAGCCCTCGCTAATTTATGGAATTCTTTTCCTTCAACAGTCAAAAGATGTCAACCCCTACACTGACTTTCTCCTTCAACTTGCCCACCTCCCGTGAGGCTCACCTTGTAGCTCCAATGATTCAATTCAGGATCGGCTTCAATGAGTTTGAAATTGTACTTGGAGAAGCCCCATTCATGGTCGTGAAAGTTGCCACCCTCGATGTAGAAGGAAGCTCCGAAAAGGAAAAAGAAATAATGAAGATAAGTCAAAAGAAGACTCAGTTTGAGATCTTTATCGAAGATATAGAAAAGGATGAATACAAATCAATGTACAATCGGATTAACCCTTATGGTCATGCCATGACCCTAACTTCGATCCATCCTTAAATGATCGAGAGTATGGAGGCCAAGGAAGTTCATAATGATGATTTTAAACCGATTAAGTTTTATTGAACTTCTCCTACTTCTGAACCTTCTGTAATTCTCGAAGAAAATGATTCTAATGAATAATGGAAATAACTTTTGGCTACTTTTCGCCATGTGCACAAAAATTGATTTAACAAGAATATGTACCGAAGAAAATGCCAAAAGATAAATTACAATCGTTTGAAAAATTATGGAATATAAAAGGAAGGAAAATCAATTCAAAATAAGGTCTTGGGTTTGGTACTATCGAATCCGTCGATGACTCGGGAATTTACATGGTTGTTATTAGTCAATAAGGAGGAGATTGCCTTGACATTAAAGATGAATTTGAAGATCAACCAATAGAAGATGCTCCATCATAATTTGAAGAAGAAATTAAGTCAACAGTCGACGAATTAAAAGAAATCAACCTCGAGACTAAAGAGCAGCCCCGACCAACTTTCATAAGTTCTTTACTCAACAAAGAAGAGGTTACAGACTTAGTCAGGTTACTGTTAGAATTTAAGGATTGCTTCTCTTGGAGCTTTGACGAAATGCCAGAACTATCCCCAGAAGTAGCAGTTCACCGACTCGGGGTGGATAAAAATACAACACAAGCGAAGCAAGCTCCCAGAAGAATGCGTCTTGAAATAGAACAACAAGTTACAAGATAAATAAAGAAATTGATAGACGCTAAGTTTTTCCGAGAAGAACAATATCCGACATGGTTGGGGATCCCCAAAAATTTATGCTTACGATTTAGATAGTAAATTTATGATTTATAATATGAGATACTACACAAGTATAAATATCATTTATCAAGTAATATAAGACTTTCTGATTAAGCCCCAAGATATCGAACCCATGTAGGAAATGTGTAAAAATTTAAAGAAATAAGAAAAATAATTTTTTACTTTTTTAATTGATTTTTGTAAGTATGTTTTAAGATTTTAATTTCGAAAAGTTATTTTTGATATTTTTAATAAAAAGTTAAGCAGGAAATAAAATTATCAATACTCTAAATACAATATAAAAGTTATAAGAATCAAATATCTTTTTCCTTCTTAAATGAATCAGTAATAATTATGGATATTTATGTTGTGGAAGTATTTAAATGTATTATGCTAAATAGGAGCAATTATATTCTTTAACCTTTACTTGGTTCTATAAAGAAAATTGGTTAATTTGAAATTTTGAAATTTATAGATGGGTTAGACAGGGAAGATACCAGCTCGCACTCTAGAGTTCCCTCTAATCTCTCCACCTCGGAGCTAACATCTCATAACAAAATTTAAAATAACAAACCAAATTTGGGGGATTTAGTCTGTCATTCTAAATTTCTCTAATTTTACTCCCCAATAAAACATATCTCTTTATATATTTGCATTCAATCATATAGACTACAATTCTCACCCATATAATTGCATGTGATTCTTTCCAATTGTTGTTTGAGACAATACCGCATGGATCTTATATAATCTCATAACAAATTTTAACATCTTAATTGGCCAAATTAAGAAGTAAATTAAGTTCAAGGAATTGAATCATCACAATTTATTCCATCATTGAGCACTTCTACTTTCCACAACATACTTCCATAATTTAATTACTTCATCATCTAAGGAAGAAAAAGATAAAGTAAACTACTCAGATTTCATGAAGAAAACACAAAAAAAAAATTTATATGAAATCATAAACCATAATGAAAACACAACAATCTTACTTAAAATCAAAGTGTAGAAACAAAGTTAAATACTTATCTGAAAATCCTCTCCATAAGACTCTAGAAGTTCCTTTGGAATTTTGCTTTCCACAATACAACTCTACAGAGGTTGGTGCCCAACTCTGATGACTCTAATAAGAACTTTAAACTTCATAAAAACTAGATATAAGGATAAAAGAAAATTGGTAAGAAGAAGGCTTCACACCAACCTTTTTTCTTTTCTTACTCTCTACTCTCTATTATAGAAAAGAAGAACTCTAAAACACACTTACAACTACCACTGTCTTCAACACACACCACACACCAACAATAACCACCCATCACACTCATTATGAGGCTTCATTTTTATAAATTTCTAAAAGGTGCCTTGGTGTCTCTTCAAATCATGTCCAAATTTAATGTATCCACCAAATGATGCATCCTTTCAATCATATTTGCCACCCAAAGGAAGTTAAGGAAGTCACCACCAAAAGTTGCTTCAACACCCCTTGAAAATGGCTCCAAATCTGATTTAAATTTGATTTTTAATTGTGGCGCTTAAGCGCTGGCACTTGGCACTTAGGCGCCAGAGGCTAAATTTCTCAAACTTCATAATTTTGCTCCAAATTTGATTCTTTTTAGCTCTTTTCATCATACTTGTAAGAAAAACACAAAATACCTTCCATTAAAGTGCAATATCATCAAAAATAAGTATAAAAATGTGCATAAAAATACTATATATTTTAGGTGTATCAAAATCCCTCAAACTTAAAATATTACTTGTCCTCAAGTGACTCTTAACCATAAAAGTTTTAACATGAAAATTATGTAAATGAGTTTCTTTAGGAATGTTTCAAAATTTTGTTCTAGAAATGAAATAATCCAATTTAAAAAATTTTTTAGTAAATAAGACCAATTTAAAGTTTAGAAAGTTCTTAAGTAAAGGATAATGAAAATATAAGTTTCTATCCAATTCATAAATACTTGTAGATTTTCAAAATGTGGGATTCAAACATTTTATTTTTCTCACTTAAAAATTTTATTGAGAATAATTTTACTTACTATATTATAACCTTAAGTTATAGATTTTCTCCAAACTTATATTTTAAACTTTAGTCATGGAACCAATTTTTGATTATGCCCTTAAATCCTCAAGCTTTTCCTTCCTTTTCACATACTATTTTACACCTTTTTTTCTTTTTTCTTTTCTTTTTTTTTTCTTCTCTTTTTTTTTATAAGGCAAGGATTACTATATCTGTATAGACATTTAATGATTTTGAATTCCACCCTTCCATTTACAATAAAGGTTTGATATGTATCTTTCACTTAAAAATCATAATAATAGTATTGAAAATTATTTCTCAATAAAAGAAATTTAAGCTTTGAAAAATAAAATTCAAATCTTCTATTCATCCAAAAATACAACATTTCTTACTAAAGATAGTTTAACTATATTTAACATTTCTTTATTAAGAATATTTTAATTTTAAAATTTTCATTATTACTATAAATTTTAACTAAATTCTTTTATTCATTTCTATATTCAAAATTTTGTTTCCCTAATATAACTTCATATACATAATTATTTTTAATAAAAAACCAAATTTGTTTTAAGTATTCTTGAGAACAAATAAAATTTTAGGTTTTCTAAAAATTTAGTTTTTTTTATATTCTCCCCAAACTTTAATTTTATCCAGGATAAAAACATTTAAACATAAGAAATGATACATGAGTGAGAATTAAAAACTAAAATAACATGCTTGCAGGAATTTCAATATCCTAAATATGCAAGTATAACAGTTTAAAAGAAAAACAAGAGTAAAAAGAAACTAAATTCAGTTTTTCATAAAATCAAAATTTTAAAAGACTTCTATAGTAGTGGAGGTTTTCAAAGTAAATACACACCAACTTAACATAACTAAAATCACAACAATACTAGATGATAATTGGTAGTAGATTTTGAAAATTTTTAAACATGCAATTTTCAAATGGTGATTTTTTAATAATGTTCTACATTTCCTAACTAATTTGGAATTAATTTACACTCTATTAAAAATACTAACACTAAATACACATTAAAAATTTTACTACTACACACATGTCACAAATTACAACATAAAACATTAATTTATCACATAAACATCTGAATGTGCATAAAAAGAAATAGTCCAACTATGCTTATACAAAATCAGAGTTCATATCATAAATACATCACACAACAATTAAACATAACATCACATATAAATACAACACAATAAAAACATAACTACACATAAGAAATCACAAAACTAAACACAACAACTCTAATCATCATCCTCATGATCATCTTCTTCAGCCCAGTCTCTGGATGACACATAAGGTATATAAATGGATGAGGGGGCATCTCAGCACTGTGATCACCTCTAATCACTCTATCCATGTACTGCTGATAATTCTCCTCACATTCATCATGCTTAAAAATATATCTTTCAATATTTTCAATCTTACCATCCATATCTTTAACATGCTCTCGGGTAAGACTCACTTTCTTTGAAATCTTCTTTAATAGTCCAGTTTGTGAATCACTAGATGATGATGCTCTAGAAGTAGTAACACGTGAAGTAGAAGCAGCAGAAGCAGAAGCAGAAGCAGTGGAAGTTCTAAATCCTCCTCTCTAGCTAAACTCTGAATGTATAGTGTAAGCACCAACATTCACATTGGTAATAAATCTTAATGGTTGAAGAACTTCTTCCCATGTCTCAAACTTCACACCAGACCGCTCACAAATCGAATGAATTAAGGATGAAAATCCCATACCTGAAGTAGTAGCAGATCTGGCACAGTTCATCACATAGTAAAAAATATTAGCCCCTACATCAATAGACTTTCCTAACTGAATACAATGGTTCAGAGCAGCTCTTTCCCTCGTAACTTCACTAGTATGAATTGAAGGTAACAGTTTAGATGAGATAAAATAATGCCATGCTTTGAAATGACATTAAACTTAGAGGCATGAAAATTTACTCTTCTTTCATTTGTTATCTTCCATAAACCTCTTCCATCAGTCAGAAAAGATATTATCTCATCTAATTCTCCTTCAGTAGGATGATAATTAGCATAAAAACAAAATAATGCAGGAGGCAAGTGGTAGAAGACATTGATTACTGCAGGTGAAAAATGCACTTGTTCACCTCTAACCATCACCAAATTCTCTTATGCTGCACGTAAGTTTTCATAAATCACTCTGACCACAGAAACAACAGCGACAGCAGAGAAGTAACAGTAATTCTGCCAATTCCTTCTAGTAATCATTTCTTCAATAACTTCTCTTGGCATACTAAATACTCGTTCTAGAATCAATTTACGTGACCACAGTGCGTCGACATATCGATCCTTAGCTCTCGCACTAACAAATTTTTTGGAATCAAATTTTGCTTTATCTTTCGAGCGCTTTGACTTTGAAGCCATCTCTAAAAAAATCACAAAAATTCACCATAAATTCCAAAATTAAACTAAACTTGCTAATTAAACTTCCAAAGGTAATTTCCACTAAATCCAAGCTATTTCTTATGCTTTTCGTCAAATTTCACCATAAATAACGATTTTAATATTTTTCAATAATGTACTCAAAATATATGGTGAAAATAAAAAATTTTTACTTAGGAGTAGTGCTCCTACCTCAAGGAATTCAAATCTGAAAATCTCGTTGAAATTGGCTCTTAATTGATCCATTCTAAGGATGCCCTAAATCTTATTTCGCAATTTTGAGAGGTTGAGGGTGACAGGAGGTGTTAAAAATGTCAATTTTTGAGTTTTTAACTGTAGAAATCAATTTTCGCGAACCGGAGCTTAAGCGCGAGGCTTCGGCGCTTAGCCACGAAATCTGACGCTTAAGCGCCTAAGTTCTGGCACTTAGCCGCCAGTACCCTGATTTTCACAATTAATTTAAAAATGTACTAAACCCCTTGGTTAATCACCCTAAATCACTTTAAATATTCATTTGTCCCCCATAAACTTTTCTAATACTCCAAAGAAAGTTAAATTTCCATCAATTCCAAACAAATTTCACACAAACACAAATTTTCATTTTAGACAATCACACTTAATATAAACTAAAAAATTTCTATCCAAACATTTTGGATGAAATTTCCTAATACATAATAATTCAAATACATCAAAACAAAGATAAATTTACATCATTAAGATGTAAAAACACACATTAAAGTTCAATAAAACACAAACATATAAGACTAGACACAAAACACTTAACACATAAAACCACAACACTATACTATACTCAAATTAATTCCTATCTCCATTAGGTGGAATATATCCAGAACCACCATTAGTTCCATTTGAACCTTCTGGAATATAAATCTGATAAAATGGGCGATGGTTGAAAACTCTCACATCTTCTTCTTCTAACCATTTATTTTTCAGAAACATCTCTTTACCCGCTTCTTCCACATGACCTATATTACTGAATTGCATTTTAAGTTTCCATCTCATATGCGCTAAATGAGTGTTAGTTTCATTTACCTTTGCTTCAATTGACTCCACATTGGCTTCAATCTTCACAATATTTTTTGCAATACCTTGAATACTAACTGCTAGGAATCCGTTGTATAACTCTTGTGCACTTTCACTAATAAATTTCTTCTTGTTGGATTCCTCCTTCTTAATTTCACTCTCCAAAGAAGACATTTTTGCACTCAAAACACTCTTCTTAAGACTCAGGAAAGAAAATAGGGACTGGTGCAAGCATTTCTCTTAATATAGGGCCTTTTTATAGACATGAGAAGTACTAAAACCTACCCTAGACGTTTTAAAACTCCAAAATAGCTTCTAAAACCTCTTCCCCACAATTTTGGCTTCTAGAAATTCATTTATCACATTTTTTTTAACTGCGGCGCTTAGCCGTCAGTCTGTCAAATGTCCAAAATTTTCATTCTAACTCTTTTAAGTCATCAATTAATGTCAAATAAACACCACTATAACCAATCTCTTCAAAATACCACCACATAATCATAAAAACAAACCAAACAAAGCACACAAAACAAATATAAAGCAAAGCACACCGATAAATATGGGTTGTCTCCCACAAAGCGCTTGGTTAAATGTCTTCAGCTTGACATACCTAGAACTTGTTTTGAGTGACCCAACACCAAATTCTCATCAGGTTTAAGTTGATCGACTGAAAAATAAGGTTTAAGTCTATGACAATTAACTTTGAATATTTTTCCAGTCTTAGGATCATGAATATCCACAGCTCCATAAGAATAAACTTTTATCATAATAAATGGACCCATCCATTTGGGCTTAAGTTTTCCTGCAAAAATTTTCAACTTGGCATTATATAACAAAAATTTTTTTCCTAGCTCAAGATTTTAGTAAGAATCTTCCGATCATGCCATAACTTCATCTTCTCTTCATAAATCTTAGCATTTTCATAAGATTCATTCCTTATCACTTGAAGCTCATTTAATTGCAATAATTTCTTCTCAGCAACATCCTTTAAATTATAATTAAACCTTTTTATAGCCCAATATGCTTTATGCTCAATTTCAACAGGTAAATGACAAGCTTTTCCAAAAATTAGCCTATATGGGGACATCCCTATAGGAGTTCTGTAAGCAGTCCTATAGGCCCATAAAGCATAATCCAGTTTGATTGATCAATCTTTTCTATTTTGATTAACAGTCTTTTCCAATATTCTTTTAATTTCACGATTGGATAATTCAACCAAACCACTTATCTGCGGATGATAAATAGTAGCAATGTGATGATTAATATGATATTTATTTACTAACTTCTCCATAATCGTATTTCTAAAATGACTTCCCCCATCTGTTATGATTACTCTTTGTATTCCATATCTGCAAAATATATTCTTTCTTAACAACTTTGTAAGACTTTGAACATCGCATTGAGGTAAATCAAAAGTTTCAATCCATTTGGATACATAGTCTACTACTATTAAAATATAAATATTTCCGAAAGATGGTGTAAATGGTCCCATGAAATCTAATCCTCAAACATCAAATATTTCAACTTCCAACATATAATTGAGGGGCATCTCATTTCTTCTAGAAATATTTCTTACACTCTAACATCGATCACAATTTTTAATATATACATTAACATCTTTAAAAATTGTAGGCCAATAAAATCTAGATTGTAAAATTCTATAAGCAGTTCTATCAAATCCAAAATATCCCCCATAATCAGAATAATGACATTTTTGAATAATTTCATAAGTTTCTTCTAAAGTCACACATCTTCGAATGATCAGATCCTTTCCTTACTTATATAAAAATGAGTCATCACAAAAATAATTTTTAGCATCAGATAAAAATTTCTTCCTTTCCTGGTATGTCATCCATATGGTATAGTATCACTGACAATAAAGTTTACAATATCGACATACCACAGAATACACCACTCATTAATAGTGAACAATTTTTCATCAGAAAAATGTTCATTAATTTCTTCAGTATCACTAATAGATTTTTCAGTTTCAAGCCTGGATAAATGATCAGCAATTTGATTATTAGCAACCTTCCTATCTACTATCTCAAAATAAAATTCTTGCAGAAGAAGAATCCATCTAATCAATCTCCTTTTCACATCTTTCTTCTTCATTAAATATTTGATAGCAGAATGATCAGTATGCACCACACATTTAGTTCCAATTAAATATGATCGAAATTTATCAAAAGCAAATACTATAGCTAATAACTCTTTCTCAGTAGTGGTATAGTTAATTTGAGCTTCATTAAGAGTTTTACTAGCATAGTAAATTACTCTGAAAATTTTATCATATTTCTGACCCAAAACAACACAAATAACAGAATCACTAGCATCACACAATAATTCAAAATTTTTCCCCCAATTTGGTGAAATTATAATAAGTGCAGTGATTAAATTTTCTTTTAAGGTTTCAAAAGCTTTTAGGCATTCATCATCAAAATAAAAAATTACATCCTTTTCCAAAAAAATGGCATAAGGGTTTTGAAATTTTTGAAAAGTCTTTAATGTAATGCCTATACAATCTAGCATGTCCTAAAAAACTTCTAATTCCTTTTACATTCGTTAGACAAGGTAAATTAGAGAAAACTTGAATTTTTACAGAATCTACCTCCAAACCTATTTCTGATATTCTACGTCCTAATATAATTCCTCCTGCTGCCATAAATTAGCATTTTTCCCAATTAAGGACCAAATTAGTTTCTACACAGCATTTTAGAACTTTAGATAAATGTTATAAACATGATTCAAATGAACTTCCAAACACTGAAAAGTCATCCATAAAAACTTCAATCCCTTTTTCAATTAAATCACAGTAAATAGCCATCATACATCTCTGAAATGTAGCAGGGGCATTACATAAACCAAAAGACATTCTTCTAAAAGCATACGTACCATAATGACTGGTAAATATTGTTTTCTCTTGATCCTCAGGAGCAATTTGAATTTGGTGGTACCCAATATATCCATCCAGAAAATAAAAGTATTTATGCCCAGCCAGTCTATACAACATCTGATTTAGAAATGGGAGTGGAAAATGATCTTTCCTTATAGCAAGATTTAACTTTCTATAATCAATGCATATTTTACTTGCCTTGTTGGTATAAGCTTGTTCTTCTCATTAACAGTCACAATTACTCCTCCTTTCTTTGAAACACAGTGAATAGGACTAACCCATGCACTATCTAAAAAGGGTAGATAATCCCAACATCCAACCACTTTAAAATTTCTTTCTTAACAACATCTTTCATAATAGAATTTAATCTCCTTTGAGGTTCAACCCTAGGTTTACAATTATCTTCCATAAGGATTCTATGTATATAAATTGAAGGACTGATTCCTTTAATATCAGCTATCGTCCATCTAAAGTCTTTCTTGTACTTCTTTAAAACTTCAAACAAAATCTTTTTTTAAGTTAATTGAGAGGAAATTATCACTGGCAAAGTTGAGGACTCACCTAAAAAAATATACTTCAAATGATCAGGAAGCATCTTTAACTCAAGTTCAGGAGGTTTTTCAATTGATGGACCAAAAGATTCAACTTTTTCAGTAATGTCCAACAGTTCAAAATTTTTATGAACATAATTTAGATCTTCCTCATGAAAATTTTCAGAATGATGTAACTCCTCTTCTTGCTCATTTTCTAATTCTTCTCTTTCAGATTTCTCTTCATAAGCTGATTTGAAATGACATTCACTCAAATACTTGATAACATCCATCCTATAACATTCATCATCTTTACCTCTTGCAGGATATTTTATTGATTTCGAAATGTTGAATGTAACAGTCTGATCATTAACTCTCATTGTTAATTCCCCTTTTTGTACATCTATCATTGCTCTGTCTGTGGCTAGGAAATGTCTTCCTAAAATTATGGGTATCTCTTTATCTTCCTCCATATCAACACAATGAAATCAACAAGAAAGATAAATTGATCCACTTTTACCAAAACATCTTCTATTACTCCTTTAGGATATGTGATCAAACGATCTGCTAATTGCAGAGTTACAGTAGTTGGGGTTATTTCTCCTAATCCCAGTCTTTTAAATATTGATAGAGGCATAAGGTTAATGCTTGCACCCTGATGCTCGACTTTATATTTTGCAAGAATTTATGAACTCAGATTTATATATTTATAATGATTTTGTTAAGTCCAAGCATTCAACGCAAGTATACGTATCGTATCAAGTAATACAGGGCTCTAAAGGAGTCCTGGTTATCGTTCCCACAGGGAAGTTTAGAATATATATAAAAGTGTTCACAATATAGGCAACATAACACTAAAATCCGATATTTAATTTATAATTAAAGTTTTCTACTTACTACTATATGCAGGAAACAATAACGATTAACTACACTACAATTACTTCTAAGAACTTTAAAAATAGAATTAACTAGCAGACAAACTAAACTAAATATTTGAAAGGTTTTCGATATATGAGAAAAGTATCTTTCTTCTTGCAATGAGAATATGATGTGTGATTGATATGAAAAAATTATCTATTTTATTGTGCTAAATAGGAGCATGGATGATTCTTTACACTTAAAAGAGTACCCCCTCTTCTAAGGAAGAAAAGAACATTGACATATTCTATGTTTAGTCACTAACTCTAAGGCTAGGAAAGAAGAATACCGGCTCTCACTTCGGAGTTCCCACTCACCCTTCACCCGAAGGCTAACCTTTGATATTAGTTACTAATCTTAGAACCAATTTGGGGATTTCAGCCTATCACCCTAAAATCTCCACATTGAAGTCCATCAAAACATATTTCCCTAATCATTTGCACTCAATTCCCATGAACTACACAATTTATATATAGAAATTGAATGAATCTTTCATTATTGTTGTAGGACATTAAATCTTTTCAAACTTAATGTTCAACAACATATTTTAACATTTCAATTGGCCAAATCAAAAGTAAATTAAGTTCTAAATTTAAAACCATCACAATCTGTTCATTACATTAAAAACACATCAAATCCACATCAATACATCTTCGCATCTCTATGTAAGAAGAAAGACAAGGGAGACTACTCAGAATTCATGGAGAAGATACAATAAAACATGGATTTTATATATAAAAGAAAAGTTATACAAACCACAAAAGAAAATACAACTTATCTCTTTCTCTTCCCCAATGCAATTTCCTTGAAGTTCATTTGAATTCTTTTCTCTCTTCTTTACAACACTTGATTCTCTCTTTAGAATGGAAAGGAAGAAGCAATCTCTCAATTTACCCCTTCTCCTTCACTCCTTAGAGAATAATTCCTCTCAAATCCTCACTCTACACACTCTTCTCCTAAACCCTAACACTCAAAACTCACTAAAACTACTCTAGAAGACACAAGACACTCTAGACTCCTCTTAATTTTTGTCCAAAAATAGTTACTTATAAGATAGGGATGAAATCCAAGAGTTTCCATAGGCATCCCTTCAAAAAGTCGCCAAAACTATTCAAATTTGAACTCCATCGACTTCGGGCGCCGATGGCGCCAGATAGGGTACCAGCGGCGCTCTATCGTGCAATTTAAATCTAGACTCTCTGGATTTGGGCGTCGGCGGTGCCAGAACACTTTTTCACCATTTTGCTCCATTTTGCTCTATTTTGCTCTGGATTTTTTCCTTTTTGCTTCTTTTCACTCTAATCACCTAAAATCATCATACCTGCAACATATCATGAAAAACATCTTTCTTTAAAGTGCAATATCACCCAAAATGGGTAAAATTATATAACAAAAACCATATATATTTTTGGTGCATCACGCCCAAATCTCATAAAGTTTTTCCATAAAATTTGTCTCTGATTGCACATGGAATTGTGAAACTACCAGGATCTTTAAGCTTTTCAAGAATCTTCTTCTGAATTATTGCACTGCACTCCTCACTAAGTGCAATTGTCTCATTATCTTTAAACTTCTTTTTTTGTTGAGAATATCCTTCATAAATTTTACATAGCTTGACATCGGTTATAAGGCTTTAACAAATAGAATGTTGATTGTAAGCTTCTTAAATAGCTCCAAGAATTTTGAAAATTGCTTATCCAATTTTTGCTGATGAAGTCTTTGAAGAAATGGAGGTGGTGGTTTTTCCAATCTTCCTTAAGTAGAGAAATAGGTCTTTTTAAACCTTTCAGAGCGTCCTCTTTTGGTTCTTCAATCTATTCTTTCTCTACTTCAATTTGTTTTTGCACTCTACCTTCCAACTCTCTTCTACTTCTCAGTTGAATTGCTTTTACATGCTCTTTATTTTTATCTCTTGGATTTGCTTCAGTTTTACTTGGAAGCATACCTTGGGATCTATTACTTAAAGTATTGGCAATCTATCCCAATTGATTTTCAATATTTCTTATTTTAGCTCCTTGACTTTGCAATTGATTTCCCATTTGTAACAAAACTTCTTCAATAGACAACTTCTTCTCCTTAAATTGTGAAGTATTGTTATAACCTGGAGGATAGGTTGGTCTATAATTATTATTCCCTTAGTTGTTCCAGTTCCCCAATGGGTTTACTTGGTTGTTCCACCATTGATTAATACCACCCTGATTATTGGTATTTGATCCCCGACAAATATATGTGCTTACGATTTTAGATATGAAAATTATGATTTTATAATATGAGATACTACACAAGTATACGTATCGTTTATCAAGTAATATAGGACTTTCTGATTAAGCCCCGAGATATCGAACCCACAGGGAAATGTAAAATTTTTTTAAAGAAATAAGAAAACTATATTTTTACCTTTTAAATGACTTTTGAAAGTATGTTTTGATTTGTAAAGTTTGAAAGTTGTTTTTGGTATTTTTGATAAAAAACTAAGCAGGAAATGAAAATTATCAGAACTTTAAAACACGATATAAAACACTAGGAAGTAAAATATCTTTTTCTTCTCTTATAAAGCAGTAATAATTATGAAAGTATTGTTGTGGAAGTATTTAAATGTGTTGCGACTAATAGGAGCAAATTTATTCTTTACCCTTACTTGGTTCTATAAAGAACATTGGTTAATTTGAAATTTTAAAATTTTGAAAATGGTTAGGCTTGGAAGATACCAGTTCTCTCTCTAGAGTTCCCTTGATTCCCTCCACCTGGGGGCTAACTTCTCATAAAAAAATTTAAAATATCAAACCAAAGTAGGGGCTATAGCCTGTTACTCTAAAGTCCTCTAATTTTACTCCCCATTAAAAACATATCTCCTAATATATTTGCATTCAATTATATAGACTGCAATTCTCACCCATATAATTGCATGTGATTTTTACCATTCGTTGTTTGAGACAATACCACATTGGATCTGACATAATCTTACAACAAATTTTAACATCTTAACTAGACAAATTCAGAAGTAAATTAAGTTCATGAAATTAAATCTTCACAACTTATTCCAACTTTAAACACTTATATATTCCACAACAATCCTACATATTTTAATTAATTCTTCATTTAAGAAAGAAAAAGATAAAGAAAACTACTCAAAACTCATGGAGAAAACACAAGCACACATTAATTTGAAAATATAAATCTTAAGGAAAACACAATAAATTTTAATTAAAAACTAAATATAAAAATAGAAGTAAACATTTATCTGAAAATCCTCTCCACAAGACTCAGAAGTTCCTTTGAAACTTGACTTTCCACTAAAACACTCCATAGAGTGGGTCGCCCAACTCTGATGACTCAGAAACAGACTTTAGACTTCAATAAAAACTAAATAAAAGGAAGGAAGAGAATTGGTGAGAAGAAGGCTTCACTCCAACCCCTTTCTCCTTTCTTACTCTCTTATCATACTCCTACTGATTTCTCTCCCTCACACACTCTCTCAAGTCTGTAATAACTCTAAAATGACTCTCTAAAGACTCTTCTTCTTAAAGACTCTCATGCAAATGACATGGCATAATTTTAATAATATTCTAAAAGGTGCCTTGGTGTCTCTTCAAATTGTGTCCCGATTCAATGTATCTACCAAACCTTGCATCCCTTGGATCACTTCTGCCGCCAAAAGGAAGTTAAGGAGGTTACCATCAAAAGTTGCCTCAAACACCCCCTGAAAATGGTGCCAAATTTGATTAAATTTGATTTTTATAACTGTAGCGCCTAAGCGCCGACCAAGCGGCGCTTAGCCGCCAGTGTCCAATTTTTCAATTTTTCAATTTTTTTACTCCAAATTTGATCCAATTTTGCTCCTTTCATCATAATCACTCATTTTCATCATACCTGCAAGAAAAACACAAAATATCTTCCATTAAAGTGCAATATCATAAAAAATAGTTATAAAAATATGCATAAAAACACTATATATTTTAGGTTTATCAAAATCCCCCAAACTTAAAATGTTACTTGTCCTCAAGTGACTCTTAATCACATAGAAAAATTTAGCATGCAAATTTTGTAATGAGTTTCTTAGGAAGGTACAAAATTTTCTTCTAGAAATGGAATAGTCCAATTTAGAAAAAATTTCTGTAATTAAGACCAACTTAAAGTTTATAAAGTTCTTAGGTAAAGGATAATGTAAAATATAGGTTTCTATCTAATTTAGAAATACTTGTAGATTCTTCAAAATATAGGATTCACACACTTATTTTTCTCACCTAAAAATCTTTATTTGAAAATAATTTTACTTACTATATTATAATCTTAAGCTTTAGGTTTTCTCAGAACTTATATCTTATACTTTAGGTATGGAACCAATTTTTGATTAGGACCTTAAATCCTCAAGCTTCTCCTCCCTTTTCACATACTTTTTTTTTGTAAGGCAAGGATTACTGTATCTGGATAGGCCTTTAATGATTTTGAATTCTACCCTTTCATTTAAAATAAAGGTCTGATATACATCTTTCACTTAAAAATTATAATAATAGTATTTGAAAATTATTCCTCAATAAAAGAAATTTAAGCTTTGAAGAATAAAAGTCAAATCTTCTATTTATCAAAAAATACAACATTTCTTATTAAAGATAGTTGAACTATATTTAACACTTCTTTACTAAGAAAATTTTAACTTTACAAGTTTCATTATTACTATAAATTTTAACTAAATTCTCTTATTCATTTCTATATTCAAAATTTTGCTCCCCTAATATAACTTCATATACATAATTATTTTTAATAAAAAATCAAATTAATTTTAAGTATTCTTAAGAACAAATAAAATTTTAGATTTTTGAAAAATTTTCAATTTTTAAAATTCCCCCCCAAACTTTAATTTTTAGTTAGGATAAAACATTTAAGCATCAGAAATAATACATGGGTGAGAATTAAAAACTAACATAACATGCTTGCATGAATCTTAATATCCTAAATATGCAAGTATAACAATTTAAAAATAGGAGTAAAAAGAAATCAAATTCAATTTTTTTTTTCAAAATTTTTATAAAAAGAAAAGTAAAATTTCAAAATACTTCTATAGTAGTGGAGGTTTTCAAAGCAAACACACACTAACTGAAAATAACCGAAATCATACCAATACTAAATAACAAATGGTAGTAGTAGATTTTGAAATGTTTTAAAGATGCAGTTTTAAATAATAGTTTTTAATAGTGTTCCATATTCTCCTATCAGTTTTGGAATTAAAGTACACACTATAAAAACTCTGACACAACATACACATTAAAACATTTACTACTACACATATATCACACAAAGCAACATATAGAATATCAATCCAACAAAGATACATATGAATACTCATAAAAAATAGTCCAACTACAATCAATATACTAATAGAGTTCACACCACAAACACAACATCAAAATAAAATAAAAGACACAACAAACATCAGTACATCAACATAAACTCAGTAACACATAAAAAAACAAATCTACGAATCATCCTCATCATCTTGCTCATACCAATCTCTGGATGGCACATAAGGTATATAGAATGGATGAAGGGGCATCTCCGCACTCAGATCACCTATAATGTATCTATCTAAATAATGCTAATAATTCTCTTCATATTCATCATGTTTTATAATATATATTTCCATATTATCTATCTTACCATCCATGTCTCTAACATGCTCACGAGTAAGACTCACCTTCTTCAAAATCTTTCTCAACAAACCAGTCTGTGAATCACTAGATGATGAAGCTCGCGAAGTAGTAGCACGGGAAGTAGAAGCAGCAGAAGCAGAAGCAGAAGCAGTAGAAGCCCTACCAAATCCTCCTCTCCAGCCAAACTCTGAATGTACAGTGTAAGCTCCAACATTTACACTGGTAATTGGTTTCAAAGGCTGAAGAACCTCTTCCCAAGTTTCAAATTTCACACCAGACCACTCACATAATGAATGAATCAAGGAAGGAAATCCCGTACCTGCAGTAGTGGTAGATCTGGAACAATTCAAAATATAATCATAAAAGATTGCTCCAATATTTATAGGCTTCTCTTGCTGAATGCAATAGTTCAACACAGCTCTCTCCCTTGTAACTTCACTAGTATGACTTGAAGGCAACATCTTAGATGAGATAAAATAATGCCATGCTTTAGAAGTGGCATTTAACTTAGAGGCATGAAAATTGACTCTTCTATCATTAATTATCTTCCATAATCCTTTTCCATCAGTCAGAAATGCCATTATCTCATCTAACTCTCCCTCAGTAGGATGATAGTTAGAATAAAAACAAAACATATCAGGATGCAGTTGATCCCCGATAAAGATATGTGTGCCAAAAACTTGACTCCACACCAAATATATGTGCTGATGATTTAGATATGAAAATTATGATTTTATAATATGGGATACTACGCAAGTATATGTATCGTTTATCAAGTAATATATGACTTTCTGATTAAGCCCCGAGATATCGAACCCACATGGAAAGTGAAAAATCTTTAAAGAAATAAGAAAATTATCTTTTTACTTACTTTTTTTTTAATTGGCTTTTAAAATTATGTTTTGATTTTGAAAAGTTTGATAGTTGATTTCACTCTTTAAATTTTCTTATAAAAGTCAAACAAGAAATTAAACTGATAATAACTGTAAACACGATATGAAAAACACTATTAATTAGAATATCTTTCTCTTTCTTTTATAAAGTAGTAATAATTATGAAAGCATTGTTGTGGAAGTATTTAAATTTGTTGTGATAAATAGAACCAAATATGTTTTTTACCCTTACTTGGTTCTATAAAGAACATTGGTTAATTTGAAAATTTATAATTTTGAACATGGTTAAGCAGGGAAGATACCAGCTCTCAAACTAGAGTTCCCTCAATTCCCTCAACCTGGGGGCTAACTTCTCATAACAAAATTCAAAACTTCAAACCAAATTAGGGGCTTTTAGCTTGTCACACTAAAAATCCTCTAATTTTACTCCCCTTTTAAAATATCATCTAATATATTACATTCAATTATATAAACTACAATTTTCTCCCATATAATTGCATGTGATTTTTTCTAACTTTTATGAGACAATACCTCATTGGATCTTACATAATCTCACCACAAATTTTACATCTTAACAGGCCAAATTAAGAAGTAAATAAAGTTTATAGAATCAATTTTCACAACTTCTTCGAACTTTAAACACATATACATTCCACAACAACTCTTCATGAATTACTTACTTCTTCATTTAAGAAAGAAAAAGATAAAGTAAACTACTCAGAATGCATTGAGAAAATACAAAAACACATTGATTTGAAATTAAAAACCATAAGAAAAACAAAAAACACAACAAGTATTAATTAAAAACTAAATGTAAGTACAAAAGTAAACACTTATCTGAAAATCTTCCCACAAGACTTAAGAAGTTCCTCTGAAACTTTGACTCTTCACTAAACTACTCCTCAGAGCAGGTCTCCTAACTCTGATGAATCAGAAACAGATTTCAGACTTCAATAAAACAAAACTAAAGGAAAGAAAAGAAGTGTAAAGAAGAAGGCTTCAATCCCACCCTTTTCTCTTTTCTACTCTCTACTCCTACTCCTAATGAAAATACAATAAAAACTCTGTAAAAACTCTCTTAAAAATGCAATGGAAGAACCCTTCAAAATGCAAAGGAAGAGTCCTTTTCTATTCTCTACTCCTTCTCCTAATTAAAACTCTCTTTAAAATTCAAAGGAAGATCCACTAATCTTTCCTAAGACTCGCTTTAAATATTAAACCTAAAGGTGCCTTGGTGTCTCTTTAAAATGTGTCCAGATTCGATGTATCCACCAAAGATTCACCCCTTAATTCAAACTTGTTGCCCAAAGGAAGTTATGGAAGTTACCACCAAGAGTTGCATCCCATTTCCTTTGAAAATGGTGCCAAATTCAAATTAATCTCGATTTTTAACTGTGGCGGCTAAGCGCCGGCCCAGCGGCGCTTAGCTGCCAGTGTCCAAATTTTCATTTTTCATTTTTTTGCTTCAAATTTGATCCAATTTTGCTCCTTTCATCATAATCACTCATTTTCATCATACCTGCAAGAAAAACACAAAATACCTTCCATTAAAGTGCAATATCATAAAAAATAGGTATAAAAATGTGCATAAAAAATATTATATATTTTAGGTGTATCAAAATCCCCCAAACTTAAAATGATACTTGTCCTCAAGTGACAGTTAATCTCATAGAAAATTTTTAACATGCAAATTATGTAATGAGTTTTTTAGGAAGATAACAAAATTTTGTTCTAGAAATGGAATAGTCCAATTTAGAAAAAATTTCAGTAAAAGACCAACTTAAAGTTTAGAAAGTTCTTAAGGAAAGAAAAATGTCAAATATAAGTATCTATCTAATTTAGAAATATTTGTAGATTCTTCAAAATATAGGATTCAAACATCTTATTTTTCTCACATAAAAATCTTTATTTGAAAATAATTTTACTTACTATATTATAACCTTAAGCTTTAGATTTTCTCTGAACTGATATGTTAAACTTTAGGTATGGAACCAATTTTTGATTAGGCCCTTAAATCCTTAAGCTTCTCCTCCATTTTTACATACTATTTTTCACTTTTTTTTCTTTTTCTTTTTCTTTTTCTTTTTGTTTCATTTTTTAAGACAAGGATTACTGTATCTGGATAGGCCTTTAATGATTTTGAATTCCACTCTTCCATTTAAAATAAAGGTCAGATTTATATCTTTCACTTAAAAATCATAATAATAGTATTTGAAAATTATTCCTCAATAAAAGAAATTTAAGCTTTGAAGAATAAAAGTCAAATATTCTATTTATCCAAAAATATAAAATTTTTTACTAAAGATAGATGGCTATATTTAACATCTCTTCACTAAGAAAATTTTAATTTTAAGTTTTTCATAATTACTATAAATTTTCAAATAAATTATTTTATTCATTTCTATATTCAAAAATTTTGTTCCCCTAATATAACTTCATATACATAATTGTTTTCAATCAAGAAATAAGATTTATTTTAAGTATACTTGAGAACAAATAAAATTTTAGGGTTTTTAAAAATTTTTGTTTTTAAAAATTCCCCCCCAAACTTTAATTTTTAATTAGGATAAAACATTTAAGCATAAGAAATGATACATGGGTGAGAATTAAAGACTAACATAACATGCTTGCAGGAATTTAAATATCCTAAATATGCAAGTATAACAATTTAAACAACAGGAGTAAAATGAAATCAAATTCAGTTTTTCAAAAAAATTTCTTTTTATAACAGGAAAAGTAAAAAATTTCAAAAGACTCTACAGTAGTGGAGGTTTTCAAAGCAAATACACACTAACTGAAATCACACTGATACTAGATAGCAAATGGTAGTGGTAGATTTTTGTAAAGTTTTTAAGCATGCAGTTTCCTAAATAGTAGTTTCTATAGTGTTCTCTAATCTCCTAATAGTTTTAGAATTAAAGTACACACCTAAAAAAAACTCTAGTACAACATACACATTAAACCATTTACTACCACACACACTACACTCAAAGCAACATATAAAACATCAATCCAGAAAAAATACATCTGAATATGCATAACAGATAAATAGTACAACTACAATCTGCATACTATCAGAGTTCACATCACAACATAATCATCAAACAAAATACTAGACAAAGTACACAATAACAATAACACAACAACGCAACAACTAAAACAAACAACATACATCTACTCTTCATCCTCATCATGATCATCCTGCTCGTTCCAATACCTGGATGACACATAAGGTATGTAGAATGGATGAGGGGGCATCTCAGCACTCTGATCACCTCTAATCAGTTTATCTAAATAATGCTGATAATTATCCTCATACTCATCATGTTTTACAATATATCTTTCCACATTATCCATCTTACCATCCATATCTTTCAGATGCTCTTGAGTAAGACTCACTTTCTTCAAAATTTTTCTTAATAAACCAGTCTGTGAATTAGTAGATGATGAAGCACGTGAATTAGTAGCACGAGAAGTAGATGCAGCAGAAGCAGAAGCAGAAGCAGTAGAAGCCCTACCAAATCCTCCTCTCTAGCCAAATTTTGAATGTACAGTGTAAGCTCCAATGTTTACACTAGTGATAGGTCTCAAAGGCTGAAGTACCTCTTCCCAGGTTTCAAATTTCACTTCAGACCGTTCACATAATGAATGAATCAGGGAAGGAATTCCCATACTTATAGTAGTGGTAGATCTGGCACAATTCACAATATAATCATAAATGATCGCTCCAATATCTATAGGCTTCCCTTGCTGAATGCAATGGCTCAAAATGGCTCTTTCCCTCGTCACTTCACTCGTATGACTTGAAGGCAACAGTTTAGAAGAGATAAAATAATGCCATGCCTTAGAAGTGGCATTTAATTTGGAAGCAGAAAAATTCACTCTTCTATCATTTGTTATTTTCCATAATCCTCTTCCATCAGTCAAAAACCCATTATCTCATCTAACTCTCCCTCCGTAGGATGAAAATTAGAATAAAAACAAAACATAGCAGGAGGCAGTTGATAGAAAGTGTTAATCACTCCAGAAGAAAAGTTCACATCTTACCCCCTAACCATCAATAAATTCTCTTCTGATGCAGGCAAATTCGCATAGAATTCTCTAACAACAGAAACAATAACAACAATAGAGAAGCAACAGTAGTTCTCTCAGTTCCTCCTAGCAATCATATCTTCAATCACTTCTTCTAGCTTACTGAACACTCTCTCAGGAATCAATCTACGTGACTGCAATGCATCGACGTATAGTTCCTCAGCCCTCGCACTAACAAATTTGTCGGAATTAAACTTTGTCTTTCCTCTCGCGCACTTTAATTTTGGAGCCATCTCTAAAAATTAATGAAAAATTTACCATAAATTCCAAAATCAAACTAAACTTGCTAAATTATCTTCCAAAAGATGTTTCTACTAAATCCAAGCAATTTCTTAAATTTTTTCTTCAAATTTTCACCATGAATAGTGATTTTAAGATTTTCCAAAATGTACTCAAAATACATGGTGAAAATCAAAAAAAATTTTATTTAGGAGTAGTGCTCTTACCACAAGGAATCCAAATATACAAATTTTTGTTGAGATCGGTTCTTAAATGGTCCAAATCAAGGATGCCCTAGACTCTCTCTCTCGCATGAAAACGATGGGTTTAAGATAAACAGGGGAGTTAAAATGGTGATTCACAAGTTTTTAACTGCTGGAAACCAATTTTCTCAAACTGGCGCCTAAACGCAAATTCAGCGCTTAGCCTCGAAATCTGGCGCTTAAGCGCCAGCACTCTGGCGCTTAGCTGCCAATAACAAGATTTTCACAATTAAGGTATGTGATTTAAACCACTTCATTAATCACCCTTAATCTCTTCAAAATGATTATCTCTTCCCCATCAATCTTCCAATATTCTAATTCAAATGTTAAATATTCATCGATTCCAAACAAATTTCACACATACACAAACTTATATTCATTAAAATAAACATAGCACTTAATACAATCCTAGAATTTCTATCCACATACATAGGATGAAATTGTCTAGATACAAGAGACTTAATCTCAAACTGATAAGTTTACATCTCTAGGATGTAACTATCACATCATAAGGCGTAAGTAAAACTCAAACATAAACACTAAACACACCCAACAAAACACATAAGAACACTAAATATATTAAACAAAACACATAAGAACACAAGACATATAAGAGCACAAAACATATAAGAACGCAAAACATATAAGAACAAAGCACACTTAATTCCACTCTCCATTAGGCGGGTTATATCCAGGACCACTATTATTCTCATTTGACCCTTCTGGAATATAAATCTGATAGAACGGGCGATAATTGTTCATTCTTATATCTTCTTCTTCAATCCATTTGTTCTTCAAAAACATCGCCTTATCCGCTTCTTCCACATTTCTTGAATGACTGAATTGCATCGTGAGTTGCCATCCCATGTGCTCCAACTGTAAGTTAGTTTCATTGATCTTTGCTTCCATTGAAGTCACTCGGGCTTCAATTTTTGCAATCATTTCTGCAATCCCATGAATACTAACAGCGAGAAATCCATTGAATAACTCTTTAGCATATCGTCACTAATGAACTTACTCTTATCAGAATCTTGCTTGTTTTTAATCTCATTCTCCCAGGAAGACATGATGTACTCAAAATACTCTTCTTAAGACTCAGGAATGAAAATAGGACTTGGGGCAAGTGTTTCTCTTAAATCAGGTTGTTTTTATAGACTTGGAAAGTGCTAAAACTACCCCAAGATGTTTTAAAACTCCAAAATAACTTCCAAAACATCTTCCCCATGATCTAGGCTTCTAGAATCTCATTGTTCACATTTTTTGTAACTCCGGCGCTTAAGCGCCAACTAGGTGGCGCTTAGCCGCGAGTGCTCAATTTATTTTCATTATGACTCCTCTAAGTCATCAAATAAGGTCAAATAAACTCTATTTAGTATAAAAACTCCAAATTACTATCACTAAAAACATAAAAACAAACCAAAAAAAGAAAATAAAGCAAACAAAACAAACATAAAGCAAAGGACACCGATAATTATGGGTTACCTCCCACAAAGCGCTTGGTTTAACGTCTTCAGCCTGACAAGCCCAGAACTCATTCTGAGTGACCCAACATCAGATTCTCATCAGGCTTAGATTGCCCGACTGAAAAATATGGTTTAAGTCTATTTCCATTAACTTTAAATAATTTTCCAGTCTCAGGATCTTGAATATCCACAGCTCCATAGGAATAAATTTTCATCACAATAAAAGGACCCATCCACCTGGACTTAATTTTCCAGAAAAAATTCTTAATCTGGCATTTTACAAGAAAAATTTCTGTCCTAGCATAAGAATTTTAGTATTATTCTTTCGATCATGCCATAACTTCATCTTTTCCTTATAAATCTTAGCACTTTCATAAGATTCATTCCTTATCTCTTCAAGCTCATTTAATTGCAATAATCTCTTCTCAGCAGCATTTTTCAAATTATAATTGAACTCTTTAATAGCCCAAAATTCTTTTTGCTCAAGCTTAATAAGTAAATGACAAGCTTTTCCAAAAATCAGCCTATGTGGGGACATTCCTATAGGGGTTTTGTAGACAGTCCTATAGGCCCACAAAGCATAATCCAGTTTGATTGACCTATCCTTTCTATTTGGATTAACAATCTTTTCTAATATTCTTTTAATTTCACAATTAGATAATTCAACCAAACCACTTGTCTGCGGATGATAAGCAGTAGCAATGCGATGATTAATATGATATTTTTTTGCTAACTTTCCAATAATCTCATTTCTAAAATGACTTCCCCCATCAGTTAAGATTACTCTTGGTATTCCAAATCTACAAAATATATTCTTCATCAAAAACTTTGCAACACTTTGAGCATCACATCGAGGTAAAGCAATAGCTTCAATCCATTTGGAAACATAGTCTACTTCCATTAAAATATAAACATTTCTGAAAGATGGTGTGTTGACCTCATTTTTGATGAGGTCTCCTCTTCTTCTCTTTAGTACTTAGGATCTAGCCTTAGGCTTTTCCTTTGACTAATCTTAGAGGACTAGAAGTGGAACCCACCCTTTAGAAATTTCAAACCACTTCTTAACTCCCCGCAAACTCCACAAACTTGATCGTAGACCCCTAATCACCTAGAGGGTTGAAATCAAATGTGGAAGTTTAAAGGATGAGTTCCCGTAGGACTCTTTGGCCTTAGGATCGCCTCAGGTGGCCCTGGTCCGGTGAGGGCTGACTTACACATACACTACATTTATACACTACACTTTCACACACCTCCTAAAACCACACCCATACCCAACTTGATCTCCCGACTCATAAAGGTGATTCACATGGATGGTCCTTAACCCCTAAGCCCTCAGGCAAGAGGGTTAGGAACAACATAGTGGATGCCTCAAATGAGTCCCTTCATGGCTCATGTGGGCTTAATATGGCTTCATGGCTCAACCAAAATGATTTCATTCCACTTACATTCACCTAATCTTCAATTTTGCAAATTTTCGATTTTTGACCCCAGGACCCTACACCTGCTAAACTTACCCAAAACCCTCAAAACCACCCAAAATTTGCAAAATCACCTAAATTACCCAAAATTCCTCAAAATCAATCCCAAACATTCCCACATTACTCAAATTGATCATCCATACCCAAAAATACCAAAAATTCCAAAAATACCTCCCAATACCCTCCAAATACCCAAAATACCCCTCTTAGCCAAAAAATCCAAAAATTTAGAAAATTCCCAGAAAATTCCAGAAAATCCCAAATATTCCCAATTTTATTTTGTTCAACTACACCATGGGTCAATTTTGTCAATTTACCCCACTTTTATCAAAATCCCCAATTTGACCCATTTTTAACCCTTAGTGAACCTAATGTCAAACCAAACCTACCCAATTGACCCAAATTCTGGTCTAATTCAATTCTAAACTTCAATTCAACATTCCCAACACCAATCTAGGCCAAATCAAAGTCCAATTTGATTGACATTTGGATCCAATTTCACTTTTGGCCTTAAAGCCCAATTTGGACCCATGACCCAAACCTAACCCAAACTAACCCAATTCAACTCCAATTAACCCCAAATATTTTCTAAACCTTCCTTAACATTCCCACAAACAAAACACTAACATGATTTGCCCAAAATTTAGACCTAAACCCCACTCAAATTCAACCCAAAGCTAAAGGCCCAATTTTGACCTAAACCCAAACCTAACCCAAATAAGCCCAAACCCCAAAATCAAAACCCAAACAAAGCCAAAACCTCTTTGAAACACTTCCATAAACATTTCCCAACATTTATTTTACATCAATTTCAACCCTAGCCCAACATTGGCCCAAGTTAGCCCAATTTGACCTATATTGGCCCATTCACCAAGGAAGCCCAAATTCAACCCAATTCAAACCCAAATCACTCCCAACTTGCTTCAAATCACTCATGACACATCCATGAACTGAACCCAACATTTGTTTGGCCCAATCCTTCACAAAATTCCCATCCATAAATTTATTTTCAAACCAAAAGCCCATTTTCTTAAACCTTCCTAAAAGCCCAAACTTCATGTTAAAGCCCATATGACAAATTCTTCTCATCATACCCTTAATTAAAATCATCCCTAAGTTCAAATCAATCATCAAATGGTTCCAAATCAAGCCATGTGCCAAATCCCATCAAATCACTCCTAAATTACCAAAATTCCTAAAAACCTCTTTCATGAAAGTTGACTTAGCTTTTTCCAAGCCAAAGGTGAGCCATGAAGTCATGCATGAGCCACATGTGAGCCATGAAAGCCTTGGACACTTCACCATACCCAAAATGGCAAGAAGAGGGGACCCTTTAATGATTCTCTTAAGAGTGATTAACCACTCCCATGTTTCCCCTAACTCTTGCTTAAGCTTAATTGTACTTGGATTGTGACTTGACCCCACTAATCAAGCTGATCCAAGTGACTTTCCCTTCATCCCAAATTGGCCTTGGTGGGTGAACCTAACCCAAAACCAAGGGCTGACCCATTTAGACCCCAAAACTAGCCCTTTCCCATTCCACTTTGATTCAAACCCTTTACACATGTCCATGGCCAATCGATCGCACAAACCTGCAGCCTCGACCCACTCGGACTCGAGGGTGACCCATGCTCGCCGGCCAACCGCCCGGGTCACCGGAAAACACCATGGCCGAGACCTTGGGAGGAGCCAAACTTTGGAATTCCACCTTGCTGAGTTGCCCCATGCCCAATGGCCACCATGGCTGTTCTTCCCTTGACCTAAGCAGCTGATCCCAAGCCCTAACTCCCCCTGGGAGGCCCTCCACCCTCTCCTATTTAAACATCACCCCCTCTCGGCCATGGGAGGTGCAAAACCAGACCTTACTGAAACTCTGCCAAAATTGCTCCAGATCATTCTCCATACTTAGAGCAGTTGATCCCCAGTGCCAATTTGCCCTAATCCCCACCAACAGAGCCCAATTTCTCAGCCAAAATTCCACCCAAAACCAGGACACTTCTCCACAGTGGATCAATCCTCAAATTGATTGGTCCTACACCTTCACCAGACCAAGGAAAGAAGTCCACCAGCAAAAGCCCCCTCTCCAGGCCACCCATCTGTTTCAGACTCCAAGCTTTGTGATCGAGCTTGGTCGAAATCATACCTAGGCAATTCACCAGGCCAGGAGACTTCATCTGGAGCTTGTCGGGATCCAATCGAAGGTGACACAACCCTCGGATTGAAGCCACACTTCTCCGAGCAAAGGTATGAGCTAACTCTTTATCCCGAGCTTCGGAGATTCTCCATTTCAAATGCCTTAATTTCAATGCATGATCACCGTATGGATGTATTCGTCTCTTCAAGATGAATCCATAGAGCACAAGAACACGAAAATCCGTTGAGAAATGAGTGAGTTCTTAGGGTTTTAGTGTGGACGGCTCTCGGGCGAGGACGCTCGGGGACGATGAACGGATGCCGTTCATTCCATACACGCGCGGACGGACCGCCGGATCGCGCCGGACAAGGAGATGGAACGATACAGCGGGCCCCCGGAGCGCTGAGTTGGATGGCGACGTCGAATGGCAACGCGACACGCGGCGTTTCAGAGCTGCCTAGGATGAGTCAGCGCCGCCGTTTTAAATAGAAAATTAGGGTATTTTTCTATTTATTTATTTCCCTAAACTTCAAAAATGCATAACTTTGTGTAGAAAAATCGGAAAAATAAAATAAAAATACCCTCTTGCTCAGTGAACAGAGGAGAATAATGTGGAAAAGAAATCATTTAATTTCATCAAGTATTTTATTTTTAATGATTTATTTACCGTCTGCATTTTTTAATTCTCCATGCATATAGGAAATTCACCATGGCATGAGACCATAGGGCTTTTAAGCCTCCGAATTTGGGAACATTCCCTAAATTTTCCAAAGTCGAGGCCATCCCTATGAGAAGTTATTGATTTTTCAAATTCATGTTACTCGTTTTGAGTATTTTAAGTCCAATAATTAGCATGTTGTGAAATAAATTCTAGGAAAATTTGGTGATGTTTCTTATGACCAGCAGGACCTCTAGGAAAAATAGGTTTTGAATTAATTCGACTGGAATAACCCTAATCGGCTTAAACACCCAAAATAGGTCCTTAATTAATTAGAGCTAATCATGCATCAAATTGACTTGAAATCAATTCTCCACTGACCTTTAGGATCAGAGGAACCCACCATAAAAATTTGAAGTCAATTGGACTTCAGTTAGCCTCTATCAAATGGGTCGATTAAGCCATTTAGCCAAAATTAAACTTAAAAAATTCATAACTTTCAAAATGCTTTTCAAAAATTCACCAAATTGGTTTTGGAGCCTCTCTGATATTAGGGGAATTTAAGAAAATTAAAATTTCAATTTTCTAAAAAAGTTAATTTTTTGCATTATTTTAATATTTTAATAAATAAAAAATAATAAAAATCACAAAAATAATAAAATTCACTAAAATGTCACATTTTGAATTCTAATCACTTAGGAACAAACCCCATATTTTTCTTAAGTCTCTATAATGAGATATTAAATTTTAAAGCCCTAAGGTAATTTTAAAATTTAAAAAATGTATATTTCTAGTATTCCCATTAAAATAATTCTAATAAATCAAAGAAAAATCAGAAAATTTTAAAAATTGATTCTCTGATTTCCTTGATATCAGAGAGATTTTTGAAAAATATAAAATTCATTTTCCAACCTTTATTTTATTTTTAAATTAATTAATACTCCAAAACTCAAAATAATTATAATAAAAAGAATATAATTCAAAAAATCACCAAAATTGGTCCAAGCGGTCCTCTGGTCATTAGGAATGTTCCATAATTTTCTTAATGATAGAAACTTTCCCTTGGTCATATTATTAAATTTTCCTTGGAAATCCCTATTTTCCACCAAAAATAATTACATAAATAAATTAAATACAGAAAAATCACATTTTCTCCTCTCATATCTTTATTGACATATGAGTGAAGTCACATAAAAATTTCAAGTTTATTTAAGCTCAATTTAGTGAGTTATGAAATTATTAAGCTTGAAGGGCAAAATGGTAATTAAAATTTTAATCTTTAATTAAAACTTTAGGCTTAATAAAATTAAAGAGTAAAATATTTGATCCTAATATGATTTGGATGATTGAAATTTAAATAATTAAAGGGTAGAAACCTATTAAACAATTTAAAAATAATTGAAATGAACTTTAATTAAATAATCGATTAAATTTGGAAGAATAATAAAATTGGAATTATTAAAATAAGGATATTATTAGGAAGAGATTTGTTCTTTAATTTAAGAATCCCTAAATTAATCATCTCAATAATATTTAATTCCTAATTAAAATAATAATTCAAATTTAAGATTTAAAATGCTAAAAGGCTTAATCATTAAATTGAATTAAAGTTAAATTATTTAAATCAAACCCTTTTAAAATAAAATATTAAATTAAAATTTAAATTAAATTAAATTAAATTAAAACATATTAAATTAAATCAAATTAAATTAAATTAAATTAAATTAAATTAAATTAAATTAAATTAAATTAAATTAAATTAAATTAAAACATATTAAATTAAATCAAATTAAATTAAATTAAATTAAATTAAATCATATTAAATTAAATTGAATTAAATTAAATTAAATAATAGAATCAAGTTAAAATTAAAATCAAATTAAATTAAATTAAAATTAAAACTATACCAAATTAAATTAAATTAAAGTTAAATTGAATTAAAAATAACATCACCTAAGACATAAAGAAATTCAAAAATAAAACAACTCGAACACTATTCCAAACTTAAGCCCATTAATTGAAATTAAATTAAATCGTAAATCATTTGAACATCCATTTGCCCTCGAAAGCTCTTGTTGTCATAACTCCTAAATGGAGTATTAAGTGAAGTGTTACTTCATTCATAAGATATTCAAATGTCCTAGTTCACCGAGCAAGATAATAAACTTGAACTCCCTGGACGATTAATTCATTTGTATAATTAAATTATCTTGGACTTAAAATAATCCTAGAAATATCGAAAAGATGTTTAAGACTCGTCTTAAGCACTTCCTCGATATGATAGGATATTTATAAGAACAATTGAACTTAATTGTTCTTCGATGAAGAAAATCGTCCTCAAACCAAAATACAAGAAACTAGACGTCATAGGAGATGACTAGCTATAGGATTAGGAACTTGGTAGAAAACCATAACCCTTCCCTTAGCTTTACCTAGGAATCGCTTTAAATGCTTAAATATTCTAATTGTGTTTTAAGTGCAGCTTGGGATGACGGGAAGACCCTCCAGGTACGCTTTTATTTTATCGCAATTTACCTTATCGCAATTTATTTAATCGCATCGCACTTACTTTTCTGCATGATAAACAACTCGTTGCTGAAAACCCACACCTTTAGGATAGTCCCTAAAACCGAAACCAAAACTAAATTAAAAGTCATTACAAGATAAAATTCACCGCCACAACATTTCAAAATATAAAACAACTCAAAATTTAATCACAAACGGTAACAATAAAACTACAACTAAAACTAAATTAAAACGTCTTGTTGGATGATCGGGAATACCTCTGATGATGTAACCTACGTGTTGCTAACGGGATTTCCCACGGTCTAAATGAAAGTGTGGAACTCATTGAGTTGAGTTTAGCAAATTCATCCGGACTAAGTGAATCCGATAAAAATAACGATGCCGGAAGGATGGAACCGGGATCTTAACCGGTGTTGTTATAATCAACTTTAAGATTTGTTTTAATTAAAACATAAAAAACACTTGGAAATTAAGACTTTCTCTAAACCAGAAAACTTCTCTCATCTCCTGATTTATGACTTCTAAAATTAAACCTCTACAACAAGGAGCTTGGAGCATGGTGGGCAGCACGGCCATCTTCGTCAGCAAAACAACTCTACATCAGCTAAACATTCATAGAATTAAATAACCAAGCCATAGGACTTCGAGGTAGTTTGCCTGGTGCAACATAAATCCTCAACTCTTCCTTAGGCATTTGCATGATCATATCATGTAAATTAAGCCCACCGGTCTTAGGACTCCGAGGTAGTCGTCCGATATGACATAAACCCTCACATCATCGAGGCTATTTGTATGATTTTGTCATACAAATATAAGTCCTAACTAATTAAAATTAGCAAGATCAAAACATTAAATAAACATTAGGGTCTTCCTAAATTCAAGCCAAACAATAGGATAGTCGGGAAATTACCGAAGTTCGCTTCGAATCTGTGATTTCTCCTATCTTTCTTCCTTTGAACTCCTGAAAATAACTGTTCCAAATTTGATCCATTCCCTATTGAAATTTCCAAAATTCAATCCTTTCAAGACTTAAACTTTGAAATTCTCGAGAGCGTAACTACCGATTATTATCGAGAGTTTTCTTAGGTGATTCCCGTCACTTAAGATGTAATTAACTATAGGGGCTTGCCCTTATAGGGAACTTTAAGAACCTGAGTAATATAAACCCCGCTTAATTCATTTATATTAAGCAGGGGAACTTGTCGGCTTATAAAATTGGTTCGCGTACCAAACGGATGTCACAAATCTCCTAGTTTATTTAATCGAGCCCCATCATCGAGCGATGTGTCTATTCTTCGGGAATAGATACACGGCTTGTGGTGTGGTGCTCGTTTATATAAACTTTTTTGGGATGTGAGATCGGTTTGATTTCATATCTTAAAACTTTTAAACTTAAAATTACTTTCAAAATCAAATGTTATCTTTTAAACTATATATTTAAATTAAATTTAAAATATAAAAAATTCACCGACAATTTCTGTAGGCGACTCCCTTTTCAAAATAAAACACATAACCTAAAAATATGCCGACAACTTCTGGCGACTCCGCCGGGGACAAGTTCCTCTCTCCATTTTAATCAGATGATTATCGCTTTCAAAAATCGGTAGTGTATCCATGTCCCTCGTGGATCAAACTACCCTTCTTTCCGTTGGAATACTATGTTCATTTCTACCTCGAACAAGTATAGCCAACATTCTCTCGGATTTAGGAGCCACCGTTTAGACACCCTAAACGGAGAGGTTCCGAGATCCTTTTACCTCATTTCCGAGGTGGGGTGGACCCCCATAGGTATTAGTTTAGGAGCAGCCTTGCGGGTCGAGAAGTTCCTACAAGACTTCCTCTTCCTTTTCCAGCTTCCTAATCAATTCCTTTTACCCTTCCTACAACTCTCCTTCTTTTAATAATTCTCCTTCCTAACGAACAAATCTTTTCTAAAAAAGATAATTTTCTTTTAATACCACAAATACACTAAGATAAACGAAATGTGTTCGAACTCTTTCTTTTCGTCATAAGTTGTACGACAAGAAGAAGCACCATTCGAGAACTAACACTCGGAATCCGCCCCGTAAATGGAAGCCCCAAAACCGATCTTCTCCTTCGTCAACCGACTCGACCCGGCCGTATTCAAGGACGAATCGCCCGATAATGGATTCATTCGATTCGACAAGGATTCGGGGACACCGACATCAAAATCCCCGACGTCACTCTCTTTTCACTCACAAGCAAAGTATCGAACCGAGAAACCGTCGATCGAGTTTAACCTCAAGTCAACTCACGAATTCCCTCCTCTGCAAAAATTCCAACCGAGAGGAGTACCGCTCGTCCACGAAGGACCGTTGTTGCTACCCCCATCGGTCTAGTCGTCTCCGCACCTACCCCGGCTCCCGCCAAATTAAAGGGGAAGGAAATCCGTAACTATGATGAACCCGTTACCGCGGAGGGTACGGACCTTCCCGTGAGACCTCTCGTTTTCGAAATCGGGTCCAGCTCTAGAATTCCATCGCCGACACGGACTCGCAGAAGGAACGAAGTGAAGGATTGCTAGAGAAGCCGTAGCCGCCGAAGTTGCTTTCCTAGAAGAAATCCCAGAACTACCCGAGTATACACCGCTGCCTGAATACATACCACTTTGGGAGGAAGTAGATTCCATCCCCTCTCCACCGCAGAGGATGAGGAAAATGTTTGCAAGATTGCCGCCGCATTGCCTCAGCCCGTATATTACAACGATAGCCGTAAGAAAAGGGCCGAACTACGTCATTTGCTCGACCGCAAACTTTGATAGAGAAGTTAGCAAAGAAGGAAAGGTGCCCCGTATCGAAATTTTAAGAAGGATAGGGCGGGTGCCGGCCAAATCCCGTCTCGGGCAGCGAGTAGAACCTCGTTATCGTTGCGTAAAAGCCAAATAAAAGGATGAAAGCTAGTCCACCCGTCGTTGTTTCGAGACTACAGATAGGGAGGATACCACCTTCCAACGATTTGGCCGACGGACCATCCGGTCCTAAACCTTCTGCTACTAGAAGGATGGTATGGCGTCCCACTACCGGACAATTAAGATCGAAACAATAGCTCGAGAAGGAAAGTCTCGTCGGAGACTTGAATCCGAAGAAAGTGCTACCGCAAGAAAGGGGACTCATGAGAAGGAAACCCGACAGCTATCACATGACAACCGCAAGGATGTACGAAAAGACCACTAGAAGATGCTATGGAAAAGTTAAGGACCGATATTCGACGATTAGCAAGGAGAGAGAAGAGAAATTCGGAGATGAGATTGACTCGTCGCAGTTCATGGATGATGAGTATGCGTAAATTAACATGGTTGAAACACGAGCTTCGTCAGCTTCACAAGGTGCCCCTGCAGCCGCAAAAAGAGAGGAACCGGAAGTAATGAGGAGGCAGCTTCAAGAGAAAGATGATACGATCGCCCAAATGGCGAAAAGGATGGAAGAAATGGCTGTAGCCCTAGCCACTCTCCAGAGTCAAGTTCAACCCCAAAGAGAAACGCCTCCAGAAGTCTTTCACATTGTAGACGGAGGAAAGGAGATTACATCCGTCAACGGGGATGATCAATTAAAGAAGGATGCAACACGAAGCATGATTCCGGAAAAGGATATCAAGAGCTTGGTGGAACAGCAGGTACGAGAAGCCTTGGCACAATCAAAGAGCGGGACATCCATTCGGACGGTAGACCTTACCCCGAAGAATTCGACGCCGTCCAATATCCGAAAGGCTTTGTACCACCTCTCGTTCAAGACCTTTGATGGAACCGGAAACCCTCGGAAGCATGTTGCACATTTTCGTGCCAGCTTGTTGCAACGCCGGCGGAAGTGATGCATTACTCTTCGTACAATTTGTCGGCGACTCGTCGGGGATCGCCTTTGATTGGTATGCGGAATTACCGAACGGTTCGGTGAAGACATTTTCGTAACTAGAGAACCTCTTCATCAAGCGATTTGTCGGAGCTCAGCACCACATCACTATAGGTGATTTAGTGGTAGAGAAGCGTAAACCCAACGAAACCTCGGTGGACTACATACTTCGATGGAGGAACCTAAGTATGAAGTGTGAGCCGCAGCCTACAAGAACAGACATGCAAGTCGGCATTTTACTAAAGAGCATCCATGGCCCGATAAGCACTTCTCCTCAAGGGATTTACTATTAAGACTTTCGAGAAGTTGTTAAGCAAGGCCGGAAGCTTGCAAGAGGAGGCGAAGCAATTAAGTTTCACCGATAAAACAGTACAAACGAAGCCCGTGAAAACTTTTGAAAAGAAGTCCGGATCGTTGCGACGGCCGATAAAGGCAAGCAACCGATACAAATATCGTCGAACGGCCGCGAAGCAACCTCAACAGATTATGCAACGAACCCCGACCCAGCTATCGATCATCTTAACAAGATGAACTACCGCCTCGTCCGCAACGTACGTTAAGGGAGCTTCGAGCAGGGAGTATCCGTTCAAGAATGAGGCAGAGCCGAAAATGTTCCGCAGGCTTGATGAAGACTCCGCATTTCCAACTACCAGAACCTAAGAGACCAGAAGAAGTCGACAAGAAAGGTGATCCCAACTTTTACCCTTACCACCAGATGCTTGGGCATAAGATAGAAGATTGTGTTACCTTCAAGAGTTGGCTCAACGACAATCTTCGGAAAGGGAATATAACGATCCCAAAGGAGTACATGAAGGAACCCCAGAAAGGATGTTCCGTCAATGTTATCTCGACGGATCTCATTGTTCCAATAGATCCCTATACGATTGATGATGGATGGACTACCGCTTGGACAAAGTCTTCGAAGAAGATTTTGGATCACATCCAAACCGCTTCAATGCAAGCCTCAATTCAGAGTTCGAAAGCCGTCAAGTCGACACTATCACTTGCGATAGAAGAACCACCTCAACAAGAGACGACCGAAGAAAAGAAGAAAATCGACGAAGAAGAGAAGACCGAGGCTCTTAAGGCTGGACTCAGGGGCCGCTTATCCTAGGATAGTTGTTTCCGATTCGGGGAGAAATCCCTCGAACCTCTGACTCGTATGATTATCCGCTCACTCCGGTGGGATCTTATAATGATAAGGGTTATGGAATCGGCTACTTTTGACTGTTTCTAACGATTACGTAACTAGCGACAATCCGGACATCGATTCCGATACAAATGACAATTCTCAAATCATACACAATCTCGACGATCACAATGACAAAGAAGACATCCACCAAGGAGGCTACGAGAGTTCAACAAGCAACGAATCTATTTGCGAGTTTCGAGGAGCTCCGATCACAATAGAGTTAGAGCCTTCGTACTCCGAAGCTAATCCGGAAGATCCCGTCATTCCGATTCAGAAGGACGCATCAGCAGACTCAATACTAGATTCAGGAGAAATTACAGAAGTCAACTTAAGAAGTGGAAGAGTTCTACCTCCGAGAATGGGTCCAAAGGACAAAGGAAAGCGAGTGGTTGTTCAGGAAGAACCAACCCCGGCAGAAGAAATACCAATTCGGGAAGAAACCGAGACACATGGAAATAAAGTGGACTACAACGTGCTAGCCCATATTAGGAAACTACCGACCAAACTGAGCATCTACGACGCTCTCATCTTATCAAAGGAGATGAGAGAAACTCTGATCAAGGCCTTACTTGATCCAGAATTTTGCTTAGCTCAAATGGCCGAAGATTCCTTAGATGAGGTTTGTTCGTTAAAGGAACAGCGAGGTGTCACCTTCACGGACAATGATCTACTACTTGGGATGATGCAGACCACAACCGACCGTTGTACATTTCGATTACTAATTGGGAAGTTTACACTCTCCGCAGTATTGGTGGATCCAGGAGCATCAATCAATATAATGAATCTCCGAACGCTAAGCATACTTGGAAATTGATGCTCGCGAGCTCGAAGCGGACAAAATGTTATTAAGAGGATTCAACCAGAAAGGAGAAAGAGCCATCGGATCAATAACACTGCTAATGAAGACCGGTGACTTGGCAAAGACAACCGCGAAATTTCACATAATCGATTCAAAAACGTCATTCAACGCTCTACTGGGCCGACCATGGATACATGAAAACCGGATGGTACCATCATCTCTACATCAGTGCATCAAATACTACGATGGAGGGGAACAGTGCATCAAAGGTGACTTACAACCATTCTCCGTACATGAAATTGGAATCCATGAAGATGCGACCTATTATGCACCCCCGAAGAAAACAATCTTCTCCAGAGATACCATAACAAATGAAGCAAAGGAAATTTGGGACGATGAAGAACCTGAAGTTCTAGTCCAACAGTCACTCACCCCTCCCTTAAGGCAAGATGGTGAAGGTTTCTCCACAACTCACATCCGAGGTCGAGGCCGGGGACGAGGTCGTGGCGAGACGTTAGGACAGTTGGACGAGAGAAACCAGCCATCAATGTTGAATGGGAAGGTAGTTCGAAGAAGAAAAAGAAATCAAGCAAGAAGCAGCGACAATAAGCTCGGAAGAAGCCGCAATTCAGGATCTCTCTCGAAGATGAAAAGAACGAGGAATATAAATCGATGTACGAGAAGATTAACCACTATGTACATACTATGACCCTGACCCCGATCCATTCTAATAAGATCGAGGGTATGGTGGTCAAAGAGGTACGTAGCGGCGGTGCAAAGCCCATCAAGTTCTACCCTGGAGCTCCTTCCTCCAAAACTGAAAACAATGTACACTTGAAGATGTCACTTCATCGAATTAATGGAATTACCTTTCGAGTGGTACTCTCCCCGTGTTCAAAATTTAATTCAAGCGTGGTTTCTTACCTCGACAATCGACAAAAGGTCAATCACAACATTTTGAAAAATTATGGAATAACTCCGGTCGTCCACGCAATTCAAAGCATGGTCTCGGATTCGGCACGACAGGATCGACTGACGATACTAAATTTTGCTTAGTTGTCACTTGCAAGTCTAATGAAGACCGCATGGAAACTACAAAAGAACTCGAAGATTTACAAATTGGAAACGCTCCACCGTAGTTCGAAGAAGAGATCAAATCTACAATAGATGAGTTAACGGAAGTTAACTTAGGTACTAGCGAAGAACCTAGACCTACCTTTGTTAGCTCCTTACTCAATAAAGAAGACTCCGAAGAAATAATCATTATTAATGGAATTTAAAGACTGTTTTGCTTGGAGCTACGATGAGATGCCAGGATTAGCTCCAGAGGTCGCAGTCCATAAGCTAGGAGTGGATCCTACTTCTTTTCCAATCAGACAAGGTCCCAGAAGAATGCGTCTAGAAATCGAACAGCAAGTCATAGCTGAAGTTAAAAAGCTAATGGACGCCAAATTTGTCCGTGAAGAACAATACCCGACTTGGTTAGCCAATGTGGTACCGACGTGAAGAAGAATGGTCAAATCGAATTTGTGTGGATTTCGCAGATTTAAACAAGGCATGTTCGAAAGATGAATTCCCTCTACCGATCCCGTAATTAATGATCGACATTGCTTCAACACATGAAATATTCTCATTCATGGATGGATCTTCAGGATACAACAAGATAAAAATGGCTCCAGAAGATGAAAAGCTTACATCATTTAGAATGCCGATCGGAGTATACTCTACACAGTGATGCCATTCGGACTAAAAAACGCAGGAGCAACATACCAGAGAGCGATGACAAGAATTTTTGATGATCTCATCCACAATCAAGTCGAATGCTACGTGGACGATGTGGTCATCAAAAGCAAAGTAAAGGACAATCACCTATATGATTTGAGAATTGTTTTCGAACAATTAAGACAATTTAACCTTAAGATGAATCCCTTAAAATGCGCCTTCGCGTCACCTCCGGAAATTCTTAGGATTCGTTTTCCGACATCGTGGAATTGAAATCGATCCGAAAAGATAAAAACCATCTTAGAAATGCCGCCTCCCAAAACCTTAAAACAACTACGATCTTTTCAAGGAAGTCGGCATATCTTCGACGCTTTATCTCAAACTTGTCGTGTAGGTGTCGACCTTTCTCGCACTAGTTAAAAAAGACGCCAAATTTATTTCGGGAAGAAAAATGCCGAAGGCCTTCAAGGACATTAAGCAATATTTAATGACACCCCCGTCTTAAGCAGACCTCGGGCCTCAGTAGACCGTCGATACTTTATACCGCGGCTTAGACGTCTTCTCTGAGCCTCGTTAGCCTGTGTCAATGATGAGGGTAAAGAAAATGCTCTTTACTACCTAAGCCGTCGTTTACTTCCGACGGAAATAAGGTATCCCCAATCGAAAAGCATTGTTTGGCCTCGATCTTCGCCGCTCAAAAGCTCGTACACTACATGCTTTCTCATAAGGTCAACCTGATCTCGAAATTTAATCCATTGCAATACTTGATGAACCGTCCAACGCTTTCCGACAGACTTGCCAGATGGTCAATGATATTATTGCAATTCGATATAACTTTCGTGCCTCTTCGTGCCGTAAAGGGACAAATCCTAGCAGACTTCCTCGCAAAGACACCCTTCACGGCAGAATCTCCTCTCAACGACGACTTGCCGTACGAACAAATAATGAGCTTAGAAGACCCCGATGATCAACGTTGGGAATTATATTTCGATGGAGCATCTTTAGCACACAAAGACGAAGAATCACAAGTGATAGTGCCCTGTAAGGCGGTGGATCGGATTAATCTTTATAACACCGGAGCGTGGGATGTCGAGATACTCCTACCACTTGACGGAGCCGTGTACAAACAACGAAGCGTAATACGAAGCCCTCATAACGAGACTAGAATTAACTATTCAAATGGGGATAACAAACATCAACATCTTCGGGGATTCGCAGTTAATCATTCAACGGATCGCCGGACAAGACAAAATTTTAAAACCAAGACTCGAGCAATACTTCCAAGTATGCCATGAAACTGTTGGAACGCATTCCGAATGTGACGATCTACAAAATTCCCAGAAAGAAAACGCTTTAAGCAGATGCGTTAGCCCGTCTCGCAAAAGAATTTGCCTCGCTTGCAAGATGAATCGATGGAAGTGTCGGCTCACTTGACGTCGGTCCTATCACGCTCGACATGGACACAATACACAAATCGAAAAAAGAAAAAGAATCGACTACAGCAGTAAGGATGTAAAACACAGAAGATCAGGCGACGACCATTAATAGACTACCTGCAAACAAGAAAACTACCAGACGATAGGTCGTTAGCCCATTAGATCAAGAAAAGAACTCTGTCCTACGCATTAGTAAACAACACGTTATACAGAAGGTCTTTTGATCAAATGTGGCTAAGGTACCTAAGCGGGTCCGAGGCCTGTGAAATTGTTAAAGAGGTGCATTCAGGACTCTGTGGCGCTCACTCAGCGGGTCCGAAGATGAAAATGAAAATTAAAAGACTAGAGTACTACCGGCCCTCGAAGATGACCGACCGCATGAAAATCGCCAAGAGCCGTCACCAATGCCAAGTGCACGGAGTGGTTCTACACCAACCTCCAAATGTGCTACATCCGACAATCGCGTCATGGCCATTCGAATGTCAGGGCACGTATATAGTGGGTCCAATAGAACCACCATCTTCAAAAGGACATCGCTTCATTCTTGCGGCTACGGATTACTTTTTCTAGTGGGCAGAGGCAGTTCCACTCAGAGAAGTGAAAGCACACCACGTGCTACAGTTTTTCAAAAACCAAGTTGTCTATCGTTTCAGAGTGCCGCGCAGGATCATCTCAGATAATGGGTCAGCATTCAGAAGAATGCAAATAAACAATTTTGTCAGGAGACACGGAATCGACTGACGGTATTCAACAATTTACTACCCAAGAGCAAACGACCTAGCTGAGGCTTTTAATAAAACTCTCGTTCAAATCTTAAAGAAAACTTTGGACGATAATAAGAGAAATTGGCACGAGAAGTTGTTAGAAGCCTTGTGGGCTTACCGGACAACCTTCAGAACTCCTACTCAAGCTACACCTTACGCTCTGGTGTATGGGTCCGAGGCAAAGGTTACCTTTAGAGGTCCAGACTTCCTTCACTCGGAATTGCGGTTGCAAACAAAATCACGACAGAAGAGAATGCCAAATTACGACTAGAAGAATTGGAAAGCTCCGGAAGGGAAAAGACTTGCAATGGCAGCAGAATTTAGAATTATACCAAGCTAAGATGGTTCAAGCTCATGACAGACTGGTCCGCCCAAGAACCTTCAAAGTTGGTGACTTAGTTCTCATTCTCAAAAGACCTATCCTTGCACACAGCAAGATAGGAGGAAAATTTGAACCCACTTGGGAAGGACCGTTTGTGGTCGAGGCGCGTCTACTCGGGAGGCTCCTACCGCCTAGTGGACCGCCAAGGGGAACGACATATGCTTCCGATCAACTGGACGATACTTGAAAAAGTATTACGCTACTCCGATGTTTCGAAGGAATGAATTCTTCATCCTTAGATGCACGGCGAAGTAGTTACTTATGACGAGGTCCGAACCCAAAAATAATAAAAAATGTGCTAAAATAAATAAAATCATGATAATAAAGTTTTCCTTGTTTTCTTTTCCAAATCAAAATCTCTTTCCTAATCTTATCCCACTTCATTCCTCGTTGAATTTAAACATATAAAAGGAATAATAAAAAAAACTGTCTTTAATAAACATTTTCTTAATGTTCTTGTTCTTAGTACAACCCCTGATCCTTTTCCTTGTCTTTTCGCAGGGAAATGTCGAACGTGTGGTTGGTCCCGAACTTTAGAAATGGCGTAAGCCTCGCACTCGACGAAAGAGGGTGAAAGATGGAGCGATAATCGAGATCGACTCGGACTTCGCACCAGCAGGCCTCGCAATACGAGGAAAGTGACCGGGTCCCGGTTGACCGAGAGGAACCGCCCGGCCGACAAGCATGAAAGTGGGTGGCCCAAGCCACCACTCCAGCAGCAAGAAAAGAAAAACAAACACTCAAGAAGACAAGAGAATCAAATATGTAGTCGCTACAGCAGAGGGCATGCTTGTCAGCGCCGCGCCCACAGAAATTCAGGAAGTACGAAGAGCTACTCTCACAACAACTCAACGAAGAAACAAAAATCGCCGTATCCGCAAGATGTTAACCAAACTAGCAGCGGACCAGCGCGACGAGGCAGTTGCTACTGCCAGTACATACACATCAAGGACACCGGCTCACTGTGGACTCGAAGAAAGGAGGCCAGCTCCGAGGATAACAGAAGTGACCAGGGAAATCTTAAGAAGAACAGAAGAAAGAAGGCTACAACGCCACCAGACAAAGCCACCGGTAATTGTTGACCTCATTTTTGATGAGGTCTCCTCTTCTTCTCTTTAGTACTTAGGATCTAGCCTTAGGCTTTTCCTTTGACTAATCTTAGAGGACTAGAAGTGGAACTCACCATTTAGAAATTTCAAACCACTTCTTAACTCCCCGCAAACTCCACAAACTTCGATCGTAGACCCCTAATCACCTAGAGGGTCGAAATCAAATGTGGAAGTTTAAAGGATGAGTTCCTATAGGACTCTTTGGCCTTAGGATCGCCTCGGTGGCCTCGGTCCGGTGAGGGCCGATTTACACATACACTACATTTATACACTACACTTTCACACACCTCCTAAAACCACACCCATACCCAACTCGATCTCCCGACTCATAAAGGTGATTCACATGGATGGTCCTTAACCCCTAAGCCCTCGCTAAGAGGGTTAGAACAACATAGTGGATGCCTCAAATGAGTCCCTTCATGGCTCATGTGGGCTTGATATGGCTTCATGGCTCAACCAAAATGATTTCATTCCACTTACATTCACCTAATCTTCAATTTTGCAAACTTTCAATTTTCGACCCCCGGACCCTACACCCGCTTACCTTACCCAAAACCCTTGAAACCACCCAAAATTTGCAAAATCACCTAAATTACCCAAAATTCCTCAAAATCAATCCCAAACATTCCCACATTACTCAAATTGATCATCCATACCCAAAAGTACCAAAAATTCCAAAAATACCTCCCAATACCCTCCAAATACCCAAAATACCCCTCTTAGCCAAAAAATCCAAAAAATCAGAAAATTCCCAGAAAATTCCAGAAAATCCCAAATATTTCCAATTTCATTTTGTTCAAGTACACCATGGGCCAATTTTGTCAATTTACCCCACTTTTATCAAAATCACCAATTTGGACCCATGACCCAAACCTAACCCAAACTCACCCAATTCAACTCCAATTAACCCCAAATCTTTTCTAAACTTTCCTTAACATCCCCACAAACAAAACACTAACATGATTTGCCCAAAATTTAGACCCAAACCCCACTCAAATTCAACCTAAAGCTAAAAGGCCCAATTTTGACCTAAACCCAAACCTAGCCCAAATAGACCCAAACCCCAAAATCAAGACCCAATCAAAGTTGAAAACTCTTTAAAACAACCCATAAGCCATTTTCAACATTTATTTTACATCAATTTCAACCCTAGCCCAACATTGGCCCAAGTTAGCCCAATTTGACCTATATTGGCCCATTCACCAAAGAAACCCAAATCCAACCCAATTCAAACCCAAACCACCCCAAATTTGCTTTAAATCACTCATGATACACTCTTAAATCAAACCCAACATTTATTTGGCATGGCCCTTTGCAAAAATCTCCACCCAAAAGCCCATTTTGAAACTTAAAAGCCCACTTACATGAAACCTTCCTAAAGCCCATCTCCACCAAAATCCAAAGGGCCAAAATCAATCCAAAACCCATATGACAATTGCTCTACACCATATTTTCAATTAAATCAATCCCTAAGTTTCAAAACTCATCATGAAGCCATTCCAAATTAAGCCCCATACAAATTCCCATCAAAATGCCAAAATTTTCTTAAACCCATTGCCATGAAATTGACTTGGCTTTTCCCCAAGCCAAAGGTGAGCCATGAAGCCACTCTTAAGCCACATGCAAGCCATGTGAATTGTTTGACATGTGACCATACCACATTGGGTAAGAGGAGGGGGAGCTTTCCTTAATTCCTAAAAGTCTTTAACCTCACCCATGATACCCCTTAACCAAGATTTAATCCAAATATTCTTGGATAAGGACATCACCACCTTTTGACCAAGCTAGCTCTAACTGATTTTCTCAGCCCAAGGAGAGCCATGGGGAGGTGAACCCACCAAACAAATGGGTTGACCAAACCTAGCCAAGAATAGCCTTCCCCCATTCCATCTCAATTCAACTCCTTTACACATTTCCATGGCCCATCGACCGCACTAAGCCCCACCACGACCTCCCCGACCTCGAGGGTGACTCTGACCCTGGCCGGCCGACCACCACAGTCGCCGGAAAACACCAGGCCGAGAGCTCACATGTGAGCCCAAGCTTGGAATTCTCACCTGCCGAGCCGCCCCATCCCCGAGTGGCCATCAGTAGCATGTTCTTCTCTTGCCAAGAGCAGCTGATCCCAAGCCCTAACTCCCCCTGGGAGGCCCTCCACCCTCTTCTATTTAAACACCACCCCCTCTCGGCCATGAAAGGTGTAAAACCAGACCTTACTGAAACTCTGCCAAAATTACTCCAGATCATTCTCCATACTTAGAGCAGTTGATCCCCAGTGCCAATTTGCCCTAATCCCCACCAACAGAGCCCAATTTCTCAGCCAAAATTCCACCCAAAACCAGGACACTTCTCCACAGTGGATCAATCCTCAAATTGATTGGTCCTACACCTTCACCAGACCAAGGGAAGAAGTCCACCAGCAAAAGCCCCCTCTCCAGGCCACCCATCTGTTCCAGACTCCAAGCTTTGTGATCGAGCTTGGTCGAAATCATACCTAGGCAATTCACCAGACCAGGAGACTTCATCTGGAGCTTGCTGGGATCCAATCGAAGGTGACACAACCCTCAGATTGAAGCCACACTTCTCTGAGCAAAGGTATGAGTTAACTCTTTATCCCAAGCTTCTGGAGATTCTTCATTTCAAATGCCTTAATTTCAATGCATGATCACCATATAGATGCATTAGTCTCTTCAAGACAAATCCATAGAGCATAAGAACACGAAAATCCGTTGAGAAATGAGTGAGTTCTTAGGGTTTTAGTGTGGACGGCTCTCGAGTGAGGACGCTTGGGGACGATGAACGGATGCCGTTCATTCCATACACGCGCGGACGGACGGCCAGGATCGCGCCGGATGAGGAGACGGAACGATACAGCGGGCCCTTGGAGCGCTGAGTCGAATGGCGGCGTCGAATCAGAAAGCGCCACGCGGCGTTTCGGAGCTGCCTAGGATGAGTCAGCGCCGCCGTTTTAAATAGAAAATTAGGGTATTTTTCTATTTATTTAATTCCCTAAACTTCAAAAATGCATAACTTTGTGTAGAAAAATCGAGAAAAATAAAATAAAAATATTCTCTTGCTCAGTGAACAGCGGAGAATAATGTGGAAAAGAAATCATTTAATTTCATTAAGTATTTTATTTTTAATGATTTATTTACCCTCTGCATTGTTTTAATTCTCCATGCATATAGGAAATTCACCATGGCATGAGACCATAGGGCTTTTGAAGCCTCTAAATTTGGGAACATTCATTGAATTTTCCAAAGTCAGAGGCCATCCCTATGAGAAGTCATTGATTTTTCAAATTCATGTTACTATTTTGAGTATTTTAAATCCAATAATTAGCATGTTGTGAAATAAATTCTAGGAAAATTTGGTGATGTTTCTTATGGCCAGAGGACCCTAGGAAAAATAGGTTTTGAATTAATCCACTTGGAATAACCCTAATTGGCTTAAACACCCAAAATAGGTCCTTAATTAATTAGAGCTAATCATGCATCAAATTGACTTGAAATCAATTCTCCACTGACCTTTAGAATCAGAGGAACCGACCATAAAAATTTGAAGTAAATTGGACTTGGTTAGCCCTACTAAATGGGTTGATTAAGCCATTTAGCCAATTTAAACTTTAAAAATTCATAACTTTAAAAATGCTTTTCAAAAATTCACCAAATTGGTTTTGGAGCCTCTCTGATATTAGGGGAATTTAAGAAAATTAAAATTTCAATTTTCTAAAAAAGTTAATTTTTTGTATTATTTTAATATTTTAATAATTAAAAAATAATAAAAATCACAAAAATAATAAAATTCACCAAAATATCACATTTTGAATTTTAATCACATAGGAACAAATCCCATATTTTTCTTAGGTCTCTATGATGAGTTATTAAATTTTAAAGCCCTAGGGTAATTTTAAAATAAAAAAATGTATTTTCTAGCATTTCTACTAAAATAATTCCAATAAATCAAAGAAAAATAAAAAAATTACAAAAATTGGTTCTCTGATTTCCTTGATATCAAAGAGATTTTTGAAAAATATAAAATTTATTTTTCAACCTTTATTTTATTTTTAAATTAATTAATACTCCAAAACTCAAAATAATTATAGTAAAAATAATATAATTCAAAAAATCACCAAAAATGGTCCAAGTGGTCCTCTGGTCATTAGGAATGTCCCATAATTTTCTTAAGGACAGAAACTTTCCCCTTGGTCATATTATTAAATTTTCCTTGGAAATCCCTATTTTTCACAAAAAATAATTACATAAATAAATTAAATACAGAAAAATCACATTTTCTCCTCTAATGTATTTATTGACATATGAGTGAAGTCACATAAAAATTTCAAATTCATTTAAGCTCAATTTAGTGAGTTATGAAATTATTAAGCTCGAAGGGCAAAATGGTAATTAAAATTTTAACCCCTAATTAAAACTTTAGGCTTAATAAAATGAAAAAGTAAAATATTTGATCTTAATCTGATTTGGATGATTGAAATTTAAATAATTAAAGGGTAGAAACCTAGTGAACAATTTAAAAATAATTAAAATAAACCTTAATAAAATAATTAATTAAATTTGGAAGAATAATAAATTTGGAATTATTAAAATAGGGATATTATTAGGAAGAGATTTGTTCTTTAATTTAAGAATCCCTAAATTAATCATCTCAATAATATTTAATTCCTAATTAAAATGATAATTCAAATTTAAGATTTAAAATGCTAAAAGACTTAATCATTAAATTGAATTAAAGTTAAATTATTTAAATCAAACCCTTTTAAAATAAAGTATTAAATTAAAATTAAAAATAAAATTAAATTAAAATTTAAATTAAATTAAATTAAATTAAATTAAATTAAATTAAATTAAAACATATTAAATTAAATCAAATTAAATTAAATTAAATTAAATTAAATTAAATTAGATTAAATTAAATTAAATTAAATTAAATTAAATTAAATTGAATTAAATCAAATTAAATTAAAATCAAATTAAATTAAATTAAATTAAATCATATCAAATTAAATTAAAATTAAAACTAAACCAAATTAAATTAAATTAAAGTTAAATTGAATTAAAGATAACATCACCTAAGACATAAAAAAAAATTCAAAAATAAAACAACTTGAACACTATTCCAAACTTAAGCCCATTAATTGAAATTAAATTAAATCATAAATCATTTGAACATCCATTTGCCCTCGAAAGCTCTTGTTGTCATAACTCCTAAATGGAGTGTTAAGTGAAGTGTTACTTCATTCATAGGATATTCAAATGTCCTAGTTCACTGAGCAAGATAATAAACTTGAATTCCAGGACGATTAATTCATTTGTATAATTAAGTTCTCTTGGACTTAAAATAATCCTAGAAATATTGAAAAGATGTTTAACACTCGTCTTAAGCACTTCCTCGATATGATAGGATATTTATAAGAACAATTGAACTTAATTGTTCTTTGATGAAGAAAATCGTCCTCAAACCAAAATACAAGAACCTAGACGTCATAACGGATGACTAGCCATAGGATTAGGAACTCGTAGAAAACCATAACCCTTCCCTTAGCTTTACCTAGAATCGCTTTAAATGCTTAAATATTCTAATCGTGTTTTAAGTGCAACTTGGGATGACGGGAAGACCCTCCGAGTATCGCTGTTATTTTATCAGTAATTTACCTTATTGCAATTTATTTAATCGCATCGTACTTAGTTTTTCTCGCATGATAAACAATCGTTGCATGAAAACCCACACCGTAGGATAGTCCCTAAAACCGAAACCAAAACTAAATTAAAAGTCATTGCAAGATAAAATTCACCGCCACAACATTTCAAAATATAAAACAACTCAAAATTTAATCACAAACGAACAACAAAACTACAACTACAACTAAATTAAAACGTCTTGTTGTATGATCGGGAATACCTCTGATGATGTAACCTACGTGTTGCTAACGGATTTCCCACTGTCTAAATGAAAGTGTGGAACTCATTCAGCTGAGTTTAGCAAATTCATCCGGACTAAGTGAATCCGATAAAAATAACTATGCCTGAAGGATGGAACTGCGGGATCTTAACCGGTGTTGTTATAATCAACTTTAAGATTTGTTTAATTAAAATATTAAAAAACACTCGGATTTTAAGATTTTCTCTAAACCAAAACACTTCTCTCATCTCCCGATTTATGATTTCTAAAACTAAACCTCGTGCAACAACAAGGAGCTTGGAGCACAGTGGGCAGCATGGCCATCGTCATCAGCAAAATTCGGATCTACTTCAGCAAAACTCTCTTAGAATTAAATAACCAAGCCATAGGATTTCGAGGTAGTTTGCCTAGTACAACATAAATCCTCAACTTTTCATTAGTGCATTTGCATGATCATGTCATGTAAATTAAGCCCTAACCGGTCTTAGGACTCCGAGGTAGTCATTCGGTACGACATAAACCCTCACATCTTCCAGGCTATTTGTATGATTTTATCATACAAATATAAGTCCTAACTAATTAAAATTGGCAAGATTGAAATATCAGATAATATTAGGATTTTCTTAAATCCGAGCCAAACAATAGGATAGTTTGGGACGTTGCCAAGATTCTTCTTGGATCCTCGCCTTCTCCTACTTCTCTTCCTTTTGGACTCCCGAAAATAAAATGTTCCAAATTTGATCCATTCCCTATCGAAATTCCAAAATTCAATCCTCGAAAACTTAAACTTTGAAATTTTCGAGAGCGTAACTACCGATTATTATCGAGAGTTTTCTTAGGTGATTTCCGTCACTTAAGATGTAATTAACTATAGGGCTCGCCCTTATAGGGAACTTTAAGAACCTGAGTAATATAAACCCTACTTAATTCATTTATATTAAGCGAGGGAACTTGTTCGGCTTATAAAATTGGTTCGCGGACCAAACGGATGTCACAAATCTCCTAGTTTATTTAATCTAGCCCCATCATCAAGCAAGGTGTCTATTCTTCGGGATAGATACACGGTTCGTGGTGCGGTGCTCGTTTATATAAACTATTCTGGGATGTGAGATCGGCTTGATTTCATATCTTAAAACTTTTAAACTTAAAATTACTTTCAAAATCAAATGTTATCTTTTAAACTATATATTTAAATTAAATTTAAAATATAAAAAATTCGCCGACAATTTCTGTAGGCGACCCCTTTTCAAAATAAAACACTCAACCCTAAAATAAGCCATACAGTAATGCATAACCTTGTTGCAGAAGCAACCCCGGAGGATGTCCCGACGGACACCATCCCCGAGGAGCCGAGGTATGTAGGAGAACGTGAAGGGATTGAGCCATATATCCCACAATACGTCACCAGGCCTCGCCATTTGCAAATTATTCCAGAATACGAGCTAGAAAGGATGCAGAATGTCGAGAAGAAAACTTTTGAATACTTCGAGAGAATCGTAGGCAGGAGGATCAATATACTAGAGGGCCTCGAGCTACATACAGACGTGTTCTCGGAGCACGAACAACAACAAATCGTGGACTGCATCCGGGATTTGAAAAGAATGGGCCGAGCGGGTCGCCTAAGAAAAAAACACTTACTCAAAACCCCGGAGATGGATGCCAGGGAAAGGTAGAATTACCATACAGTGTGGATGCTGCTACAACTTCGCAGAAGACAGGAAGGGAAACCCACCGGAATACTCCGTCATGGCCGAGTGGATCCAATGCCGTTAGTCATCAAAAGGATGGTAAAAAAAATGATAACATGGAGGGTACTGCGCAGCAGATTGCATACCCAACAGTTGCATCATTAACATTTACAAGAAGGGTGACCGCATACCCCCGCACATAGATCACCACGACTTTGTCGGACCTTCTCGCACGGTTCTTTTCCGAACGAATGTGATATCATGTTCGGATCCGACCTTCCGGATAGCGGAGCCCGTGTGAGTTCCGAGGGCCGCAAAGATACCATTACCGGTAGGTTCCGTCATGATACTGAAGGGCAACGGAGCAGATGTCGCTAAACATTGCATACCAGGAGTACCAGTGAAGGGGATCTCAGTTACTTTCAGAAGTATGGACGACAGGAAGACACCTTATCACTTCCAGCCAGACCCGGAGCTAGAAAGCCTCCGGCCTTACGAGCTGTGAGTTACATGGAAAATATCACACCTCCAACGTACATCCATACGGCATCCTTGCCAAGGATGGCCCGGAAGGTGATGTTATTGACCATGTACCTCACTATTCGTACATGGATTTTTGACGTATACCTTTTTGGATGGATCGACAAAGATCATACATAGTCCGTTTTGAGTCTACATGGATTATATGAGATGTATTCCGGATCGAGTTGTATGATGTATCTTCAGCATGATTGGAATGAAAGTGACCATGTCACATTTTTGGCCTTCACCTCTTTTGTGCAAGTTGACTGAGAAACGCCATTAAAGTTAAATGAACTTCGAACAAAGAACATAAAAGAAACAAAAAAAAATAAAAAAAAGAAGAATGAAAGAAAACTTTCCTTAAAAATCTAAATAAAATAATGATGAACTCCAAATTCACGATAAAATAAAATTTGAATCGTTAAAGGACAAACAAAATGAGCTCAAATTTTAAATCAAATTCAAATTCAACTTTCCAGATTCCAAATCAAATCTCAATCAAATTTCAAATTCGATCTTCCAGATTCCAAATCAAATCTCAATCAAATTTCAAATTCAATCTTTCCAAATTTCAAATCAAATCTCAATCAAATTTCAAATTCAATCTTTCCAAATTTCAAATCAAACCTCAATCAAAATTCAAACTTTTGGGGTTGAGGATTTTACATCCAAGACCGTATCGCTTTAGGATTCTTTCCCTAACGCAATGAAATACATCAAATTCAAACTTTTGGGGTCGAGGATTTTACATCCGAGACCGCATCGCCTTAGGATTCTTTCCCTAACGCAATGAAATACATCAAAATTCAAACTTTTGGGGTCGAGGATTTTACATCCGAGACCGCATCGCTTTAGGATTCTTTCCCTAACGCAATGAAATACATCAAAATTCAAACTTTTGGGTCGGGGATTTTACATCTCGAGACCGTATCGCCTTAGGATTCTTTCCCTAACGCAATGAAATACATCAAATTCAAACTTTTGGGGTTGAGGATTTTACATCCGAGACTCGCATCGCCTTAGGATTCTTTCCCTAACGCAATGAAATATATCAAATTCAAACTTTTGGGGTCGAGGATTTTACATCCGAGACCGCATCGCTTTAGGATTCTTTCCCTAACGCAATGAAATACATCAAATTCAAACTTTTGGGGTCGAGGATTTTACATCCGAGACCGCATCGCTTTAGGATTCTTTCCCTAACGCAATGAAATATATCAAATTCAAACTTTTGGGGTCGAGGATTTTACATCCGAGACCGCATCGCCTTAGGATTCTTTCCCTAATGCAATGAAATACATCAAATTCAAACTTTTGGGGTCGAGGATTTTACATCCGAAATCGCATTGCTTTAGGATTCTTCCCCTATCACAATGAAATACATCAAAATCAAACTTTTGGGGTCGAGGATTTTACATCCGAGACCGCATCGCTTTAGATTCTTTCCCTATCGCAATGAAATACATCAAAAATCAAACTCTCGAGGTTAAGGATTTTACATCCGATACCGCATTGCTCCGAGAACTCTCCTCTTTGTAATGATTCAAATCTAATCAATTCAATTTTCTTTTGAGGTCAAGATGTTACATCTAAAACCACAAAATTCCAATTTTCATTTTCAAGTTCAAATCCCTTCAAATTAATTTTGACAAAACTTCAATTTAAATTGAAACTCAAACTAAAATCTGAGCTCACACATCAAAACTTAAACTGAAACAAAACGAAATCTAAATTGGAATTCTCCTAGGTTATATGATTTGGGATTCACCTCCTTTTCCTTTCCCTGCCGAGAATTCAGGAATCTCCAGGCCTCGTAGAGATACTCGACACTCCTCAGCGGAAACTCTCCTACTCGTCCTAAGTTTGTCACTTGGACTTTTGTGTTGGTTTCGTTGATCGCTTCGGCCAACACCAATACGCGTGGTGTGCTCCGTCACTCACCACACCTATTTGGGGTCCATTTGTTGACCTCATTTTTGATGAGGTCTCCTCTTCTTCTCTTTAGTACTTAGGATCTAGCCTTAGGCTTTTCCTTCGACTAATCTTAGAGGACTAGAAGTGGAACCCACCCTTTAGAAATTTCAAACCACTTCTTAACTCCCCGCAAACTCCACAAACTCGATCGTAGACCCCTAATCACCTAGTAGGGTCGAAATCAAATGTGGAAGTTTAAAGGATGAGTTCCTATATGACTCTTCGGCCTTAGGATCGCCCCTGGGTGGCCCTGGTCTAGTGAGGGCCGACTTACACATACACTACATTTATACACTACACTTTCACACACCTCCTAAAACCACACCCATACCCAACTCGATCTCCCGACTCATAAAGGTGATTCACATGGATGGTCCTTAACCCCTAAGCCCTCGCAAGAGGGTTAGGAACAACATAGTGGATGCCTCAAATGAGTCCCTTCATGGCTCATGTGGGCTTGATATGGCTTCATGGCTCAACCAAAATGATTTCATTCCACTTACATTCACCTAATCTTCAATTTGCAAATTTTCAATTTTCGACCCCGGACCCTACACCCGCTAAACTCTACCCAAAACCCTTGAAACCACCCAAAATTTGCAAAATCACCTAAATTACCCAAAATTACTCAAAATCAATCCCAAACATTCCCACATTACTCAAATTGATCATCCATACCCAAAAATACCAAAAATTCCAAAATACCTCCCAATACCCTCCAAATACCCAAAATACCCCTCTTAGCCAAAAAATCCAAAAATTCAGAAAATTCCCAGAAAATTCCAGAAAATTCCAAATATTCCCAATTTCATTTTGTTCAACTACACTATGGGCCAATTTTGTCAATTTACCCCACTTTTATCAAAATCCCCAATTTGACCCATTTTTAACCCTAAGTGAGCCCAATGTCAAACCAAACCTACCAAATTGAGCCAAATTCTGGTCCAATTCAATTCTAAACTTCAATTCAACATTCCCAACACCAATATAGGCCAAATCCAAGTCCAATTTGATTGACATTTGGATCCAATTTCACTTTTGGCCTTAAAGCCCAATTTGGACCCATGACCCAAACCTAACCCATACTAACCCAATTCAACTCCAATTAACCCCAAATCTTTTCTAAACCTTCCTTAACATTCCCACAAACAAAACACTAACATGATTTGCCCAAAATTTATACCCGAACCCCTCTCAAATTCAACCCAAAGCTAAAAGGCCCAATTTTGACCTAAACCCAAACCTAACCCAAATAAGCCCAAACCCCAAAATCAAAACCCAACCAAAGCCAAAACCTCTTTGAAACACTCCCATAAACATTTCCAAACATTTATTTTACATCAATTTCAACCCTAGCCCAACATTGGCCCAAGTTAGCCCAATTCGACCTATATTGGCCCATTCACCAAGGAAGCCCAAATTCAACCCAATTCAAACCCAAATCACTCCCAACTTGCTTCAAATCACTCATGACACATCCATGAACTGAACCCAACATTTGTTTGGCCCAATCCTTCACAAAATTCCCATCCATAAATTTATTTTCAAACTAAAAGCCCACTTTCTTAAACCTTCCTAAAAGCCCAAACTTCATTTTAAAGCCCATATGACAAATTCTTCTCATCATACCCTTAATTAAAATCATCCCTAAGTTCAAATCAATCATCAAATGGTTCCAAATCAAGCCATGTGCCAAATCCCATCAAATCACTCCTAAATTACCAAAATTCCTAAAAACCTCTTTCATGAAAGTCGACTTAGCTTTTTCCAAGCCAAAGGTGAGCCATGAAGTCATGCATGAGCCACATGTGAGCCATGAAAGCCTTGGACACTTCACCATACCCAAAATGGCAAGAAGAGGGGACCCTTTAATGATTCTCTTAAGAGTGATTAACCACTCCCATGTTTCCCCTAACTCTCGCTTAAGCTTAATCGTACTTGGATCGTGACTCGACCCCACTAATCAAGCTCGATCCAAGTGACTTTCCCTTCATCCCAAATTGGCCTTGGTGGGTGAACCTAACCCAAAACCAAGGGCCGACCCATTTAGACCCCAAAACTAGCCCTTTCCCATTCCACTTCGATTCAAACCCTTTACACATGTCCATGGCCAATCGATCGCACAAACCCGCAGCCCCGACCCACCCGGACCCGAGGGTGACCCATGCCCGCCGGCCAACCGCCCGGGTCGCCGGAAAACACCATGGCCGAGACCTCGGGAGGAGCCAAACTTTGGAATTCCACCTCGCCGAGTCGCCCCATGCCCAATGGCCACCATGGCTGTTCTTCCCTCGACCTAAGCAGCCGATCCCAAGCCCTAACTCCCCCGGGAGGCCCTCCACCCTCTCCTATTTAAACATCACCCCTCTCGGCCATGGGAGGTGCAAAACCGGACCTTACCGAAACTCGCCAAAATTGCTCCGCATCATTCTCCATACTTAGAGCGAGCTTGATCCCGAGTGCCAATTTGCCTCTAATCCCCACCAACAGAGCCCAATTTCTCGGCCAAAATTCCACCCAAAACCAGGACACTTCTCCACAGTGGATCAATCCTCAAATCGATTGGTCCTACACCTTCACCGCACCAAGGGAAGAAGTCCACCAAAGAAAAGCCCCCTCTCCGAAGCCACCCATCTGTTCCGTACTCCAAGCTTTGTGATCGAGCTTGGTCGAAATCATACCTGTGCAATTCACTGTGCCAGGAGACTTCATCCGGAGCTTCGTCGGGATCCAATCGAAGGTGACACAACCCTCGGATTGAAGCCACACTTCTCCGAGCAAAGGTATGGGCTAACTCTTTATCCCGAGCTTCGGAGATTCTCCATTTCAAATGCCTTAATTTCAATGCATGATCACCGTATGGATGTATTCGTCTCTTCAAGACGAATCCATAGAGCACAAGAACACGAAAATCCGTTGAGAAATGAGTGAGTTCTTAGGGTTTTAGTGTGGACGGCTCTCGAGTGAGGACACTTGGGGACGATGAACGGATGCCGTTCATTCCATACACGCGCGGACAGATGGTCAGGATTGCGCCGTACAAGGAGATGGAACGATACAGCGGGCCCCCGGAGTGCTGAGTTGGATGGCGGCGTCGAATGGCAACGCGACACGCGGCGTTTCGGAGCTTTCTAGGATGAGTCAGCCGCCGTTTTAAATAGAAAATTAGGGTATTTTTCTATTTATTTATTTCCCTAAACTTCAAAAATGCATAACTTTGTGTAGAAAAATCAGAAAAATAAAATAAAAATACCCCCTTGTTCAGTGAACAGAGGAGAATAATGTGGAAAAGAAATCATTTAATTTCATCAAGTATTTTATTTTTAATGATTTATTTACTGTCTGCATTGTTTTAATTCTCCATGCATATAGGAAATTCACCATGGCATGAGACCATAGTGGCTTTTGAAGCCTCCGAATTTGGGAACATTCCCGAATTTTCCAAAGTCGAGGCCATCCCTATGAGAAGTTATTGATTTTTCAAATTCATGTTATCGTTTTGAGTATTTTAAATCCAATAATTAGCATGTTGTGAAATAAATTCTAGGAAAATTTGGTGATGTTTCTTATGACCGAGAGGACCCTAGGAAAAATAGGTTTTGAATTAATTCACTTGGAATAACCCTAATCGGCTTAAACACCCAAAATAGGTCCTTAATTAATTAGAGCTAATCATGCATCAAATTGACTTGAAATTAATTCTCCACTGTTCTTTAGGATCAGAGGAACCCACCATAAAAATTTGAAGTCAATTGGACTTGGTTAGCCCTATCAAATGGGTCGATTAAGCCATTTAGCCAAAATTAAACTTAAAAAAATCATAACTTTCAAAATGCTTTTCAAAAATTCACCAAATTGGTTTTGGAGCCTCTCTGATATTGGGGAATTTAAGAAAATTAAAATTTCAATTTTCTAAAAAAGTTAATTTTTTGCATTATTTTAATATTTTAATAAATAAAAAATAATAAAAATCACAAAAATAATAAAATTCACTAAAATGTCACATTTTGAATTCTAATCACTTAGGAACAAACCCCATATTTTTCTTAAGTCTCTATAATGAGATATTAAATTTTAAAGCCCTAAGGTAATTTTAAAATTTAAAAAATGTATATTTCTAGTATTCCCATTAAAATAATTCTAATAAATCAAAGAAAATTAGAAAATTGTAAAAATTAATTCTCTGATTTTCTTGATATCAGAGAGATTTTTGAAAAATATAAAATTCATTTTCCAACCTTTATTTTATTTTTAAATTAATTAATACTCCAAAACTCAAAATAATTATAATAAAAAGAATATAATTCAAAAAATCACCAAAATTGGTCCAAGGGGTCCTCTGGTCATTAGGAATGTTCCAAAATTTTCTTAATGACAGAAACTTTCCCTTGGTCATATTATTAAATTTTCCTTGGAAATCCCTATTTTCCACCAAAAATAATTACATAAATAAATTAAATTCAGAAAAATCACATTTTCTCCTCTCATGTCTTTATTGACATATGAGTGAAGTCACATAAAAATTTCAAGTTCATTTAAGCTCAATTTAGTGAGTTATGAAATTATTAAGCTTGAAGGGCAAAATGGTAATTAAAATTTTAATCTTTAATTAAAACTTTAGGCTTAATAAAATTAAAGAGTAAAATATTTGATCCTAATCTGATTTGGATGATTGAAATTTAAATAATTAAAGGGTAGAAACCTATTAAACAATTTAAAAATAATTGAAATGAACTTTAATTAAATAATTGATTAAATTTGGAAGAATAATAAAATTGGAATTATTAAAATAGGGATATTATTAGGAAGAGATTTGTTCTTTAATTTAAGAATCCCTAAATTAATCATCTCAATAATATTTAATTTCTAATTAAAATGATAATTCAAATTTAAGATTTAAAATGCTAAAAGACTTAATCATTAAATTGAATTAAAGTTAAATTATTTAAATCAAACCCTTTTAAAATAAAATATTAAATTAAAATTAAAAATAAAATTAAATTAAAATTTAAATTAAATTAAATTAAATTAAATTAAATTAAATTAAATTAAAACATATTAAATTAAATCAAATTAAATTAAATTAAATTAAATTAAATTAAATTAAATTAAATTAAATTAAATTAAATTAAATTAAAACATATTAAATTAAATCAAATTAAATTAAATTAAATTAAATCATATCAAATTAAATTGAATTAAATTAAATTAAATAATAGAATCAAGTTAAAATTAAAATCAAATTAAATTAAATTAAAATTAAAACTAAACCAAATTAAATTAAATTAAAGTTAAATTGAATTAAAAATAACATCACCTAAGACATAAAGAAATTCAAAAATAAAACAACTTGAACACTATTCCAAACTTAAGCCCATTAATCGAAATTAAGTTAAATCATAAATCATTTGAACATCCATTTGCCCTCGAAAGCTCTTGTTGTCATAACTCCTAAATGGAGTATTAAGTGAAGTGTTACTTCATTCATAAGATATTCAAATGTCCTAGTTCATCGAGCAAGATAATAAACTCGAACTCCCGACGATTAATTCATTTGTATAATTAAATTATCTTGACTTAAAATAATCCTAGAAATATTGAAAAGATGTTTAAGACTCGTCTTAAGCACTTCCTCGATATGATAGGATATTTATAAGAACAATTGAACTTAATTGTTCTTCGATGAAGAAAATCGTCCTCAAACCAAAATACAAGAAACTAGACGTCATAGGAGATGACTAGCTATAGGATTAGGAACTTGGTAGAAAACCATAACCCTTCCCTTAGCTTTACCTAGGAATCTGCTTTAAATGCTTAAATATTCTAATTGTGTTTTAAGTGCAGCTTGGGATGACGGGAAGACCCTCCAGTACGCTTTTATTTTATTGCAATTTACCTTATTGCAATTTATTTAATCGCATCGCACTTACTTTTCTTGCATGATAAACAACTCGTTGCATGAAAACCCACACCTTTAGGATAGTCCCTAAAACCGAAACCAAACTAAATTAAAAGTCATTACAAGATAAAATTCACCGCCACAACATTTCAAAATATAAAACAACTCAAAATTTAATCACAAACGTAACAACAAAACTACAACTACAACTAAACTAAAACGTCTTGTTGGATGATCGGGAATACCTCGGATGATGTAACCTACGTGTTGCTAACGGGATTTCCCACGGTCTAAATGAAAGTGTGGAACTCATTGAGTCGAGTTTAGCAAATTCATCCGGACTAAGTGAATCCGATAAAAATAACGATGCCGAAGGATGGAACCGTGGGATCTTAACCGGTGTTGTTATAATCAACTTTAAGATTTGTTTTAATTAAAACATAAAAAACACTTGGAAATTAAGACTTTTTCTAAACCAGAACACTTCTCTCATCTCCTGATTTATGACTTCTAAAACTAAACCTCTACAACAAGGAGCTTGGAGCACGGTGGGCAGCACGACCATCTTCGTCAGCAAAACAACTCTACATCAGCTAAACATTCATAGAATTAAATAACCAAGCCATAGGACTTCGAGGTAGTTTGCCTGGTGCAACATAAATCCTCAACTCTTCGTTAGGCATTTGCATGATCATATCATGTAAATTAAGCCCTAACCGGTCTTAAGACTCCGAGGTAGTCGTCTGATACGACATAAACCCTCACATCATCGAGACTATTTGTATGATTTTGTCATACGAATATAAGTCCTAACTAATTAAAATTGGCAAGATCAAAACATTAAATAAACATTAGGGTCTTCCTAAATTCAAGCCAAACAATAGGATAGTCGGGAAATTACCGAAGTTCGCTTCGAATCTGTGATTTCTCCTATCTTTCTTCCTTTGAACTCCTGAAAATAACTGTTCCAAATTTGATCCATTCCCTATTGAAATTTCCAAAATTCAATCCTTTGAAGACTTAAACTTTGAAATTCTTGAGAGCAGAACTACTGATTATTATCGAGAGTTTTCTTAGGTGATTCCCGTCACTTAAGATGTAATTAACTCTAGGGGCTTGCCTTTATAGGGAACTTTAAGAACCTGAGTAATATAAACCCCGCTTAATTCATTTATATTAAGCGTGGGAACTTGTCGGCTTATAAAATTGGTTCGCGGACCAAACGGATGTCACAAATCTCCTAGTTTATTTAATCGAGCCCCATCATCAAGCGAAGTGTGTCTATTCTTCGGGATAGATACACGGTTTGTGGTGCGGTGCTCGTTTATATAAACCATTTGGGATGTGAGATCGGTTTGATTTCATATCTTAAAACTTTTAAACTTAAAATTACTTTCAAAATCAAATGTTATCTTTTAAACTATATATTTAAATTAAATTTAAAATATAAAAAATTCGCCGACAATTTCTGTAGGCGACTCCCTTTTCAAAATAAAACACATAACCTAAAAATATGCCGACATGGTGTAAATGCTCCCATAAAATCTAGTCCCCAAACATCAAATATTTTAACTTCTAATATATAATTGAGGGGCATCTCATTTCTCCTAGAAATATTGCCTACACACTGACATCTACCAAAATTTTTAATATAAGCATTCACATCCTAAAAAATTGTAGGCCAATAAAATCTAGATTGTAAGATTTTTTATGCAGTTTTATCACTTCCAAAATGTCCCCCATAATCAGAATCATGACATTTTTGAATAATTTCATAAGTCTCTTCCAAAGGTGCACATCTTCGAAATATAAGATCATTTCCTTATTTATATAGAAATGGGTCATCCCAAAATTAAGTCTTAGCATCAGACAAAAATTTCTTCTTTTCCTGATATGTCAAACCATAGGGTATAATATCATTGACAATAAAATTTACTATGTCTGCATACCACGGAACACGCCACTCATTAATAGTGAACAATTTTTCATTAGGAAAATGTTCATTAATTTCTTCAACATTAAGGAGAGATTTTTCAATTTCAAGCCTGGACAAATGATCTGCAATTTGATTTTCAGAACTCGTTTTATCTACTAACTCAAAGTCAATTTCTTGAAAAAGAAGAATCCATCTTATCAGTCTCGGTTTTGCATCTTTTTCTTCATTAAGTATTTGATAGCAGAATGATCAGTATGCACAACACATTTAGCTCCAATTAAATATGATCGAAATTTATCAAAGGCAAATACTATAGCTAATAACTCTTTCTCAGTAGTGGTATAATTAATTTTCAGCTTCATTAAGAGTTTTACTAGCATACTAAATAACTTTGAAAATCTTATCATATTTCTGACCCAAACAACACCAATAGCATAATCACTAGCATCACACATTAATTCAAAAGTTTTTTCCCAATTTGGTGAAATTATTACACGTGCAGTGATTAATTTTTCTTTTAATGTTTCAAAGTCTTTGAGGCAATCATCATCAAAATTAAAAATTTCATCCTTTTCCAGTAAACGACATAAAGGTTTTGTAATCTTTGAAAAGTCTTTGATGTAACGCCTGTAGAATCAAGCATTTCCTAAAAAACTTCTAATTCCCCTTACATTGGTTGGGTAAGGTAAATTAGATATAACTTGAATTTTTGCTGGATCTACCTCCAAAACTTTTTCTGAAATTCGATGTCTCAAAACAATTCCTCCTGCTATCATAAATTGGCATTTTTCCCAGTAAGGGACCAAATTAGTTTCTTCACAGCGTTTTAGAACCTTTGATAAATGTTCTAAACATGATTCAAATGACATTCCAAAAACTGAAAAGTCATCCATAAAAACTTCAATCCCTTTTTCAATTAAATCACAAAAAATAGTTATCATACATCTCTGAAATGTAGCTGGGGCATTACATAAACCAAAGGGCATTCTTTCAAAAGCAAACGTACCATAACGACTGGTAAGCGTAGTTTTCACTTGATCCTCAAGAGCAATTTGAATTTGGTGGTAACCAGTATATCCATCAAGAAAACAAAAGTATTTATGCCCAGCCAGTCTATCCAACATTTGATCCAGAAATGGGAGTGGAAAGTGATCTTTCCTTGTGGCAAGATTTAATTTTCTATTATCAATGCATATTTGCCACCCTGTAACTTGTCTTGTTGGTATTATTTCATTCTTTTCAATAACAGTCACAGTCACTCCTCCTTTCTTAGGAATACAATGAATAAGACTAACCCATGCACTATCTGAAATAGGGTAGATAAGTCCAACATCCAACCATTTTAAAATTTCTTTCTTAACAATGTCTTGCATGATAGGATTTAATCTCTTTTGGGGATCAGTCTGCTGTTTGCAATTATCTTCCATAGGAATTCTGTGCAAATAAATTGAATGACTGATTCCTTTAATATCAGCAATTGTCTATCCAAAGGCTTTCTTGTGCTTCTTCAAAATTTCAAGCAAACTCTCTTCTTCTTTCTCAGTTAATTGAGAGGAAATTATAACTGGTAAGGTTGAGGATTCACCTAGAAAAACATACTTCAAATTATCAGGATGCATTTTTAACTCAAGTTCAGGAGTTTTTTTCAATTGATGGACCATAAGATTCATCTTTTTCAGTCAAATCCAACAATTCAAAACTTTCACGAACATACTTTAAATCTTCCTCTTGAAAATCTTCAGAATCAAGCAACTCCTCTTCTTGCTTATGTTCCAATTCTTCTTTTTCAAATTTCTCTTCATAAGTTGATTTGAAATGACATTTACTCTAATATTTGATAACATCCATCCTATAACATTCATATTCTTTACCTCTAGTAGGATATTTCATCGATTTTGAAATATTAAATGTAACAGTTTGATCATTAACCCTCATTGTTAATTCCCCTTTTTGCACATCTATCATCGTTCGGCTTGTAGCTAGGAAAGGTCTTCCCAAAATTATAGGTATCTCTTTATCTTCCTCCATATCTAACACAATGAAATCAACAGGAAAAATAAATTGATCCACTTTAACCAAAATATCTTCTATAACTCCTTTAGGATATGTGATCGAATGATCTGCTAATTACAGAGTTATAGTAGTTGGGTTTATTTCTCCTAGTCCCAGTCTTTTGAATACTGATAGAGTCATAAGGTTATTGCTTGCACCCAAATCACATAAAGCTTTTCCATAGAATCTATCTCCGATTGCACATGAATTATGAAACTACCAGGAACTTTAAACTTTTCAGGAAGCTTTTTCTGAATTATTGCACTGCACTCCTCACTAAGTACAACAGTCTCGTTATCTTCAAAATTCCTTTTCTTGTTAAGAATATCCTTCATAAATTTTGCATGGCTTGGCATTTGTTCTAAGGCTTCAGCAAATGGAATATTAATAGTAAGCTTCTTAAATATCTCCAAGAATTTTGAAAATTGCTTATCCAACTTTTGTTGACGAAGTCTCTGAGGAAATGGAGGTAGTGGTTTTTATAAATTAACCTTAGGTGGAGAAAAAAGTCGTTCCAAACCATTCAGAGCGTCCTCTTTTGGTTCTTTAATCTCTTCTTTCTCCACTTCAGTTTCTTTTTGAACTCTATCTTCCAATTCTCTTCCACTCCTCAGTTCAATTGCTTTTACTTGTTTTTTATTCTTTTCTCTTGGATTTACTTCAGTATTACTTGGAAGCATTCCTTGGGATCTATTACTTAAGGAATTTGCAATTTGTCCCAATTGATTTTCAATATTTCTGAGGGTTGCTCCTTGAATTTGTAATTGATTTCCCATATGTGACACCACTTCTTAAATAGATAACTTTTTCTCCTTTAATTGTAAAGCATTGTTATATCCTGAAGGAAAAGTTAATATATTATTATTATTATTTCCTTGGTTGTTCCAATTCCCCAATGGTTTTACTTGGTGGTTCCCCCATTGTTGATTAACACCGCCCTGATTATTGGTATTCCAGTTAAAATTTGGATGATTCTTCCAACCTGGGTTATAATAATTGGAATATGGGTTGTTAGGCTTAATTATAACATTCACAATTTTTGGTGAAGAATAAGAATCAACCATTTGGATTAATGAATTTTCTTCAATAATGGAATGTGGCTGAGAAAAATTCATCCAAAATTGGTCTATCTTCCTTGAAACAAAAGCAACTTGATTTGCTATCATTGTAAAAACATCATTTTCAAAAACACTAGCTACCTTATTAGGATTTAACCTTTCAGAAGACCATTGAAAATTATTAGTAGCCATTTCTTCAATTAAAGCATAAGCATCAGAAAATGGTTTAGACATTAATGATCCACCAGTAGCAACATCGATGATCGATCTAAGAGATCCAACTAATCCATTATAAAAAGTTTGAATTATTAACCAATATGGTATCAAATGATGTGAACATTTCCTAAGGAGATCTTTTAATCTTTCCCATGTTTCATATATTGATTCCCCTTCAAATTGACAAAAAGATGTAATATCACTTCTCAACTTAATAGTCTTAGATGGAAAATATTTAACAAGGAATTTTTGTGACAGTTCACCCCAAGTTCTAATTGATCCAAGTGCTAACGAATGTAACCATATTTTAGCTTTATCCCTTAGTGAGAAAGGAAAAAGTCTAAGTCTAATAGTATCATCCGAAACACCATCATATTTAAAAGTAGCGCACAACTCTAGAAAATTAGCAAGATGCAAATTAGCATCTTTAGTTGTTGCTCCCCAAACTGATTATTAGACACCATTTGGATAATAGCAGATTTAAGCTCAAAAGAATTAGCAGCTACAGCAGGGTTTTGAATTATACCACGAAGTTAATCCACTGTAGGGTTAACATAATCTCTTAAAGGTCTTAATTCTTGATGGATGCCAACATTTTGATCTTGATGATTTGCCATTTCTTGATTATTTTTATCTTTTTCTGTATTTTTAATTTTTTTGATTTTTCTGTTAGTTCAGAATCATAAGGCACAAGTCCCTCAGAACCTGAACTATGCATAAAACAATAAAAAAAAACAAAACACAACTCACTAAAAAATAAAGAATAGTAAAAATTTAAAATTTCTTAATTTTCTTTAAAATGTAGTTTTAATTAATTTCTTTCCTCGGCAACGGCGCCAAAAACTTGATTCCTGATAAATATGTGCGTGCCAAAAACTTGAATCCACTCCGAATATATGTGCTGCGTTTTGCAATTATCTTTCATAAGAATTCTGTGCATACAAATTGAAGCACTGCTTTATTTAATATCAACAATTGTCCATCCAAAGGCTTTCTTGTGCTTCTTCAAAATTTTAAGAAAACTCTCTTCTTCTTTTTCAGTTAATTGAGAGAAAGTTATAACTGGCAAGGTTGAGGATTCACCTAGAAAAACATACTTCAAATTATCAGGAAGCATTTTTAACTCAAGTTCAGGAGGTTTTTCAGTTGATGAACCATAAGATTCATCTTTTTCAGTCAAATCCAACAATTCAAAACTTTCACGGACATGCTTTAAATCTTCCTCTTGAAAATCTTCAGAATCAAGGAACTCCTCTTCTTGCTTATGTTCCAATTCTTCTCTTTCAAATTTCTCTTCATAAGTTGACTTGAAATGAAATTCACTCAAATATTTGATAACATCCATCCTATAACATTCATCTTCTTTACCTCTAGCAGGATATTTCATCGATTTTGAAATATTAAATGTAACGATCGATCATTAACCCTCATCGTTAATTCCCCTTTTTGCACATCTATCATGGCTCAGCCTGTAGCTAGGAAAGGTCTTCCCAAAATTATAGGTTTCTCTTTACTTCCTCCATGTCTAACACAATGAAATCAACAGGAAAAATAAATTGATCCACTTTAACTAAAACATCTTCTATAACTCCTTTAGGATATGTGATCGAACGATTTGCTAATTGCAGAATTACAATAGTTGGGGTTATTTCTCCTAAGCCCAGTCTTTTGAATATTGATAGAGGCATAAGGTTAATGCTTCCACCCAAATCACATAAAGCTTTTCCATAGAATCTGTCTCCGATTGCACATGGAATTGTGAAACTACTAGGATCTTTAAGCTCTTCAGGAAGTTTTTTCTAAATTATTGCACTGCACTCCTCACTAAGTGCAACAATTTCGTAATCTTCAAACTTCCTTTTCTTGTTAAGAATATCCTTCATAAATTTTGCATAGCTTGACATTTGTTCTAAGGCTTCAGCAAATTGAATATTAATAGTAAGCCTCTAAAATATCTCCAAGAATTTTAAAAATTGCTTATCCAACTTTTGTTGATGAAGTCTCTGAGGAAATGGAGGTGGTGGTTTTCTGAATCAACCTTAGGTGGAGAAATAGGTCTTTCCAAACCTTTTGGAGCATCCTATTTTGGTTCTTCAATCTCTTCTTTCTCTACTTCAGTTTCTTTTTGAACTCTATCTTCCAACTCTCTTCCACTTCTCAGTTGAATTGCTTTTACTTATTCTTTATTCTTTTCTCTTGGATTTACTTCGCATTACTTGGAAGCATTCCTTGGGATCTATTACTTAAGGCATTTGCAATTTGTCCCAATTGATTTTCAATATTTCTGATGGTTGCTCCTTGAATTTGTAATTGATTTCCCATACATGACGCCACTTCTTTAATAGACAACTTTTTCTCCTTTAACTGTAAAACATTGTTATATCCTGAAGGAAAAGTTAATCTATTATTATTATTATTAATTCCTTGGTTGTTCCAAATCCTCAATGGGTTTACTTGGTGGTTCCCCCATTGTTGATTAACACCACCCTAATTATTGGTATTCTAGTTAAAATTTGGATGATTCTTCCAACCTGGGTTATAATAATTGGAATATGGGTTGTTAGGCTTAATTATAACATTCACAGTTTCTGGTGAAGAATAAGAATCAACCATTTGGCCTAATGAATTTTCTTCAATCATGGAATGTGGCTGAGAAAAATTCATCCCAAATTGGTCTATCTTCCTTGAAACAGTAGCAACTTGATTTCATTATCATTGTGAAAGCATCATTTTCAAAACCACTGGCTACCTTTTTAGGATTTAACCTTTCAGAAGGCCATTGAAAATTATTAGTAGCCATTTCTTCAATTAAAGCATAAGCATCAGAAAATGGTTTAGACATTAATGATCCACCAGTAATAGCATCGATGATTGATCTAAGAGATCCAACTAATCCATTATAAAAAGTTTGAATTATTAACCAATCTAGTATCGAATGATGTGGACATTTCCTGAGGAGATCTTTAAATCTTTCCCATGCTTCATATATTGATTCCCCATCAAACTGACAAAACGATGTAATATCATTGCTCAACTTAGCAGTCTTAGATCGTGGAAAATATTTAGCAAGAAATTTTGTGACAGTTCACCCCAAGTTCTAATTGATCCAGGTGCCAAATTTCAATTTTTATTATTTTACTCCAATTTTGATCTAATTTTGCTCCTTTCATCATAATCACTAATTTTCATCATACCTGTAAGAAAAAACAAAATACCTTCCATTGAAGTGCAATATCATAAAAAATAGGTATAAAAATGTGCATAAAAAATACTATATATTTTAGGTGTATCAGCAGTCGATAAAAAGTATTGATTACTACAGGTGAAAAATCAACTTCTTGCCTTCTCACCATCACCAAGTTATCTTCTGCAGGTAAGTTCGCATAAAACTCTCTGACCACAGAAACAATAGCAACAGCGACAACAGTAATTCTCCCAGTTCCTTCTAGAAATCATCTCTTCAATAACTTCTCCTGGCTTACTGAACACACGCTCAGGAATCAATTTACATGACTGTAGTGCATCGACGTATCGTTCCTCAGCCCTTGCACTAACAAACTTGTCAAAATCAAATCATCTCTTTTCTCTCGCGCACCTTGACTTTGGAGCCATCTCTAAAAATTCATGAAAAAAATTCACCATAAATTCTAAAATCAAACTAAACTTGCTAAATTAACAAAGTAATTTCCACTAAATCTAAGAAATTTCTCATCCTTTTCCTTAAATTTTTACCATGAATAGTGATTTTAGGATTTTCCCAAATGTACTGAAAATACATGGTGAAAATAAAAAATTTTACTTAGGAGTAGTGCTCTTACCTCAAGGAATTCAAATCTAACAATTTTTTTTGAGATCAGCTTTCAAATGATCCAAAATATTGATGCCATAGGCTCCTTTTTCACAAAAATCAGAGGCTGAATATGATAGGGGTAGTTAAAAATGGCAATCTTCGGGTTTTTAAATGCTGAAAATTAATTTTCGTGAACGACGCCTAAGAGCAAAGCCTTCAACTCTTAGCCGCGAAATCTGGCGCTTAAGCGCCGGCACTCTGGCGCTTAGCCGCTAGTGCTGAGATTTTCACAATTAAGAAAATGCACTAAACCACTTAGTTAATCACCCTTAATCATCTCAAAATAATTGTCTCTTCCCCATAAATCTCCCAATACTCCAATTTCAAAATTTAATATCCATCGATTCCAATTAATTTTCACACAAACACAAACTTATATTCATTAAAAACAAACCACACTTAATACAAACTAAAAATTTCTATCCAAACACTTTGGATGAATTTCCCTAGATACAAACGGACTCAATAATCGTAACGATAGGTTTACATCACTAAGATGTAACAATCACACATTAAAGTGCAACATAACACAAACATAAAACATTAAACACTTAAAACATGAATCACATAAAACATATAATACAAAAAAAAACACAAGATCAAACTAACATTTAATTCCACTCTCCAGTAGGTGGAATATATCCATAACCACTGTTATTTCAATTTGACCCTTCTAGAATATAAATCTGATAGAAAAGGTGATGATTGAACACTCTTACATCTTCTTCTAACCACTTGTTCTTCAGGAACATCGCCTTATCCGCTTCTTCCACATGACATGTATGACTGAATTGCATCTTGAGTTACCATCCCATATGCTCCAAATGTGCGTTAGTTTCATTAATCTTTGCTTCGATTGAAGTTCGGGCTTCGATCTTTGCAATCTTTTCTGCAATCTCTTGAATACTAGCAGCGAGAAATCCATTGAATAACTCTTTAGCACTGTCACTAATAACCTTACTCTTGTTAAAATCCTCTTTCTTCTTGATCTCATTCTTCCAGGAAGACATGATGCACTCAAAACACTCTTCTTAAGACTCAGGATTGAAAATAGGACTTTGGGCAAGTGTTTCTCTTAATCTAGGGCCTTTTTATAGACTTTAGTAGTGCATAAACCACCCTTAAACGTTTTAAAACTCCAAAATAACTTACAAAACCACTTTCCCATAATATAGGCTTCTAGAACCTCATTTATCACATGCTTTATAACTCCGACACCTAAGCGCCAACTAGGCAGCGCTTAGTCGCCAGTGCTCAATTTAACACATGTCTGCCAAATGTCCAAAATTTCATTCCGACTCCTCTAAGTCATAAAATAAGGTCAAATAAACACTACTATAACATAAAAATCGAAATACTACCACCAAAACATTAAAACAAACCAAACAAAGCACACAAAGCAAACATAAAGCAAAGCACACCGATAACTATGGGTTGCCTCCCACAAAGCGCTTGGTTTAACGTCTTCAGCCTGATGTAACTAGAACTCATTCTGAGTGACCCAACATCAGATTCTCATCAGATTTAAGCTGATCGAAGACAAAATAAGGTTTAAGTCTATGACCGTTAACTTTAAATATTTTTCCAGTTTTAGGATTTTGAATATCCACAGCTCCATAGAAATAAACTTTTATCACAATAAATTGACCCATACACCTGGACTTAACTTCTCCAGAAAAAATTCTCAATCTGGCATTATACAACAAAACTTTCTGTCCTGGCACAAGATTTTTAGTAAGAATCTTCCGATCATGCCATAACTTCATCTTTTCCTTATAAATCTTAGCATTTTTATAAGATTCATTCCTTATCTCTTCAAGCTCATTTAATCGCAATAATCTATTCTCAGCAGTATCTTTCAAATTATAATTAAACTCTTTAATAGCCCAATATGCTTTATGCTCAAGTTCAATAGGCAAATGACAAGCTTTTCCAAAAATCAGCCTATGTGGGGACATTCCTATAGGGGTTCTATATGCAGTCCTATAGGACTACAAATCATAATCCAGTTTGATTGACCAATTCTTTCTGTTTGGATTAACAATCTTTTCCATTATTATTTTAATTTCATGATTGGATAATTCAACCAAACTACTTGTCTTAGGATGATAAGCAGTAGCAATGCGATGATTTATATGATATTGTTTTGCTAACTTCTCAATAATTGCATTTTTAAATTGACTTCCCCCATCAGTTATGATTACTCTTGAAATTCCAAATCTGCAAAATTTATTATTTCTTAAAAACTTTGCAACACTTTGAGCATCACATTAAGGTAAAGCAATAACTTCAATCCATTTGGAAACAAATTCTACTTCTATCAAAATATAAACATTTCCGAAAGATGGTGTAAATGGACCCATGAAATTTAATCCCCAAACATCAAATATTTCAACTTCCAACATATAATTGAGGGGCATCTCATTTCTTCTAGAAATATTACCTACACGCTGACATATATCACAATTTTTAATATAAACATTCACATCCTTAAAAATTATAGGCTAATAAAATCTAGATTGTAAGATTTTATATGCAGTTCTTTCAACTCCAAAATGTCCCCCGTAATTAGAATCATAACATTTTTGAATAATTTCATAAGTCTCTTCCAAAGGTACACATCTTTGAATTATAAGATCCTTTCCTTATCTATATAAAAATTGGTCATCCAAAAAATAAGTCTTAGCATCAGACATAAATTTCTTCTTTTCCTGGTATGTTAAACCATAGGATATAATATTACTGAAAATAAAGTTTACTATGTCGACATACCACAGAACATGCCACTGATTAATAGTGAATAATTTTTCATTAGGAAAATGTTCATTAATTTCTTCAACATCATGTCGGCATATTTTTAGGTTGTGTTTTGAAAAGGGGTCGCCTACAGAAGTTGTCGGCGATTTTTTTTTTAGATTTTTAAATTTAATTTAAATATATATATAATTTAGAAAGTAGTATTTGATTTTGAAAATAAATTTAAGTTTGAAAATTTTAAGATATGAAATCAAACTGATCTCACATCCCAAATAGTTTATATAAACGAGCACCGCACCACAAACTGTGTATCTATCCCGAGGAATAGTCACACTGCATGACGATGGGGCTCGATTAAATAAACTAAAAGATTTGTGGCATCCGTTTGGTCTGCGAACCAATTTTATAAGCCGACAGTGTTCCCCCGCTTAATATAAAGGAATTAAGCGGTGGTTTATATTACTCGGGTTCTTAATATTTCCTATAAGGGCAAGCCCCTATAGTTAATTACATCCTAAATGACGGGAATCATTTAAGAAAACTCTCGATAATGATCAGTGGTTTTGCTCTCAAGAATTTCAAAGTTTAAGTTTTTCAAATGATTGAATTTTGGAATTTCAATAGGGAATAGATTGAATTTGGAATAGTTTATTTTAAGAGTCCAATAGAAGAGAAGTAGGAGAAGCTGAGGATCCAAGAAGAATCTTAGCAACTTCCCAAACTATCCTATTGTTCGGCTTCAATTTGGGAGTTCATTTAATGTTTCATCTTGCCTATTTTAATTAATTAGGACTTATATTTGTATGACACAATCATTCAAACAGCCTTGAAGATGTGAGGGCTTATGTCGTACCAAACGAATACCTCGGAGTCCTAAGACCGGTTAGGGCTTAATTTGCATAAGACAATTATGTAAATGCCTACCAAAAAGTTGAGGATTTATGTTGCACTAGGAAAACTACCTCGAAATCCTATGGCTAGTTGTTTATTTATAAGAAAAGAGAGTTGCTGTTGAAGTTTCGCTGTTTGCTCTTTTGAACATGTCCTTCCACATCCTTGATCGTGCTGCCCTTCGGTGTATTGCCTCGAGCTCCTTGTTGTTGCAGAGGTTTAGTTTTCGAAAGTGAAAATCAGGAGATGAGAGAAGTGTTTTGGTTTAGAGAAATCTTAAAATCCAAGTGTTTTTTAATGTTTTAATTAAAACAAATCTTAAAGTTGATTATAACAACACCGGTTAAGATCTCATGATTCCATCCTTCCGGCATCGTTATTTTTATTGGATTCACTCGATCCAGATTAATTTGCTAAACTCAATCTGAATGAGTTCCACACTTTCATTTAGACCGTGGGAAATCTCGTTAGCAACACGTAGGTTACATCATCCGAGGTGTTCCCGATCATCCAACAAGACGTTTTAATTCAATTAAAGTTGTAGTTTTTGTTGTTCTGTTTGTGATTAAATTTTGAGTTGTTTTATATTTTATATGTTGTGGTGGTGAATTTTATCTTGTGTCGATTTTAATTTAGTTTTGGGTTTCGGTTTTGTGGCTATCCTAAAGGTTTCAGTTTTCATGCAACAATCTTATTTATCATGCAAGAAAAGTAAAACGCAGTACGGTGTAAATAAATTGCAATAAGGTAAATTGCAATAAAGTAAAAGCGTACACTGGAGGGTCTTCTCGTCATTCCCACTTGAGACTTTAGTATTGCATTGTATATATGTGTTTATAGTTTTGCAGAAATTAAAGCATGCCAGAAAACAGGAAGAAGTAGGACTAACAAGCAGTAACTACTCAATCCTATGATGTTTATGTAAATGTCCTAGTTTTCTACCAAGTCCTACGATGTCTATGTGAATTCTTATGTTGTGTTTCAATAAACTTTGTTTAATTTAATTGAGGATGGTTTCGTTAAGTAGACATATTAAGTTTAATAGACCTTAGAGGTATCCAAACAGTCAAAGAAGGATGTAGGTCCATGCTTCCGTCTCATATCCTGATGAAAAGTCTCGGGCTCATTTAGACTTATTATGTTGCTTAACAATTCACCCTACCTATACCCTTATGCTTAATGAACACAGTTGTTAGGGGTAGGTTGGGGCATATGGGTTTAGGTGTGGTTTGGGTTTGTCTTTGGTGGTAACTGGTAGTTTAATTTGGACTTGTGGGAGTGCTGTGAAGATTTGTTTGACTTTAATTGAGTTTGATTTTAGTTTGGGGATTGAAGGATTTGATTTTGGTTTGGTTTGTATTTAGTTTGGGTTTGAACTAAGTTTTGTTTTGGTTTTGGTTTGGGTTTTGGTTTTGGTTTTGGTTTTGGTTCTGGTTTGAGTTTTGGTTTTGGTTCTGGTTTGAGTTTTGGTTTTGGTTTGGTTTGAGTTTGAGTTTGGTTTTGGTTTGTGCTGGGATTTGAAACTAGAAATTTTGAGTTTGGAATATGAATAGGGAAGGTTATGTGGACATCGGGTAAAAATTTGGGTTACTACATGCATTCACTAAGCATAAGGGTATTCTTGTTATGTTTTCTACACCAAGTTGTGATTTCCTAGGGGTCTTAGTAAAGGGAAAAATAAACCATGCCTCAGGAGGCCTATCCTAGGTTTGATTGTTATCGTGTTGGTATTGTATTGTGGTCGGGATTGTAGTTATGCTTGTATATAATTGTTATTTATATGTTATTATTGTATTGTATTATGTTATTACTGTTTATATTGTTATGTTTTATTACTTTATGTTATTGTTTATTATTTATGTGTTGTTATGTTATTTAAAATTATTATCTTTTATTTGTAATTAATTATTATTATCTTTATGGTTTATTTAATTTATTATTTATTATCTTATGTGATTTATTTACTTTATGAGTATTTATTTAATTAATTAATTGTTATTTATTTATTTTATTTTATTAATTGTTTGTTATTTATTTATTTTATTTATTTCATTTTTACTTTAACTTATTATTTATCTATTTAAATTATTATCTTTAATTTTATTTTAATTTATTTTGTTATTTAATTTAATTTTAATTTTAATTTAATTAATTATTATTTATAATTATTATTAATTTAATTTAATTTATTTATTTAATTTAATGTAAAGTATTATTGTTTAATTTAATTTGTTTTATTTTATTTAATTCAATTAATTTATTTTGTTTAGTTTAATTTAATTTATTATTTATTCACATTATTGTTTAATTTAATTTAATTTATTTAATTTATTTAGTTTAATTTAATTTATTATTTATTTACATTATCAATTTAATTTATTTAACTTGTTTATTTTTAATTTATATATATATATATATATATATATATATATATGTATGTATTATTTATTTTATTATTCTTTATATGCTTATCTTTTAATATATATATATATATATTATAAGTCAATTTTATTTTAATTTATTATTGTTATTAATTATATGTATATTTAAGTTTATCATTTATATTATTTATTTATCATTTATATTATTATTTATTTAATTATTAAGCTTTTCATTTTCTCTCTCCTCAATTATTCTTTTCTTTATTTAAAGTTATGATCATTTATATTAAGTTATTATTTATTAAAAATTATTATTTACACATATATTTACATTTAGATTATTTTAAAGAGGCAAGATATTTTTATTTAATTATTTTTATTATTATTTATCAATTTATAAAGCTTTTTTAATATTCTCTCTCTTAAATTATCCTTTCATTTATTTTAAATTATTATTCTTTATTTAAAGCTATTAAAATATTATTTATTTATATTATTTTTAAAAATAATGACATTTTTATTTACTTATTTTTTATATTTACAATTATTATTTTATTATTATTATCCTTTTCTTATATTTTCATTATCTTTTAGGTTTATAATCATTTATTTTATTCTTATCACATTACTTTTTATTATTTACATATTGTTATTATTAATTTACATATATATATATATATTATTATTATTATCCTTTATTTGGTTATTTATGCTTTAGTAGTATTTATTTAAATTTAGTATAGATTATTTTTATTATGTCACTTATTTATATATAATTTATTTACATTATTTTAAACTTTTTTTTATTTAGTGTATTATACTTTATTTACAATATATTTAACATTAATTTATATAGTATTTAGTACATATAATATATTTACATTTATATTATTAATTTACATATGTATAACTTATGTAGTTATTTTATTTATATGTTATTTCATTATTACATGTTATAAAAAAAAATTATTTCATTCCCTTTCATTTTAATTTATTCCTATTTTTATTTTATTTTCTCTTTATGTTTATTTTCCTTCTTTTATTTTTTTTCTTTATGTTAAATTATTTCTTTTAGATTTTAAATCTTATTTTTCAAGTTAGTAGAAATAGTTGGTAGATTTGTAAATATTTAACATTAGCCATATAACTTTGCACAAAAAGAATTCCTAAACCTATGCATGGATAAAATTTAAATAGCATGAAGAAGGAACACCCTACACATAATTTTGATTCTAAATAACTTGCATGAAAGAAAGAAAGCATGGAAATATTAAAACAAAACATGAAGATTTGTAAAAAGGAAACAATTAACACATGCTTTTTTTAAAAAAAGAAAACTATGTAGGGGAAGAAGAGATTTAAAAAAAAATACATGTATGTGTGATTTAGACTTTTAAGTTAGACATAATGATGAGCTTTTCCCCTTTAAGAAATTTTGAACTAAAAGCTAAAGTAAAGAAAAGGGAAGATATTACCTTGCCTTTTGGAGGAATTGATGGAAGAACCCTTAAAGAATCCTTGTTGAAGCTCACGGCTAGAAGGGGATTTGGGTGGGTGTGGCTTTTCTTGGAAGAAGGAGAGGAGGAGGAGGAGAGGCTCACGGCTAGGAGGGGATTTTTGGGGGGTGGAATGGCTAAGTGTAAAGGTGTGTGTGTGAGTGGGTGTAAGTGAGATTATGAGAGGGATTTAGGATGAGGCTCACGACTAGGGAGTCAAGGGGGAGTAATGGAGAGATGAGGTGGAGGTTTGGTGAGGGTAAGGAGGAGGTGAGGTGGGTAGGGTGAGGTGGCGGGTAGGGTGAGGGAGAGGTGAGGGGAGAGGCATGGAGGAGAGATATGGAGGAGGGATATTTTTTTTATTTTATATATATATATATATATATATATATATATATATATATATATATATATATATATATATATATATATATATATATATATATTGATTTTAGGGCTGCCATGAGATTAATTTGATTAATTTTGGTTTAATTTAGGTTGATTTGAATTATTAGTTGAATTAGGTTCATTTGGGTTTGGGCTAACTTAACTTGGGTTTGAGTGAGAATGGGGTCTAGGTTCCTTGACCAATATTGTTCATATAATTGTAATGAAGATTTTTAATGAAGACATAAAATGATTTTGAGCTCATTTGGAGGTTCAATTTTGGCATGGATTGGATTTTTTGATTATTTTGGACAATTTTGGGTTCGGGTCAAGTTACCTTGAGTTTGAGTGGGAATGGGGTTCAGAGGTCTTCAAAAATAATGTAGATATGATTGTCTAAAAGAATTTACATGAAGACATAAAATGGTTTTGACAAGGTTTAGAGGGTCAATTTGGTGGATTTAAAACATGTGTTCAGCTTGAGCCAGATTGGGGTTTCTTTGGTCCAAAATGGATTTGGATAAGACCTGAGCTCAAATTATGGGCCATTGATGATCTAATTCAGTTTAAGGAGGTGTTATAAAGAGTTTGGCATTGAAATTTGGGAGGAATTGATTGACATTGGGTCACTTTAGGAGTTTTGGGTTATTTAGGCAAAATTAGGGATTTTGATTTCAAGTGGAATTAGATTCAAATGTGGGTCAAATTGGACTTGAATTTGGTCTAAGTTGATATTGGGGATGTTGAATTTTGGTTTAGAATTGAATTTGATGAAAATTGGGGTCAATTGGGTCAAGATTGGGTTTGGTTTAGGCACCTTTAGGTTAAATGAGCCAAGTTGGGATTTTGGATTGAAAGTGTATTAATTTGGAAAACTTGGCCCATAGTGTAGTTGAAAAAAATGAAATTGGGGATTTTTAGGATTTTTTGGAATTTTTGAGAATTTTTTGGAATTTTTGGATTTTTTGGCAAAAAGGGTATTTTGAGGAAATTGGGGGGTATTTTTGGAAATTTTGGAATTTTTTGTCATGAATGGTCAATTTAAGTGGAAAGGAATATCTTAGAATGATTTTTGGGGGATTTTGGTGAATTTGGTAATTTTGGAAATTTTGGGTATTTTGGGTAGTTCAGGGTTATTTAGGTGGCAAAGGGGCCAAAAATTGAAATTTTGGAAATTTGAAGGTGGCTTTAAGGTGAGCAGGATGTAATGACCAAGGGTCACTTATATTTGGTACTCTATGTGTTGGTCCCTACCACTTAGTCATAGACTGAGGGCTGGGCTATCCACATGAGTTTCCAAAGAGTTCAGGGTTGAAATTAGGATGTGCAGTGTGTGTATGTTGTGAATGTGAAGTGTATGAGTGGTGATCTCGAGACCTCCCTCAGGGCAAATCGTAAGGTCTGACCACCTATAAGAGACTTTCCCTAGGATTCCTTATGCTTGCCTTTTTTCCTACAAAAGGTGGAGGTTAGGCCTTAAGCATATGAAAACCCCCTAGTGAAGCAAGAAGAGTTTTGAGTTTCTATGGGAAAGGTTCCATGACTAGTCCTCTAAGAAAGTCACCAAGAGAGTCTTATGGCTAGACCCTAGACTATTCTAAAGAGAAACTAGACCTCAACCAAAAGTGAGGTCAACAAATGGACCCCCAATAGGTGTGGTGTGTCGGGCGAGCACATCGCACGTATTGGTGTCGACCGACGAGATCAACAAGACCAACGCAATCGTCCGAGTGAAAACTCGAGACGGAGCAAAGAGTTTAGCAAGTGAGTTTCCACTGGGGATTGTTTGGTTGAAAACCTTCAAATCCAGGGACTCTTGCTGGGGAAAGAAGGTGGCAACACCATCAAGCTGGGGCTATGAGTTTTAAGCTACCAAACTCTGAAGGAATCTGAACCGATTTGATTTGAATAAATGAGAATTTTGAATTTAATTTCAAGTTTCTTGTTTGAATTTGGTTTGAATTTTTGTTTTGTATTTTAAATTTGGAATTTTGTTTTCGAATTTAATTTTAGGATTTGAATGTGGGAATTTGAAATTTTAAGCGAAATTGAAATTTTAGTATCGCTCGCAGGAGGAGAATTAGAATTTAGGTACTGACTCCAAAATTCAAGGAAAAAATTTCTTTTTTTGGAAAATCAGACGACTAAGCTCCGACCTCAGAATATCATGGAAGGCGAAAAAATATCTCTGAAGGAAGATGAAAATTTAGGGGATTTTTGGGAAATCGGACGACTAAGCTCTGATCCTAGAATATCGTGGAAAGCGAAAAATATCTCGGAAGGAAGATGGAAATTTAGAGAATTTTTGGGAAATCAGACGACTAAGCTCTGATCCCAGAATATCATGGAAGGCAGAAAAATATCTCGGAAGGAAGATGGAAATTTAGGTAATTTTTGGGAAATCGGACGACTAAGCTCCGATCCCAGAATATCGTGGAAGGCGGAAAAATATCTCAGAAGGAAGATGGAAATTTAGGGAATTTTTGGGAAATTGGACTACTAAGCTCCAATCCTAGAATATCGTGGAAGGCAGAAAATATCTCGGAAGGAAAATGGAAATTTAGGAAATGTTTGAGAAATCAGACGACTAAGCTCTGATCCCAGCATATCGTGGAAGGCGAAAAAATATCTCGGAAGGAAAATGGAAATTTAGAGAATTTTTGGGAAATCGGATGACTAAGCTCCGATCCCAGAATATCGTGGAAGGCGGAAAAATATCTCGGAAGGAAAATGGAAATTTAGGGAATTTTTGGGAAATCGAACGACTAAGCTCCGATCCCAGAATATCGTGGAAGGCGGAAAAATATCTCGGAAGTAAAATGGAAATTTAGGGAATTTTTTATTTCTTGGGAAAGAGAGGATATTATTAACCTGTCTGTTTCTGATTTCATACCGTTTCATTTTGTTTAATTTTTATCTTGCTTCATTTGAGTTCATTTCTTTTCATTTTAATTTGACTTAATTTGACTTGATTTAAATTTTGTTTTTAATTTTCATTTTTTTTTTAATTTGGAACCAACGAGTGGTCCAATGGCTTTCGACCGTCGCATTGAAAGAAACATTTCTGAAAAGGAAAATCTTCATTGATTCATCTGAAAAGAAGTACAACTGATCTAACATTAGCAAGCATCCAAAACTGATCATGTGTACAAGACTAGACAAAACAGCTCGCATGTACAAAACTGAACAAAACTGGTGTATCATGTCATCTGGTTGCTGCGGAAGTAGTTACAACAACTGCTGCGAGGCTGCTGTGGGGGATGGGCCAACCTGCCAAGGTTACGCTCCGGAACAAAAGTCCCCTCACGGACACCCGGAGGTACGGCCTATCCATGGTAGTGGTCTGTAACTTTCTAGTTCAGGGTCAGGTTCGTAGTAGAATGGCACATTGTCTTCATCCATCCTTCTAAACGTGACTGAGATCCTTTTCCCTTGAAATCCTGGGATGCAATGCTTCACCAGGTCCGCTCCATTTCCTTTAAGCACTAAGACCGATCCCACCGGTAAAGTGATTCTTGTTGTACCTTGAAATTCTCCTTCCCCGACGATTCATATCTTTCTCCCGAATAGAATGTCACTTTCACTTACAAATGAGACCGTGCAAAAGGGCCTTAAGAAGTCATGGTGGTCGATGTGTGGCGGTATGCAATCCCCATCTTTTTAGATGTTAATGATGCAGCTGTTTGGGATGCATGTTGGTGGTAATATATGCCATTCAACCATCCTTTTTACAATCTTTTTAATCTCTGGAGGTATTTCGTCCACCTCATCGTGTTGTAGGATCCCTGGAGGATTACCTTGCTTGTCTCTGGCGAAGTTATAACAACAGCCACATTGCATAGTAATTCGTCCCTTACCTCTCATCCACTTTGTAGGTGCTGTGTATGTCCTTGGCCTCAGACGGCCTCTCTTGCCCAAAGTCTTGAGCGCTTTTATAACATGTAAAATTTTCTCTTCATCGGTCGGTGAAAATACATTGGTGTACAATTCAAGGCCTTCCAAAATGTTGACAGCTTTACCCTGGATCATGTCGTAGCTTTCGAAGTCGTCTTTCTTTCGAACCTGTCTTATCCTTGCCATAATGTAATCCGGTATTGGTGGCGGCGGTGGTAGCTGGATAAATTCAGGGATGTATGGCTCAACACCAGGCTGTTATCCAAGTTACATGTTTAATGACACAGTTGCGTATGCTTCGAAGGTTTCGTATTCTTCTAACTGGAGTACATTGCAGTCTGGGCATATCGAGAACGCCTCTGAAGAGGAAGGAAGCCTAGGTATGTCCGAGTTGCACATCGGGCATCCCGTGAAGATCTCCTGTAACATGTCTATCGGCGCGGGCTCCTCAGGAAGATCCGGCTCTGGTTCTGTATCGGTCCTTGGCGGACTGTAGTTTGCCTCTTTCATGTCGGGTCGGTAGAACTGTCCAGGTACTAGTGCAAGTCCGGCGGCTACCTCCCGAGCCTGTCGCCTCTCCATCCTTTCCAGGAAGCGGCGCTTGCGGTGATTTATGTTTCTTCTACTTGTATTCGTTAGCAGAGCGTCTGGAATTCTGCCGGCTGAAGCGGCAACCCAATCACCTTGTGGAGTGGTGACCATGGATGGGACATGAGTACGTCGCACAGTAAGGAGGTGTGAGTCAACAAAACCTCCGGTGCCCCCATGTCTTGAGGTTTGTCCTACCTCCCTGCAGCTGAATTTCTTTATTGGCTTCATTTTCTACGTTCGCTTCAGTGTATGTTTCTAGATGCGAGGTTGAAGCCGTACCAGAGAGCAAACACCGACTTGAAACTTGACACTTCCTACACAAGTAAACAAGGGTAAATGTCAGCGAGTGGTGTTATGCATGAACAAAAGCAAATTATCATTTATTTTAAACAATTTTTAGTAATTAACTTGATGCCATTATTTTATTTAATATGTTTTTATAAAATTTAGATTTAGGGTTTGGCAAACATGTTTTCATTTTGTGGGAAGATTTCTTTTATTTTATGGAGTTTTTTTTTTATTACAAAATTTTGGACCAAGTCACAGACACTAGCCCTATAGCTATATTGGAATGAATATCATTTTTTTCAGTCTTTTCATGTCGCGTAATATTTCTTTAAATATCGTCCATTGATGGGCAACATGGGTCTATCCCCTTGAGAATCCACTAACTGGTAAGATCCTCCTGTGTAGACCTTCTCCACCACGAACGATCCTTCCCAGGTCGGTTCAAATTTTCCACCTATTTTGCGGTGTGCAAGAATAGGCCTTCTAAGAACGAGCACGAGGTCACCAATTTTGAATGACCTCGGGTAGACCAATTTTTCGTGGGCTTGAATCATCTTCTCTTGGTAGAGTTCCAAGTTCTGTTGTGCGAGCAATCTTTTTCCTTCAAGGTTCTCCAATTCTGCAAGTCGTAACTTGGCATTCTCTTCTATTGTAATTTGATTGGCAACGACAACCCGGAGTGAAGGTAGCTGAACTTCTAGCAGAAGAACTACCTCGGACCTGTACACAAGAGCGTAAGGCATAGACTGTGTCGGCATCCTGACTGTCGTCCTGTAGGCCCACAAAGCTTCTAGTAGCTTCTCGTGCCATCCTCTTTTATTGTCGTCGAGCGTCTTCTTCAGAATCTGAAAAAGAGTTTTATTGAAGGCCTCTGCCAAGCCATTTGCTTTAGGGTAGTAGATCGTCGAATATCTCCAATCTATCCCGTGTCTTCTGACGAAGTTGTTGATTTTCGTGCTCTTGAAAGCGGACCCGTTGTCGGAGATGATTCTACGCAGTACACCGAAACGGTAGACGATTTGATTCTTGAAGAACTGTAAGACTTGCTGCGCTGTGACTTCTCGTAGTGGAACTGCTTCTGCCCATTTGGAAAAGTAGTCTGTAGCGGCGAGTATAAACCTGTGTCCTTTTGAGGAAGGAGGGTCTATCGGACCCACTATGTCCGTACCCCAGCATTCGAATGACCACGAGGCAATCGTTGGGTGCATAACATTCGGAGGCTGGTGCAAGACCACTCCATGCACCTGCCACTGATGGCATCTCTTAGCTACGTCTATGCAATTTGTCATCATTGCTGGCCAGTAGTGTCCGAGTCTTTTGATTTTCATCTTCATTTTCGGTCCCGACTGGTGTGCACCACACAATCCAGCATGTACTTCTTTGACAATTTTTTGCGCTTCTGCTCTGTTCAGACATCTCAACCACATCTGGTCGAAGAATCTCCTATACAGAAAATTGTCGATCAGAGCATACGACAAAGCCCTCTTCTGAATCTGGTGCGCTACTGACTTATCTTCTGGTAGCTTTCCGGTTTGCAAATATTCTATTAATGGTTGACGCCAATCTTCTGTATCTTCTGCCACTGTAGCAACTGTCTTTTCTTTTCCAATTTCATGTAGACTGTCGAGGTCGATCTGAGACAACACCTGACGTCCTTGTACTGTAATATCTATAGAATCTTCGGGTGGACAAGCCAATTCTTTAGCGAGTTTTGCTAAAGCGTCCGTATGGGCATTGTTTGCTCAAGGAATCCTATAGAATATCACATTTAGAATTTGCTCGAGTAACTTCATTGTATACCGGTGGTATTCTTCTAATCTCGGCTTCAGAATTTTGTACTGTCATGCCACTTGCTGGATGACGAGCTGTGAGTCGCCATAAATGGCAATGCCCGTTATATCCATTAGTATTGCTAATTCTAAGCCGGTGATTAGGGCTTCATACTCTGCTTCATTGTTGGTACACGACTCTGTCAAGTGGTAAGAAAACCTCAGCATGGCCCTATTTGGTGTCACGAAGATTAAACTAATTCCTACTTTGCCTGGTATGACTGTCCCTAATCCTTTGTCTTTTCGAACTGATGACGCTCCATCAAAGTACATTTCCCAACGTTGAGCATTGGGATCTTCTATCTGTAGTATTTTCTCATCTGGTAACTCATCATTGAGCGGGGACCCAGCTGGCAGTGGGTGCGCCGCGAGAAAATCTGCAAGAATCTGCCCTTTGATAGCGCGAAGGGGCACAAAGGTTATGTCGAATTGCAATAATATCATTGACCACCTTGCTAAGCATCCAGAAAGCGTCAGTCGGGTCATCAAATATTGCAAAGGATTAACCTTCGAAATCAGGTTGACCTTATGAGACAACATGTAACGTCTGAGCTTTTGAGTGGAGAAAAGTAAAGCTAGACAATGTTTCTTAATAGGAGGATACTTTACCTCTACAGGTATGAGACGTCGACTGAAGTAGTAGAGTGCGTTCTCTTTACCCTCATCATTGACTTGGGCAAGTAGAGCTCCGAGGGACTCATCTAATGCCGCGGTATAAAGTATCAACGGTCTACCTGGGATAGGGGGCTGCTAAAATAGGAGGTGTCGTTAGATATCGTTTAATATCTTCGAAAGCCTGTTGGCACTTTTCTTCCCAAATAAATTTGGAATCCTTTTTAATTAATGCCGAGAAAGGCTGACACCTACCCGACAGATTAGATATAAAGCGCCTCAGATATGCTAGTTTTCCTTGAAATGAACGTAGTTGTTTCAAGGTTTTAGGGAGAGGCATTTCTAAGATGGCTTTAATCTTCTCTGGGTCGTTTTCGATTCCCTGATGATGGAGAACGAATCCTAGAAATTTCCCAGAGGTAACGCCGAAAGCACACTTTAAGGGATTCATCTTCAGATTATATTGTCGTAATCGTTCAAATACGATCCTCAAATCATATAGGTAGTTTCCTCTTATCTTGCTCTTGACGACCAAATCATCCACATAGCATTCTACTTGGTTGTGAATGAGGTCATCGAAGATCCTCGTCATTGCTCTTTGAAATGTAGCTCCTGCGTTCTTCAGTCCAAACAGCATCACAGTGTAGCAGTAAATCCCGATCGGAGTTCTGAAACCCGTGAGCTTTTCATCTTCCGGTGTCATTTTGATCTGATTGTACCTTGAAGACCCATCCATAAAGGAGAAAGTTTCATGTGTCGACGCGATGTCCACCATTAGTTCCGGTATCGACAATGGGAATTCATCTTTTGGACATGCTTTGTTTAAATCCCTGAAGTTGACACACACTCGAATTTGTCTATTTTTCTTTTTCACTGGCACAACATTAGCTAACCACGTCGGATACTGTTCTTCTCGGACAAAATTAGCGTCTATTAATTTCTTGATTTTTGCTGTAACTTGTCGTTCTATCTCGAGGCGCATCCTTCTGGGAGCTTGCTTTACTGGCATCACATTCTTATCCACTCCGAGGTAGTGAACTGCGACTGCCGGAGATAGTCCTGGCATTTCTTCATAGTTCCAGGTGAAGCAATCTTTAAATTTTGATAGTAACCTGACCAAGTCTACGACCTCTTCTTCGTTGAGTAACAAACTTATGAAAGTCGGTCGGGACTGCTCCTCAGTCCCGAGATTGATTTCCCTTAATTCATCGACTGTTGATTTGATTTCTTCTTCGAATTCTGGTGGAGCATCGCCTATTGGCTGATCTTCATATTCATCTTGAATGTCCATGCAATCTTCTTTTGACTGACTAGTAACAACCATGCAAAATTCTGAGTCATCGACGGGTCCAAGCATACCAAACCCAAGACCTTCTTTCGAATTGAGTTTCTTTCCTTTTACATTCCATAATTTTCAAACGATTGTAACTTATCCTTTGGCATTTTATTTGACACATATCCTTGTTGAATTAAATTTTGTACGCACGGCGAAAAGTAGCCAAAAGGTAATTCCATTAATTCATTTGAGTCATTTTCTTCAAGAATTACACAAGGTTCAAAAGTAGAAGGGGAAGTTTGTAAAACTTGATCGGTTTAAAACTATCGTTATGAACTTCCTTGACCTCTATACTCTCTACCTTTTGAGAATGGATCAGAGTAAGGGTCATGGCATGAACATAGTGGTTAATACGATCGTACATCGATTCATATTCATCCTTTGCTTCGTCGTCCAGAGAGATCTCAAACTAAGGCTTCTTCTGACTTATCATCATTGTTTCTTTATCTTCTTCGGAGCTTCCCTCCATGTCGATGTTGATTGTTGGCTTCGTCTGTTCAACAATTTGGGAAATTCTTTCTCGACCACGTCCTGGCCTCGACCTCGGATGCGTGGGCTAAAAGAACTTTTACCAACTCGTTGAGAAGGAGCGGTATGAGATTGTTGAACTGGAGCCATACGATCTCGTCCTTGTAGTTCCTTTGAGTCTTCAATTTTGCTTATCACAATGTCTCTTGAAAATACTATTTTCTTCAGAGGAGCATAGTAAGCGGCATCTTCACGGATGCCCACTTCATGTATCGAAAATGGCTGTAGATCCCCTTTAATGCAATGTTCTTGTCCATCTTTGTAGTATTTGATGCACTGGTGAAGCGATGACGGGACCATATTGTACTCATGGAGCCACGGTTGACCAAGCAGGGTATTGAACGAAGTATCTGCATCGATGACATGGAATTTTGAAGTTGTTACTAGATTTCTGACTTTCATTTGTAGCGTTATAGATCCGATGGCTCTTTCTCCTTTTTGATTGAAACCTTTTAACATCATTTTATCCATTGAAAGCTCTCGGGCGTCGATGTCCAAGTAAGCTAACGTCCGTAGACTCATTATATTGAGCGACGCTCTAGGATCTACTAATACTCTGCCAAGGCACGAATCTGCTGATGATGACAGAAATGTAGAGTGGACGATTGTGATCGGTTGTATCGAGTAACAAATCTTCGTCGGTGAAAGTCACGCTAAGCTGTTCCTTTATGGTGCAAACTCCATTTGAGAATGTGCTAGCCAACTGCGCTAAGCAAATGTCGGGATCAAGTAGAGTCTTGATCAAACTTTCTCTCATGTCCTTTGACAGGATCAAAGCATCGTAAATACTTAGTTTGGACGGCAACTTCCTGAGATGAGCTAACACATTATAATCCACTTTATTTGGGTTTCCAACTTCATTTCGAACTTGTATCTCTTCGATGAATCGGAGGTATTTCTTTCTGAGTAACTATCTGCTTTCCTTTGTCCACTGGAGTTGTTCTCAGAGGTAGCACCTTGCCACTCCTTAAATGCACTTCTGTTATTTCTTCTTCTTCTGGACCCAGAGGTCTTTCTGTATTTGACAAGTCTAAACGGATGTCAAGTGGAGCTCCTTTGCACTCGAGGACTGGCTCCTCACTTCTCGTACTGTCGTAGCCAGTGTTGTCAATGTCTTCTTTATCTTTTGTGGAAGTTAATATGATTTGAGGATCATTTTGGGAATCAAAATCGGGGTTAGATAGGTTGTGAGTAGTTACATCATCACTAGAGACAGTAAGAACGTAGCCAACATCATTTATATCATTATTACGAGACCCTGGAGGGGTACAAAGATAATGATACAAAGTCAGGGGTTCGAGGAATTTCACCCCTGAATCTGAGACAACCAGTCTAACGAGAGCAACCCCTATCCTATCCTCCTCGCTATCGTCTTTAATCTCATTCACGATCTCTTTCTTCCTCCACTCTCATCACGGTGGCTTCCTTGACGAAGCTTTCATCTTGGCCTATGCTGACGGTGGACTCTGGACAATAGCTTGCTTTGGAGCAGACTGAATCTGATCCAGGACCTTCTTGAGTTCATTCCAAATTGCACTCCATCCACCCTTACCGGCATATGGGTCAAGCGGAGAGATTGGCTCGGCTGAAAGTACATTTATAGAACCTTTTTCAGGCTCCTTCAGATATTCCTTCGGTATCGTTATATTTCCTTCTTTGTAATTCCGCTCAAGCCAATCCTTGAAACTGAAGCAGTTCTCAATTGTATGTCCAAGCATCCGGTGATTGGGACAGAAGTTGAGCTGATCTTTCTTATTCACCTCTTCTTGTTTTTTTGGCTCGGGCAACTTGAACTCAGGCTTTTTTAGCAGATTCTTGAACATCTTTGCTATAGCATCATCTTTGAAAGAGTAGTTTCTGCGTAGTCATTTTGATATTGTAGGAACTGGTCTCCCTTCTGTTCTGTACAGTCTCTACTGCTGCTGACCGGGCTGATTATTTTGAGGTGGACGAGATTGTCCATACTGCTGAGGCTGACTGTACTGCTGAGGCGACTGCTCGGTCTGAATCATCATCGGTTTCTTTCCTTTATCGACCGCGACCACTACGCCAGATCTCTTCTCATAAGCCTTTGCTGGTTTTGTTTTCTCTGTCTTTTCTGCAGGCTCCGTGTGCTTGATTTCTTCTTGTAAGCTGCTGGCCTTGCTGAGCAGTTTCTCGAAGGACTTGATCGTGAGACCCTTAAGCATGAAAGCTACCGGACCGTGAATACTCTTGAGTAGTATATCGATCGCGTACTGTTCTTGTAGCTGGGGTTCACATTTCATGCTTAAGTTTCTCCACCTCAAGTTGTAGTCAACCAAAGTCTCGTCGGGCTTCTGATGTTCTACCACGAGATCTCCTATGGTGACATGACGCTGAGCACCGACAAATATCTTTACAAACATGCTTTCCATTTCTACGAAAGTCTTTACTGATCAATTAGGAATTTCTGCATACCAATCGAAAGCTATTCCTGATAGGTTGCTGACAAACTGATGGAACAATAGCGTTTCACTTCCTCCTGTATTGCAACAGCTAACTCTGAAGTGCGCTATATGCTGCCGAGGGTTTCCTGTTCCGTCGAATGTTTTGAAGGTCGGTGGCACGAAGCCTTTGGGGTAAGGTACATCATCAAATTCCTCGGGGTAGGGTGTACCCTTTGAAATTGATGCTCCGCCTTGGACTGGGCCAAGGCCTCTCGAACTTGTTGTTCGACAATTTGCTTAAGCTCCTTTTCTGGTAGATTCGGGGTTGAATCCTTCTTCAGAAGCTCATTCTCGTTGGCAGAGGTGACCTCTCTTCTTTCATCGGTGATGTGTATTATCTCAGGCTGATTGATTTCTAGAGTAATTGTCGGACTTGACTGAGATTATCCATGTAATGTGGCCATGGTAGTCATAGCGGTAGTCATCTCCTCCATTCTCTTTTCCAATTGGCTGATCATTTCGTCTCTAGCGGACACGGCTCTTTGAAGCTTTTCTATTGCGTCCTCCTCACGAGGAGCTTCACGCGCAGACGCTGTGGCCCTGATATCGACCATGTTGATTTCCATGAATTCATTATCCAAGTTATCTGACAGTGTAAATCTTCGTTATCGATTTCCAATCCTTGCTCCTTAGTTAACTCTGAAATCTCTTCACAGAGTTTCTGAATTCTATCCTCCATCAACCCTTCTTCTGCCTCTGACTCTGAAGCAACAGGAATGGTGACAATAGGAGTGTCGGACTCATAATCCGTTTGATGATTTGTAGACTTCTCGAAGTGGACAGGTGCAGCGACTTTCGGTAACCACACTCTCCTCTCGAGAATTGATGCCTCGGGACGGAATGTCTCAGCGGGGACATCAGAATCAAGAGAGGAAGTGTGCTCCCTAGAGTGCAGACCATGTACAAAGGAAAGTAACCCTCTCTTCCTCCTCGGGAGTTCCTTGGGTGGCATTCTTGGACCTAGCCGAAACTTGACTGGTCTTCGTATCTCAGGCGTCGAACCGATGGTAGTTGTCTCAACACGCTTTCCCAAACGGTGCTTGACAGAAACCCTGCTAGGCTTTTCCATTTTCAAAATTTCCTCTTTCACTTCTGGGGATATTGAACATCCCATCCTTTTAAGAAGCTTGGCAACAGAACACCTTTCTAATTCAGCCAATCTCCGTAGAAGAGTATAAGCTCGAGTGATGGGTGTGGACTTCTTTCCCTCCTCATCACGACTGTGCAGTGCTGGAAGCACTGCGACGATCCTATGGAGACTTTCATTTCCAGTAGTACCAGCTAACGGGTGAAACCTACTACCTCGGAGGAGAGGAGAGGTATTCGGTAAATTGAGTTCCTCCTGCTGAGGAATCTCATCAATCACTGGCAAACTTGCAGCTTGTACATTGGCGGCCTTACGAAGCTTCCAGTTGCGGTTCCTCTTTTGGGATTTTGTCAGCGGGGGAACCCTGGAACTGGAACCAATCTCAAAGACAGACGGCAGAGCAGGGAATGCTTTGTCAGACTCCTCCTCGTGCAGAATTTCTTTCCCTTTGGCAGACGGGGAAGTAGGTACTGTAACGGCGAAGCCGGAAGCAGTAGAGGTGACGACTCTCCTTGTCACGGAGTCAACTGGTTTGACGGGGACAGTAGTCATCTTCACCTTCTTAGCAGAAGGGAATTCTTCATGGGAGTTCAGGTTGAACTCGGCAGATGGTTCTTGTACTTCGGGGGCGGCAATTTTCAGGACCATGAACGGGCTTTTCCAAGAACGACTTCAAACTCACTGAAGCCGGCTCCAAACTAAATTAACGGTTCTGCGAGACGAGCCTCACGGGAAGAGGGCAGGTTGCAGGAGAAAGTCAGCGAAGGGGTTGACATTTCGACTGTCAAAAGAAACATTCCAAAATTTAGGAAGGGCCAAAGACCTTGTCATCATAGTATGAACACTATGAAAAAGATCGTTCTGTGAACTGGGTAAAATTTCTGATTTCATTTAATATATTATTATTTTCTTTTATCATATTTTTTTTTCTTTTTCTTTTATTTTCTCTTAGATTTTCATGTGTTTGTTTTAAATGATATTTAAAATTTTAATGGTGGATTAACTTACCAAAGGTAGAAAATTAAATCCAAGAGGCAGAAGAAGAAGGTGAAACAAAGGACCCTGCCGAAGATCCCTTTCACAACGCACAATGCCAAAGTGGAATTAATCCACCAACACACCTATTGGGGGTCCAACCCCACAAGATCAAAAGAAAAATCCTAAGGATCCCTGAACCTCTCTGTTTAGGAGTGGCTAAACAGATGGTCCTGAAATCCAGGAAAGTTGATCACACTTTCCCAAGAAAGAAATGGGTAAAGTATGTTAACGGAAGAATGATAGTTTGATCCACTAGGGGCATGGAATTACTACCGATTTATGAAAGCAAAACCATCTGATCAAAATGGAGAGAGGAACTAGTCCCCAATGGAGTCGCCAGAAGCTGTCGGCATATTTTTAGGTTGTGTTTTGAAAAGGGGTCGCCTACAGAAGTTGTCAACGAATTTTTTTTAGATTTTTAAATTTAATTTAAATATATATATATAATTTAGAAAGTAGTATTTGATTTTGAAAATAATTTTAAGTTTGAAAATTTTAAGATATGAAATCAAACTGATCTCACATCCCAAATAGTTTATATAAACCAGTACCGCACCACAAACTGTGTATCTATCCCGAGGAATAGTCACACTGCTTGACGATGGGGCTCGATTAAATAAACTAAAATATTTGTGACATTCGTTTGGTCTGTGAACCAATTTTATAAGCTGACAGGTTCCCCTGCTTAATATAAAGGAATTAAGCAGGGTTTATATTACCTGGGTTCTTAAAGTTCCCAATAAGGGCAAGCCCCTATAGTTAATTACATCCTAAATGACAGGAATCATTTAAGAAAACTCTCGATAATGATCAGTGGTTTTGCTCTCAAGAATTTCAAAGTTTAAGGTTTTCAAAGGATTGAATTTTGGAATTTCAATAGGGAATGGATTGAATTTGGAACGGTTTATTTTAAGAGTCCAATATAAGAGAAGTAGGAGAAGCTGAGGATCCAAGAAGAATCTTGGCAACTTCCCAAACTATGCTATTGTTTGGCTTAAATTTGGGAGTTCATTTAATGTTTCATCTTGCCTGTTTTAATTAATTAGGACTTATATTTGTATGGCACAATCATACAAACAGCCTTGAAGATGTGAGAGCTTATGTCGTACCAAACGACTACCTCGGAGTCCTAAGACCGGTTAGGGCTTAATTTGCATAAGACAATTATGCAAATGCCTAACGAAAAGTTGAGGATTTATGTTGCACTAGGCAAACTACCTCGAAATCCTATGGCTAGTTGTTTATTTATAAGAAAAGAGAGTTGCTGTTGAAGATCCGCTGTTTGCTCTTTTGAACATGTCCTTCTGCATCCTTGATCGTGCTGCCCTTCGGTGTATTGCCTTGAGCTCCTTGTTGTTGCAGAGGTTTAGTTTTAGAAAGTGAAAATCAGGAGATGAGATAAGTGTTTTGGTTTAGAGAAATCTTAAAATCCAAGCAATTTTTAATGTTTTAATTAAAACAAATCTTAAAGTTGATTATAACAACACAGTTAAGATCCCATCGTTCCATCCTTTCGGCATCGTTATTTTTATCGGATTCACTTAGTCCAGATGAATTTTCTAAACTCAACTGAATGAGTTCCACACTTTCATTTAGACCGTGGGAAGTCCCGTTAGCAACACGTAGGTTACATCATCCGAGGTATTCCCGATCATCCAACAAGCCGTTTTAATTCAATTAAAGTTGTAGTTTTAGTTGTTCTGTTTGTGATTAAATTTTGAGTTGTTTTATATTTTGAATGTTGTGGCGGTGAATTTTATCTTGTGTCGATTTTAATTTAGTTTTGGGTTTCAGTTTTGTGGCTATCCTAAAGGTTTCAGTTTTCATGCAACAATCTTATTTATCATGCAAGAAAAGTAAAACGCAGTGCAGGTAAATAATTGCAATAAGGTAAATTGCAATAAAGTAAAAGCGTACCTGGAGGGTCTTCTCATCATTTCCAGCTGAGACTTTAGTATTTCATTGCATATATGTGTTTATAGTTTTACGGAAATTAAAGCATGCCAGAAAACAGGAAGAAGTAGGACTAACAAGCAGTAACTACTCAATCCTATGATGTTTATGTAAATGTCCTGGTTTTCTACCAAGTCCTATGATGTCTATGTGAATTCTTATGTTGTGTTTCAATAAACTTTGTTTAATATAATTGAGGATGGTTTTGTTAAGCAGAAATATTAAGTTTAATAGACCTTAGAGGTATCCAAACAGTCAAAGAAGGATGCAGGTCCATGCTTCCCTCTCATATCCTGATGAAATGTCTCGGGCTCATTTAGACTTATTATGTTGCTTAACAATTCACCCTACCTATACCCTTATGCTTAATGAATACAGTTGTTCGGGGTAGGTTGGGGCAGATGGGTTTAGGTGTGGTTTGGGTTTGTATTTGGTGGTAACTGGTAGTTTGATTTGGACTTATGGGAGTGCTGTGAAGATTTGTTTGAGTTTAATTGAGTTTGATTTTAGTTTGAGGATTGGAGGATTTGAATTTGGTTTGGTTTGTATTTGGTTTGGGTTTGAATTAAGTTTGGTTTTGGTTTTGGTTTGGGTTTTTGTTTTGGTTTTGGTTTTGGTATTGGTTTTGGTTTGAGTTTTGGTTTTGGTTTTGGTTTGAGTTTTGGTTTTGGTTTGGTTTGAGTTTGAGTTTAGTTTTGGTTTGTGCTGGGATTTGAAACTAGGGTTGGAATATGAATTGGTAAGGTTATGTGGACATCAGGTAAAAATTTGGGTTACTCCATGCATTCACTAAGCATAAGGGTATTTTTGTTATGTTTTCTACACAAAGTTGTGATTTCCTAGGGGTCTTTGTAAAGGGAAAAATAAACCATGCCTCAGGAGGCCTATCCTAGGTTTGATTGTTATCGTGTTGGTATTGTATTGTGGTCGGGATTGTAGTTATGATTGTATCTGATTGTTATTTATATGTTATTATTGTATTGTATTATGTTATTACTGTTTATATTGTTATGTGCTATTATTTTATGTTATTGTTTATTATTTATGTGTTGTTATGTTATTTAAAATTATTATCTTTTATTTTTAATTAAAATTATTATTATTATCTTTATGGTTTATTTAATTTATTATTTATTATCTTATGCGATTTATTTACTTTATCATTATTTATTTATTTAATTAATTGTTATTCATTTATTTTATTTTATTAATTGTTTGTTATTTATTTATTTTATTTATTTCATTTTTACTTTAACTTAATATTTATTTATTTAAATTACTATCTTTAATTTTATTTTAATTTATTTTGTTATTTAATTTAATTTTAATTTAATTTAATTAATTATTATTTACAATTATTATTAATTTAATTTAATTTATTTATTTAATTTAATGTAAAGTATTATTGTTTAATTTAATAAAATTTAATTTAATTTGTTTTATTTTATTTAATTCAATTAATTTTTTTTGTTTAGTTTAATTTAATTTATTATTTATTTATATTATTGTTTAATTTAATTTAATTTATTTAATTTATTTAGTTTAATTTAATTTTATATTTATTTACATTATCAATTTAATTAATTTAATTTAATTTTTATTTATATTATTATTTAATTTAATTTGATAAGATTTAATTTATTTAATTTAATTAATTTAATTTAATTTAAAATGATTTGATTAATTTAATAAATTTAATTTAATTTAATTTATTATTATTTACAATTATTATTTAACTTTAATTTAATATTCGGTTTTCATTAATTTATTTAACTTAATTTAATTTATTTAATTAATTTAATTTAATTTTAAATTATTTATTTATTTACATTATCATTTAATTTAATATAATTTTGATTTATGTAATTTGTTTAATTTAATTTGATTTAATTTAATTTATTGTTTATATACATTATCATTTATTTTAATATTTGATCTACATTTATTTAATTTAATTTAATTCAATTTATTTAATTAATTTAATTTAATTTAAATTATTATTTTCATTATCATTTAATTTAGTTTATTATCCATTTATATTATTTAAATTATTTTTAATTTATATATATATATATATATATATATATATATATATATATATATGTATGTATGTATTATTTATTTTATTATTCTTTATATTCTTATCTTTTAATATATATGTATATTATAAGTCATTTTTATTTTAATTTATTATTTTTATTAATTATATGTATATTTAAGTTTATCATTTATATTATTTATTTATCATTTATATTATTAGTTATTTAATTATAAAGCTTTTCATTTTCTCGTCTCCTCAATTATCCTTTTCTTTATTTAAAGTAATGATCATTTATATTTAGTTATTATTTATTAAAAATTATTATTTACACATATATTTACATTTAGATTATTTTAAAGAGGCATGAAATTTTTATTTGATTATTTTTATTATTATTTATCTATTTATATAGCTTTTTTAATATTCTCTCTCTTAAATTATCTTTTCATTTATTTTAAATTATTATCCTTTATTTAAAGCTATTAAAATTATTATTTATTTATATTATTTTTACAAAGAATAGCATTTTTATTTACTTATTTTTTATATTTACAATTATTATTTTATTATTATTATCCTTTTCTCATATTTTCATTATCTTTTAGGTTTATAATCATTTATTTTATTCTTATCACATTACTTTTTATTATTTACATATTGTTATTATTAATTTACATTTATATATTACTATCCTTTATTTAGTTATTTATGTTTATAGATTATTTTTATTACGTCACTTATTTATATATAATTTATTTACATTATTTTAAACTTTTTTTTATTTAGTGTATTATAATTTATTTACAATATATTTAACATTAATTTATATATTATTTAGTACATATAATATATTTACATTTATATTATTAATTTACGTATGTATAAGTTGTGTAGTTATTTTATTTATATGTTATTTCATTATTACATGTTATTTAAAAAAAATTATTTCATTCCCTTTCATTTTATTTTATTCCTATTTATATTTTCTTTTCTCTTTATGTTTATTTTCCTTTCTTTTATTTTTTTTCTTTATGTTAAATTATTTCTTTTAGATTTTAAATCTTATTTTTCAAGTTAGTAGAAATAGGTGGTAGATTTGTAAATATTTAACATTAGCCATATAACTTTGCATAAAAAGAATTCTAAACCTATGCATGGATAAAATTTAAATAGCATGAAGAAGGAACAACCTACACATAATTTTGATTCTAAATAGCTTGCATGAAAGAAAGAAAGCATGGAAATATTAAAACAAAACATGAAGATTTGTAAAAAGGAAATAATTAACACATGCTTTTTTTAAAAAAAGAAAACTATGTAGGGGAAGAAGAGATTTAAAAAAAAAATACATGTATGTGTGATTTAGAATTTTAAGTTAGACATGATGATGAGCTTTTCCCCTTTAAGAAATTTTGAACTAAAAGCTAAAGTAAAGAAAAGGGGAAGATATTACCTTGCATTTTGGAGGAATTGATGGAAGAACCCTTGAAGAATCCTTGTTGAAGCTCACGGCTAGAAGGGGATTTGGGTGGGTGTGGCTTTGCTTGGAAGAAGGAGAGGAGGAGGAGGAGAGGCTGACGGCTAGGAGGGGATTTTTTGGGGGGGGGGGTGGAATGGCTAAGTGTAAAGGTGTGTGTGTGAGTGGGTGTAAGTGATATTATGAGAGGGATTTAGGATGAGGCTCACGGCTAGGGAGTCAAGGGGGAGTAATGGAGAGATGAAGTGGAGGTGTGGTGAGGGTAAGGAGGAGGTGAGGTGGGTAGGGTGAGGTGGCGGGTAGGGTGAGGGAGAGGTGAGGGGAGAGGCATGGAGGAGAGATATGGAGGAGGGATATATATATATTTTTTTATTTCATTTATTTAGTATATTTTTTATTATATATATATATATATATATATATATATATATATATATATATATATATATATATATATATATATATATATATATATATATATATATATATATATATATATATATATATATAGATTTTAGGGCTGCCATGAGATTAATTTGATTAATTTTGGTTTAATTTAGGTTGATTTGAATTATTAGTTCAATTAGGTTAATTTGGGTTTGGGCTAACTTAACTTAGGTTTGAGTGAGAATGCTGTCTAGGTGCCTTGACCGATATTGTTTATATAATTGTAATGAAGATTTTTCATGAAGACATAAAATGATTTTGAGCTCATTTGGAGGTTCAATTTTGGCATGGATTGGATTTTTTGATTATTTTGGACCATGTTGGGTTTGGGTCAAGTTACCTTGAGTTTGAGTGGGAATGGGGTTTAGAGGTCTTCAACAATAATGTAGATATGGTTGTTTAGAAGAATTTTCATGAAGACACAAAATGGTTTTGACAAGGTTTAGAGGGTCAATTTGGTGGATTTAAAACATGTATTCAGCTTGGGCCAAGAATGGGGTTTCTTTGGTTCAAAATGGATTTGGATAAGACCTGAGCTCAAATTATGGGCAATTGATGATTCAATTTAGTTTAAGGAGGTGTTCTAAAGAGTTTGGAATTGAAATTTGGGAGGAATTGATTGACATTGGGTCACTTTAGGAGTTTTGGGTTATTTAGGTAAAATTGGGGATTTTGATTTTAAGTGGAATTAGATTCAAATGTGGGTCACATTGGACTTGAATTTGGTCTAACTTGATATTGGGGATGTTGAATTTTGTTTTATAATTGAATTTAATGAAAATTGGGGTCAATTGGGTCAAGATTGGGTTTGGTTTAGGCACCTTTAGGTTAAATGGGCCAAGTTGGGATTTTGGATTGAAAGTGTATTAATTTGGAAATATTGGCCCATAGTGTAGTTGAACAAAATGAAATTGGGGATTTTTATGATTTTTTGGAATTTTTTAGAATTTTTTGGAATTTTTGGATTTTTGGGCAAAAAGGGTATTTTGGGTATTTTGAGGATATTGGGGGTATTTTTGGAATTTTTGAAATTTTTGGTCATGAATGGTCAATTTAAGTGGCAAGGAATATCTTAGAATGATTTTTGGGGGATTTTGGTGAATTTGGGTAATTTTGGAAATTTTGGGTATTTTGGGTAGTTCAGGGTTATTTAGGGGGCAAAGGGGCCAAAAATTGAAATTTTGGAAATTTGAAGGTGGCTTCAAGGTGAGCAGGATGTAATGACCAAGGGTCAATTACATTTGGTCCTATATGTGTTGGTCCCTACCACTTAGTCATAGACTGAGGGCTGGGCTATCCACATGAGTTTCCAAAGAGTTCAGGGTTGAAATTAGGATGTGCAGTGTGTGTATGTTGTGAATGTGAAGTGTATGAGTGGTGATCTCCAGACCTCCCTCAGGGCAAATCCTAAGGTCTAACCACCTGTAGGAGACTTCCCCTAGGATTCCTTATTCTTGTCTTTTTTCCTACCAAAAGGTGGAGGTTAGGCCTCAAGCATATGAAAACCCCCTAGTGAAGCAAGAAAAATTTTGAGTTTCTATGGGAAAGGTTCCATGACTAGTCCTCTAAGAAAGTCACCAGGAGAGTCCTACGGCTAGACCCTAGGCTATTCTAAAGAGAGACTAGACCTCAACCAAAAGTGAGGTCAACACATCACAGAGAGATTTTTCATTTTCAAGCCTAGACAAATGATCAACAATTTGATTATCAGAACCCTTACTATCTACCATCTCAAAATCAAATTCTTGCAAAAGAAGAATCCATCTAATTAATCTTGGCTTTGCATCCTTCTTCTTCATTAAATATTTGATAGCAGAATGATCAGTATGCACCACACATTTAGTTCCAATTAAATATGATTGAGATTTATCAAAGGCAAATACTATAGCAAATAACTTTTTCTGAGTAGTGGTAAAATTAATTTGAGCATCATTAAGAGTTTTACTCGCATAATAAATAATGTTGAAAATTTTATCATATTTCTGACCCAAAGCAACACCAATAGCATAATCACTAGCATCACACATTAATTCAAAATGTTTTTCCCAATTTGGTGAAATTATAACAGGTGCAGTGATTAATTTTTATTTTAATGTTTCAAAAGCTTTTAGGCAATCGTCATTAAAATAAAAAATTGCATCCTTTTCCTGTAACCGGCATAAAGGTTTTGTAATCTTTGAAAAGTCTTTGATGTAACGCCTGTAGAATCTAGCATGTCCCAGAAAACTTCTAATTCCCTTTACATTGGTCGGGCAAGGTAAATTAGAGATAACTTGAATTTTTACAGGATCTACCTCCAAACCTTTTTCTTAAATCTGATGTCCCAATAAAATTTCTCCTGCTACCATAAATTGGCATTTTTCCCAGTTAAGGACTAAATTAGTTTCGTCACAGTGTTGTAGAACTTTAGACAAATGTTCTAAACATGATTCAAATGAAATTCCAAACACTGAAAAGTCATCCATAAAAACTTTAATCCCTTTTTCAATTAAATCATATAAAATAGCCATCATACATCTCTGAAATATAGCAGGGGTATTACATAAACCAAAGGGCATTCTTCTAAAAGCAAACGTACCATAAAGACTGGTAAATGTAGTTTTCTCTTGATCCTCAGGAGCAATTTAAATTTGGTGGTAACCAGTATATCCATCCAGAAAACAAAAGTATTTATGCCCAGCCAGTCTATCCAGCATCTGATCTAGAAATGGGAGTGGAAAATAATCTTTCTTTGTGACAAGATTTAATTTTCTATAATCAATGCATATTCACCACCCTGTAACTTGTCTTGTTGGAATCATTTCATTCTTTTCATTAACAGTCACAGTTACTTCTCCTTTCTTAGGAACACGGTGAATATGACTAACCCATGCACTATCTAAAATAGGGTAGATAATTTGAGCATCCAACCACTTCAAAATTTCTTTCTTAACAACATCTTTCATGATAGGCTTTAATCTCCTTTGGGGATCAGCCTGAGGTTTACAATTATCTTCCATAAGAATTCTGTGTATACAAATTGAAGGACTGATTCCTTTAATATCAACAATTGTCCATCCAAAGGCTTTCTTGTACTTTTTCAAAATTTCAAGCAAACTCTCTTCTTCTTTTTCAGTCAATTGAGATGAAATTATAACAGACAAGGTTGAGGAATCACCCAGAAAAACATACTTCAAATGATCAGGAACCATTTTTTACTCAAGTTCAATAGGTTTTTCAATTGATGGATCATAAGATTCATCTTTTCTGTCATATCTAACAATTTAAAATTATCATGAATATAATTTAATTCTTCTTCTTAAAAATCTTCAAAATGATGTAACTCCTCTTCTTGCTTATGTTCCAATTCTTCTCTTTCAAGTTTCTCTTCATAAGTTGACTTGAAATGACATTCACTCAAATATCTGATAACATCCATCCTATAACATTCATCATCTTTACCTATTGCAAGATATTTCATCAATTTCAAAATATTGAATGTAATAATTTGATCATTATCCCTCATCATTAATTCCCCTTTTTGCACATCTATCATTTCTCTGCCTGTGGCTAGGAAAGTTCTTCCCAAAATGATGGGTATCTCTTTATCTTCCTCCATATCAAGCACAATGAAATCAACAAGAAAGATAATTTGATCCACTTTAACCAAAACACCTTCCATAACTCCTTTTTGATATGTGATCGAATGATCTGCTAATTGCAGAGTTACAGTAGTTGGGGTTATTTATCCTAATCCCAGTTTTTTAAATATTGATAGAGGCATAAGCTTAATGCTTGCACCTAAATCACATAAAGCTATTCCATAGAATCTGTCTCCGATTGCACATGGAATTTTGAAACTACCAGGATCTTTAAGCTTTTTAGGAAGCTTCTTCTGAATTATTGCACTGCACTCCTCACTAAGTACAACTATCTCATTATCTTTAAACTTCCACTTTCTATTGAGAGTATCCTTCATAAATTTTACGTAGCTCGGCATTTGTTCTATGGCTTCAGCAAATGGAATATTAATGGTAAGCTTCTTAAATATCTCCAAGAATTTTCAAAATTGCTTATCCAACTTTTGTTGACAAAGTTTCTGAGGAAATGAAGGTGGTGGCTTTTTCAAATCAACCTTAGGTGGAGAAATTGGTCTTTCCAAACCTTTTGGAGAGTCCTCTTTTGTTTCTTCAATCTCTTCTTTCTCTACTTCAGTTTCTTTCTGAACTCTACCTTCCAACTCTCTTCCACTTCTCAGTTAAATTGCTTATACATGCTCTTTATTCTTTTCTCTTGGATTCACTTCAGTATTACTTGGAAGCATTCCTTGGGATCTATTACTTAATGAATTTGCAATTTGCCCCAATTGATTTTCAATATTTTTGATGGTTGCTTCTTGAATTTGTAATTAATTTCCCATATGCGACACCACTTTTTCAATAGACAACTTCTTCTTCTTTAATTGTAAAGCATTGTTAAAACTTGGAGGATAGGTTAGTCTATAATTATTATTTCTTTGGTTGTTCCAGTTCCCCAATGGGTTTATTTGGTGGTTCCCCCATTATTGATTAATATCACCCTTATTATTGGTATTCCAGTTAAAGTTTGGGTGGTTCCTCTAACCTGGGTTATAATAATTGGAATATGGGTTATTAGGCTTGCTTGTAGCATTCAAAGTTTCTGGTGAAGAATAAGAATCAACCATTTGGCCAAATGAATTTTCTTCAATCATGGAATTTGGCTGAGAAAAATTCATCCCAAATTGTTCTATCTTCCTTGAAATTACAACAACTTGATTTACCAACATTGCGAAAGCATCATTTTCATGAACACTGGCTACCTTTTTAGGATTTAACCTTTCAGAAGGCCATTTAAAACTATTAGTAGCCATTTCTTCAATTAAAGCATAAGCATCAGAATAGTGTTTAGACATTAATGATCCACCAACAACAGCATCGATAATTGATCTAAGAGATCCAATTAATCCATTATAAAAGGTTTGAATTAGTAACTAATCTCGTATCGAATGATGTGGACATTTCTTGAGGAAATCTTTAAATCTTTCCCATGCTTCATATATTGATTCACCTTCAAACTGACAAATAAATGTAATATCATTTCTCAACTTCGCAGTCTTCAATGGTGGAAAATATTTAATAAGGAGTTTTTGTGCTAAATCACCCCAAGTTCTGATAGATCCAGGTGCTAACGAATTTAACCATATCTTAGCTTTATCCCTTAGTGAGAAAGGAAAAAGTCTGAGTCTAATAGCATCATCCGAAACACCATTATATTTAAAAGTAGCATACAACTCTAGAAAATTAGCAAGATGTAAATTAGGTTCTTTTGTTGTTGTTCCCCCAAACTGATTATTAGACACCATTTGGATAATAGTAGGTTTAAGCTCAAAGGAATTAGTAGCTACAACAGGGTGTTGAATACTACCATGTAGTTCATCCACTGTAGGGTTAGCAAAGTCTCTTAAAGGTCTGATTCTTGATGGATGCCAACATTTTGATTTTGATGATTTGCCATTTCTTGAATATTTTTATCTTTTTCTATATTTTTAAATTTTTTTGATTTTTCTGATAGTTCTTTCTAATTCAGAATCGTAAGGCACAAGTCCCTCAGAACCTGAACTACTCATACAACAATAAAATAAAACAAAACACAACACACTAACAAAAATAAAGAAAATTAAAAATTTAAATTTTTCTTAACTTTATTTAAAAATGCAATTTTAATTAATTTTCCCTGCAACGGCGCCAAAAACTTGTTCCTGATAAATATATGTGCTTATGATTTAGATATGAAAATTAAGATTTTATAATATGGGATACTACGCAAGTATACGTATCGTTTATCAAGTAATATAAGACTTTCTGATTAAGCCCCGAGATATCGAACCCATAGAGAAATGTAAAAACTTTTTAAAGAAATAAGAAAATTATATTTTTACTTTTTAAATGACTTTTGAAAGTATGTTTTGATTTGTAAAGTTTGAAAGTTGTTTTTGGTATTTTTGATAAAAAGCTAAGCAGAAAATGAAAATTATCAGAACTTTAAAACACAATATAAAACACTAGGAAATAAAATATCTTTTTCTTTCTCTTATAAAGCAGTAATAATTATGCAAGTATTGTCGTCGAAGTATTTAAATGTATTGTGACAAATAGGGGCAAATTTATTCTTTACCCTTACTTAGTTCTATAAAGAACATTGGTTAATTTGAAATTTTAAAATTTTGAAAATGGTTAGGCAGGGAAGATACCAGCTCTCACTCTAGAGTTCCATCGATTTCCTCCACCTGGGGGCTAACTTCTCATAACAAAATTTAAAATATCAAACAAAATTAGGGGGTTTTAGCCTGTCACTCTAAAGTCCTCTTATTTTACTCCCCATTAAAAATATATCTCCTAATATATTTGCATTCAATTATATGGACTACAATTCTCACCCATATAATTGTATGTGATTTTTACCAATTGTTGTTTGAGACAATACCGCATTGGATCTTACATAATCTCATAACAAATTTTAACATCTTAACTGGCCAAATTAAAAAGTAAATTAAGTTGTGGAATTAAATCTTTACAACTTATTCGAACTTTAAACATTTATACATTCCACAACAATCCTACATAATTTAATTACTTCTTCATTTAAGAAAGAAAAGATAAAGAAAACTACTCAGAACTCTTGGAGAAATCAAAAGCACATATTGATTTGGAAATAGAAATCATAATGAAAACACAATAATTTTTAAATAAAAACTAAATATAAAAAACATAAGTAAACACTTATCTGAAAATTCTCTCCACAAGACTCAAGAAGTTCCTTTGAAACTTGACTTTCCACTAAAACACTCCTCAGAGTGGGTTGCCCAACTCTGATGACTCAGAAATAGACTTCAGAATTCAATAAAAACTAAATAAAAGGAAGGAAGAGAATTGGTGAGAAGAAGGCTTCACTCCAAACCCTTTCTCCTTTCTTACTCTCTACTCCTATTCCTACTGATTTGTCTCCCTCACACACTCTCTCAACTCTGTAATAACTCTAAAAAGACTCTCATTCTTGAAGACTCTCATGCAAATTACATGACATAATTTTAATAATAATCCAAAAGGTACCTTGGTGTCTCTTCAAATTGTGTCCCGATTCAATGTATCCACCAAATCTTGCATCCCTTAGATCACTTTTGCCGCCAAAAGGAAGTTAAGTAGGTTACCATCAAAATTTACCTCAAATACCCCTTGGAAATGGCACCAAATTTGATTTAATTTGATTTTTATAACTGTGGAGCCTAAGCGCCGACCAGGCGGCGCTCAGCCGCCAGTGTCCAATTTTTATTTTTTTATTTTTTGCTCCAAATTTGATCCAATTTTGTTCCTTTCATCACAATCACTCATTTTCATCATACCTGCAAGAAAAACACAAAATACCTTCCATTAAAGTGCTATATCATCAAAAATAGGTATAAAAATGTGCATAAAAATACTATATATTTTAGGTTTATCAGTATTCCAGTTAAAGTTTGGATGATTCTTCCAACCTAGGTTATAATAATTAGAATAAGGGTTATTAGGCTTACTTATAGCATTCAAAATTTCCGGTGAAGTATGAGAATCAACCATTGGACTTAATGAATTTTCTTCAATCATGGAAATTGGCTGAGAAAAAATCATCCCAAATTGGTCTATCTTCCTTGAAATTGCAGCAACTTGATTTGCTAACATTGCAAAAGCATCATTTTCATGAATATTTGCTACCATTTTAGGATTTAACCTTTCATAAGGCCATGAAAATTATTAGTAGCCAATTCTTATATCAAAGCATAAGCATCAGTAAACTGTTTAGACATCAGTGATCCTCCTGCAACAACATCAATAATCGATCTAAGAGATCCAACTAATCCATTATAAAAATTTTGAATTATTAACCAATCTGGTATCAAATGATGTGGGCATTTTCTGAGGAAATCTTTAAATCATTCCCATGCCTCATATATAGATTCACCTTCAAACTGACAAAAAGACGTGATATCATTTCTAAGCTTCGCAGTCTTTGATGGTGGAAAATATTTGGCAATAAATTTTTATGCTAAATCACCCCAAGTTCTGATAGATCCAAGTGCTAACGAATTTATCCATATCTTAGGTTAATCCCTTAGTGAGAAAGGAAAAACTCTGAGTCTAATAGCATCATCCGAAACACCATCATATTTAAAATTAGCACACAACTCTAGAAAGTTGGCAAGAAGTAAATTAGGATCTTCAGTTGGTGCTCCCCCAAACTGATTATTAGACACTATTTGGATAATATCAGGTTTAAGCTTAAAGATTTTAGCAGCTACAACAGGGTATTGAATACTACCATGAAGTTTTTCCACTGTAGGGTTAGCATATTCTCTTAAAGGTCTAATTCTTGATGGATGTTAACATTTTGATTTTGATGATTTGCCATTTCTTGAATATTTTAATCTTTTTCTGTATTTTTAATTTTTTTGATTTTTTTATTGTTCTTTCAAATTCAAAATCGTAAGGCACAAGTCCATCAAACCCTGAACTACACATACAACGTTAAATAAAATAAAACAAAACACACTAACAAAAGCAAAGAAAAGTAAAAATTTTAATTTTTCTTAATTTTCTTTAAATGAAATTTTAATCAATTTCCCCAACAGCGGCGCCAAAAACTTGACTCCCGCCGAATATTTATGCTTACGATTTAGATAGTAAATTTATGATTTATAATATGGGATACTACGCAAGTATACATATCGTTTATCAAGTAATATAAGACTTTCTGATTAAGCCCCGAGATATCGAACCCATAGGGAAATGTGTAAAAATTTAAAGAAATAAGAAAAATAACTTTTTACTTTTTTAATTGATTTTTGTAAGTATGTTTTAAGGTTTTAATTTCAAAAAGTTGTTTTTGATATTTTTAATAAAAAGTTAAGCAAGAAATAAAATCATCAATACTCTAAACACGATATAAAAGTTATTGATACACCTAAAATATATTGTATTTTTATGCACATTTTTATACCTATTTTTAATGATAATGCTCTTTAATGGAAGATATTATTTGTTTTTCTTGCGGGTATGATGAAAATGGATGGTCATGATGAAAGGAGCAAAATTGGATCAAATTTGGAGCAAAAAAATGAAAAATCAAAATTTGGCACTGGCAGCTAAGCGCCGCTGGGCCGGCGCTTAGCCACCACAGTTAAAAATCAAGATTAAATTGAATTTGGCACCATTTTCAAAGGGGATGGGATACAACTCTTGGTAGTAACTTCCATAACTTCCTTTGGGCGGCAAGTTTGAATGAAGGGGTGCATTCTTTGGTAGATACATTGAATTTGGACACATTTGAAGAGACACCAAGGCACCTTTTGGTTTAATATTTAAAGAGAGTCTTAGGAAAGATTAGGGGGCTCTTCCTTTGCATTTTGAATGGTTCTTTCTTTCTTTTACTCTTCCACTTGCATTTTGAAGAGAGTTTTTACAGTATTTTACTTTTATTTTGTGAGAGTTTTTATTAAGAGTAGGAGTAGAGAGTAGAAAGGAGAAAAGGGTCGGAGTGAAGTCTTCTTCTTCCCACTTCTTTTCTTTCTTTTAGTTTAGTTTCTATTAAAGTCTGAAGTTTATTGTGAGTAATAAGAGTTGGGAGATCCGCTTTGAGGAGTAGTTTAGTGAAGAGTTAAAGTTTCAGAGGAACTTCCTGAGTCTTGTGGAGAGAATTTTCAGATAAGTGTTTACTTTTGTTCTTACATTTAGTTTTTTTAATTAATACCTGTTTTTGTTTGTTGTTTTTCTTATGGTTTTTAATTTCAAATCAATGTGTTTTTGTATTTTCTCTATGCATTCTGAGTAGTTTATTTTATCTTTTTCTTGCTTAAATGGAGAAGTAATTAGTTTATGAAGAATTGTTGTGGAAAGTATAAGTGTTTAAAGTTGGAAGAAGTTGTAAAGATTGATTCTGAAAACTTTGTTTACTTCTTAATTTGGCCTGTTAAGTTGTAAAATTTATTGAGATTATGTAAGATCCAATGCGGTATTGTCTCATAAAAGTTAGTAAGAATCACATGCAATTATATGGGTGAGAATTGTAGTCCATATAATTGAGTGTAATATTAGAAGATATTTTTATGGAAGGGAGTAAAATTAGAGGATTTTAGAGTGACAAGCTAAAACCCCCTAATTTGGTTTGAAGTTTTGAGTTTTTTTATGAGAAGTTAGCCCCCAGTTGGTGGGAATCCAGGGAACTCTAGAGTGAGAGACTGATATCTTCCCTGCCTAACCATGTTCAAAATGATAAAAGTTTCAAATTAACCTATGTTATTTATAGAACCAAGTAAGGGTAAAGAACACATTTTCTTCTATCTGCCACAACAAATTTAAATACTTCCACAACAATACATTAATAATTATTACTACTTCATAAAAGGAAAGAAAAAGATATTCTAGTTAATAGTGTTTTACATACAGTGTTATTAGTTATTGTAATTTTAATTTCTTGCTTAACATTTTATTAAGGAAATTTCAAAAGACAAATCAACTTTCAAAACTTTTCAAAATCAAGACATACTTTTCAAAAACTATTTAAAAAAGTAAAAAGTTAATTTTCTGATTCCTTTAAAGATTTTCATCCTTTCCCTGTGGGTTCGATATCTCGGGGTTTAATCAGAAAGTCCTATATTACTTGATAAACGATACGTATACTTGCGTAGTATCCACATTATAAATCAAAATCATAAGCATATATATATCCTGCGGGATCAAGTTTTGGGTGCCATTGCCAATTTTCATATCATATTTGTAAGTATAAATATTAGGTGGATCAGTTATAAGAATCAAATATCTTTTTCCTTCTTCAATGAATCAATAATAATTATGGATATTTATGTTGTAGAAGCATTTAAATGTATTGTACCAAATAGGAGCAATTATATTCTTTACCCTTACTTGGTTCTATAAAGAAAATTGGTTAATTTGAAATTTTGAAATGTAGATGGGTTAGGCAGGGAAGATACCAGCTCTCACTCTAGAGTTCCCTCTATTCCCTCCACCTGGGGGCCAACATCTCATAACAAAATTTAAATAAAAAACCAAATTAGGGGGCTTTAGCCTGTCGCTCTAAAGTCCTCTAATTTTACTCCCCAATCCTATATATTTGCATTTAATCATAAGGACTATAATTCTCACCCATATAATTGCATGCGATTCTTTCCAATTGTTGTTTGAGACAATACCATATTGGATCTTACATAATCTCACAACAAATTTTAACATCTTAATTGGCCAAATCAAGAATTAAATTAAGTTCAAGGAATTGATTCATCACAATTTATTCCAGCATTAAACACTTCTCCTTTCCACAACATACTTCCATCATTTAATTACTACATCATCTAAGAAAGATAAAGATAAAGTAAACTACTTAGATTTCATGAAGAAAAAAAAAAAAAAACTTGATATGAAGCATAAACAATAATGAAAGCACAACAATCTTAAAATCAAAGTGTAGAAACAAAGTTAAACACTTATCTGAAAATCCTCTCCACATGACTCTGGAAGTTCCTTTGGAATTTTGCTTTCCACAACACAACTCTACAAAGGTTGGCATCCAACTTTGATGACTCTAATAAGAACTTTAAACTTCAATAAAAACTAGATATAAGGATAAAAGAAAATTGGCGAGAAGAAGGCTTCACACCAACCCTTTTTCCTTTCTTACTCTCTACTCTCTACTATAAAAAAGAAGAACTCTAATACACACTTACAACTACCACTCTCTTTAACACACACCATACACACCAATAATAACCACCCATCACACTCATTATGAGGCTTCATTTTTATAATTTTCCAAAAGGTGCCTTGGTGTCTTTAAATCATGTCGAGATTCAATGTATCCACCAAACGATGCATCCCTTCAATCATATTTGCCGTATAAAGAAAGTTAAGGAAGTCACCACCAAAGTTCATTCAAACACCCCTTGAAAATGGTTCCAAATTTGATTTAAATTTGATTTTTAACTGTGGCGCTTAAGCGCCGACACTTTGGCGCTTAGGCGCCAGAGGCCAAATTTCTCAAACTTCATAATTTTGCTCCAAATTTGATCCTTTTTCGCTCCTTTCATCATAATTAATCATTTTCATCATACCTGCAAGAAAAACACAAAATACCTTCCATTAAAGTGCAATATCATCAAAAACATGCATGCAAATGTGCATAAAAATACTATATATTTTAGGTGTATCAGTTGGCCAACGTTGTACACATCAAGAAGAAAAATAGACAGATACGAGTAAGTGTCGACTTTAGGGATTTGAATAAACCATGTCCAAAGGATGAATTTTCATTACCAATACTAGAATTAATGGTGGACATTACATTGTCACATGCAAATTTCTGCTTCATGGATGGATCATCAAGTTAAAGTCAAATCGAGATTGCTCCAGAAGAGGCAACACTTACAGCTTTCAGAACTCCAATTGAAATCTATTGCTACACAGTAATGCTGTTTGGTTTGAAGAATGCCGGAGCTACTTATCGGTGAGAAATGATCAAGATCTTCAATGAACTCATCCACAACCAAGTTGAGTGCTACGTGGATGATTTGGTCATCAAGAGCAAAGTAAAGGATAACCACATATATGATTTAAGGATCGTATTTGAACGATTACGACAATACAATCTCAAGATGAATCCCTTAAAGTGCACCTTCGGCGTTACCTCTAGGAAATTTCTAGGATTCGTTGTCCTTCATTGGGGAATCAAAATCGACCTAGAGAAGATTAAAGCTATCTTAGAATTGCCTCCTCCCATAGCCTTGAAACAACTACATTCCTTTTAAGGAAAATTGGCATATTTAAGACACATTATATCTAATTTGTTAGGAAGGTGCCTACCCTATTTAAATTTACTTTGAAAAGATGTTACATTCGTTTGGGTGAGTCGTGCAAATGGGCTTTCGAAGATATTAATTGATACCTAACGACACCTCCTATTTTAGCTGCTCTATCCTGGGTAGACCGTTGATACGTTATACTACGGCTTTAGAAGAGTTCCTCAGAGCCTTTTGTTGACCTCATTTTTGATGAGGTCTTTTCTCTTATCTCTCCTTAGTACTTAGGATCTAGCCTTAGGCTTTCTCTTTGACTATCTTAGAGGACTAGAAATGGAACCCACCACTTAGATATTTAAACACCTCTTAACTCTCTGTAAACTCCATAAGTTTGATTGTAAACTCCCAAGTCACTTGGAGGGTTAAGATCAAATGTGGAGGTTTAAAGGATGAGTTCCCTATAGGACTCTTTGGCCTTAGGACTACCCTGGGTGGCCTGATCTGGTGAGGGTTGACCTGCACACATTACACTTTCACACACACTCCAAATCCTAAAACCATTCATGCCTAGCTTGACTTCCTGACTCATGTAGGTGATTCATATGGATGGACCTTAACCCCTAGGCCCTTGGCTAAGAGGGTTAAGAACAACATAGTGAATACCTCAAATGAGTCCTCTCATGGCTCTTATGGGCTCGATATGGCTTCATGGCTCAACCAAAGAGATTCCATTCTACTCAAACTTTATCAATCTTTATTTTTTTCAAAATTTCAATTTTTGACCCCCGGGGCCCTACACCCACCAAACCTACCAAATGTCCTTGAAGCTACCCAAAATTTGCAAAAATTACCTAAATTACCCAAAATTCATCAAAATCAGTCCTAAACATTTTTCTCCACTCAAATTGATCATCCTTAGCCAAATATACCAAAATTTCCAAAAATACCCCCCAATACCGTCTAAATACCCAAAATGCCCTTCTTAACCAAAAAATCCATAAATTCCAAAAATTCCCAGAAAATTCCAGAAAATCCCAAATATTCCCAATTTCATTTTGTTAAACTTAATTATACTTGGATTGTGACTTGACCCCACTAATCAAGTTGACCCAAGTGACTTTCTCTTTAGCCCAAACCAGCCTTGGGTGGTGCACTCAACCCAAACCCATGACTTGATCCAATTGAACCTAAAATGACCCCCACACCATACCACCTAAAGCCAAGCTCTTTACACATGGCCAACCTCCATTGCTTGCACCAAATTCAAACCCTGACCTCACTGACCCTGAGGGTGACCCATGCCTAGCCGGCCAGCCACCACAGTCACCAGAAAACACCATGGCTGAGAGCACCCATTTGATTCAAAAAATCAAACTCACTAGCTGAGCTATCCCAACTCAATTGGACTCCATGGCTGTTCTTCCCTTGACCAAGGCAGCTGATCCCGAGCCCTAACTCCCCCTGGGAGGCCCTCCAGCCATGCCTATTTAAACCCACCACCTTCTCGGCCAAACTAGGTGATGAACCAGAGCTTAACAAAACTCTACCAAAATTGCTCCAGGACCCTCTCCTAACCTAGAGCAATTAATCCCCAGTGTACCTTTGCCCTAATCCCCATTAACAGAGCTCAATTTCTCAGTAAAAAATCCACCCAAAACCAGGACAACTCTGAAACCTACACCAAAATCAAATTAAACTCACCCACACCTGCACAGGACCAAGAGGAGTTCCCTAGTGGAAGCCCCCTCACCAGGCCAGCCATTCTCTCTATCGGCCAAGCATTGAAATTGGGCTTAGTGGAAGTTGTTCCTAGGCAATTCCCCAGAGCCAGAGACTTCATCTGGAGCCTCCTTGGGTGCAATCGAAGGTGCCACAACTCTCTGATTGAAGCTTCATTTTTGAGAGCCAAGGTATAGACCTCTCCTTCCTCTCGAGCTTCCAGTGATTCTCAATTTTGATTGGCTTAATTTCATAGCTTGTAAGCCATATGGATGTGTTCGTCTCTTCAAGACGAATCCATAGAGCATAAGAACACGAAAATCCGTTGAGAAATGAGAGAGTTCTTAGGGTTTTAGTGTGGACGGTCATGGGTGCACACCAATCGTAGACGATGACCAGGCGCCGTCCGATCGAGCGTGTATCGAGTGGACGGTCCAGATTGCGCCGGATCGAAGGACGTTACATGAATCGCGGGCCCCCGGAGCACTGAGTCAGATGGCGGCGTCGAATGGGAGCACGACACGTGGGCTTTCGGAGCTGCCGAGGATGAGTCGGCGCCGCGTAGATAAGTAGAAAAATATAGATTTTTTGATTTATTTAAATACTCAGAACATAGAAAATCCATATCTTTGTGTAGAAAAATCATAAAAATAAAATAAAAATACCCTACTGCTCAGTGAAGAGAGGAGAATAATGTGGAAAATAAATCAAGTTATTTTGATGAGTATTTTATTTTTAATTAATTATTTACTCATTTCAGTATTTTGATTCTCCATTTGCATAGACAATTCACCATAGCATGAGACCATAGGGCTTTTGAAGCCTCTGATCTTGGGAACATTCCCTAAACTTTTCAAGGTCAGAGGCAATCTCTATGGCAAGTTATGTACTTTTCAAGTTTATGTCACTATTTTTGGTATTTTAATTCCATTAATTAGCATATTGCTTAGAAAATTCTAGGAAAATTTGGGGAAGTTTCTTAGGACCATAGGACCCTAGGATAATTATATTTTTGAATTAATTCATTAAGAATAACCCTAATTGGCCTAATTACTCAAAACTGAACTTTAATTAATTAGGGTTAACCACACATCAAAAGAACTTGAAAATAATTCTCCACTAATCTTTAGGATCAGAGGGACCTCACATAAAAATTTGGAATCAATTGGAAATGTTTAACCCCACTAAATGGATTAATTAAGTCATATGCCCAAAATTAAACTTTAAAAATTCATAACTCCAAAAATACACTTTAAAAATTCACAAAATTGGTTTTGGGGCTTCTCTGATATTAGGGGAGTCTAAGAAAATTAAAATTAAAATTTTCTAAAAATCTTCATTTTCCACCATATTTTAATATTTTAAATAATTAAAAAATAATAAAAATAAAAAAAATATTAAAAATCATAAAAATGTCATATTTTGACTCCTAATCACTTAAGAACAAACCAAATATTTTTCCCAAGTCTTAAAGTAAAGATATTGAATTTTAAATGCTTAAAACAGTTTTTGAATTAAAAAATGAATTTTCCAACCTTTTCACTAAATTAATTCTAATAAATCAAGGAAAAATCAGAAAATTATAAAATTTGTTTCTCTGAACTCCTTGAGGTTAGAGGGACTTATGAAAAATATAAAACTTAATTTTCAACCTTTATTTTATTTTATAATTAATTAACACTCTAAAATTCAAAATAATTATAATAAACAAAATATAATTCAAAAAATCACTAAAATTGGTCTAAGTGGTCCTCTGGTCATTAGGGACATCACATAATTTTCTTAAGGACAGAAGCTTTACCTTGGTCATGTTGTTGAATTTTCATTAAAAATCCCTATTTTTATTAAAATAATTATATAAAATAAATTAAATTCATAAAATCACATATTCTCCTCTAATGTCTTAATTGACATATGAGTGAAGTGACATAAAAACTTCAAGTTCATTTGAGCTCAATTTAGTGAGTTATGAAATAAATAAGCCTAAGGGGCATAAAGGTAATTAAAGGATTTTAACCCTAATTAAAAGTTAGGTCTAATCAAAATGGGAGGGTAAAATGTCTGATTTTAAATTTTCATTAGAAGATTGAAACCTAGAAAAGTAAGAGGTAGAAACCCATTAATCATCTTGAAAATATTTAAAGTAAACCTTAATTAATTAAACAATTTGATTTTTGGAAGAATAAGTTAAAATTTGGATCATTAAAATGGGGATATAATTTAGAGAGACTATAATAACTTAAACTAAAATCCCTAAATGAATCACTTTAATAATATTTAACTTTTAATTAAATTTAAAGTGATAATTGAAATTAATAATTAAATAATTAAAAGTAAAGTGAATCTTAATTAAATTAAAACTTAAAACATTAAACAACTTGATAATTAAATTGAAATAAATTTAAAACATTAAAAAAAAAGAATTAATTTCAAAAATCACTTGAAAGCAAATTTAAAAAAAATTTGAAACATCAAAATCAATTTCATAAAAATAAATTCTTAATTAAAAAAAAGAATAATCAAACCAATTAAAATTTAAACTAGAATATTACAATTAAATTAAAATTAAATCATTAAAGTCTAAATTAAATAATTTAAACTCCTCTTTCAATTCAAATGGTTTAAAGCACTTAAGAATAAAACAACTTGAATACTATTCTAAACTTAATTTTATTAAAACTTTATAACTAAATTAAATCACCTTAAAACATTAATTCTAATTTTAAATCATTGAAATTCTTAATAAACTGATTTGCCCCCTAAAGGTATTCATTATTATAACTCTTAAGTAAAGCATCAAGTGAAATGTCACTTTACTTATAGAATATTCAAACATCCTAATTCACTGAGCAAGAAACTAAACTAAATTTTGGGATGATTAATTCACCTGTGCAATAAAACTCATTTGGACTCAAAATAATCCCAAAAATATCGAAAAGATGTTTAGGACTTGTCCTAAACACTTCCTCAATATGATGAGATGTTTTAGAAGAACAATTGAATTTAATTGTTCTTCGATGAAGAAAATCATCCTTAAAAAAATACAAGAACCTAGACGTCATAGGAGATGACTGACAATAGGATTAGGAATTTGGTAGACAACCAAAACCCTTCCCTTAGCTTTACCTAGGTACTTGTTATAAACATTTAAATTCCTTAACATGTTTTTTAAGTGCAGCTTGGAATGACGAGAAGACTCTCCAGGTACACTTTTATTTTATTGCAATTTATTTATATGAGCTGCACTTTACTCTTCTTGCATGTTAAACAAGATTGTTGCATGAAAACTAAAACCTTTATGATAGACACAACACTGAAACCTAAAACTAAATTAAAATTCACAACAAGATAAAATCCATCACCACAACATTTCAAAAGATAAAACAACTCAAAATTTAATCACAAACAGAACACAAAACTACAATTGCAATTAAATTAAAACATCTCGTTGGATGATCGGGAATACCTCGGATGATGTAACCTACGTGTTGCTAACGGGATTTCCCACGGTCTAAATGAAAGTGTGGAACTCATTCAGTTGAGTTTAGCAAATTTATCTGGACTAAGTGAATCCGATAAAAATGACGGTACCGGAATGATGGAACCGTTTGGTCTTAACCGGTGTTGTTATAATCAATTTTAATATTCCCCTAACAAAATATTAAAACTCCTAGACTTTAAGACTTCTAAACCAAAAAACTTCTGTCATCTCTTGATTATCATTTTCTAAAACTAAACCTCTGCAACAACAAGGAGCTTGGAGCACAGTGGGCAGCACGACCATCTTCGTCATCAAAACTCAGGTCTACATCAGCAAAACCTTTCCTAGTTTTAAATAACTAAGCCATAGGATTTTGAGGTAGTTTGCCTAGTGCAACATAAATCCTCAACTCTTCGTTAGGCATTTGCATAATCATATTATGCGAAATAAGCCCTAGCCGGTCTTAGGACTCCGAGGTAGTTGTTTGGTACAACATAAACCCTCACATCTTCGAGGCTATTTGTATGATTATGTCATACAAATATAAGTCATAATTAATTAAAATTGTCAAGATTGAAACATTAAGTAAATTCCAAAATTGAAGCCAAACAATAGGATAGTTTGAGAAGTTGCCAAGATTCTTCTTGGATCCTCAGCTTCTCCTACTTCTCTTCCTTTGGACTCTTAAAATAAATTGTTCCGAATTTGAGCTAATCCCTTTTGAAATTTCTAAAATCCAATTCATTTGAAACCTTAAACTTTGAAATTCTTGAGATCAAACCTACTGATCATTATCGAGAGTTTTCTTAAATGATTCCCGTCATTTAAGATGTAATTAACTATAGGGGCTTACCCTTATAGTGAACTTTAAGAACCCAGGTAATATAAACCATGCTTAATTAATTTATATTAAGCAGGGGAACTTGTCGGCTTATAAAATTGGTTCGTAGACCAAAAAGATGTCACAAATCTTCTAGTTTATTTAATCGAGCCCCATCTTCAAGCAGTGTGTCTATTCCTCGGAATAGATACACGATTTGTGATGCGGTGCTCGTTTATATAAACTATTTGGGATGTGAGATCGGTTTAATTTCATATCTTAAAATTTTTAAATTCAAAATTATTTTCAAAAAATAAAAGTTACTTTCTAAATTATATATATATATTTAAATTAAATTTAAAATCTAAAATTCGCCGACAATTTCTGTTTGGCGACCCCTTTTCAAAATACAACACACAACCTAAAAAAAAGCTGTACAACTTCTGGCGACTCCGTTGGGGACTGGTTCCTCTCTCCATTTTGATCAGATGGTTTTGCTTTTATAAATCGGTAGTGTATCCATGTCCCTAGTGGAGCAAACTACCATTCTTTCTGTTGGCATACCACGTTCATTTCTATCTTGAACTGGTATAGCCAACTTCTCTCGGATTTAGGAGCCACTGTTTAGACACCCCTAAACAGAGAGTTTCCGAAATCCTTTTACCTCCTTTCTGAGGTGGGGTGGACCCCCAAAAGGTGTTAGCTTAGGAGCGGTCATTCAGGTTGATAAGTCTTACGAGACTTTCTCTTCCTTTCCAATTTTGAATCGGGTCCTTTACCTTTTCTATACCTTTAATCATTTTGTTCCTAACAAACAAATCCTCTAATAAACAACCTTCTAATAAACAAATTCTCTTAAAAATCACAAATACATTAAGATAAACGAAAATGTGTTCGGACTCTTTCTTTTTCGTCCTAAGTTTTGTGACGAAAGGAAGCATAATTCGGGACTGACATTCGGAATCTACACTGCAGAAAATGACTGCACCAAAGTTAATTTTCTCCTTCACCAATGGGATGGACTTCGCTGTCTACAAGGATGAACTTCCCGACAATGGAATCATCCGTTTTGGACAAGGGTTTAACAATACAGAAATGAAGTTCGCTGACGTCACTCTCTTCGCACTAATGGACAAAGTGCCAGAAACTGAGAAACTCCTGATTGAGTTCAACCTGAAGTCGGCTCAAGATTTCCCTCCCCTGCAAAGGGTTCCACTCGAAAGAAGCATCGCTATTCGCGGGAGGATCGTTGTCTTTACCCCCACCGGTCTAGTCATCTCTCGCACCTACCCCGCTTCGCCAAACCGAAGGGGAAGGAAATCCAAGTCCGTGATGATCCCGTCACCGCGGAGGGTACAAATTTTGCTACAATACCATCTCGTTTTCGAGATTGGGTCCAGCTCAAGAGTTGCACCCTTAACTCGTACTCAAAGGAGGAATAGAAGCGTAAAGATAGCCGGGATTGAGAAAGCCAAGGCCGCTGAAGTTGCTATTCTGGAAGAGATCCCTAAACTACCTGAGTATATACCTCTGTTGGAAGGGAGTAGGTTTCACCCCCTCTCTGCTGCATCGGGTCCGAAGGATTGCCGCTACATTACCCCGACCTGCATACTATAGTAACTACAAAAGGAAAAGGGTTAAGACTACACCATTTGCTCGGCTACAAGCTGTGATAGAAAAATTGACAAAGAAATAAAGATGCCCCATATCAGAAATCCTAAGAAGAATGGGACGATTGCCAGCTAGATCCCGCCTCGGATCGCGAGTAGAGTCTGTCACTGCCGTAGAGAAACCAAGGAAGAAAATGAAAGCTAGTTCACCTGTTATTGTATCGGTCCATCATATTAGGGAGGACACCACCTACCAGCATGTAGCCGACAGACCGTCCGGTCCTAGGCCTTCTGCTGCAAGAAGGATGGTGTGGCGACCTATTATTACCGAGCCGAGACCAACACAACGTCCTGAGAAGAAAAGCCTCGTCAAAGAGCTTGAATCTGAAAGAAGTGCTACTGCAATAAAAGAAACTCCCAAGAAAGAAGTCCAACTGTCATCACATGACAACCGCGAGACCGTCTGGAAGAGACCCCTCGAGGATGCTATAAGAAAGCTAAGGACGGATATCCGACGGTTGGTGAAAGAAAGAGGAGAAAAAATGAAAATGAAGTTGATTCATCAGAATTTATGGATGAAGAGTATGCCGAGATCAATATGGTTGAGACACGAGCATCATCAGCTTCGCAAGGTGCTCCGGCAGCTGCGGAAAGAGATGAACCGGAAGTGATGAGAGCACAGCTTCGGGAAAGATATGACACAATTTCCCAGATGGCAAGGAGAATGGAAGAGATGGCTACTGCTTTAGCCACTCTCCAAAGTCAGGTGCAACCTCAGAAAGAAACACCCCGTAAATCATCCATATTGTAGATGGAGGAAAAGAGATCACATCCGTCAACGGAGACGAGCAACCAAAGAAGGATTCTGCACAGAGCATGATTCCTGAAAAGAACATTAAAAACATGGTAGAACAGCAGGTGTGAGAAGCCTTAGCACAATCTAAGAGCGGAACATCTATTCATATGGGTATACCTTACCCCAAAGAGTTCGATATAGTCCAATACCCGAAAGGCTTCGTACCTCCTCTGTTTAAGACTTTTGATGGAACGGGAAACCCCCGGCAGCATGTCGCACATTTTCGTGCTAGTTGCTGCAATGCCGGTGGGTGTGACGCTTTACTCTTCCGTCGCCCGTCGGCAGCTTGTCGTGGATCGCCTTCGACTGGTACGCAGAATTGCCAAATGGTTCAGTTAAGACCTTTTTAGAGTTAGAAAACCTTTTCGTTAAGAGGCTTGCCGGGGCTCGGCACCACATCACCATCAGTGATCTGGTGGTGGAGCACCAGAAACCAAACGAAACTCTAGTAGAAGAGTATGAAGTGTGAACCCCAACTTCAGGAACATCATGCGATCGTTATTTTGCTGAAAAGTATCCACGACCTTTATAGCACTTCTCCTTAAAGGATTTACAATCAAGACTTTCGAGAAGCTGCTTAGCAAGGCCGGGAGCTTACAAGAGGAAGAAAAGCAGCTAAGTTTTGTGGAAAAGACCGATAAATAGAAACCAGTGAAAACATTCAAAAAGAAGTCCATAATCATCACGACAGTCGATAAAGGCAAGCAACCAGTACAAATACAGCCAGAGCGGCCACAACCTAGCTATCAACCACCACAATGTACTTACCAACAACCTCAGTAGGGTTATCAACAGCCTCGACTGAGCTATCAGTCGCCTCAGCATTATGAACAACCGCCTCGTCCACATCGTACCCTGAATGATTTTCTGAATAAGGAATATCCATTCAAAACTGAAGTAGTAGCGAAGATGTTCAGCAGTTTAATGAAGACACCCAATTTTCAACTACCAGAGCCCAAGAGGCCGGAAGAAGTCAAAAAGAAAGATCATCCGAACTATTGCCCTTACCACCGGATGCTCAGGCATAAGATAAAGGATTGCATCACTTTCAAGATTTAGCTTAACGACAATCTCCGGAAAGGGAACATAATGATCCCGAAGGAATACATGAAGGAACCCCAAAAGTGAGGTTCCGTCAATGTTATTTCAACGGATCCTATTGTTCCAATAGACCCTTACACGACCCATGGTGGATGGAGTACCGTCTGGACAAAGTCTTCAAAGAAAATCTTGGATCATTCCAGAACGCATCGGTGTACGCTTCAACTCAAAGTTTGAAACTTGCCGGGCCAGTGCTATCGCTTGCGATTGAAGAACCGCCCCAGAAGAAAGAGAAGATCGTGGAAGAAAAGAAAACCGAAGCTTCAAAGAGTAGACTAGGGGCTGCTTATCCTAAGATAGTTGTTTCCGATTCGGGGGAGAAATCCCTCGAACCTCTGACTCTGTATGATTATTTTCTCGCCCCGGCGGGATCTTATAATGATAAGAGTTTTGGTGTTGGCTACGTTTTGACTGTTTCTAATAATTACATAACTAACGACAACCCACCTAATCCGGATCTCGATTCCGAAATAAATAACGATTCTCAAATCATACTAAACTTCAATGACCACGACGAAGGAGAAGACGTTCACAAAGATGGCTACGAAAGCTCAACAAGCGGCGAGTCTATTTGTGAATTTCGAGGGGCTCCGATTGCAATAAAATTAGAGTCATCAGATTCCGAAGCAACTGCAGAAGAGCCAGTCATTCCAATTCAAGGAGAAACATCGGCAGATCCAGCACCAGACTCAGAACAAGTAACTGAAGTCAACCTAAGAAGCGGAAAAGTTCTACCTCTGAGAATGGGTCCAAAGGATAAAGGAAAGCAGGTGGGTAGTCAGGAGGAGCCCCAGCAGAGGAATTGCCCATTCGGGAAGAAACCGAGGAACATGGTAATAAAGTTGACTATAACGTGCTAGCCCATCTTAAGAAGCTACCAGCTAAACTGAGCATATACAACGCTCTGATCCTGTCAAAGGAGATGAGGGAAGCTCTGATCAAGGCTCTACTTGATCCAGAGATTTGTTTAGCTCAAATGGCCGGTAATTCCTTCAATGAAGTTTGCTCGTTAAAAGAACAACAAGGTGTTACCTTCACGAACAATGATCTATTACTGGGAATAGCTGATCACAACCGACCATTGTACATTTCAGTCACTATTGGAAAGTTTACGCTCTCCAGAGTGTTGGTTGATCCGGGAGCATCAATCAACATAATGAGCCTTCGAACGTTATCATATTTGGAAATTGATGCTCGTGATGTCGAAGCAGACAAGATGTTATTAAGAGGGTTCAATCAGAAAGAAGAAAGGGCTCTTAGATCAATAACTTTTCTGATGAAGACCGGTGACTTAGCAAAGACAACTGCAAAATTCTATATAATTGATTCTGAGATATCATTCAACGCTCTACTGGGTCGGCCATGGATCCATAAAAACCGGATGGTACCATCGTTTCTGCACCAGTGCATAAAATATTATGAAGGAGGAGAACAATGTATCAAAGGTGAATTGCAACCATTCTCCGTACACGAGATTAAAATTCATGAAGATGCAGCCTATTACGTGCCTCCGAAGAAAACAATCTTTTCCAGAAACACCGTACCAAATGAAGCAAAAGAAGTGCAAGACGATAAAGAGCCTGAAATTCTAGTCCAACAGTTACTCACCACTCCCTTACGGCGAGATGGCGAAGGTTTCTCCAGAACTCGAACCCGAGGTCGAGACCGGGGGCGGGGTCATGGAAGAGACGTTAGAATAGTTGGACAGAAGAAACCAGTCATCGACGTTGATTGGGAGACCAGTTCCGAAGAAGAAGAAATAAAGAAAGAAGTAGCAACAGTAAAACAAAAGAAACCCCAGTTCAAGATCTCTCTCGAAGATGAAAAGAATGAAGAATACAAATCAATGTACGAGAAGATTAACCATTATGTACATACTATGACCCTGACCCCGATCCATTCTAATAAGATCGAGGGTATGGTGGTCAAGGAAGTGCATGGTGGTGGTACTAAACCAATCAAGTTTTACCTTGGTGCTTCTTCTTCCAATACTGAAAAAAGATGTACAATTCAAAGATGTTACTTCATCTGAATTAATGGAATTGCCTTTTGAGTGGTATTCTCCCTGTGTTCAAAATTTAATTCGACGTGTTGTCTTACCTCGACGATGGACAAAAGGCCGATCACAACACTTTGAAAAATTATGGAACAATGCCAGTCGGCCTCCCAATTCAAAACATGGTCTCGGATTAGGCACAGTAGGATCAGTTGATGATACAGGATTTTGCTTGGTTGTCACTTACGAGCCTAATGAAGACTGCTTGGAAGCCTCAGAAGATCTCGAAGATTTGCAAATCGGAAATGCTTCGCCAGAATTCGAAGAAGAAATTAAATCTACAATAGACGAGTTAATGAAAGTTAACTTAGGTACTAAGGAAGAGCCTAGGCCGACCTTTGTTAGCTCCTTACTCAATAAAGAAGACTCCGAAAACATAATCAAGCTATTGATGGAATTCAAGGACTGTTTTGCTTGAAGTTACGATGAAATACTAGGATTAGCTCCAGAAGTTGCAGTTCACAAGTTAGGAGTAGATCCCACTGCTGTTCAAGTCAGACAAGCTCCGAGAAGAATGCGTCTAGAGATTGAACAACAAGTAATAACTGAAGTTAAAAAGCTAATAGACGCTAAATTTGTCCGTGAAGAGCAATACCCGACTTGGTTAGCCAATGTGGTACCAGTCAGAAAGAAGAATGGTCAGATCAGAATCTTCGTGGATTTCAGAGATTTAAATAAAGCATGTCCAAAGGATGAATTCCCGCTTCCAATTCTAGAATTGATGATCGACTTCGCTTCAACACATGAAATCTTTTCTTTCATGGATGGATCTTCGGGATACAACCAGATAAAGATAGTACCAGAAGATGAAAAGCTCACAACCTTTAGAACGCCAATTGGAGTGTACTGCTACACAGTGATGCCATTTTGATTGAAGAACGCAGGAGCAACTTATCAAAGAGCAATGACAAGGATTTTTGATGATCTCATTCACAACCAAGTCGAGTGTTACGTGGATGATGTGGTCATCAAGAACAAACTAAAGGAAGATCATTTGTATGATTTGAGAATTGTTTTCGAGCGGTTAAGACAATATAACCTTAAGATGAATCCCTTGAAATGCGCCTTCGGCGTCACCTCTAGGAAATTATTAGGATTTGTTGTTTGACATCATGGAATTGAAATCGATTCGGAAAAGATAAAAGCTATCTTAGAAATGCCGCCTCCCAAAACCTTGAAACAACTACGATCTATTCAAGGAAAATTGGCATATCTTTGACGCTTTATCTCAAATTTGTCAGGAAGGTGTCAGCCTTTTTCCGCTTTAGTCATGAAGGATGCCAAGTTTACTTGGGACTCCAAATGTCAACATGCCTTCGATGACATCAAACAGTATTTAATGACACCTCCTGTTTTAGCAGCCCCAGTCTCGGGTAGACTGTTGATAGTTTATACCGCAGCTTTAGACGACTCTAGCGTTGCTAGCCCAGGTCAATGATGAGGGAAAAGAAAACACGCTCTATTACCTAAGATGTGGTTTCGTTCTGACAAAAGTAAAGTATCCTCCTATTGAGAAGCACTGCTTGGCCCTGATCTTCGCCTAACAGAAGCTTAGGCACTACATGCTTTCTCATAAGGTCAACCTTATTTCGAAGTTTAATCCGTTGCAATATTTGATGACCCGTCCGACACTTTCCGGCAGACTTGCTAGGTGGTCAATGACACTATTGAAATTTGATATAACTTTTGTTACTCTTCGTGCCGTAAAGGGACAAGTCCTGACAGACTTCCTTGCAGCACACCCTTTACCGGCAGAATCGCCTCTCAACGACAACTTGCTAGACGAGCAGATAATGAGCCTAGAAGACCCCGATGATCAGCGTTGGGAACTGTACTTCGACAGAGCATCTTCAACACAAAAAGATAAAGAATCACAAACGATAGTGCCCGGTAAGGCAGGAATCAGACTAATCTTTATAACACCAGAGCGGGGGATGTTAAGGTATTCCTACCATCTAACAGAACCGTGTACAAACAATAAGGTAGAATACGAAGCCCTTATAACAAGATTGGAATTAACCATTCAGATGAGGATAACATACATCAACATCTACAGAGATTCTCAGTTGATCATTCAACAGATCGCTGGACAATACAAAATTCTAAAGCCAAGACTCGAAAAATACTTTCAGTATGCCATGAAATTGTTGGAGCAGATTCCAAACGTAACAATCTACAAGATTCCTAGAAGAGAAAACGCTCTCGCAGATGCGTTAGCCCAACTTGCAAAAGAATTTACCTGCTTGCAGGATGAGTTAGTTGAAATGACAGTTCAAGGACGACAGGTCCTATCAGAGCTAGACATGGATACAATACACAAATCAGAAAAAGTAGAAGAAACAATTGCAGCAGTGACAGAAAATGCAGAAGATTGGCGACAGCCATTAATAGACTACATGCAAACAAGAAACTTACCGGAGGATAAGTCATTAGCCCATCAAATCAAGAAAAAAAATCTGTCTTACGCATTAATAAACAACACGTTATACAAAAAATCTTTTGATCAGATGTGGCTAAGATGCCTGAGCGGGTCCGAGGCTCGTGAAATTGCTAAAGAGGTACACTCAGGACTTTGTGGCGCTCGTCAGTCGGGTCCGAAAATGAAAATGAAGATTAAAAGACTAGGGTACTACTGGCCCTCGATGATGACCGATTGCATGAAGATTGCCAAAAGTTGTCACCAGTGTCAAGTGCAATGAGTGGTTCTACATCAACCTCTAAATGTGCTACATCCGACAATCGCGTCGTGGCTGTTTGAGTGTTGGGGCACAGATATTGTGGATCCGATAGAACCGCCTTCTTCAAGACGACATCGCTTCATTCTTGCAGCTACAAATTACTTTTCTAAGTGGGTAGAAGCAGTACCGCTCAGAGAAGTGAAAGCACATCACGTGCTACAATTCTTCAAGAATCAAGTCGTCTACCGTTTTGGGGTACCGTACAGAATCATTTCGGATAATGGGTCCGCGTTCAAGAGTACGAAAATCAACAATTTTGTCAGAAGACACGGGATCGACTGGCGCTATTCAATAATCTACTACCCAAGAGCAAACGGCTTGGCGAGGCTTTTAATAAAACTCACATCCAAATCCTAAAGAAAACTTTGGACGACAATAAGAGAAATTGGCACGAGAAGTTGTTAGAAGCCTTATGGGCCTACAGGACGACTTTCAGAACTCCCACCCAGTCTACGCCTTACGCCTTAGTGTACGGGTCCGAGGCCATTCTACCCTTAGAGATTCAGCTTCCATCACTCAGAATTGCAGTTGCGAACAAGATCACTACAGAAGAAAATGCCAAATTACGACTAGAAGAATTGAAAAGCTTGAAAGGGAAAAGACTTTCAGCATAGCAGAATTTGGAACTGTATCAAGCCAAGATGATCCAGGCCCATGATAAATTAGTCCGTCCAAGGACATTCAAGGTCGGTGATTTGATTCTAGTACTCAGAAGACCTATTCTTACACACCGCAAGATAGGAGGTAAATTTGAACCAACATGGGAAGGGCCATTCGTGGTCGAGACAGTCTACTCTGGAGGTTCCTACCAGCTTGTAAATTGCCGTGGAGAGCGACCTATGCTTCCAATTAATGGACGATATCTAAAGAAGTATTATGCAACCTGATTTTTCAAAGGATGAATCCTCATTCCTAGAAGCACGAGCACAGTAATTACTTATGAATGGGTTCGAACCCAAATATATAAATAAAAAAAAGTGGACGATAAAGAAAAGCGTTAAAAAAATGTTAAAAGAAAACATGTGAAATCATGATAATAAAGTCTTTATCATTCCTTTCAAATCGAGTCTCACTCTTGATCTTTCTTCATCTTTTCCTACTCATATTTAAATTTAAAATAAATGAATAAAAAGCTCTTCATTAATAAACAAATTTGTTTTTATTTTCCTTCTATTATTCTTGTTCTTGGTACAGCCCATGATCCTTTTCTTGTTTTTCGCAGGGAAATGTCGAACGGGCGGTTGGTTCTGAACTTTAAGAATGGAGTGAGTCTAGCACTTGATGAAAAGAGGGTGAGGGATGGAGCCGTGATCTAGATTGACTCTGACTTCACACCAGCTGGGCTACAATATGAAAAAATTGATTGGACCCCGATTGATCGAGAAGAGTTCCACAGTCAGACAATGATGAAATTGGGTGGCTCAAGTCAACCATCTACCAGCAAGAAGAGAGAAGTAAATACCGCTCATGCAACAGGAGAAGATAAGAAAGTTAAGTCCGTTGTTGCTACAGCAGAGGGCAGGCATGTCAGTGCCATGCCCACAGAAATCCAAGGGGTAAGGTGAGCTACTCTCACTGCCACCCAGCGGAGGAACAAGAATCGCCGCATTCGCAAGATGTTAACCAAGTTAGCAGCAGATCAACATGAAGAGACAGTTGCTACCATCAATACAAATGCTCCGAAGAAATTGGTTCGTCAGGAACCTGAAAGGAGGAGACCAGCTCCAAGGAAAGCAGAGCAGATAAAGGAAATCTCAAGAAGAGCAGAAATAGAAACAGCGCCTCGACGCCAGATAAATGCACCGACTTTCAAGAGTCTTGTTGCGAAAGCAACCCCGGAGGATGTCCCGACAGAGACTGTCCCCGAGGAGCCAAGACATTCAGGTGAGCGTGCCGGGGTTGAACCATACATTCCCCAGTACGTTACTAGACCTCGCCAATTGCAAATAATTCCAGAATATAAGTTGGAAAGATTGCAGAATGTTGAAAAGAAAACTTTTGAATACTTTGAGAGAATTGGAGGTAAGAGGATCAATATCTTAGAAGGCCTCAAGCTGCATACAAATGTATTCTCAGATTACGAACAACAGCAAATTGTATACTGCATTGTTGAACTTCAGAAAATGGGCCGAGCTGGTCGTCTCAGGGAGAAAACTTATTCAGAACCTCGAAGGTGGATGCCAGGAAAAGGAAGAGTTACGATCCAGTGCGGATGTTGCTATAACTTCGCGGTACACAGAAAAGGAAATCCACCAGGGATAATCCGTCGCAGTAAGGTGGATCTGATGCCGAATATTATTAAAAGAATGATAAAGAGGATGATAACATTGAGGGTATTGCTTGCAGATTGCATACCCAACAGCTGCATCATTAACATCTACAAGGAGGGTGACTGCATACCTCCACACATAGACCATCATAATTTTGTTAGACCTTTCTGCACAGTGTCTTTTGTCAACCAGTGCAATATCATGTTCAGATCTGACCTCCGGATAGCAGGCCCCGGTGAATTCCGAGGGCCAGTAGAGATACCACTACCAGTAGGTTCCGTCATGGTGTTAAAAGGGAATGGAGCGGACATCGCAAAGCATTGCATTCCAGGAGTGCCTCTTGAGCGGATCTCTGTTACTTTCAGGAGAATGGATGACAGGAAGATTCCTTTTCACTTCCAGCCAGATCCAGAGTTAGAGAACCTCCAGCCTTACGAGCTGTGAGTTACATGGGAGATAGCACACCTCCAATTAAAATCCATACGACATTCCAGCCAAGGATGACTTGGAAGGTGATGTTATTGTCCATGTATCTCACTATTCAGACATGGATTTTCGCAGATGCTTTTAGAAGAAACTTGAAGAATCTTACACAATCCGTTTTGGATTTGTATGGATTGTATGAGATACTAAACTCTCAAAGAAAGTATCATCATGTTTTGGATCAAGATGTATGATGTATTTTTGACGAGATTGGAATGAAAGTGACAATGTCATGTTTTGCCTTCACCTCTTTTTATGCAAATTGACTGGGAAACGCCATTAAATTAAAATAACTTCGAACAAAGAACCAAGAAAAAATAAAAAAAAATGAAAACTCTGTAAAAAAAATCTGAATGTCAAAATAAACTATGAATAAACACGAACTCTAAATAAATGTGAACCCTAAATTAAAAAAAAATCAAGCTAAAATCAAATTACAACAAGCGATAAAGACAAATTCCTGAATATGAAATTCCCAGCCTTCGGCTATTCCTAAATCTCTTTTTGACTCTCCATATTTTCTTCCCTCTTTTGAGAAGGTCGACTAAATCTACTGACACAAAACCACGAAAATTTTTGATTTGGTTATGATGGCATGGATTCATATCCTTCGTCAAATAATCAGACTTTGATCGATCCTCATGGGATGTGAAACACTTTCACGTCTCATTCCAAATCTTCCGCTAAACTCAAATCTCCACAACAAGATTCAACCCTTTAAACCTTCGAGACTGGAACCAGATTCCAGTTCTCTTTAAACCTTCGAGACTGGAACCAGATTCCAGTTCTCTTTAAACCTTCGAGACCGAAACCAGATTCCAGTTCTCTTTAGACCTTCGAGATTGGAACCAGATTCTAGTTCTCTTTAGACCTTCGAGGATGGAACCAGATTCCAGTTCTCTTTAAACCTTCCAGACTGGAACCAGATTCCAGTTCTCTTTAGACCTTCGAGATTGGAACCAGTTTCCAGTTCTCTTTAAACCTTCGAGACTGGTACCAAATTCCAATTCTCTCCTTTCGAGGACAGTACCAATTTTCGACTCTCTTCCCGAGATTGATACCAAATTTCAACTCCGTTTCTTACTTCGAGACTGGTACCTAAATTCCAGTTCTCTTCGCAATCCCGAGGTTGGAACCTAGGTTCCAATTCTCATTTCAAATCCAGATTTCCTTAAATTGATTTTAAATTAAACCTCAATCGAAATTAAAACTCAGAACAAATCGAAATCTAAACTCACACATTAAAAAAAAAAAACTCGGAATAGAAAATGAAATGAAATCTAAATCAAATTTTCCCAGATCGTACGATATGGAATTCACTTCCTTTTCTTTTTCCCAGCGAGAGTTCAGGGTTCTCTAGTCTTGGAGATATACTCGATACTCCCCTGCGGAAATTTGTTTCTACTATGTTCTGAGTGTGTCACTTAGACGTCTGTGTTGATTTTATTGATCTCTTCGGTCAACGCCAATACGCGCGGTGTGCTTGGTTAGCACACCACACCTATTGGGGGTCCATTTGTCGACCTCATTTTTGATGAGGTCTTTTCTCTTCTCTCTCCTTAGTACTAAGGATCTAGCCTTAGGCTTTCCATTTGACTTTCTTAGAGGACTAGAAATGGAACCCACCACTTAGAAATTTAAACGCCTTTTTACTCCCTGCAAACCCCATAAGTTTGATTGTAAACCCCCAAGTCACTTGGAGGGTTAAGATTAAATGTGGAGTTTTAAAGGATGAGTTCCTTATAGGACTCGTTGGCCTTAGGACTACCCTGGGTGGCCTGGTCTAGTGAGGGTTGACCTGCACAAATTACACTTTCACACACATTCCAAATCCTAAAACCATTCATGCCTAGCTTGACTTCCTGACTCATGTAGGTAATTCATATGGATGGACCTTAACCCCTAGGCCCTTGGCTAAGAGGATTAGGAACTACATAGTGAATACCTCAAATGAGTCCTCTCATGGCTCTTATGGGCTCGATATGGCTTCATGGCTCAACCAAAGAGATTCCATTCTACTCAAACTTGATCAATCTTCATTTTTTTCAAAATTTCAATTTTTGACCCCCGGGGCCATACACCTACCAAACCTACCAAATGTCCTTGAAGCTACCCAAAATTTGCAAAAATTACCTAAATTACCCAAAATTCATCAAAATCAGTCCTAAACATTTCTATTCACTCAAATTGATCATCCTTAGCCAAATATACCAAAATTTCTAAAAATACACCCCAATACCCTCCAAATACCCAAAATACCCTTCTTAACCAAAAAATCCATAAATTACAAAAATTCACAGAAAATTCCAGAAAATCCCAAATATTCCTAATTTCATTTTGTTCAATTTGGTCCACTTTTTACCAAAATCCCCAATTTGACCCATTTTTTAAATAAAGTGAACCCAATGTCCCACTAAACCAACCCAATTGACCTAAATTTTGATCCAATTCAATTATAAACTTCAATTCAATATCCCCAATATCAATTTAGACCAAATCCAAGCCTAATTTGATTATCATTTGGATCCAATTCTAATTTGAAGCTTAAAGCCCAATTTGACCCATTCTTAACCCAAGTGGACCCAATGCCAACCCAATTCAACTCCAATTGGTCCCAAATCTTTTCTAAAACCTTCCCAATATCCCCAAAAACAAAACACTAACTAGATTTGCCCCAAATTTGAACCTAAACTCCACCCAAACCTAACCCAAAACCAAAATCCCCATTTTGTGCCTAAACCCACCATAAACCCAAATGGGGCCAAATCTCAAAATCAAAGCCCAACCAAAGTTGAAAACTCTTTGTGTCACTCCCATAAACATTTCTCAACATTAATTTTACATCAAATCTAACCTTAGCCCAACCTTAGCTAAAGTTAGCCCAATTTGACCCACTTTGGCCCCTTTACCAAAAAGCCCAAATTAAATCCAATTCCACTTTAAATGATACCAAATCTTTTCTAAAATGTTCATGACACATCCCTAAACTAAACCCAACATTTATTTGGCCCGATCCATTACCAAATTTTCAACCAAAAGTTCAATTCCAAATCTAAAAGCCCACTCCCTTAAAGCATTTAAAAGCCCACTTCCACCAAATCCTTAAAGCACAAAACCCATTCCAAAGCCCACATGAAATTTCCCCTCATCACCCCTTTGATTTATATCATCCCTAAAGTTCTAATTGATCATCAAATCATTCCAATCTTGGCCTCATGAAAATCTCCCTTAAAATCATAAAAAATGCCAATATCCTTCTTCATGCAAATGACTTGACTTTTCCAAAGCCAGATGAAGCCACAATGGAGTTATTCACAAGCCATATGAAGCCATGATAGTTTGGCCTTGTCATCAATCCATTTATGGCAAGAGAGGGGAGCCCTTTAATGATTCCCTTAAAGTTGATTAAACATTTCCATGCTTCCCTTAACCTATGCTTAAACTTAATTGTATTTGGATTGTGACTTGACCCCACTAATCAAGCTGACCCAAATGACTTTCTCTTCAGCCCGAACCAGCCTTGGGTGGCGCACTCAACCCAAACCCATGACTTGATCCAATTGAACCTAAAATGACCCCCTCACCATACCACTTAAAGCCAAGCTCTTTACACATGGCCAACCTCCATTGCTTGCACGAAGTTCAAACCTTGACCTCACTGACCCTGAGGGTGACCCATGCCTGGTCGGCCATCCACCACAGTCGCCGGAAAACACCATGGCTGAGAGCACCCATTTGATTCAAAAAATTCAAACTCACTAGCTGAGCTGTCCCAACTCAATTGGACTCCATGGCTATTCTTCCCATGACCAAGGCAGCTGATCCCAAGCCTTAACTCCCATAGGAGGCTCTCCAGCCATGCCTATTTAAACCCACCACCTTCTCGGCCAAACTAGGTGATGAACCAGAGCTTAACAAAATTCTGCTAAAATTGCTCCAGGACCCTCTCCTAACCTAGAGCAATTAATCCCCAGTGTCCATTTGCCATAATCCCCATTAGCAGAGCTCAATTTCTCAGTAAAAAATCCACCCAAAAACCAGAACAACTTTGAAACCTCCACCAAAATCAAATTAAACTCACCCACACCTGCATAGGACCATGAGAAGGAGTTTCCCAGTGGAAGCCGCCTCACCAGGCCAGCCATTCTCTCTATCAGCCAAGCTTTGAAATCGGGCTTGGTGGAAGTTGTACCTAAGCAATTCCCGCGAGCCGGAGACTTCATCCGGAGCCTCCTCGGGTGCAATCGAAGGTGCCACAACTCTCTGATTGAAGCTTCATTTCTCAGAGCCAAGGTATAGACCTCTCCTTCCTCCCAAGCTTCCAGTGATTCTCTATTTTGATTGGCTTAATTTCATAGCATGTAAGCCGTATGGATGTGTTTGTCTCTTCAAGACGAATCCATAGAGCATAAGAATACGAAAATCTGTTGAGAAATGAGAGAGTTCTTAGGGTTTTAGTGTGGACGGTCACGGGCGCACACCAGTTGTAGACGATGACCAGGTACCGTCCGATCGAGCGTGTATCGAGTGGACGGTCTAGATTGCGCCAGATCAAAGGACGTTACATGAACCGCGGGCCCCCGGAGCACTGAGTCAGATGGTAGTGTAGAATGGGAGCACGACGCGTGGTCTTTTGGAGCTTCCGAGGATGAGTCGGCGCCGCGTGGATAAGTAGAAAAATATGGATTTTTTGATTTATTTAAATACCCAGAACTTAGAAAATCCATATCTTTGTGTAGAAAAATCACAAAAAAAAATAAAAATACCCTCTTGCTCAGTAAATAGAGGAGAATAATGTGGAAAAGAAATCAAGTTATTTTGATGAGTATTTTATTTTTAATTAATTATTTATGCATTTCAGTATTTTGATTCTCCATTTGCATAGACAATTCACATTGGCATGAGACAATAGGGCTTTTGAAGCCTCTGATCTTGGGAACATTCCTTGAATTTTTCAAGGTCAGAGGCCATCTCTATGGCAAGTTATGTATTTTTTAAGCTTATATCACTATTTTTGGTATTTTAATTCCATTAATTAGCATATTTCTTAGAAAATTCTAGGAAAATTTGGGGAAGTTTCTTAGGACCAGAGGACCCTAGGATAATTATAACTTGAATTAATTCAATAAGAATAACCCTAATTGGCCTAATTACTCAAAACTGAACTTTAATTAATTAGGGTTAACCACATATCAAAAGAACTTGAAAATAATTCTCCACTGATCTTTAGGATCAGAGGGACCTCACATAAAAATTTGGAATCAATTGGAAATGTTTAACCCCACTAAATGGATTAATTAAGTCACATGACAAAAATTAAACTTTAAAAATTCATAACTCTAAAAATACACTTTAAAAATTCACAAAATTGGTTTTGGGGCTTCTCCGATATTAGGGGATTCTATGAAAATTAAAATTAAAATTTTCTAAAAATCTTCATTTTCCACCATATTTTAATATTTTAAATAATTTAAAAATAATAAAAATCACAAAAATATTAAAAATCATAAAAATGTCATATTTTGACTCCTAATCACTTAGGAATAAACTAAATATTTTCCCAAGTCTTAAAGTAAAGATATTGAATTTTAAATGCTTAAAACAATTTTTGAATTAAAAAAATGAATTTTCCAACATTTTCACTAAATTAATTCTAATAAATCAAAGAAAAATTAGAAAATAAGAAAATTTGTTTATCTGAACTCCTGGAGGTCAAAGGACTTAAGAAAATTATAAAACTTAATTTTCAACCTTTATTTTATTTTATAATTAATTAACACTCTAAAACTCAAAATAATTATAATAAATAAAATATAATTCAAAAAATCACCAACATTGGTCCAAGTGGTCCTCTGGGCATTAGGGACATCCCATAATTTTCTTAAGGACAGAAGCATTATCTTGGTAATGTTGTTGAATTTTCATTAATAATCCTTATTTTAAATTAAAATAATTATGTAAAATAAATTAAATTCAGAAAAATCACATATTCTCCTCTAATGTCTTAATTGACATATGAGTGAAGTGACATAAAAATTTGAAGTTTATTTGAGCTCAATTTAGTGAGTTGTGAAATAAATAAGCCTAAAGGTGCATAAAGGTAATTAAAAGATTTTAACCCTAATTAACATTTAAGTCTAATCAAAATGGGAAGGGTAAAATGTCTGATTTTAAAATTTTCATTAGAAGATTGAAACCTAGAAAATTAAGGGGTAGAAACCCATTAATCATCATGAAAATATTTAAAGTAAACCTTAATTAATTAATCAATTTGAATTTTGGAAGAATAAATTAAAATTTGGATCATTAAAATGGGGATATAATTTAGAGAGACTATAATAACTTAAACTAAAATCCCTAAATGAATCACTTTAATAATATTTAACTTTTAATCAAATTTAAAGTGATAATTGAATTTAATAATTAAATAATTAAAAGGAAAGTGAACCATAATTAAATTAAAACTTAAATCATTAAACAACTTGATAATTAAATTGAAATAATTTTAAACATTAAAAAAAAATTAATTTCAAAAATCACTTGAAAGCAAACTTAAAACAAATTTGAAACATCAAAATCAATTTCATAAAAATAAATTCGTAATTAATAAAAAAGAATAATCAAACCAATTAAAAGTTAATCTAGAATATTGCAATTAAATTAAAATTAAATCATTAAAGTCTAAATTAAATAATTTAAACTCCTCTTTCAATTCAAATAGTTTAAAGAACTTAAGAATAAAACAACTTGAACACTATTCTAAACTTAAATTTATTAAAACTTTATAACTAAATTAAATCACCTTAAAACATTAATTCTAATTTTAAATCGTTGAAATTCTTAATAAACTGATTTGCCCCTAAGGGTTTTCATTATTATAACTCTTAAGTAAAGCATCAAGTGAAATGTCACTTTACTTATAGGATAATCAAACATTCTAATTCACTGAGCAAGAAACTAAACTAAATTTTGGGATGATTAGTTCACCTGTGCAATAAAACTCATTTGGACTCAAAATAATCCAAAAAATAACGAAAAGATGTTTATGACTCATCCTAAACACTTCCTCAATATGATGGGATGTTTTAGAAGAAAAATTGAATTTAATTTTTCTTTGATGAAGAAAATCATCCTTAAACAAAAATACAAGAAACTAGACATCAAAGGAGGTGACTGGCAATAGGATTAGGAATTTGGTAGACAACCAAAACCCTTCCCTTAGCTTTACCTAGGTACTTGTTATAAACATTTAAATGCCTTAACATGTGTTTTAAGTGCAGCTTGGAATGACGAGAAGACTCTCCAAGTACGCTTTTATTTTATTGCAATTTACTTTATTGTAATTTATTTATATGAGCTGCACTTTACTCTTCTTGCATGTTAAACAAGATTGTTGCATGAAAACTAAAAATTTTAGGATAGACACAACACTGAAACCCAAAACTAAATTAAAAGTCACAACAAGATAAAATCCACCGCCACAACATTTCAAAAGAAAAAACAACTCAAATTTTAATCACAAACAAAACACAAAACAACAATTGCAATTAAATTAAAACATCTCGTTGGGTGATTGGGAATACCTCGGATGATGTAACCTACGTGTTGCTAACGGGATTTCCCACGGTCTAAATGAATGTGTGGAACTCATTAGTTGAGTTTAGCAAATTCATCTGAACTAAGTGAATCCGATAAAAATAACGGTGCCGGAATGATGGAACCATGGGATCTTAACCGGTGTTGTTATAATCAACTTTAATATTCCCCTAACAAAATATTAAAACACTTGGACTTTAAGACTTCTAAACCAAAACACTTCTCTCATCTCTTGATTATCATTTTCTAAAACTAAACCTCTGCAACAATAAGGAGCTCGGAGCACAGTGGGCAGCACAGCCATCTTCGTCAGCAAAACTTGGGTCTACATCAGCAAAACCTTTCCTAGTTTTAAATAACCAACCCATAGGATTTCGAGGTAGTTTGCCTAGTGCAACATAAATCCTCAACTCTTCGTTAGACATTTGCATAATCATATTATGCGAATTAAGCCCTAACCGGTCTTAGGACTCCAAGGTAGTTGTTTGGTACGACATAAACCCTCACATCTTCGAGGCTATTTGTATGATTATGTCATACAAATATAAGTCCTAATTAATTAAAATTTGCAATATTGAAACATTAAGTAAATTCCTAAATTAAAGCCAAACAATAGGATAGTTTGGGAAGTTGCCAAGATTCTTCTTGGATCCTCAGCTTCTCCTACTTCTCTTCCTTTGGACTCTTAAAATAAACTGTTCCGAATTTGAGCTAATCCCTTTTGAAATTTCCAAAATCTAATTCATTTGAAACCTTAAACTTTGAAATTCTTGAGAGACAAACTACTGATCATTATCAAGAGTTTTCTTAAATGATTCCTGTCATTTAAGATGTAATTAACTATAGGGGCTTGCCCCTATAGGGAACTTTAAGAACTCAGGTAATATAAACCTTGCTTAATTCATTTATATTAAGCAGAGGAACTTGTCGGCTTATAAAATTGGTTCGCAGACCAAACGGATGTCACAAATCTTCTAGTTTATTTAATCGAGCCCCATCTTCAAGCAGTGTGTCTATTCCTCGGAATAGATACACGGTTTGTGATGCAGTGCTCGTTTATATAAACTATTTGGGATGTGAGGTCAGTTTAATTTCATATCTTAAAATTTTTAAATTCAAAATTATTTTCAAAAAACAAAAGTTACTTTCTAAATTATATATATATATATTTAAATTAAATTTAAAATCTAAAATTCGCCGACAATTTCTGTTTGGCGACCCCTTTTCAAAATACAACACACAACCTAAAAAGAAGCCGTACACCTTATTCACCCAAGACAATGATGAGGGTAAGGAAAACACAATTAAATACTTGAGTCGAGGTCTAATACCTACGGAGGTAAAGTATCATCCTATTGAGAAACATTGTCTAGCTTTGGTTTCGCCCCTCAAAAGCTTAGACATTAAGGTCAACCTGATTTCGAAAGTTAATCCGTTGCAATATTTGATGACTCGACCAACACTTTCTGGATGTTTAGCAAGGTGGTCGATGATATTATTGCAATTAGACATAACTTTTATGTCCCTTCACGCTATCAAAGGGCAGATTATCGTGGATTTTCTTGCAATGCACCCACTACTAGTTGTCTCCCCTCTAAAAAATGATCTACTAGATAAATAGATAATGCAAGAGGAAGATTCCGACGCTCAACATTAGGTAATATACTTTGATGGAGCATCATTAGCCATAAAAGACGAAGGACAACAGACGGTGATACCAGGTAAGGCAGGAATCAGTTTGATCTTCGTGACACCAGATCAGGCCATACTAAGATATTTCTACCACTTGACAGAGCCGTGCTCTAACAATGAAGCAAAATATGAAGCTTTAATCATCTGTTTGGAATTGAGACAATCTTAATGGAAATAACGGATAATGTCATTTATGGCGACTTGCAGCTCGTCATCCAGCAGGTGGCCGAAAAATATAAGATTCTGAAACCAAGAATAGAAGAATACCATCTGTACATGATGAAATTGTTGGAGCAAATTCCAAGTGTGACATTCTATAGAATTCTTCGAGTAGATAATGCCCGTGCAGACGCCTTATCTAAGCTTGTTAAAGAGTTGTCTTGTCCACCAAAAGATTCTATAGATATTATAGTGCAAGGTCATCATGTTTTGTCACAAATTGACCACGACAGGTTACACAAGCTTGAAAAAGAAGAAGTGGTAGCTACAGTGCAAGATGATATATAAGATTGGCATCAACCAATAATGAAATATCTACAAATAGGAAGATTTCCAGAAGACAAATCAGCATCGCATCAAATTCAGAAGAGAGCTCTCTCATATGCCCTAACCGATAATGTTTTATACAGAAGATTCTTTGACCAAATGGGGCTCAGATGTCTCGGCAGAATAGAAGCACAGAAAATCATCAAGGAGGTACATGCCAGATTGTGTGGAGCTTACCAGTCAAGACCGAAGATGAAAATGAAAATCAAATAACTCGGATACTATTGGCTAGCAATGATGATAGACTGCATGGATGTAGCAAAGAAATGTCATCAATGCCAAGTGCACGGAGTGGTCCTACACTAACCTTCAAATGTTTTACACCCAAAGATTGCGTCGTGGCCATTCGAGTGTTGGGGAACCGACATAGTGGGTCCAATAGACCCTCCATCTTCGAGAAGACACAAGTTTACACTTGCTACAATGGATTACTTATCCAAATGGACAGAGGCTGTGCTATTATGAGAAGTCATAGTGCTGCAGGTTCTACAATTCTTTAAGAAATATATTGTCTTACAATTTCAGTGTTTTGCACAGGATTATTTCAGATAATGGGTCCAGTTTCAGGAGCACAAAAATCAATAAATTTGTCAGACGTCATGGAATAGACTGGTGATATTCAACCATCTATTACCCAAAAGAGAATGGCTTAGCAGAAGCCTTCAATAAGGCACTCGTACAAATCTTAAAGAAGACACTCGACGACAACAAAAGAGGATGGCACGAGAAGTTACTGGAAGCTTTGTGGGCTTACAGGACGATAGTCAGAACGCCAACGCAGTCTACACCTTACGCACTTCCGTACGGCTGCGAGGCGAGTGCTTCCTTTAGAAGTTCGATTACCATCTCTCAGGATCTCCATCACCAACCAAATTACAATAGATGAAAATACCAAGTTACGACTTTCAGAATTAGAAAGCCTTGAAGGGAAGAGATTGCTTGTGTAGTAGAATTTGGAACTGTATCAAGCAAAGATGATTCAAGACCATTTGGTGACCTCGTGCTCGTTCTTAGATGTCCTATTCTTGCTTACCACAAGATAGGTGGAAAATTTGAATGAACCTGGGAAGGGCCATTTGTGGTTGAAAGAGTTTACTCAGAAGGGTCATACCCGCTGGTGGATTCTTAAGGGGATAGACCCATGTTGCCTATAAATGGACAATATATAAAGAAATACAACGCGAGATGACAAAACTTGAAGAAGGATATTCATTCCGATATAGTCAGTGTACGTAGATCGGGTCCAAATTTTTATCATAAAATAAAATCAAAAGAAATAAAAATAAATTTCATAAAATACGCTTACAAGATTAAATTCTAATTCTAAATCTTATAAAATATTATTAAATAATATAATGAAATTAAAATAATTATAAAAAATTATTAAATAAATAATAAGAAGTTTGCTATTGTTTTTGTTCGTGCAAAGTGCCAGCCACTGATATTCCCATCTTCTTGTGCAGGAAGTTTCAGGTCGTGTGACATTTGCTTTCAAAGACGACTTGGACCTTGTGTTCTAAAGAAAAGAGAAAAATCAAATACAAGAAGGTTGCAAGTATGAAATCGATGAAGAGAAGTGGTCGTGGAGAGACCAGGCAGACATCAGGACATGAAGGCAATGGTGGTTTTGTTGACTCACACCTCCTCACCAGCAGGCCCAGTCAGATTCTATCTATGATCACCACGCCAGAGGGTAATCTTGTCACCACTGTGGGTGAAAGTTCTAGATGCACCGTTGGCACGTACAAAAAGAAGAAATGCAAACCGCCGCAAGCATCGCCTGCTGGATAGGATGGAGAGGAGACATGCATGGGAGTTAGCGGTCGAGTTACCACCCATTCCAGAAGAATTTTATGACCCTGAAATGAAAGAATCTGACGAAAACGTACCACACATAGATACTAAGCCAGACACCGCCGAGGACCCCGCACCGACATGGGATCTGACAAATGAAATTTGTACTGGGTGCTCGACTTGCAACTCAATCTACCCCAACAACCATCAGTGACAGGAGCATTTTTAGAATGCCCACAGTGTCATGTTCTACAGTTGGAGGAGTATGGCACATTCGAGGTGTATGCAACAGCTTCGATGCTACTCAGGAGCCGGGAGCATCCCGATGTAGAGCCATACGTACCGTAGTTCATTCTGCTGCCACCGTCTCAAATAGTTCCAGATTACATCATGGCAAAGAGCAGAATAATTAAAAAGAAGGAATTTCAACATTAGGAAGAAATATAAAGGAATTTCATCAATATCCTGGTAGGCCTCGAGTTATGCACAGAAGTATTCTCGAAGAATGATCAAGAAAAGATTCTGGATTGCATCTTCACTCTCCAAGGCATGGGTAGAGCAGGCCGTCTGAATTAGAGGATGTACATAGAGCTAATGAAACGGAAAAGAGGAAAGGGACAATTCAATGTGGCTGCTGTTACAATTTTGCAAAGGACAGACAGGGCAATCTCACTGGGACTCTACAACACAATGAAGTTGATGACATGTCACCGCAAATCAAGAAGATGATAAAAAGGATGGTCAAGTGGCACGTCCTGCTCGCAGACTGTATCCCTAACAGTTGCATTATAAATATCTAAGAGGACTGGGACTATATCCCGCATCATATCAACCACCATGACTTTGTGAGGCCCTTCTCTACGGACTTTTTTATAAGTGAATGCAATATATTATTTGGATGAGAAATTTAGATTGTCAGATCAGGAGAATTCCAAGGTTCTGTTGAAATCCCTCTACCAGTCAGGTCGGTGTTGGTACTAAAAAGAAACATTGCAGATCTTGCAAAGCATTGCATTCCAGGAGTTACAGGATAGAGGGTATCAGTTACCTTCAGAAAAATGGATGAGGATAAGACACTGTTTTACTATGAGCCAGATCCAGAATTGGAGAATTTTCACCCCTTGCCACAGTGACAGCAGTACCTTCGGGTGTTCTCTAGGGGAATTCTGTTCCGGAGCGTTGCCTTGGTAGGTTGGCATGTCTACGGAGCAGTCTCAAATAACAGAAATCTACTACCTCTACGACAGGTTACAACAGTCGTCACTACTTTTGTGTCAACAGGATATGATATGATAATTTTGTACAGCTTTGTACGCTTGATCGACTTTTTGGATGCTTGTCAGTATATGAGCAGTTGTACTACTACCATCGGCAAAAAAAAAAAGAAATAATGAAGATTTCTATTCTAGCTCACCGAGTTTATCACAAGTGTTTCTTTTCAACATCATGGTCGAGAGTCGTAGGACCATATGTTGGTTCCAAATTAAAACAAAAAAAAGATCGATACAAAAGAAAAATATAAAAATATAAATCAAAATAATAACAAATCGAAAAAAGTCAAAAGAAATTCAAATGGAATGAAACAAAAGAAAAATTAATCTGAAACAAAATCAAACAAAATGAAACCAAACGAAATGAAATCGAACAAAATGAAAACAAATGAAATCTAATGAAACAAATTGAAAGAAAATGATGAATTAAAACAAAAAAACAACAATAAGATAATTTTCTTTCTTGAGACTCCGAGTCTTTGTACTTGTCCTCAAATCCTTCATTTCTGAAAGAACTCTGTGAAATTTGGCACTTTACACAACGTCACTTCTCACAAATTCCAAACGTCACAAAATTCTGCAAATCTTACGAATGGCTATAAGTCCTGGCCGAATTACACAATTCTATTATCTCCGAAAAGTCAACGTCAAATTTTCTCCAAATTTTTGAAATTCGGAATCGAACCTAAACTCGTTTTTATTCCATCACCCTAAGGTTGGATGTGAGTCCTGGTGCTTTCCTTCCTAATGTGGTATTCAGTTGCTTCTTGAGTTGGATGCGAGTCCCTTAGCATTCCTCCTTAATGTGGTAAAGATTCTGCAAATTCTCTATATTTACACATCCTATCAGAGAAATTCTCTGCCTTCCATGAAATTCTGGGATTGGAGCCCAGTCGTCCGATTCTCTAAATTCCCTAAATTCCACATCCTATCCAAGAAATTCTCCACCTTCCATGAAATTCTGGGGTCGGAGCTCAGTCGTCCAATTCCCTAAATTCCCTAAATTTCCACATCCTATCCGAGAAATTCTCCGCCTTCCATGGAATTCCAGGACCGTGCTTAGTCGTCTGATTTGAGCAAACTCCCTATATTTCCATTTCCCTTCCGAGAAATTTTCTGCCTTCCATGAAATTCCAGGATCGGAGCTTAATCGACTGATTCCTAAAATTCCTATATTTCCATTTCCCTTCCAAAAAATTTTTTGCCTTCCATGAAATTCCAGGGTTGAAGCTCAGTCGTCCGATTCCCTAAATTTCATATATTTCCACTTCCTATCAGAGAAATTTTCTTCCTTCCACAAAATTCCGGAATCGGAGACAGTCTCCCAACTCCATCAAATTCCTTATATTTCCATCTCCCTTTCGAGAAATTTTTCACCTTCCACGAAATTCCGGGATCAGAGCACAATCGTTCGACTCCTTCAAATTCCCTATATTTTCATTTCCCTTCCAAGAAATTTTCCACACCTACGAAATCCCGAGGTCTGTACCGAAATTCCGATTATTATGACTGAGACTGATACCTAAATTCATGTTCTCTTCCTTCTAGATCAGTACTTAAATTCTGACTCCCATCTTTTGAGGTTGGTACTGAAATTCCGATTCTCTTTTCTGAGACTGGTAACTAAATTCTAATTCTCATCCTTCGGGATCAATACCTAATTTCTGACTCCCATCTTTCAAGGTCGGTACCGAACTTCTGATTCTCTTTTCAGGGAATATATATATATATATATTTAATTCCCTAAACTTCAAAAATCAGGGAGCCCTAAATTTCAAGCCATGGTGAAATATGCATGCACTTGGAGAATTAAAGGATTCCATACTTCATTTAATTAATTAAAAATAAAATACTCATTAAGTAAACTTCAAACCAATTTCACATTATTCTCCTTTGTTCACCGAGCAAGAGGATATTTATATTTTATTTTTTTTTTTGATTTTTTTACAGCAATTTATGGATTTTTGAAGTTTAGGGAATTAAATAAATAAAAAATCCCCCTAATTTTCTACTTATCCAATGTGGCGCCACCTCAACCTAGGCAGCTTCAAAGCCCCGCGTGTCATCTTCTGATTGGGCACCGCCTTCTAACTCAGCTCCATGCGTCCCACACTTTAAGGAATATAACTTTATCCGGTGCCATCCCAACCCACATTTTGATACACGCGTAATCAAACGGTCTTCCTTCATCATCTTCGACTGATTCATCCCGAGAGCCGTCCACATTAAAACCCTAAGATCTCAGCCTAGACTCAACCAACTCTCTTGGAGTTTGATTCTAGAGCTTCATCTAAGCAAGAAAAACCTATCTATATGGCTAATATGGTTTAAAATACAATACACATGTATGGAGGATGAAGAATAGCTCAGGAGGAAGGTAAAGTACAATAACTTTGTCTGAGCAGGGGAGGCCTCAATCAGATGCTTATAGTAGCTTCGATTGGATCCAACGAGCCTCCAGATGAAGCCTCTAGTCGTGGTGAAGTGTTTAGACTCAAGTTCAATCAAGCTCAATTTTGAGTGCTGAACAAAGTCTGGTATGGGGGCTCTCTGTGATGTGGCTTTGATGGGAGAACTTCTTTTTTTTCTTTGGTGATGGTGTAGAGCAAGTCGGTTCGGAGTTTTAGGTAGTGGGGAGGTGTAATTGAAATTGTCTTGGTTTCGGCTGGAATTTCAGTGGGGAAATTAGCTTTGGAAATTGGGGACGAGTGGCTGAAAATAGTGGGATTACACTTAGGAGGTCTCAGGGAAGCTGTGGGAGCAATTTGACAGAGTTCCCTTAAGAAATTTTCACCACCCTCTCTTAGCCATGGAGAGCTCTATTTATGGCCATGGCTGCTTGGTGGACTTAGGGGGCTAATGTGAGTGGAAAAGTCCGCTAGGTGGAAGGCAGATCAGCCATGTTGAGCAGTCAGAGTTAGACAGCTTAGGTGGGCTCAATTGGCTTTATTTGGCTTGAGGTGGCTATCGATTTGAGCTCCTTCGGTGACTAGGTCAGCCGACCAGGCCAGGGGAGGTGGCCAGAAGTTAAGTGAGCTGGAGGTTAGGCCATCATGGTGGTGAAATTAAGTGGCTAAGTGTTTATTGCAAATCCCTTTGGGTTTTACCCATTTAAAGGAGGGGATCCCCTAAATCATAGGAACTTTGGTCCATGGCTCAACTAGATTGAGCTAGGTGGATCTAGCTCAGTCCTATGGGTCCAATGGCTAGCTATGGTGAGCTCAGTTTGGTCACATTTTGTTTGATTTGGTTAATTTGGCTCATGGGTTCAATTAGGGTCATTTGTGTTCAATTTGGGCTAGGTTGGGTTCAAGCTTGGGTTAGGTTCAATGGATTGTTCAAAATGATGTATATGATTGTCATAAAGTGTTTAGAAGAGGATTGGGGTGTTTTTGAACAGGTTTGGGGGATCAATTTAGCTTGATTTGGGTATTTGGTCTATTTTGGGCATGTTGGGTTAGCTTGGGTTTAGGTTTGGCTAGAGTGGGGTTAAAGTCCAATTTATGGTTTCCAATGGTCTATGTGGATGTTATAAGGAGTTCCCAACTTTGATTGGGTGGAATTTTTATGTTGAGGGCATTCAATTTGGTGGAATTTGGGTATGTGACACATTTGGGGCAAATTTTGGAATTTTAGATTTTTTTGGACTTGGGTGAGGTTTGGGCTTAAATTGGGTGCCATTTATGGTTCAATTTGGCTTAGGGAATGTCATGAATAGTTTATGGTTCAAAATTGTGGAAAATTGATCGTCATTAGGCCTAATTTGGGGAGATTTGGTCATATTGTCAAAATTGGGGCTCTCTGGTTTGGTTTGAAATTTAGTTCAAATGTGGGTCAAATTGGGCTTGGATTTGGTTTATATTGGTATTAGTTATGACAGATTTTGGTTTGGAATAGAAATTGAGCAAGATTGAGGTCAATTGGATAGATATTGGTGGTGATTTGGGTATTTTGGGCCTTAAAGGACAATTTGGGGCTTTTGGTCCAATTGGGTAAATTTGGTCAAATTGGATCAAATAAAGTGGTTTGAATTGAAATTGAGAATATTTAGAGGGTTTTGGGAATTTTTGGAATTTTTGAAAATTTTTGCTTGTTAATTTGGAGGGGTTTTGGGGTTGTTTTGGGAAATTTGGTAAATCTGAGGTACCTTGAGTGTTTTGAGTGGTGAGGAATGTTTTAGAATGATTTTTGGGAGATTTTGATAATTTTGGTTGATTTTGAGAATTTTTGACAAAATTAGGGTTTTAGGGATAATTTTGTCATTTGGTAAAGTTTAGAGCTAAGGGGTCAAAAATTGAATTTTTTGGTAAATTTTAGAGTATAGTGAGATTGATAACCCATTTGAGCCATGGACCAAGGGATTCCCCATTTGGATTCTCCATGTGCTGGTACTAGTCAAACCCTAGCTTGGGGCTAAGATATTGGGGAAACTAGCCACATGAGTTTCCTAAAGAGTAGGGGATCAAGTGTAGAAAAGTCTGGTTTAGGGTTGTGAGGTAGTGTGTGAGTGTACAATGTGTAAGTATGTGTGTAAGCCTCCTGCAGACCACCCAGGGTAAGTCCTAAGACTTGTCCATCCTATAGAGAACTCTTATTGAGCCTCATAATGCTTGGTATCTTCCTCAAAAATACTTAGAGGTTAGACTTTAAGCATTTGAAAACTTCAAGTGAAGCAAATAAGTGTTTTGGATTTCAATGGGCTGAGGGTTCCATTGCTAACCTTCTAAGACAGTCATCAGGAAAGTCTTATGGCTAGACCCTAGCTATTCTAAAGAAAGACTAGAATTCAACAAAAGTGAGGTCAATAGTATAAAGAAGATTAGCTAATAATTATAGTAGTGTTATTAGTAGTCTTATTAGTAGTGTTGGATAGGTTCTAGTCTCTCACTTCTAGATTATCAATCGTGCCCTCTTTATATGATCTACCATTGAACCTTTACCTCTCTTTAAACCAAATTGATAGAATTTAGCCTGTCACTCTAAAAACATCAATTCTACTGGTTTTTGGGTGATAAGCTGTTGCAATTCTATGTTTAATTCTATATTTGCTAAGTAATTTTTGAATCTTAAAATTCTTAAAGTGACTTCCCCCATCGGTAATAATTATTCTTGGTATTCTAAATCTAGTGAAAATCTTTTTAATTAAAAAATTTTGAAACACCTTTAGCATCATAATGAGGTAAAGCTACAGCTTCAATCCATTTAGAAACATAATCAACCGCTAATAACATATCAATTTTTTCAGAAGATGGTACAAATGGTCCCATAAAATCTAAACCCCATACATCAAAAATTTCAACTTCTAAGGAGAAATTAATAGGCATTTCATCTTTTCTAGAAATATTTCCTACTCTTTGACATCTATCACAAGCTTGTACATATTTTTTAACATCTTTAAATAATGTAGGCCAATAAAATCCAGATTGTAAAACTTTAATCGCAGTTTTATCTATACCAAAATGTCCTCCAAATTCAGAGTGGTAGCATTTTTGTATAATTGCAAGAGTTTCATTATTGGGTACACATATTTGATTGACAGAATCTTTATATTGTTTGAATAAATAGGGGTCATCCCAAAGGTAAAATTTTTCATCTTTAATAAATTTATTTTCTGATGGCTAGTTAATCCATATGGTAAAATATTATTAGCTAAATAATTAACCATATCAACATACCATGAAACTTGCCACCCAGTAATTGCATAAAGTTGTTCATCAAAAAATAATCATTTATGTCTTCTTTAGTATTGTTTTTATTATCATTTTCAATTCTGGACAAATGGTCAGCAATTTGATTATCAACCCCCTTTCTATCCACAATTTGAAAATCAAATTCTTGCAAGAGAAGAACCCATCTAATTAACATTGGTTTAGCATCCTTCTTTGACATTAAATACTTAATAGCAGAATGATCAGTATGGACTATACATTTTATTCCAAGTCAATATGGTCTAAATTTTTCAAAAGCATATACTATTGTAAATAGCTCTTTTTTAGTAGTAGTATAATTGATTCGAGCTTCATTAAGAGTTCTACTGGCATAATATAAAACTTTAAAAATCTTATCATATTTTTGTCCTCAAACTACTCCAATAGCATTGTCACTAACATCACATATTAATTGAAATGGCTTTTCCCAACTAGGTGGAACAATAATAGGTACAGTAATTAATTCTTAGCTTTTAAGAAATTTTCATTAAAATTAAATTTAGTGCCTTTTTCCAAGAGATGGCAAAGAGGTTTAGCAATTTTAGAAAAATATTTAATACATCTCCTATAAAATCCAACATGTCCGAGAAAGCTTCTCACAGTTGTAACTGAAGTAGGAGGTTGTAATCCAACAATAATTTGAATTTTTTCTCGGTCAACATTCATGCCTTTTTTAGAAATTTTATGTCCCAAAACAATTCCTTGTGTAACTATAAATTAAAATTTTTCTCATTTCAGAACCAAATTTGTTTCTTCATAACGTTTTAAAACCTTAGCTAAATGATCAAAATAAGAATCAAAAGAGGTTCCAAGCACAGAGAAATCATCCATAAAAATTTCATTTCCTTTCTCAATTAAGTCACATAAAATAGACATCGTACACCTCTGAAAAGTTGCAGGTGCATTACATAACCCAAAAGACATCTTCTAAAAGCAAAGTTCCATAAGGACTTGTAAATGTAGTCTTTTTTTATCCTCTAGAGTTATAGGTATTTTGTGGTATCCATAATATCCATTAAAAAACTAAAAATATGAATGTCCTACAAATCTATCCAACATTTGATCCAAGAAAGGTAAAAGAAAATGATGATTCTTAGTAGTGTCATTCAATTTTCTATAATCAATACAAATTCGCTATCCAGTGACTTGTATTGTTTGAATTAATTCATTCTTTTCATTAAAAACTACAGTCACTCCTCCTTTCTTTGGAACACCATGGATAGAACTAACCTAAGAACTATTAGATATAAGATAAATAATTCCAGCATCTAACCATTTTACTATTTCTTTCTTTAGTACCTCTTTCATTATTGGATTTAATCTTCTTTGAGGTTCAACTCTAGGTTTATAATCTTCTTCCATTAAAATTCAATGCATGCAGATCGTAGGGGTTATTCAATTAGCCATTGTCCAACCAAATGTTTTTTTATAAATTCTTAAAATCTCTAATAATTTGCTTTCCTGATCATTAGTTAATCCATAAGATATTATTATAGGTAAAGTTGATGAATTTCATACCTTAAATGAGTAGGTAATATTTTTAACTTGAGGTTAGGAGCTTTTTTAATTGAAGGTATTATGGAATCATTATTTTCAGTTGTATTTAAAATTTCCCATTTTTCATGAATATAATTAGTATCTTCAACATCTATTTTAGATGATTTTTGTTCAGAATCACTTTCAATTTTATCACTTATTTCTTCTTGATCTAATAACTCTTCAACTTTTTCCTCAGAAATAACTTCACATTTTTATTGATAATGTTTTGCTATGATATAATAAAAAATATCCATCTTGTAACATTTTTCTTTAACAGGATACATCATTGATTTAAAAAGATTAAATGTTACTTCATGATCATTAACTCTTATGGTTAGGTCCCCTTTTTGCACAACAATCATAGCTAGTCTAGTAGCAAGAAAAGGTCTTCCTAAAATAATATTAATCTCTTTATCTTTTTCCATATCAAGTACAAAAAAATATACAGGCAAGATAAATTTATCCACTTTAACAAGTACATGTTCTATAACTCTTTTAGGATAAGTAATAGTTCGATCAACCAATTGTAGGGTTTTAGTAGTGAGAGAAATCTCACCTAAATCTAACCTTCAAAAGATGGTTCAAAGAATGAGATTAATACTAGCTCCTAAATCACATAATGCCTTTCCGTAAAACTTTTCTCCAATAGCCCAAGGTATAGTGAAACTTCCAAGGTCTTTAAGTTTCTGAGGAAGCTTCTTCGGAATAATTGCACTGCATTCTTTATTTAGTGCAACAGTTTCACAAGCATCAAATTTTCTTTTCTTATTTAAAATATCTCATGAATTTAGCATAACTAGGCATTTGTTCTAAAGCTTGTACAAATGGGATATTGATTGTAAGCTTTTAAAATATTTCAAAGAATCTTGAATATTATTGATCAAGCTTTTGCTGTCAAAGTCTGAGGAAAAAGAGGTGGTACTCTTTCTAAATCCATTTTAGTTGGAGATACAGATTGTTCTTATTTTTCAGAAAATAGTTTCTTTAGGTTTTTCAATTTTCCAACTCTTTCTCATTTTTAATTTCATTCTGAATTTCATCCTTTAATTTCTTTCCACTCCTCATTTGAACAGCTTTAATTTTTTCATGTTCAATATTTTTAGGATTTATTTCAACATTACTTGGGAGTGTTCCTTGGGGTCTATTACTAATTGTATTAGCAATTTGTCCCATTTGATTCTAAATATTTGTTATTGCAGCATTTTGACTTTTTAGCTAATTACCCATTTGTAAAATTAGTTCTTCATAAATTACTTCTTTTCCTTAAATTTTTGATAAAAACCAGGAGGATAAGAAGGTCGATACTTTGAGCTTCCTTGATTATTCCAATTTCCAGTTGAATTTATCTGATTATTTCCCCATTTTGGATTTCCATTATTCTAGTTAAACTTTAGGTGATTTTTGTTAAAATGGGTTATAATAGTTAGAATATGGGTTATTAATTTTGCTAGCTATAGCCTGTAATGTTTATAATGATTGAGAATCATTCATATTTCCTAAATTTTCATTATTCATATGAGATTTTTTTGACAAAATCATAGCATAGTTATCTAATTTCTTAAATATCGCAACTACTTAAGAAGCTAAGATAGAAAAGGCATCATTATCATGAATTTTAGCTACTCTTTAAGGATTTATCATTTCAGAAGGCCATTAAAAATTATTACTTGTATTTTCTTTAATTAAAGCATAAGCTTCATCAATTGATTTTGCTATTAAATAACCTCTAGCAGCAGCATCAATTATAGATTTAAGGGAACCTATTAATCCATTATAAAATGTTTGAATGATTAACCAGTCTGGTAAATCATGGTGTAGACACTTCCTAAAGAGTTGTTTAAATAATTCCCATGCTTCATAATTTTTCCCCCTCATATTGAGTAGACGAAGTTGTATCATATCTAAGATTAACAGTTTTAGGAGGAAAATATTTAGCGAAGAATTTTTGTGCCATATCTACCCAAGTTTTAATATATCACGTAGCTAACAAATTTAATCACATCTTAGCATTCTAACTCAAAGAAAAAGGAAGAATTCTATGTCTAATAGCATCATATGATACTCCATCATATTTGAAAGTAGCAGAAAGTTCTAAAGAACTAGCAATATGTAAATTTAGATCCTCAGTTAGTGATCCTCCAAACTAATTATTTTGCACTATTTGTACTATAGCTGGTTTAAGTTCAAAAAAATTTGCTGCTATAGCAGGGATTTGAATAGTTAAATGAATTTCATCTTCTGTAGGGTTAGCATATTCCCTTAAATGTTTTTATAACTTTTGATGCTCATTATCATTAATTGTAATTTTAGGATTATTACAAGGTATGTTCATCATTTCTTGAATATTATGAAGTTTTATTCTTTTAAATTCTTCTTATAGTTCATTCCAATTCAAAATCGTAAGGTACTATATCTTCAGATGCTGAACTACACATAAAAAATAAAAAAAATCTACTGAAAAAAAGTAGCACACAAATGAAATATTTTTGTATTTTAAATTTTATATTTTTTTTCTTTTTTTTTCTTTCTTTAGTATTTTTAAAATTCGAGTATAAATAAAAAATTCTCCTTAATTCAAATTTAGATTCACCGGCAACGACGCCAAAAACTTGACCCAACTCACAATTACGCAGATAATTAAACTTCTAATAGATGACCAAATTTAAAAGTAATATATTAAGTGGTACTAGGCAATTATAAGAAAATCATATATTAAGTGGTACTAGGCAATTAAACTTCCAATATAATAAAATCATATTTCAAGTTTGGTCATATATTAAGTTTACACACCAACTCACAATTATATTAAGTGGTTGGTGTGTAAAATTGAAATGTTATATTTTTTTATAAAATCATAAACACACTAGGGGTACGAAGCAAGTATAAATATCGTTTCAAGTAATATAGGATTTTCTTTTTAAAAACCCCATATATCGATCCCACAGAGAAATAAGTATGAACTAAAAAGAAATTTAATTTTTAAATTACCAAAAAAGTGATGAATTTTAACTTTTTTCTTTTTAACTAAATAAGAGTAAAATTAAACTTACTAATTTCCAAATTATGTAAGAAAATGTAAAGCAAATGATTTAAATACTTATTTAAAGAAACTTTCTCCTTACAAAATATTTTGTAATAAGTACATGAATTCAATTGTTTAGAACTTAAAAATGTTGTATTGTAAAAAATAGGAGCATAAATATTCTTTACGCTATGGTCAAGGTATAAAGGACATTGGCTAATCTAAAGGTTGATGCAAAGTGTTATTAGTAGTGCTAGGTAGGCTCACATCTCGATTACCCACTCTGCCCTCTCTATAGGACCTACTAGTGACCCTTTTCCTTTCTTTAAACCACATTGATAAATTTAGCCTGTCACTCTAAAAACATCAATTCTACGCCCATCAAATCTTATCTCCCTATCTATTTGCACTCCCCTCAGATGATGACTTCTGATCTTCCAAAGTGAAACGTGATACTTACAAGTTAGGAAATCTTAGCCGACAGTGAGGTCTATAAGCTTTCTCCACATGTTTTACAAGTGGCTAATTTGTAAAGTAAAAGAAGTTTAGGTAAAATATAATCACAAGTATTTAGGTAGGAAGAAAAAGTTCTTAAATAGTAATTCAAACCACTTTACTTAATTACATCATATTTGTGAGGAGAAATAGAAGAAAACTACTCAGAAAGCGTTGGATTAACACAATAAAACATATTTATAAAAGTCAAATCCAAAGTAAAAAACTTAAGAGTTAAGTTACAAATACTTACCTGGAATGTTCCCCAGAGCAATCCTTCAAATTTCTCTGACTTTTTTTGACTCCCACACACTCTTACAAGACTCTAAATTGCAGTAATTACAAAGACTTACTAAACACTTAGACACTTGGAACTTAAGAAACTAAGGATAAATTGAGAATGACTCTAAATAAATTCCCCTATGCTGTAGAATTAATCCTTATTTATAAAGCTTTGAAAATGACCAGGGGTTACTTCAGGCATCTCTTCAAAATTTGTCCAAATTCCTTGAATCTTTTAGAAGATAACTTTTGCGCCTAGGCGCCAATTATGGCGCCTAGGCTCCAGTCTAATAATTGCTTTAGTTTAGCCCATTTTGCTCCAACAGACATATCTCTTCATTAAAATGTGTCTAGATTCATTGAATAACTCATTTTAGAAGTGTATTTCCCTCTGAGACCTTCTAGAACATCTTGTTTCTACCAAAAATCTAAGAATAACTTCCCCAACAGTCTCTGACGCCTAAGTTCTAGTTTAGCAAATGTTCTTCATTAAGCCCCACTTTTGGTCCTTTTTATTGTTATTTAGCTTCTTTTCATCCTTAAACTATTTTCTTCTATCTGCAACCAAAAACATAAAAATACCATTCATTAAAGTATAATATCCTTATAAAAATAAGAATAAATTACCCAAAAAAATGGTTAACTCCCCTAAGTGCATTCTTACTAATCTCCAGCCCTAATCCCCACTGTCCAGAGCCGATTTCCTCACTAAAATTTCAGTCAAAACTAGGAAAAACTCCACCACACCTCCACACTGCCTCCTCACCATCCCCTCACCAAACTAAGAAGATCACCCATAGAAGCCCCATCATATAGCCTCTCGAACTTAGACTTCCCTTGGACCCGAAATCACCTCCTGATCGAGTTCTAATGTAGTCCTAAGAAGAGCTCAAACTGGTGCTTACAAGAACTGAGCAAGGCCACAACGTTATGTGGAACCCTTATGATTGAGGCCTCCCCTCTCAGATGAAGGTATTGAGCTCTCACCATAGACAGAGCTTATTTTGGTTCTCCAGGCATGTACACTGTATTTCAAATTGTATAAGCCATATAGATAGGCTCATTTAGGTTAGATGAGTCTATAGGAACTAAGCTAAGGGAATTTGGTTGATTCTAGCTTGAGATCTTAGGGTTAGAAAGTAGATGGCTCTCAGGATGAACTGGTTGGTGATGATGACGAGCGTTGTTGAATGGCGCGTGTATCTAGTGGATGGCTCTGATTGCACCAGATGGGAGAGAAATGCTTAAAGCGCGAGCTGAGTCAGCACCCACGTGGATGGTGGTGTTGAATGGGAGCATATCACATGGGAGTTCAGAGTTGCCTATGATTTCATGGCGTCATGTAGTTTAAATATAAAAATAGGATTTAATGGATGCATTTATCTCGACCAAACTTTTAAAATCCATAACTTGGTGTAGAAAGTTCAGAAAAATAAAATAAAAATACTTTCATACTCAGTGAACAAATGAGAACAATGTGGATATAAATTTGAGTTCATTTATGTTTGATTTATAATGAATTAAATAAAGAAAATCATACTTATGCCATAATTTACTCCAAACTTTCACCATACCATGTGGTTTGGAGGGCTTGAAGACTCTCTAGTTAGTGATCTTCCCTGATTTTTCCAAAGTCAGGGGGCATTTTCGGCTAGAGATCCCTAATTTCTTAGCTAGTACCCTCTGTTTTGGTATAAAAATTTTAAAAATTAAAATATTACTAAAAAAAATATAAAACTTATTTTGGTAGATTCTCGTCGATCAAAGGACACTAGGAAAAATATAAAAGTGATTTAACTCATTAATAATGACTCTAATTATAATTAAACCCTAAAATGAAAGAAAATTAATATGGTTAAAATATAAATGAAAAAGAAATAAAAATGATCCTCCAATGTAAATAATGTTCTGTGGAACTCCCCATAAAAATTAGAAGTCAATTGGAGCTAATTTGATCACTAAAAGGGATTTTTAAAGTGAAATGACAATTTTGACATTAAAATAATAATAATAGTAATAATGATTAAAATATAAGTTAAAAAACATAAAATTGGTTTTGGGAGTTCTCTATGACCAGAGGAGTCTAACAAAAACAAAATTGGAATTAAAATAAATATTTCACTTTTAAACCTATTTTTAATTTTTAAATAATAAAAAATAATTTAAAATAATAAAAATCATAAAAATACAAAATGTCACACTTGGTCTCCTGACTACTTAACAACAATTAAAGTAATTTTCCTAATTTACTATGTGAAGGTAATAAGGTTTAAAGTCATAAAATAATTTTTAAAAGGCTAAAAATGAATTTCCCTAATATTTCATCAAAATAATTCTAATAATTATAATATAAATAACAAAAATATGAAATTTTTTTATGTAGGTTCCTTGACCATAGAGAGATTTAATAAAAATATAAAACTTAATTTTCCACTTAAATAATATTTTATATTTAATTAATACTAAAAAATAAATAATTCTAATAATTAAATTGAAACTCAAAAAATCATGAAAATTGGTCAAAGTAGTCCGTTGACCAAGGTGAACCTTCAACAATTTTGTTAAGGATGGATTCTTTACTTTGGCTAAGTTATTAAATTTACTTTGAAAATTCTTATTTTACATTAAAATAATTATACAAATTAAATGAAAGTTAGAAAAATTACATTCTCTCCTCTAATGTTTTAATTAACCCATAAGTGGGGTAACATAAAAGATTCAAATTTATTTGAGTTAAATTTAATGAATTATGAAGTGATAGAACTTTGGCTAAGTTATTGAATTTACTTTGAAAATCCTTATTTTATATTAGAATAATTATAAAAATTAAATGAAAGTCAGAAAAATCACATTCTCTACCTTGAAGTTTTAATTAAGTGATAGGCCTTATAGGGGAAAAAATGTAATTATGAAATTTAAGCCTTAATTAAATATTTAGACTTAATCAAAGGGAAATGGGAAACAAATGATCATAATTGACATATCTAGATGATTGAAATACAATGACCTAATGGTAGAAACCAATCTCGCATTCTCCACATTAAGGATATAATTTTAATTTCTTGAATTAAGGAAATTTGAAAGATAATTAACATTAAATGATTCTAAGGTGAGGGATTTTATTTTGGAAGATAATAATTCACCAATTTAGAACCCGTTGTCAATGATAAAATGATCCTTCATTATTCCAATAAGGATTAAATGCATCACATAACTCAACATTTACTAAATTACAAATCCACTTATTAAGTCTTAAGGGCTTACTAGTGAATTAGGCTTAATCAAGATTCAACTTAATGAGGTTTAGAAAATGAAATATGATCAACATTAAAAATCTTTAAAACATCACAAGCCCAACACTAAAATAAGTTGGCTAAATCTCATAATCAAAGAAATTTGCCTCTAAGGGCCTTCCCCCACATAAGTCATAAATGAAATATAAAGTGATGGTTACCACATTCATTGGGATAATTGAAACATCAAGATTCATTAAACATAAGGGTATGAAATAGGAAAATTATTTAGCAACATAATAAGTTCAAATGAACTCGAGACGATTCAAAAGGTTGTGAAATGTCTTGGGTATTACCCCGAACCCCTTCATAATCATTTGGATATCTTGGAGGACGATTTAACCTATTATTCTTTGCTTAGAAAGATCATCCTCACAAATGAATGAATAGGAACCCACCAAGTTATGAAATAGGATTTGCTAGGTCACTTTTTAACCTGTTTTTCTTGTTTTCTGGCAAGCAATTTTTTAATTACTTAAAAAATTATATATACGATGCCAAAGGCTAATCATTCAGCTGGAGTGCGAGAAGAGAACCGGTACACTTTTACATTTTACAATACTTTACTTTACTGTACTTTCCTTCTCTTCATTTACTTTACTGCTCTTTCTTGCTTATAAACCTGCATGTGAAAACAACAAAACGAAACTTGCATGTGAAAATTGAAACTTTTAGGAGAGCCACAAAACTAAAACAAAACAAAATCAAATTTATTGCCATATCAAAGAAAAAATATAAGACAACTCAAAATTTAATCACTAACAAAACAAAATCACAATTCCAACTAATTTAAAATGTCTCTTCATATGATCAAGAATCTCTCGGAGGAGGCAACTTACGGTTACTGACTAGAATTCCCACAGTCTAAATGAAAGTACTGAATTCATTTATTTGAATTTGGTAAATTCATCTGGACTAAATGAATTCGTAAAAAATAGTGACAACTGAACGAGGGAATCGTGGGATCCTAACCAGTGTCGCTATAATCGACATATATTACCCCTTAATAAGACATTAAGACACGTCAATTTAAATATCTTCAAAACATGACACTTCTCTTATCTCTTCAACTTGAAAATTTTAAAATTTAACCTACTGCAATGCGGAGCTTGGAGTATACACGAGGGCAGCACGACCATCTTCAACATTAAGATTCCTTTCTTAGAAATAAACAAATAACCCATCAGATTTTGAGGTAGTTTTCCAGGAGCAACATAAATCCTCACTTTATCTCTTTAGGAATTTACACCTCGTTCAATAATAAGCCATAAACTTGTCTTAGGATTTTGAGGTTGTCATCGGATATGACATAAATCCTTCTATCTTCTAGGCAATTCACATGATCAATATCAAGTGGATGTAAGCCCTAAATAATAAAATTTGTAGGATGAAACATTAAATAAATAACTTAAGTTAAAGCCAAAACATAGAATAGGTTGGGAAGTTTCTCAAGGTTTATCTTAGAATCCGTGCCTTTCCCTAGCTTTCTCTCCCTTTGGATTCCTATAATAACTGTTCTAAACTTGGGCCACTTAGCTATTAGATCTTTTATTACCACAATACCTTGAAGATCCTACCTTTTGGAAGTCATGAAAATAATATTTCTTGATTTATATCGAGTGTTTTTTTAAGTGACTTCGACCATTTAAGATGTAATTAACTATAGAGGCTTGCCCTTATAGGAAACCTAAAGACCACAGATTTATAAATACACTATCTAGTTGCTTCATACTAGGTAGGGAAATTTATCGTCAACATAAATGGTTCGCAAATCAAACAGATGTCATGGATTCGTTAATTTATTTGATCAGGCCACACCGCCAAGTAATGTATTCATTCTTCAGGATAGATACATGTCTTGTGGTATAAGGCTTGATTATTTAAACTATTATATATGAGATGAGCTTGATTTCATATTTTAAAATTAAAAATGATACTTTCTATATTTTCTAAATTTTATATATTTACATAAATTGAAGCTTTCGCGACTGATAGGGATTCAATGATTAAGAGTTTACTTTAAATATATCCAAATATATGAAATATCTTGTAAAAGAAAAAGATGATGAATGCTTTAGAATAAAAATTTGTGATTATTTAAGTAATGAGCATTCTAAGGAAAAATTTGAAGAGAAACAATATCAAGAAGAACTTGAATCTGAAAGTGAAGATGAAATACAAGAAAAATATGTTGAAATGGGTAATGAGAGGTTAGATTATCTTTAGGAAAGATTTGAAATATTGGATATTACGGAAAAAAATAATAAAAGTTTAGATACTTCAATTATAAAACAATTTAAAGTGGAAATGAAAACACTTCCAACGCATTTAAAATATGACTTTTTGAGAGATTTATCTACATTACCTGTTATTATATCCTAAGAATTGAAAGAATCACAAGAGCAAAGACTAATGGAAACTTTGAGAAAGTATAAGAATGCCTATGGATGGACATTAGTTGATATTAATGGTATCAGTCCTTCAATCTATATGCATAGAATTTTATTGGATGAAGATTATGAACCTAAGGCTGATCCTCAAAGGAGATTGAATCCAATAATGAAAGAAGTGGTTAAGAATGAAATACTGAAATGGTTAGATATTGGAAAAATGTATCTGACTTCAGTTAGTGCTTGGGTAAGTCCAATTCAATGTATTCCAAAGAAAGGCGAGTGACTGTAGAAGTGAATGAGGAATTAATACCAATAAGACAAGTCACTGGTTGGCGAATCTGTATTGACTATAAAAAATTGAATTTGACCACCAGGAAAGATCATTTTCCTTTACCTTTTCTGGTTCAAATGCTAGATAGGTTAGTCGGGCACAAATATTTTTTTCTCTTTAGATGGACATAAAAGATATCATCAAATTTCAATTGCACCTGAGGATCAAGAGAAGACAACATTTACTAGTTCTTATGGCACATTTGGTTTTAGATGAATGTCCTTTAGATTATGTAACACACTTGTCATTTCAAAGATGTATGATGTCAATTTTATGCGATTTCATTGAAAAAGGAATTGAAGTTTTTATGGATGATTTTTCAGTGTTCAGAACTTCATTTGAACCTTATTTAAATCATTTAGAGAATGTTCTAGAATGTTGTGAAAAGACAAACTTAGTTCTAAATTGGGAAAAATGTCAGTTTATAGTTGTAGGAGGAATTTTACTCGGGCATAAAATTTCTGAAAATGATATGGAAGTAGATCCGACAAAGATTCAAGTTATTGCAAAATTACCTCCTCCTACCACAGTATGAGTTGTTAGAAGTTTTTTAAGACATGCTGGTTTTTAAGGACGGTATATAAAAGATTTTTCAAAAATTACTAAGCCTCTATGCCAACCTTTAGAAAAAAGATATAAAATTTGACTTCAACGAAGAATGTTTTCATGCCTTTAAATTATTGAAAGAAAAATTAATCACTGCTCCTACAATTGTTTCACCTGATTGGGAGAAACCATTTGAATTAAGGTGTGATGCTAGTGATTATGCTATTAGAGCTGCCTTAGGATAAAGATAAGATAAAGTTTTTTAAATTATATATTATTCTAGTAAAACTCTGAATGAGGTTCAAATTAATTACACTACCACTGAAAAAGAGTTATTTACAATTGTTTATGCTTTTGACAAGTTTAGATCATGTTTAATAGGGACTAAATGTATTGTGCATACAAACCATTCTGCTATCAGATACTTAAACCGAAGGATGCAAAACCAAGATTGATCAGATGGGTAAAAGATAAAAAAGAAACTGATAATATAGTAGTTGATCATTTATCTAAATTAGAACAGAAAGAATCAGCTGATTTTAACGGGAAAAAAATGAAACTTTTCTTGATGATCAATTTAATATAATTAATGAATATCAGGTCCCGTGGTATGCAAATATTATGAACTTTATTATAAGTGATATTTTAGCAAATGAACTTCCAAAGCAACAACAGAGAAAATTCATTCATGATGCAAAATTTTACTTTTGGGAATGTAAAGCTTTAGTTATTCGAAGATGTGTACCTATTGACCTAATTTTTGGCGAGGTCTGTTTCTTCCCCTTAGTGCTTAGGATCTAGCTATAGGACTTCTTCTTGACTATGCTAGAAGACTAGAGTTGATACCCACTATTCAGCAATTCTCAGCCACTTCTTGACTCCTCTTGGGATCCTACTTGGATGGTTGCAAACCTCTAAATCACCTTGGAAGGTTAAAACCACCATATGGGCAACCAATAGTGAGTTCCCATAGGAATGCTTGGACTTAGGGTAACCTTGGGTGACTTGAGCTTCTCTTGCACACACAAACACCCCTAAGCCATTTAACCTTGAAATTTATCCTCTTCCTTCTACCCTTTAAGAATCTCACATGATTGAACCAAGCCACTAGTCTTTGATTAAGATGGCTAGGGTCAATATGTGAAGGGTCATAAAGTGGTTACCATTTAGCTAGACTTAGTCCCAAAGTGGTTGGATCTGGCTAAGTCCATGGCTCATACTTCTAAACCCTAATTCCATTCCAAATCACTTTTACTCAATCTTGACCCCACTAAAATGGTCCCATTCTTCCCCATCTGAAGCCCACTTCATTTTTCCAAAATTTCAAATTTTGACCCCGGACCCCTAAACTTAGCTAAAATTACCTAAATTGCCCCTACAACCACCAAATCACCCAAAATTTCCCAAAAATTATGCAAATTTCCCAAAATTCCTAAAAATCATTGCAAAATAATTCCCACCTCTTAAATCCACCAAAATACCCCAATACACTTCAAATAATCTCCATATACCCTAAATACCTTTTTACCCAAAATTCCAAAAATTCCAAAAATTTCCAAAAAATTCCAAAAAATCCTAATAATTCCCAATTTCATTTTGTTCAACTACACCATAACACAATTTTGCGAAATTAACCCACTTTCAATCCAAAATCCAAACTTGGCTCACTTAGCCCAAATGGACCCAATGTCAAACTAAATCAACCCATATGACCCCAATTTTGACCAAATTCAATCCCAAACTTTAATTCAAAATCCCCAATACCAATTTAAATAAAAACCAAGCCCAATTTGGTTCACATTTGAATTCAATTTCAATTTAAACCCAAAACCCCTAATTTTACCTAAATGGCCTAATTCACCCCAAAATGACCCAAAGCCACTCAATTTTCCCCAAACAAAATCCCAGACTCTTCCTAAAACATTCCTATACCAAATACAACATTCATTTGGCCAAAATTTTTATTGAAACCCCATCCAAAATTATTTGGGACCAAAAGTCCCCAAATTTACCCTAAGCTTGCTACATGGCCTAAATTCTCCAAATTAAATCCCCTAAACCCAAAATTTCCACCCAGTTTCTATCCTAAACCTTTCATGACAATCACCTACATCATTTTGAACCATCAATTGAGCCCTAGCCAAGCTCTAACCTAACCTAAACCCAAGCTTAACCCATGGTGACCAAGTTAAACGAAATCACCAAAATCCACCAAATACACTTCCCTAATCAATTCAATTTCACTCCAAACCTTTTTCACAAGATTTATGACAATCATTTAGACCATTTTGATCAATCAATTTGATCCCAATGAAACCCAAACCCAACCTAGCCCAATTCAAATCCAAACCAATCCATGTGCACACATGATTTAAATTAAACCAAATTAAACCAAATTTGATCAAACCAACTTCTTGGCAGCCAACCCTAGACCTCCTAGGGTGGGTTTGACCTAACCCAACCCATGCCACAAGAGCCATGGACCAATGGTCCACCACTTGGGACCATTGGGTTTAGTCATTTGCTAAAGGCTTAATTTTTCTAAGGATAGAAACTTTGCCTTGGTCATGTTGTGTTTTTTTCATTGAAAATCTCTATTTTTCACTAAAATAATTATATAAATTAACTTAAAATCAAAAAAATCACATTTTTTCCTCTAATGTCTTTATTGACAAGCGAGTGAGGTGACATAAAAATTTCAAGTTCATTTGAGCTTGATTTAATATATTATGAGATGAATAAGCTTAAGAGGGCACAATGGTAATTAAGGGACTTTAACCTTAATTAATATTTAGACTTAACCAAGGGGAAGGGTAAAATATTTAATCTTAACTTTCCATTTGGATGATTGAAACTAAGGGAGTTAAGGGGTAGAAACCCATTAATCACCTTTGAACATTAAAGAAGAAACCTTAATTAATTAAGTCATTAAACTTTGGAAGTTAATTAAGAAAATGAGTTATTAAGGTTAAGGGATTTAATATAGGAAGATTGTAATACTTTAAAATTTAATCCCTAATCAATGAATTGACCAAACATCACTTACTCTCCACTAATGAAGTCATAAAAAAAATGCTTGAAATTAAAAGGAATAATCTTAAAATTTTATAATTAAATTAAAAGCTTAAAACATTTAAGTTAACGTGAAATGATTTAAAAATCAAATTAAGATAATTTAAAATATTAAAACTAATTTGAAATCACTTAAAACTAAAATTGAAACAAAATTGAAACATTAAGTTAATGTAAAATAATTCATAATTAAAACATCAAAACTAAACAAATTAAAAATTAATCCAAAATATTATGATTGTGTTAAAACAAAATTAAATCATTAAAGCTTAACTGAATCAAATAATTCAAAAATCACTTTTTTTAACTTAAATGATTTAGAAAATTTGAAAATCAAATCTAAAAATTTATAACCAAATTGAAATCAATTTTTTAAATCATCAATTTAACTTCAATTAAAATCGTCGTGTCTTTTAATAAACTAATTTGACCCTAAAGGCTATCACCTTCGTAACTCTTAAATGAAGTATCAAATGAAATGTCACTTTACCCATAGGATAATCAAACATCCTTGTTCACTGAGAAAGAATCAAAATTTAAATAAATTCTTGGATGATCAATTCATCCATATAATGAAATTCATTTGGACTCGTAATAATCCCATAAGTGTTGTAAAGATGTTCAGGATTCGTTCTAAGCACTTTCCCAACCTAATGGGATGTTTTAGAAGAACAATTGAACTTTGTTGTTCTTTGATGAAGAAAATCATCCACAAAACACACCTTAGGAATTGACTAGTGATAGGAGTAGGATTTGGTAGAAAACCTGAACCTCCCCTTAGCTTTACCTAGGTGTTTTCTTTTAAATACTTAAATGCTCTAACATGTGTTTCAAGTGTAGTTGAAAATGACGAGAAGAACCAGCAAGAACACTTTTATTTTATTGTAATTTGTTTACCTACGCTGTACTTTCCTTTCTTGCGAGCTTGCATGTTAAACAACAATGCCACCCTGCATGAAAATTGAAAACCTTTAGGATAGCCGCAAAACTGAACTAAAACTAAGTTAAAAATAACACAAGATAAAATTAACTGCCACAACAATCAAATATAAAACAACTCAAAATTTAATCAGAAACAAAACAACAAAAATAACAACTGCAACTAAATTAAAACGTCTCGTTGGATGATTGGGAATACCTCAGATGATGTAACCTACGTGTTGCTAATGAGATTTCCCACGGTGTAAATGAAAGAGTGGAACTCATTCAGTTGTGTTTAGGAAATTCATTTGGACTAAGTGAATCTGATGAAAATAACTGTGCTGGAATGATAGAACCGTGGGATCTTAATCGCTGTTGTTATAATCAACTTTAAGATTCCCCTAATAAAATGTCAAGACATCTCAAATTTTAAGATTTCTAAACCATGACACTTCTCTCGTCTCTTGATTGTCATTTTCTTAAACTAAACCTCTCGCGACAATAAAGAGGTCGGAGCTAGCGCGGTGGGCAGCATGATGGACTTCGTCAGCTTTTTTTTCTTTAGTAATTGAATAACCAATCTATAGGATTTCTAGGTAGTTTTCCTAGCGCAACAAAAATCCTCAACTTCTTTTTAGGCATTTGCATACTTATGTTATGCAACTTAAGCCCTAAACTCATTTTAGGACTCCGAGGTAGTGTTTGGTACGATATAACCCTCACATCTTCCAGGCTATTTGTATGATTACATCATATGGATATAATTCCTAATTAATTAAAATCGGCAGGATTGAAACATCAAATAATATCTCTCTAAATCGAAGACAAACAATAAGATAGTTAGGAATTCATCGAAGTTCGCTTCGAATCCATGACTTCCCCTACCTTTTCACTTCCATTGGATTCCCAAAATAAAATGTTCCAAATTTGATCCATTCCTTATTGAAATTTATAAAATTTAATTCTTTGAAAACCCTAAACATTGAAATTCTTGAAAGCGAAACCACTGATCCTTATCGAGAGTTTTCTTAAGTGATTCCCGTTATTTAAGATGTAATTAACTATAGGGGCTTGCCGTTATAGGGAATTTTAGAACCCAGCTTAAAATAAACCCTATTTAATTCTTCTGTATTAAATAGGGGAATTTTGTCGGCAAATAAAAATGATTCGCAGACCAAACGGATGTCACAAATTTACTAGTTTATTTAATTGAACCCCATTATTAAACAATGTGTATATTCCTTGGGATAAATACGTAGTTTACGGTGCAGCGTTCAATTATTTGAACTACTAAAGATATGGGATCGGTTTGGTCTCATATTTTTAAAAATCAAATAATATTTTCCAAAACTATTTAAAACTATATATACTTAAATTAAAAACATAACATAAAAATATGCCGACAGATTTTCTGGCGACTCCACTGGGGATTTAATTCTTCTCTCCATTTGGACCAGATGGTTTTGCTTTCATAAATTGGTAGTGAGTCCATGCCCCTAGTGGACCAAACTACTATTCTTCCATTGGCATACCTTGTTCATTTCTATCTTGAATAGGTATAGTCAACTCTTTTTGATTCTGGAGCCACTACTTAAACACTTTTAAGTAGAGAGGTTCCGGAATCCTCTTTTTCACCTCCCGAAGTGAGGTGAGACCCCCAATAGGTGTGGTTTTAGACTGATTTGTCGAGTCAAGATTCCTTCGGGATTTTATCTTTCCTAAATTTAGGATAAGGGTCCCGCAACTTTTTCTCTCTTCTTGTAATTGATCCTGCTCTTAATCAAATCTTTATCAACTTACTATCTCCCAAATTCCTCTAGTAACTACAAACAAGATAAAAACATAATCTGAAAAGCTTTAACAAAGCAAAAACAAACAAAATCAAAATGAAATTAATGAAAACTTGTTCGGACTTTGCCTTGAATTTCTTTGTTTCATCCTAAAGATTGTTGCGACGAGAAAGGAAGTAGGGTAACTCTGACGCTTTAAATCTTTTCTGCAGAAGATGTCTACGCCCAAGTTGATCTTTTCCTTTACCACTGGGATGGACTTAGCCGTCAACAGGAACGAACTACCTGACAACGCAGTCATCCATTTTGGACAAAGGATCAATCAGACGGATATCAAGTTTGGAGACGTTACTGTTGCTTTACTAAAGTCCAAGGTACCGAAATCTGTAGAGCCTATCGTTGAGTTCAATCTGACGTCGGCTCAGGAGTTTCCTCCCTTGAAGAGGGTCCCAACTGAAAGGAGCCCTGTTACCGATAAGAAGTTGATTGTCCCCAAGACTGTTGTCGCTACCCCCACTGGTCTAGTCATCACTGCTCCTACCCCCGCCAAATGGAAAGGGAAGGAAGTCCAGATGAGTGATGAGCCTGTTACCGTGGAGGGTACGACTTTTGCTGCGATACCGCCCATCTTCGAGATTAGGTCCAGTTTAAAGTTTGTGTCCCTGACTAGATCCCAAAGCAGGAATAAGAACAGAAGAATGACCAAGGTTAGAAAAACCAAGACTGCTGAAGTTGTCGTTCTTGAAGAAATCTTGGAAGAGGAAGAAGAACTGTCAGAACTTTCATCCTTATTGGAAGGAAACAAATTTTATCCCCTTTCTGCTGCCCCTGAGGAAGAAAGAGCTCAGAGGATTGCTGCCACTTTACCCCGACCGGCATATTACAATGATCATAAAGAACGGAAGGCAAGAAGTACACCACTTACTCGATTGCAGACGATAATTGAAAAGTTGGCAAGAAAGGATAATTGTTCTATGCCCGAGATCTTGAGAAGCATGGGAAGAATACCTGCCAAGGCACGTCTCAGACCGTGGGTGCCTCTCTCTACCGTTCAGAAGGAATTTCTGCTGAAGAAGAGGAAATTGAGTGGAAAGAAGTTACCCACCATGGTATCTAGCCTGCATCTTAGTAGGCACACCACGTTTCAACCTACCATCGATGAACCATCTGGTTCTAGGCACCCAATTACAAAAAGGATGGTGTGGTGACCTAATGTCGCGGAGCCAATACCAGCAGAGTAGCCAGAAATGAGAAGTTCTGATGCGGAGTCGAGCTAAAAGGAGTACTATCGTCTCAGAGACAACTCCGAAGGACAAGGTTCACCTACTACTGTCTACCTATCAAAAGACCGTTAGAGGAAAATCACTTGAGGTTACTTTGGAGAATTTAAGGTCAGACATTTAGCAGTTGGCTAAAGAGAGGAAAGATAAATCAGAGAATGAAGAAGACTTATCAGGATACATGGACGAGGATTTTGCCAAGATCCACGTGGTCGAGACCCGAGCATCTTCAGCTCTACAGGGAGCTCCATCAACTTCAGAAGGAGACGACCCAGAGGTAATGAGGCTACGTCTTTAGGAAAAGGATGATACAATTTACCGGATGAAAAAAAAATGGAGGGGATGGCGGCTGCTCTAGCCATGCTTCAGAGTCAGCATCAACCCCAAAAGGAAACACCCCCGGAGGTCATTCACGTTGCTGATGGAAGAAAGGAAATCACATCCGTCAAAGGAGATGAGTAGCTGAAAAGGAATTCCACTCAAAGTCCAATACCAGAAAAGGACATTAAGAATATGGTAGAACAACAGGTGCTAGAGGCCTTAGCCCAATCTAAAGGCGGGGCATTGATTCTGAAGGGTAGACCATACCCCGAAGAATTTGATGCCATGCAATACCCTAAAGGCTTCGTACCACCTCTGTTCAAGACTTCTGATGGAATGAGAAACCCCCAATAACATGCTGCACACTTCCGAGCAAGTTGCTGTAATGCGGTGGGCAGCGATGCTTTGTTGTTCCTCTAGTTTTTCAGCAGCCTTTCAGGAATTGCATTTGACTGGTATGCGAAATTGCCCAATGGCTCAGTTAAAACATTCGTAAATTTAGAAAACTTATTCATGAAAAAGTTTGGTGGAGCTCAACACCACATCACCATCGGCGATCTTGTGGTCGAGCAACAGAAACCAAACAAAACTTTGGAGGACTATATTCTGCGATGGAGGAATTTAAGCATGAAATGCAAGCCACAACTCCAGGACTAGCATGCCATTGGAATTTTGTTAAAGAGCATTCACGGTCCGATAGCATTTATCCTTAAAGGATTTACAATTAAGACATTCAAGAAATTGCTCAGCAAGGTCGTGAGTCTACAGGAGAAAGCAAAACAACTCAGCTTCACCGATAAGACCGATAAGCAGAAACCGGTTATAGCCTTCGAGAAGATGTCTGGGACTGTCGCAGCGGTGGATAAGGGCAAGCAGCCGATGCAGATACGAACGGAACGACCTCAGCAAAGTTATCAACAACCTCCACCAAGTTATCAACCTCTTCAGCAGAATTTCAATTTTTGACCCCCGGGGCCCTACACCTACCAAACCTACCATATGTCCTTGAAGCTACCCAAAATTTGCAAAAATTACCTAAATTACCAAAAATTCATCAAAATCAGTACTAGACAATTCTATCCACTCAAATTGATCATCCTTAGCCAAATATACCAAAATTTCTAAAAATACCCCCCAATACCCTCCAAATACCCAAAATACCCTTCTTAACAAAAAAATCCATAATTTCCAAAAATTCCCAGAAAATTCCAGAAAATCCCAAAATTCCTAATTTCATTTTGTTCAATTTGGTCCACTTTTTACCAAAATCCCCAATTTGACCCATTTTTTAAATAAAGTGAACCCAATGTCCCACTAAACCAACCCAATTGACCTAAATTTTGATCCAATTCAATTATAAACTTCAATTCAATATCCCCAATATCAATTTAGACCAAATCCAAGCCCAATTTGATTATCATTTGGATCCAATTCTAATTTGAAGCTTAAAGCCCAATTTGATCCATTCTTAACCCAAGTGGACCCAATGCCAACCCAATTCAACTCCAATTGGTCCCAAATCTTTTCTAAAACCTTCCCAATATCCCCAAAAACAAAACACTAACTAGATTTGCCCCAAATTTGAACCTAAACTCTACCCAAACCTAACAAAACCAAAATCCCCATTTTGTGCCTAAACCCACCATAAACCCAAATGGGTCCAAATCTCAAAATCAAAGCCCAACCAAAGTTGAAAACTCTTTGTGTCACTCCCATAAACATTTCTCAACATTAATTTTACATCAAATCTAACCTTAAACCAACCTTAGCTAAAGTTAGCCCAATTTGACCCACTTTGGCCCCTTTAGCAAAATGTCCAAATTAAATCCAATTCCACTCTAATGATACCAAATCTTTTCTAAAATGTTCATGACACATCCCTAAACTAAACCCAACATTTATTTGGCCCAATCCATTACCAAATTTTCAACCAAAAGTTCAATTCCAAATCTAAAAGCCCACTCCCTTAAAGCATTTAAAAGCCCACTTCCACCAAATCCTTAAAGCACAAAACCCATTCCAAAGCCCACATGAAATTTCCCCTCATCACCCCTTTGATTTATATCATCCCTAAAGTTCTAATTGATCATCAAATCATTCCAATCTTGGCCTCATGACAATCTCCCTTAAAATCATAAAAAATGCCAATATCCTTCTTCATGCAAATGACTTGACTTTTCCAAAGCCAGATGTAGCCACAATGGAGTTATTCACAAGCCATATGAAGCCATGATAGCTTGGCCTTGTCATAAATCCATTTATGGCAATAGAGGGGAGCCCTTTAATGATTCCCTTAAAGTTGATTAAACATTCCCATGCTTCCCTTAACATATGCTTAAACTTAATTGTACTTGGATTGTGACTTGACCCCACTAATCAAGCTGACCCAAGTGAATTTCTCTTCAGCCCAAACTAGCCTTGGGTGGTGCACTCAACCCAAACCCATGACTTGATCCAATTGAACCTAAAATGACCACCTCACCATACCACTTAAAGCCAAGCTCTTTACACATGGCCAACCTCCATTGCTTGCACCAAATTCAAACCCCAACCTCACTGACCCTGAGGGTGACCCATGCCTGGCCGGCCATCCACCACAGTCGTCGGAAAACACCATGGCCAAGAGCACCCATTTGATTCAAAAAATTCAAACTCACTAGCTGAGCTGTCCCAACTCAACTGGACTTCATGGCTATTCTTCCCATGACCAAGGCAGCTGATCCCGAGCCCTAACTCCCCCTAGGAGGCCCTCCAGCCATGCCTATTTAAACCTATTATTCTTTGCTTAGAAAGATCATCCTCACAAATGAATGAATAGGAACCCACCAAGTTATTAAATAGGATTTCGTAGGTCACTTTTTAACATATTTTTCTTGTTTTCTGGCAAGCAATTTTTTAATTCCTTAAAAAATTATATATACGATGCCAAAGGCTAATCATTCAGCTGGAGTGCGAGAAGAGAACCGGTACACTTTTACATTTTACAATACTTTACTATACTGCACTTTCCTTCTCTTCATTTACTTTACTGCGCTTTCTTGCTTATAAACCTGCATGTGAAAACAACAAAACAAAACTTGCATGTGAAAACTGAAACTTTTAGGATAGCCACAAAACTAAAACAAAACAAAATCAAATTTATTGCCATATCACAGAAAAATATAAGTCAACTCAAAATTTAATCACAAACAAAACAAAATCACAATTCCAACTAATTTAAAATGTCTCTTCATATGATCAAGAATCTCTCGGAGGAGGCAACTTACGGTTACTGACTAGAATTCCCACAGTCTAAATGAAAGTACTGAATTCTTTTATTTGAATTTGGTAAATTCATCTGGACTAAATTAATTCGTAAAAAATAGTGGCAACTGAACGAGGGAATCGTGGGATCCTAACCAGTGTCGCTATAATCAACATATGTTACCCCTTAATAAGACATTAAGACACGTTAATTTAAATATCTTCAAAACATGACACTTCTCTTATCTCTTCAATTTGAAAATTTTAAAATTTAACCTACTGCAATGCGGAGCTTGGAGTATACACAGAGGGCAACACGACCATCTTCAACATTAAGATTCCTTTCTTAGAAATAAACAAATAACCCATCAGTTTTTGAGGTAGTTTTCCCGGAGCAACATAAATCCTCACTTTATCTCTTTAGGAATTTACACCTCGTTCAATAATAAGCCTTAAACTTGTCTTAGGATTTTGAGGTTTTCATCGGATATGACATAAATCCTTCTATCTTCTAGGCAATTCACATGATCAATATCAAGTGGATGTAAGCCCTAAATAATAAAATTTGTAGAATGAAACATTAAATAAATACCTTAAGTTAAATCCAAAACTTAGAATAGGTTGGGAAGTTTCTCAAGGTTTATCTTAGAATCCGTGCCTTTCCCTAGCTTTCTCTCCCTTTGGATTCCTATAATAACTGTTCCAAACTTGGGCCACTCAGCTATTAGATTTTTTATTACCACAATACCTTGAAGATCCTAACTTTTGGAATTCATGAAAATAATATTTCTTGATTTATATCGAGTGTTTTTTTAAGTGACTTCGACCATTTAAGATGTAATTAACTATAGAGGCTTGCCCTTATAGGAAACCTAAAGACCACAGATTTATAAATACACTATCTAGTTGCTTCATACTAGGTAGGGAAATTTATCGTCAACATAAATGGTTCCCAAACCAAACAGATGTCATGGATTCGTTAATTTATTTGATCAAGCCACACCGCCAAGTAATGTATCCATTCTTCAGGATAGATACATGTCTTGTGGTATAAGGCTTGATTATTTAAAGTATTATATATGAGATCAGCTTGATTTCATATTTTAAAATTAAAAATGATATTTTCTATATTTTCTAAATTTTATATATTTACATAAATTGAAGCTCTAGCGACCGATAGGGAGTCAATGATTAAGAGTTTACTTTAAATATATCCAAATATATGAAATATTTTGTAAAAGAAAAAGATGATGAATGCTTTAGAATAAAAATTTGTGATTATTTAAGTAATGAGCATTCTAAGGAAAAATTTGAAGACAAACAATATCAAGAAGAACTTGAATCTGAAAGTGAAGATGAAATACAAGAAAAATCTGTTGAAATGGGTAATGAGAGGTTAGATTATGTTTAGGAAAGATTTGAAATATTGGATATTACGGAAAATAATAATAAAAGTTTAGATGCTTCAATTATAAAACCATTTAAAGTGGAAATGAAAACACTTCCAACGCATTTAAAATATGACTTTTTGAGAGATTTATCTACATTACCTGTTATTATATCCTAAGAATTGAAAGAATCACAAGAGCAAAGACTAATGGAAACTTTGAGAAAGTATAAGAATGCCTATGGATGGACATTAGTTGATATTAATGGTATCAGTCCTTCAATCTATATGCATAGAATTTTATTGGATGAAGATTATGAACCTAAGGCTGATCCTCAAAGGAGATTGAATCCAATAATGAAAGAAGTGGTTAAGAATGAAATAATGAAATGGTTAGATATTGGAAAAACGTATCTGACTTCAGTTAGTGCTTGGGTAAGTCCAATTCATTGTATTCCAAAGAAAGGCGAGTGACTGTAGAAGTGAATGAGGAATTAGTACCAATAAGACAAGTCATTTGTTGGCGAATCTGTATTAACTATAAAAAATTGAATTTGACCACCAGGAAAGATCATTTTCCTTTACCTTTTCTGGTTCAAATGCTAGATAGGTTAGTCGGGCACAAATATTTTTTTCTCTTTAGATGGACATAAAAGATATCATCAAATTTCAATTGCACCTGAGGATCGAGAGAAGACAACATTTACTAGTTCTTATGGCACATTTGGTTTTAGATGAATGTCATTTAGATTATGTAACAAACTTGTCATTTCAAAGATGTATGATGTCAATTTTATGCCATTTCATTAAAAAAGGAATTGAAGTTTTTATGGATGATTTTTCAGTGTTCAGAACTTCATTTGAATCTTTTTTAAATCATTTGAAGAATGTTATAGAATGTTGTGAAAAGACAAACTTAGTTCTAAATTGGGAAAAATGTCAGTTTATAGTTGTAGGAGGAATTTTACTCGGGCATAAAATTTCTGAAAATGATATGGAAGTAGATCCGGCAAAGATTTAAGTTATTGCAAAATTACCTCCAACTACCACAGTATGAGTTGTTAGAAGTTTTTTAGGACATGCTGGTTTTTACGGACGGTATATAAAAGATTTTTCAAAAATTACTAAGCCTCTATGCCAACCTTTAGAAAAAAGATATAAAATTTGACTTCAACGAAGAATGTCTTTATGCCTTTAAATTATTGAAAGAAAAATTAATCACTGCACCTACAATTGTTTCACCTGATTGGGAGAAACCATTTGAATTAATGTGTGACGCTAGTGATTATGCTATTAGAGCTGCCTTAGGATAAAGATAAGATAAAGTTTTTTAAATTTTATATTATTCTAGTAAAACTCTGAATGAGGTTCAAATTAAATACACTACCACTGAAAAAGAGTTATTTACAATTGTTTATGCTTTTGACAAGTTTAGATCATGTTTAATAGGGACTAAATGTATTGTGCATACAAACCATTATGCTATCAGATACTTAAGCCGAAGGATGCAAAAGCAAGATTGATCAGATGGGTAAAAGATAAAAAAGAAACTGATAATATAATAGTTGATCATTTATCTAAATTAGAACAGAAGGAATCAGCTGATTTTGAACGGGAAAAAATGAAACTTTTCTTGATGATCAATTTAATATAATTAATGAATATCAGGTCCCGTGGTATGCAGATATTATGAACTTTATTATAAGTGATATTTTACCAAATGAACTTCCAAAGCAACAATAGAGAAAATTCATTCTTGATGCAAAATTTTACGTTTGGGAATGTTAAGCTTTAGTTATTTGAAGATGTGTACCTGTTGACCTAATTTTTGACGAGGTCTGTTTCTTCCCCTTAGTGCTTAGGATCTAGCTATAGGACTTCTTCTTGACTATGCTAGAAGACTAGAGTTGATACCCACCATTCAGCAATTCTCAGCCACTTCTTGACTCCTCTTGGGATCCTACTTGGATGGTTGCAAACCTCAAAATCACCTTGGAAGGTTAAAACCACCATGTGGGCAACCAATAGTGAGTTCCCATAGGAATGCTTGGACTTAGGGTAACCTTGGGTGACTTGAGCTTCTCTTGCACACACACACACCCCTAAGCTACTTAACCTTCAAATTTTTTCCTTCTACCCTTTAAGAATCTCACATGATTGAACCAAAGCTACTAGTCTTTGATTAAGATGGCTAGGCTCAATATGTAAAGGGTCATAAAGTGGTTACCTTTTGGCTAGACTTAGTCCCAAAGTGGCTTGGACATGGCTAAGTCCATGGCTCATACTTCTAAACCCTAATTCCATTCCAAATCACTTTTACTCAATCTTGACCTCACTAAAATGGTCCCATTCTTTCCCATTTGAAGCCCACTTCATTTTTCCAAAATTTTAAATTTTGACCCCGGACCCCTAAACTTAGCTAAAATTACCTAAATTGCCCCTACAACCACCAAATCACCCAAAATTTCCCAAAAATTATGCAAATTTCCCAAAATTCCTAAAAATCATTGGAAAATAATTCTCTCCTCTTAAATCCACCAAAATACCCCAATACACTCCAAATAATCTCCATATACCCTAAATACCTTTTTTACCCAAAATTCCAAAAATTCCAAAAATTTCCAAAAAATTCCAAAAAATACTAAAAATTCCCAATTTCATTTTGTTCAACTACACCATAACACAATTTTGCGAAATTAACCCACTTTCAATCCAAAATCCAAACTTGGCTCACTTAGCCCAAATGGACCCAATGTCAAACCAAATCAACCCAATTGACCCCAATTTTGACGAAATTCAATCCCAAACTTTAATTCAAAATCCCCAATACCAATTTCAATCAAAACCAAGCCCAATTTGGTTCACATTTGAATTCAATTTCAATTTAAACCCAAAACCCCTAATTTTACCTAAATGGCCTAATTCACCCCAAAATGACCCAAAGCCACTCAATTTTCCCCAAACAAAATCCCAGACTCTTCCTAAAACATTCCTATACCAAATACAACATTCATTTGGCCAAAATTTTTATTGAAACCCCATCCAAAATCATTTGGGACCAAAAGTCCCCAAATTTACCCTAAGCTTGCTACATGGCCTATATTCTCCAAATTAAATCCCCTAAACCCAAAATTTCCACCCAATTTCTATCCTAAACCTTTCATGACAATCACCTACATCATTTTGAACCATCAATTGAGCCGTGGCCAAGCTCTAACCTAACCTAAACCCAAGCTTAACCCATGGTGACCAAGTTAAACCAAATCATCAAAATCCTCCAAATACACTTCCCTAATCAATTCAATTTCTCTCCAAACCTTTTTCACAAAATTTATTAAAATCATTTTGGACCATTTTGATCATTCAATTTGATCCCAATAAAACCCAAACCCAACCTAGCCCAATTCAAATCCAAACCAATCCATGTGCACACATGATTTAAATTAAACTAAATTAAACCAAATTTGACCAAACCAACTTCTTAGCAGCCAACCCTAGACCTCCTAGGGTGGGTTTGACCTAACCCAACCCATGCCACATGAGCCATGGACCAATGGTCCACCACGTGGGACCATTGGGTTTAGTCATTTGCTAAAGGCTTAATTTTTCTAGGGATAGAAACTTTACCTTGGTCATGTTGTGGTTTTTTCATTGAAAATCTCTATTTTTCACTAAAATAATTATATAAATTAACTTAAAATCAAAAAAGTCACATTTTTTCCTCTAATTTCTTTATTGACAAGCGAGTGAGGTGACATAAAAATTTCAAGTTCATTTGAGCTTGATTTAATATATTATGAGATGAATACGCTTAAGAGGGCACAATGGTAATTAAGGGACTTCAACCTTAATTAATATTTAGACTTAACCAAGGGGAAGGATAAAATATTTAATTTTAACTTACCATTTGGATGATTGAAACTAAGGGAGTTAAGGGGTAGAAACCCATTAATCACCTTTGAACATTAAAGAAGAAACCTTAATTAATTAAGTCATTAAACTTTGGAAGTTAATTAAGAAAATGAGTTATTAAGGTTAAGGTATTTAATATAGGAAGATTCTAATACTTTAAAATTTAATCCCTAATCAATGAATTGACCAAACATCACTTAATCTCCACTAATGAAGTCATAAAAAAATGCTTGAAATTAAAAGGAATAATCTTAAAATTTTATAATTAAATTAAAAGCTTAAAACATTTAAGTTAACGTGACATGATTTAAAAATCAAATTAAGATAATTTAAAATATTAAAACTAATTTGAAATCACTTAATACTAAAATTCAAACAAAATTGAAACATTAAGTTAATGTAAAATAATTCATAATTAAAACATCGAAACTAAACAAATTAAAAATTAATCTAAAACATTATGATTAAGTTAAAACAAAATTAAATCATTAAAGCTTTACTGAATCAAATAATTCAAAAATCACTTTTTTTAACTTAAATGATTTTGAACATTTGAAAATCAAATCTAAAAATTTATAACCAAATTGAAATCATTTTTTTAAATCATCAATTTAACTTCAATTAAAATCGTAGTGTCTTTTAATAAACTAATTTGACCCTAAAGGCTATCACCTTCGTAACTCTTAAATGAAGTATCAAATGAAATGTCACTTTACCCATAGGATAATCAAACATCCTTGTTCACTGAGAAAGAATCAAAATTTAACTAAATTCTTGGATGATCAATTCATCCATATAATGAAATTCATTTGGACTCAGAATAATCCCATAAGTGTTGTAAAGATGTTCAGGATTCGTTCTAAGCACTTTCCCAACCTAATGGGATGTTTTAGAAGAACAATTGAACTTTGTTGTTCTTTGATGAAGAAAATCATTCACAAAACACACCTTAGGAATTGACTAGTGATAGGAGTAGGATTTGGTAGAAAACTTGAACCTCCCCTTAGCTTTACCTAGGTGTTTTCTTTTAAATATTTAAATGCTCTAACATGTGTTTCAAGTGTAGTTGAAAATGACGAGAAGACCCAGCATGAACACTTTTATTTTATTGTAATTTATTTACCTACGCTGTACTTTCCTTTCTTGCGAGCTTGCATGTTAAACAACAATGCCACCCTGCATGAAAACTGAAACCTTTAGGATAGCCGCAAAACTGAACTAAAACTAAGTTAAAAATAACACAAGATAAAATTAACTGCCACAACAGTCAAATATAAAACAACTCAAAATTTAATCAGAAACAAAACAACAAAAACAACAACTGCAACTAAATTAAAACGTCTCATTGGATGATCGGGAATACCTCAGATGATGTAACCTACGTGTTGCTAATGTGATTTCCCACGGTGTAAATGAAAGAGTGGAACTCATTCAGTTGTGTTTAGGAAATTCATTTGGACTAAGTAAATCTGATGAAAATAATTGTGCTGGAATGATAGAACCGTGGGATCTTAATCGCTGTTGTTATAATCAACTTTAAGATTCCCATAATAAAATGTCAAGACATCTCAAATTTTAAGATTTCTAAACCATGACACTTCTCTCGTCTCTTGATTGTCATTTTCTTAAACTAAACCTCTGCGACAATAAGGAGGTCGGAGCTAGCGCGGTGGGCAGCATGATGGGCTTCGTCAGCTTTTTTTTCTTTAGTAATTGAATAACCAAGCTATAGGATTTCTAGGTAGTTTTCCTAGCGCAACAAAAATCTTCAACTTCTTTTTAGGCATTTGCATACTTATGTTATGCAATTTAAGCCCTAAACTCATTTTAGGACTCTGAGGTAGTGTTTGGTACGATATTACCCTCACATCTTCCAGGCTATTTGTATGATTACATCATATGGATATAATTCCTAATTAATTAAAATCGGTAGGATTGAAACATCAAATAATATCTCTCTAAATCGAAGACAAACAATAGGATAGTTAGGAAGTCATCGAAGTTCACTTCGAATCCATGACTTCCCCTACCTTTTCACTTCCATTGGATTCCCAAAATAAAATATTCCAAATTTGATCCATTCCTTATTGAAATTTCTAAAATTTAATTCTTTGAAAACCCTACACATTGAAATTCTTGAAAGCGAAACCACTGATCCTTATCGAGAGTTTTCTTAAGTGATTCCCGTCATTTAAGATGTAATTAACTATAGGGGCTTGCCGTTATAGGAAATTTTAGAACCCAGCTTAAAATAAACCCTATTTAATTCTTCTGTATTAAATAGGGGAATTTTGTCGGCAAATAAAAATGATTCGCAGACCAAACGGATGTCACAAATTTACTAGTTTATTTAATTGAACCCCATTATTAAACAACGTGTATATTCCTTGGGATAAATACGTAGTTTACGGTGCGGCGTTCAATTATTTGAACTACTAAAGATATGGAATCGGTTTGGTCTCATATTTTTAAAAATTAAATAATATTTTCCAAAATTATTTAAAACTATATATAGTTAAATTAAAAATAAAACCTAAAAATATGCCTACAGATTTTCTGGCGACTCCACTGGGATTTAATTCTTCTCTCCATTTGGACCAGATGGTTTTGCTTTCATAAATTGGTAGTGAGTCCATGCCCCTAGTGGACCAAACTTCTATTCTTCCATTGGCATACCTTGTTCATTTCTGTCTTGAACAGGTATAGTCAACTCTATTTGATTCTGGAGCCACTACTTAAACACTTTTAAGTAGAGAGGTTCCGGAATCCTATTTTTCACCTCCCGAAGTGAGGTGAGACCCCTAATAGGTGAGGTTTTAGACTGATCTGTCGAGTCGAGATTCCTTCGGGATTTTACCTTTCCTAAATTTAGGATAAGGGTCCCGCAGCTTTTTCTCTCTTCTTGTAATTGATCCTGCTTTTAATCAAATCTTAATCAACTTACTATCTCCCAAATTCCTCTAGTAACTACAAACAAGATAAAAACATAATCTGAAAAGCTTTAACGAAGCAAAACAAACAAAATCAAAATGAAATTAATGAAAACTTGTTCGAACTTTGCCTTGAATTTCTTTGTTTCATCCTAAAGATTGTTGCGACGAGAAAGGAAGTAGGGTAACTCTGACACTTTAAATCTTTTCTGCAGAAGATGTCTATGCCCAAGTTGATCTTTTCCTTCACCACTGGGATGGACTTAGCGGTCAACAGGAATGAACTACCTGACAACGCAGTCATCCATTTTGGACAAAGGATCAATCAGACGGATATCAAGTTTGGAGACGTTACTGTTGCTTTACTAAAGTCCAAGGTACCGAAATCTGTAGATCCTATCGTTGAGTTCAATCTGACGTCGACTCAGGAGTTTCCTCCCTTGAAGAGGGTCCCAACTGAAAGGATCCCTGTTACCGATAAGAAGTTGACTGTCCCTAGGAATGTTTTCGCTACCCCCGCTGGTCTAGTCATCACTGCACCTACCCCCGCCAAATGGAAAGGGAAGGAAGTCCAGATGAGTGATGAGCCTGTTACCGTGGAGGGTACGACTTTTGCTGCGATACTGCCCATCTTCGAGATTAGGTCCAGTTCAAAGTTTGTGTCCCTGACTAGATCCCAAAGGAGGAATAAGAACAGAAGAATGACCAACGTTAGAAAAACCAAGACTGCTGAAGTTGTCGTTCCTGAAGAAATCTTGGAAGAGGAAGAAGAACTGCCAGAACTTTCATCCCTATTGGAAGGAAAAAAATTTTATCCTCTTTCTGCTACCCCTGAGGAAGAAAGTGCTCAGAGGATTGCTGCCACTTTACCCCGACCGGCATATTACAATGATCATAAAGAACGGAAGGCAAGAAGTACACCACTTACTCGATTGCGGACGATAATTGAAAAGTTGGCAAGAAAGGATAATTTTTCTTTGCCCGAGATCTTGAGAAGCATGGGAAGAATACCTGCCAAGGCACGTCTCAGACCGAGGGTGCCTCTCTCTACCGTTCAGAAGGAATTTCTGCTGAAGAAGAGGAAATTGAGTGGAAAGAAGTTACCCACCATGGTATCTAGCCTGCATCTTAGTAGGCACACCATGTTTCAACCTACCATCGATGAACCATTCGGTTCTAGGCACCCAATTACAAAAAGGATGGTGTGGTGACCTAAAGTCGCGGAGCCAATACCAGCAGAGCAGCCAAAAATGAGAAGTTCCGATGCGGAGTCCAGAGCTAAAAGGAGTACTATCGTCTTAGAGACAACTCAGGAGGACAAGGTTCACCGACTACTATCTACCTATCATAAGACCGTTAGAGGAAAATCACTTGAGGTTACTTTGGAGAATTTAAGGTCAGACATTTAGCAGTTGGCTAAAGAGAGGAAAGATAAATCAGAGAATGAAGAAGACTTATCAGGATATATGGACGAGGATTTTGCCAAGATCCACGTGGTCGAGACCCGAGCATCTTCAGCTCTACAGGGAGCTCCATCAACTTCAGAAGGAGGCGACCCAGAGGTAATGAGACTACGTCTTTAGGAAAAGGATGATACAATTTACCGGATGAAAAAAAAATGGAGGGGATGGCGGTACGCTCTAGCCATGCTTCAGAGTCAGCATCAACCCCAAAGGAAACACCCTCGGAGGTCATTCACCTTGCTGATGGAAGAAAGGAAATCACATCCGTCAAAGGAGACGAGTAGCTGAAAAGGGATTCCACTCAAAGTCCAATACCAGAAAAGGACATTAAGAATATGGTAGAACAACAGGTGCTAGAGGCCTTAGCCCAATCCAAAGGCGGGGCATTGATTCTGAAGGGTAGACCATACCCCGAAGAATTTGATGTCATGCAATACCCTAAAGGCTTCGTACCACCTCTGTTCAAGACTTCTGATGGAATGAGAAACCCCCAATAGCATGCTGCACACTTCCGAGCAAGTTGCTGCAATGCGGTGGGCAGCGATGCTTTGTTGTTCCTCTAGTTTTTCAGCAGCCTTTCAGGAATTGCCTTTGACTGGTATGCGAAATTGCCCAATGGCTCAGTTAAAACATTCGTAAAATTAGAAAACTTATTCATGAAACTGTTTGGTGGACCTCAGCACCACATCACCATCGGCGATCTTGTGGTCGAGCAACAGAAACCAAACAAAACTTTGGAGGACTATATTCTGCGATGGAGGAATTTAAGCATGAAATGCAAGCCACAACTCCAGGACTAGCATGCCATTGGAATTTTGTTAAAGAGCATTCACGGTCCGATAGCATTTATCCTTAAAGGATTTACAATTAAGACATTCAAGAAATTGCTCAGCAAGGCCGCGAGTCTACAGGAGAAAGCAAAACGACTCAGCTTCACCGATAAGACCGATATGCAGAAACCGGTTAGAGCCTTCAAGAAGATGTCTAGGAATGTCGCAGCGGTGGATAAGGGCAAGCAGCCGATGCAGATACGAACGGAACGACCTCAGCAAAGTTATGAACAACCTCCACCAAGTTATCAACCTCCTCAGCAGAATTTCAATTTTTGACCCCCGGGGCCCTACACCTACCAAACTTACCAAATGTCCTTGAAGCTACCCAAAATTTGCAAAAATTACCTAAATTACCCAAAATTCATCAAAATCAGTCCTAAACATTTCTATCCACTCAAATTTATCATCCTTAGCGAAATATACCAAAATTTCTAAAAATACCCCCCAATACCCTCCAAATACCCAAAATACCCTTCTTAACCAAGAAATCCATAAATTCCCAAAAAATTCCAGAAAATCCCAAATATTCCTAATTTCATTTTGTTCAATTTGGTCCGCTTTTTACCAAAATCCCCAATTTGACCCATTTTTAAAATAAAGTGAACCCAATGTCCTACTAAACCAACCCAATTGACCTAAATTTTGATCCAATTCAATTATAAACTTCAATTCAATATCCCCAATATCAATTTAGACCAAATCCAAGCCCAATTTGATTATCATTTGGATCCAATTATAATTTGAAGCTTAAAGCCCAATTTGACCCATTCTTAACCCAAGTGGACCCAATGCCAACCCAATTCAACTCCAATTGGTCCCAAATCTTTTCTAAAACCTTCCCAATATCCCCAAAAACAAAATACTAACTAGATTTGCCCCAAATTTGAACCTAAACTCCACCCAAACCTAACCCAAAACCAAAATCCCCGTTTTGTGCCTAAACCCACCATAAACCCAAATGGGTCCAAATCTCAAAATCAAAGCCCAACCAAAGTTGAAAACTCTTTGTGTCACTCCCATAAACATTTCACAACATTAATTTTACATCAAATCTAACCTTAAACCAACCTTAGCTAAAGTTAGCACAATTTGACCCACTTTGGCCCCTTTACCAAAAAGCCCAAATTAAATCCAATTCCACTCTAAATGATACCAAATCTTTTCTAAAATGTTCATGACACATCCCTAAACTAAACCCAACATTTATTTGGCCAATCCATTACCAAATTTTCAACCAAAAGTTCAATTCCAAATCTAAAAGCCCACTCCCTTAAAGCATTTAAAAGCCCACTTCCACCAAATCCTTAAAGCACAAAACCCATTCCAAAGCCCACATGAAATTTCCCCTCATCACCCCTTTGATTTATATCATCCCTAAAGTTCTAATTGATCATCAAATCATTCCAATCTTGGCCTCAAGACAATCTCCCTTAAAATCTTAAAATATTCCAATATCCTTCTTCTTGCAAATGACTTGACTTTTCTAAAGACAGATGAAGCCACAATGGAGTTATTCACAAGCCATATGAAGCCATGATAGCTTGGCCTTGTCATCAATCCATTTATGGTAAGAGAGGGGAGCCCTTTAATGATTCCCTTAAAGTTGATTAAACATTCCCATGCTTCCCTTAACCTATGCTTAAACTTAATTGTACTTGGATTGTGACTTGACCCCACTAATCAAGCCGACCTAAGTGACTTTCTCTTCGACCCAAACCAGCCTTGGGTGGTGCACTCAACCCAAACCCATGACTTGATCCAATTGAACCTAAAATGACCCCTTCACCATACCACTTAAAGCCAAGCTCTTTACACATGGAAAACCTCCATTGCTTGCACCAAATTCAAACCTTGACCTCACTGACCCTGAGGGTGACCCATGCCTGGCCGGCCATCCACCACAGTCACCGGAAAACACCATGGCTGAGAGCACCCATTTGATTCAAAAATTTCAAACTCACTAGCTGAGCTGTCCCAACTCAATTGGACTCCATGGCTATTCTTCCCATGACCAAGGCAGCTGATCTCGAGCCCTAACTCCCCCTAGGAGGCCCTCCAGCCATGCCTATTTAAACCCACCACCTTCTCGGCCAAACTAGGTGATGAACCAGAGCTTAACAAAACTCTGCTAAAATTGCTCCAGGACCCTCTCCTAACCTAGAGCAATTAATCCCCACTGTCCCTTTGCCATAATCCCCATTAACAGAGCTCAATTTCTCAGTAAAAAATCCACCCAAAAACCAGAACAACTCTGAAACCTCCACCAAAATCAAATTAAACTCACCCACACCTGCACAGGACCATGAGAAGGAGTTCCCCAGTGGAAGCACCCTCACCAGGCCAGCCATTCTCTCTATCAGACAAGCTTTGAAATCGGGCTTGGTGGAAGTTGTACCTAAGCAATTCCCTAGAGCCAGAGACTTCATCTGGAGCCTCCTTGGGTGTAATCGAAGGTGCCACAACTCTCTGATTGAAGCTTCACTTCTCAGAGCCAAGGTATAGACCTCTCCTTGCTCCCAAGCTTCCAGTGATTCTCTATTTTGATTGGCTTAATTTCATAGCATGTAAGCCATATGGATGTGTTTGTCTCTTCAAGATGAATCCATAGAGCATAAGAATACAAAAATCTATTGAGAAATGAGAGAGTTCTTATGGTTTTAGTGTGGACGGTCACGGGTGCACACCAGTCGTAGACGATGACCAAGTACCGTCCGATCTAGCATGTATCAAGTCGACGGTCCAGATTGCGCCAGTTCGAAGGACATTACATGAACCGCAGGCCCCCGGAGCACTGAGTCAGATGGTAGCGTCGAATGGGAGCACGACGCGTGGGCTTTCGGAGCTTCCGAGGATGAGTCGGCGCCGCGTGGATAAGTAGAAAAATATGGATTTTTTGATTTATTTAAATACCCGGAACTTAGAAAATCCATATCTTTGTGTAGAAAACTCACAAAAAAAAAATAAAAATACCCTCTTGCTTAGTGAATAGAGGAGAATAATGTGGAAAAAAAATCAAGTTATTTTGATGAGTATTTTATTTTTAATTAATTATTTATGCATTTCAGTATTTTGATTCTACATTTGCATAGACAATTCACCATGGCATGAGACCATAGGGCTTTTGAAGCCTCTGATCTTGGGAACATTCCCTGAATTTATCAAGGTCAGAGGCCATCTCTATGACAAGTTATGTATTTTTCAAGTTTATATCACTGTTTTTGGTATTTTAATTCCATTAATTAGCATATTTCTTAGAAAATTCTAGGAAAATTTGGGGAAGTTGCTTAGGATCAGAGGACCCTAGGATAATTATATTTTTGAATTAATTCATTAAGAATAACCCTAATTGGCCTAATTACTCAAAACTGAACTTTAATTAATTAGGGTTAACCACACATCAAAAGAACTTGAAAATAATTCTCCACTAATCTTTAGGATCAGAGGGACCTCACATAAAAATTTGGAATCAATTGGAAATGTTTAACCCCACTAAATGGATTAATTAAGTCACATGAAAAAAATTAAACTTTAAAAATTCATAACTCTAAAAATACACTTTAAAAATTCACAAAATTGGTTTCGGGGCTTCTCCAATATTAGGGGAGTCTATGAAAATTAAAATTAAAATTTTCTAAAAATCTTCATTTTCCACCATATTTTAATATTTTAAATAATTAAAAATAATAAAAATCACAAAAATATTAAAAATCATAAAAATGTCATATTTTGACTCCTAATCACTTAGGAATAAACTAAATATTTTTCCCAAGTCTTAAAGTAAAGATATTGAATTTTAAATGCTTAAAACAATTTTTGAATTAAAAAAAATGAATTTTCCAACATTTTCACTAAATTAATTCTAATAAATCAAAGAAAAATTAGAAAATTATAAAATTTGTTTATCTGAACTCCTGGAGGTCAGAGGACTTAAGAAAATTATAAAACTTAATTTTCAACCTTTATTTTATTTTATAATTAATTAACACTCTAAAACTCAAAATAATTATAATAAATAAAATATAATTAAAAAAATCACCAAAATTGGTCCAAGTGGTCCCTGGTCATTAGGGACATCCCATAATTTTCTTAAGGACAGAAGCTTTAGCTTGGTAATGTTGTTGAATTTTCATTAAAAATCCCTATTTTTAATTAAAATAATTATGTAAAATAAATTAAATTCAGAAAAATAACATATTCTCCTCTAATGTCTTAATTGACATATGAGTGAAGTGACATAAACATTTGAAGTTCATTTGAGCTCAATTTAGTGAGTTGTGAAATAAATAAGCCTAAAGGGGCATAAAGGTAATTAAAGGATTTTAACCCTAATTAACATTTAGGTCTAATCAAAATGGGGAGGGTAAAATGTCTGATTTTAAAATTTTCATTAGAAGATTGAAACCTAGAAAATTAAGGGGTAGAAACCCATTAATCATCATGAAAATATTTAAAGTAAACCTTAATTAATTAAACAATTTGAATTTTGGAAGAATAAATTAAAATTTGGATCATTAAAATGGGGATATAATTTAGAGAGACTATAATAACTTAAACTAAAATCTTTTAATGAATCACTTTAATAATATTTAGCTTTTAATTAAATTTAAAGTGATAATTGAATTTAATAATTAAATAATTAAAAGGAAAGTGAACCATAATTAAATTAAAACTTAAATCATTAAACAACTTGATAATTAAATTGAAATAATTTTAAACATTAAAAAAAAATTAATTTAAAAAATCACTTGAAAGCAAACTTAAAACAAATTTGAAACATCAAAATCAATTTCATAAAAATAAATTCTTAATTAATAAAAAAGAATAATCAAACCAATTAAAAGTTAATCTATAATATTGCAATTAAATTAAAATTAAATCATTAAAGTCTAAATTAAATAAGTTAAACTCCTCTTTCAATTCAAATGGTTTAAAGAACTTAAGAATAAAACAACTTGAACACTATTCTAAACTTAAATTTATTAAAACTTTATAACTAAATTAAATCACCTTAAAACATTAATTCTAATTTTAAATCGTTGAAATTCTTAATAAACCGATTTGCCCTAAGGGTTTTCATTATTATAACTCTTAAGTAAAGCATCAAGTGAAATGTCACTTTACTTATAGGATAATCGAAACATCCTAATTCACTCGAGCAAGAAACTAAACTAAATTTTGGGATGATTAATTCACCTGTGCAATAAAACTCATTTGGACTCAAAATAATCCCAAAAATATCGAAAAGATGTTTAGGACTCGTCCTAAACACTTCCTCAATATGATGGGATGTTTTAGAAGAAAAATTGAATTTAAATTTTCTTTCATGAAGAAAATCATCCTTAAACAAAAATACAAGAACCTAGACGTCATAGGTGGTGACTGGCAATAGGATTAGGAATTTGGTAGACAACCAAAACCCTTCCCTTAGCTTTACCTAGGTACTTGTTATAAACATTTAAATGCCTTAACATGTGTTTTAAGTGCAGCTTGGAATGACGAGAAGACTCTCCAGGTACGCTTTTATTTTATTGCAATTTACTTTATTGTAATTTATTTATATGAGCTGCACTTTACTCTTCTTGCATGTTAAACAAGATTGTTGCATGAAAACTAAAACCTTTAGGATAGACACAACACTAAAACCCAAAACTAAATTAAAAGTCACAACAAGATAAAATCCACCGCCACAACATTTCAAAAGAAAAAAACAACTCAAAATTTAATCACAAACAAAACACAAAACAACAATTGCAATTAAATTAAAACACTGATTGAGAATACCTCGGATGATTAAAAGTCACAAAACACTGATTGGGAATACCTCAGATGATGTAACCTACGTGTTGCTAACGGGATTTCCCACGGTCTAAATGAATGTGTGGAACTCATCAGTTGAGTTTAGCAAATTCATCTGAACTAAGTGAATCCGATAAAAATAACAGTGCCGGAATGATGGAACCGTGGGATCTTAACCGGTGTTGTTATAATCAACTTTAATATTCCCCTAACAAAATATTAAAACACTTGGACTTTAAGACTTCAAAACTAAAACACTTCTCTCATCTCTTGATTATCATTTTCTAAAACTAAACCTCTGCAACAATAAGGAGCTCAGAGCACAGTGGGCAGCACAGCTATCTTCGTCAGCAAAACTCGGGTCTACATTAGCAAAACCTTTCCTAGTTTTAAATAACCAACCCATAGGATTTCGAGGTAGTTTTCCTAGTGCAACATAAATCCTCAACTCTTCGTTAGGCATTTGCATAATCATATTATGCGAATTAAGCCCTAACCGGTCTTAGGACTCCAAGGTAGTTGTTTGGTACGACATAAACCCTCACATCTTCGAGGCTATTTGTATGATTATGTCATACAAATATAAGTCCTAATTAATTAAAATTGGTAAGATTGAAACATTAAGTAAATTCCTAAATTGAAGCCAAACAATAGGATAGTTTGGGAAGTTGCCAAGATTCTTCTTGGATCCTCAGCTTCTCCTACTTCTCTTCCTTTGGAATCTTAAAATAAAATGTTCCGAATTTGAGCTAATCCCTTTTGAAATTTCCAAAATCTAATTCATTTGAAAACTTAAACTTTGAAATTCTTGAGAGCCAAACTATTGATCATTATCAAGAGTTTTCTTAAATGATTCCCGTCATTTAAGATGTAATTAACTATAGGGGCTTGCCCCTATAGGGAACTTTAAGAACTCAGGTAATATAAACCTTGCTTAATTCATTTATATTAAGCAGAGAAACTTGTCGGCTTATAAAATTGGTTCGCAGACAAAACGGATGTCACAAATTTTCTAGTTTATTTAATCGAGCCCCATCTTCAAGCAGTGTGTCTATTCCTCGGAATAGATACACGGTTTGTAATGCGGTGCTCGTTTATATAAACTATTTGGGATGTGAGGTCAGTTTAATTTCATATCTTAAAATTTTTAAATTCAAAATAATTTTCAAAAAACAAAAGTTACTTTCTAAATTATATATATATATATATATATATATATATATATATATATATATAAATTAAATTTAAAATCTAAAATTCGCCGACAATTTCTGTTTGGCGACCCCTTTTCAAAATACAACACACAACGTAAAAAGAAGCCGTGCACCTTATTCACCCAAGACAATGATGAGGGTAAGGAAAACACAAATAAATACTTGAGTCTCTAATACCTACGGAGGTAAAGTATCATTCTATTGAGAAATATTGTCTAGCTTTGGTTTTCGCCCCTCAAAAGCTTAGACATTAAGGTCAACCTGATTTCGAAAGTTAATTTGTTGCAATATTTGATGACCCGACCAACACTTTTTGGATGTTTAGCAAGGTGGTCGATGATATTATTGCAATTAGATATAACTTTTATGTCCCTTCACGCTATCAAAGGGCAGATTCTCGTGGATTTTCTTGCAGTGCACCCACTACCCCTCTAAAAAATGATCTACTAGATAAATAGATAATGCAAGTGGAAGATCCCGACACTCAACATTGGGCAATATACTTTGATGGAGCATCATTAGCCATAAAAGATGAAAGACAACAGACGGTGATACCAGGCAAGGCAGGAATTGGTTTGATCTTCGTGACACAAGATCAGGCCATACTAAGATATTTCTACCACTTGACAGAGCCGTGCTCCAACAATGAAGCAAAATATGAAGCTTTAATCATTTGTTTGGAATTGAGACAATCTTAATGGAAATAACGGATAATGTCATTTATGGCGACTTGCAGCTTTTCATCCAGCAGGTGGCCGGAAAATATAAGATTCTGAAACCAAGAATAGAAGAATACCATCTGTACATGATGAAATTGTTGGAGCAAATTCCAAGTGTGACATTCTATAGAATTCTTCGAGTAGATAATGCCCGTGCAGACGCCTTATCTAAGCTTGTTAAAGAGTTGTCTTGTCCACCAAAAGATTCTATAGATATTACAGTGCAAGGTTGTCAAGTTTTGTCACAAATTGACCACGACAGGTTACACAAGCTTGAAAAAGAAGAAGTGGTAGCTACAGTGCAAGATGATATATAAGATTGGCATCAACCGATAATGAAATATCTGCAAATAGGAAGATTTCCAGAAGACAAATCGGCAGCGCATCAAATTCAGAACAGAGCCCTAATCGATAATGTTCTATACAGAAGATCCTTTGACCAAATGTGGCTCAGATGTCTCGGCAGAATAGAAGCACAAAAAATCATCAAGGAGGTACATGCCAGATTATGTGGAGCTCACCAGTCAAGACCGAAGATGAAAATGAAAATCAAATAACTCGGATACTATTGGCTAGCAATGATGATGATCGCATGGATGTAGCAAAGAAATGTCATCAATGCCAAGTGCACGGAGTGGTCCTACACTAACCTTCGAATATTTTACACCCAAAGATTGCGTCGTGGCCATTTGAGTGTTGGGGCACGGACATAGTGGGTCCAATAGACCCTCCATCTTCGAAAAGACACAAGTTTACACTCGCTACTACGGATTACTTCTCCAAATGGCCAGAGGCTGTGCTATTATGAGAAGTCATAGTGCTGCAGGTTCTACAATTCTTTAAGAAATATATTGTCTACCATTCTCGGTGTTTTGTACAGGATTATTTCAGATAATGGGTCCACTTTCAGGAGCACAAAAATCAATAAATTTGTCAGACGTCATGGAATAGACTGGCGATATTCAACCATCTATTACCCAAAAGAGAATGGCTTAGCAGAAGCCTTCAATAAGGCACTCGTACAAATCTTAAAGAAGACACTCGATGACAACAAAAGAGGATGGCACGAGAAGTTACTGGAAGCTTTGTGGGCTTACAAGACGATAGTCAGAACGCCAACACAATCTACACCTTACGCACTTCTGTACGGCTCTGAGGTAGTGCTTCCTTTAGAAGTTCAGTTACCATCTCTCAGGATCTCCATCACCAACCAAATTACAATAGATGAAAATACCAAGTTACGACTTTCAGAATTAGAAAGCCTTGAAGGGAAGAGATTGCTTGTGTAGTAGAATTTGGAACTGTATCAAGCAAAGATGATTCAAGACCACAATAAATTGGTCCGCCCGAGGTTGTTCAAAGTTGGTGACCTCGTGCTCGTTCTTAGAAGTCCTGTTCTTGCTTACCACAAGATAGGTGAAAAATTTGAACGAACCTGGGAAGGGCCATTCGTGGTTGAAAGAGTTTACTCAGAAGGGTCATACCCGCTGGTGGATTCTTAAGGGGATAGACCCATGTTGCCTATAAATGGACAATATATAAAGAAATACAACGCGAGATGACAAAACTTGAAGAAGGATATTCATTCCGATATAGTCAGTGTCTGTGACTGGGTCCAAATTTTTATCATAAAATAAAATCAAAAGAAATAAAAATAAATTTCATAAAATACGCTTACAAGATTAAATTCTAATTCTAAATCTTATAAAATATTATTAAATAATATAATGAAATTAAAATAATTATAAAAAATTGTTAAATAAATAATAAGAAGTTTGCTATTGTTCTTGTTTGTGCAAAGTGCCAGCCACTGATATTTTTCCCGTCTTCTTGTGCAGGAAGTGTCAGGTCGTGTGACATTTGTTTTCAAAGATGGATTGGACCTTGTGTTCTAAAGAAAAGAGAAAAAGCACATACAAGAAGGTTGCAAGTATGAAATCGATGAAGAGAAGTGGTCGTGGAGAGACCAGGCAGACATCAGGACATGAAGGCAATGGTGGTTTTGTTGACTCGCACCTCCTCACCAGCAGACCCAGTCAGATTTTGTCTATGATCACCACGCCAGAGGGTAATCTTGTCACCACTGCGGGTGAAAGTTCCAGATGCACCGTTGGCACATACAAAAAGAAGAAATGCAAACCGCCGCAAGCATCTCCTGCTGGACAGGATGGAGAGGAGACATGCATGGGAGTTAGCGGTCGAGTTACCACCCATTCCAGAAGAATTTTATGACCCTGAAATGAAAGAATCTGACGACAGCGTACCAAGCATAGATACTGAGCCAGACACCGCCGAGGACCCCGCACTGACATGGGATCTGACAAATGAAATCTGTACTGGGTGCTCGACTTGCAACTCAATCTACCCCGACAACCATCAGTGACAGGAGCATTTTTAGAATGCCCACAGTGTCATGTTCTACAGTTGGAGGAGTATGGCACATTCGAGGTGTATGCAGCAGCTTCGATGCTACTCAGGAGCCGGGAGCATCTCGATGTAGAGCCATACGTACCGCAGTTCGTTCTGCTGCCACCGTCTCAAATAGTTCCAGATTACATCATGGCAAAGAGCATAATAATTAAAAAGAAGGAATTTCAACATTAGGAAGAAATATAAGGGAAATTCATCAATATCCTGGTAGGCCTCGAGTTATACACATAAGTATTCTCGAAGAATGATCAAGAAAAGATTCTGGATTGCATCTTCACTCTCCAAGGCATGGGTAGAGTAGGCCGTCTGAATCAGAGGATGTACATAGAGCCAATGAAACGGAAAAGAGGAAAGGGACAATTCAATGTGGCTGCTGTTACAATTTTATAAAGGACAGACAGGGCAATCTCACTGGGACTCTACAACACAATGAAGTAGATGACATGTCACCGCAAATCAAGAAGATAATAAAAAGGATGGTCAAGTGGCACGTCCTGCTCGCAGACTGTATCCCTAACAGTTGCATTATAAATATCTAAGAGGACAGGGACTATATCTCGCATCATATCAACCACCATGACTTTGTGAGGCCCTTCTCTACGGACTTCTTTATAAGTGAATGCAATATATTGTTTGGATGAGAAATTTAGATTGTCAGACCAGGAGAATTCCAAGGTTCTGTTGAAATTCCTCTACCAGTCAGGTTAGTGCTGGTACTAAAAAGAAACAGAGCAGATCTTGCAAAGCATTGCATTCCAGGAGTTACAGGATAGAGGGTATCAGTTACCTTCAGAAAAATGGATGAGGATAAGACACTGTTTTACTATGAGCCAGATCCAGAATTGGAGAATTTTACCCGTTGCCACAGTGACAGCAGTACCTTCGGGTGTTCGCTAGGGGAATTCTGTTCCGGAGCATTGCCTTGGTAGGTTGGCATGTCTACGGAGCAGTCTCAAATAACAGAAATTTACTACCTCTACGACAGGTTACAACAGTCGTCACTACTTTTGTGTCAAGAGGATATGATATGATAATTTTGTACAGCTTTGTACGCTTGATCAACTTTTTGGATGCTTGTCAGTATATGAGCAGTTGTACTACTGCCATCGACAAAAAAAAATAATAATAATGAAGATTTCTGTTCTAGCTCACCGAGTTTATCACAAGTGTTTCTTTTCAACATCATGGTCGCGAGTCGCAGGACCATATGTTGGTTCCAAATTAAAACAAACAAAGACCGATACAAAAGAAAAATATAAAAATATAAATCAAAATAATAACAAATCGAAAAAAGTCAAAACAAATTCAAATGGAATGAAACAAAAGAAAAATTAATCTGAAACAAAATCAAACAAAATGAATCCAAACGAAATGAGATCGAACAAAATGAAAACAAATGAAATCTAATGAAAAAAATTGAAAGAAAATGATGAATTAAAACAAAAAAACAACAATAAGATAATTTTCTTTCTTGAGACTCCGAGTCTTTGTACTCGTCCTCAAATCCTTCATTTCTGAAAGAACTCTGTGAAATTTGGCACTTTACACAACGTCACTTCTCACAAATTCCAAACGTCACAAAATTCTGCAAATCTTACAAATGGCTACAAGTCCTGGCCGAATTACACAATTCTATTATCTCTGAAAAGTCAACGTCAAATTTTCTCCAAATTTTTGAAATTCGGGAATCAGAACCTAAATTCTGTTTTTATTCCATCACCCTAAGGTTGGATGTGAGTCCTTGTGCTTTCCTTCCTAATGTGGTATTCAGTTGCTTCTTAAGTTGGATGCGAGTCCCTTAGCATTCCTCCTTAATGTGGTAAAGATTCTGCAAATTCTCTATATTTACACATCCTATCAGAGAAATTCTCCGCCTTCCATGAAATTCTGGGATTGGAGCCCAGTCGTCCGATTCTCTAAATTCCCTAAATTCCACATCCTATCCAAGAAATTCTCCACCTTCTATGAAATTCTGGGGTCGGAGCTCAGTCGTCCAATTCCCTAAATTTCCTAAATTTCTACATCCTATCTGAGAAATTCTCCGCCTTCCATGGAATTCCAGGATCGGAGCTTAGTCGTCTGATTTGAGCAAATTCCCTATATTTCCATTTCCCTTCCGAGAAATTTTCTGCCTTCCATGAAATTCCAGGATCGGAGCTTAATCGTCTGATTCCTAAAATTCCCTATATTTCCATTTCCCTTCCGAAAAATTTTTTGCCTTCCATGAAATTCCAGGGTTGAAGCTCAGTCTTCTGATTCCCTAAATTTCTTATATTTCCACTTCCTATCAGAGAAATTTTCTTCCTTCCACGAAATTCCGGAATCGCAGCACAGTCTCCCAACTCCTTCAAATTCCTTATATTTCCATCTCCCTTTCAAGAAAATTTTCACCTTCCACGAAATTCTGGGATCAGAGCACAATCGTTCGACTCCTTAAAATTCCCTATATTTTCATTTTCCTTCCGAGAAATTTTCCACACCTACGAAATCCCGAGGTCTGTACCGAAATTTCAATTATCATGACTGAGACTGATACCTAAATTCATGTTCTCTTCCTTCTAGATCAGTATTTAAATTCTGACTCCCATCTTTAGAGGTCGGTACTGAACTTCCGATTCTGTTTTGTGAGACTGGTAACTAAATACTAATTCTCATCCTTCGGGATCAAGACCTAATTTCTGACTCCCATCTTTCAAGGTTGGTACCGAACTTCTGATTCTCTTTTCAGGGAATATATACATATTTAATTCCCTAAACTTCAAAAATCAGGGAAGATCACCCATGACAGAGAGAACAAAAGCCCTAAATTTCAAGCCATGGTGAAATATGCATGCACTTGGAGAATTAAAGGATTCCATACTTCATTTAATTAATTAAAAATAAAATACTCATTAAGTAAACTTCAAACCAATTTCACATTATTCTCCTTTGTTCACCGAGCAAGAGGATATTTATATTTTATTTTTTTGATTTTTTACAGTAATTTATGGATTTTTGAAGTTTAGGGAATTAAATAAATAAAAAATCCCCCTAATTTTCTACTTATCCAATGTGGTGCCACCTAAACCTAGGCAGCTTCAAAGCCCCGCGTGTCGTCTTCTGATTGGGCACAGCCTTCTAACTCAGCTCCACGTGTCCCACACTTTAAGGAATATAACTTTATCCGGTGCCATCCCAACCCTAATTTTGATACACACGTAATCAAACGGTCTTCCTTCATCGTCTTCGACTGGTTCATCCCGAGAGCCGTCCACATTAAAACCCTAAGATCTCAGCCTAGACTCAACCAAATCGCATGGGGTTTGATCCTAGAGCTTCATCTAAGCAAGACAAACCTATCTATATGGCTAATATGGTATAAAATACAGTACTCATGTATGGAGGATGAAGAATAGCTCAAGAGGAAGGTAAAGTACAATAACTTTGTCTGAGCAGGGGAGGCCTCAATCAGATGCTTGTAGTAGCTTCGATTGGATCTAACGAGCCTCCAGATGAAGCCTCTGGTCGTGGTGAAGTGTTTAGACTCAAGTTCAATCAAGCTCGATTTTGAGTGCTGAACAAAGTCTGGTATGTGGGCTCTCTGTGATGTGGCTTTGATGGGAGAACTTCTTTTTTTTCTCTGGTGATGGTGTAGAGCATGTCGGTTCGGAGTTTTAGGTAGTGGGGAGGTGTAATTGAAATTTTCTTGGTTTCGGCTGGAATTTCAGTGGGGAAATTAGCTATGGAAATTGGGGACGAGTGGCTGAAAATAGTGGGATTACACTTAGGAGGTCTCAGGGAAGCTATGGGAGCAATTTGACAGAGTTCCCTTAAGAAATTTTCACCACCCTCTCTTAGCCATGGAGAGCTCTATTTATGGCCATGGCTGCCTGGTGGACTTAGGGGGCTAATGTGAGTGGAAAAGTCTGCTTGGGTGGAAGGCAGATAAGCCATGTTGAGCAGTTAGAGTTAGACAGCTTAGGTGGGCTCAATTGGCTTTATTTGGCTTGTGGTGGCTATCGATTTGAGCTCCTTCGGTGACTAGGTCAGCCGACCAGGCCAGGGGAGGTGGCCAGAAGTTAAGTGAGCCGGAGGTTAGGCCATCATGGTGGTGAACTTAAGTGGCTAAGTGTTTATTGCAAATCCCTTTGGGTTTTACCCATTTAAAGGAGGTGATCCTCTAAATCATAGGAACTTTGGTCCATGGCTCAACTAGATTGAGCTAGGTGGATCTAGCTCAGTCCTATGGGTCCAATGGCAAGCTATGGTGAGCTCAATTTGGTCACATTTTGTTTGATTTTGTTAATTTGGCTCATGGGTTCAATTAGGGTCATTTGTGTTCAGTTTGGGCTAGGTTGGGTTCAAGCTTGGGTTAGGTTCAATGGATTGTTCAAAATGATGTATATGATTGTCATAAAGTGTTTAGAAGAGGATTGGGGTGTTTTTGAACAGGTTTAGGGGATCACTTTAGCTTGATTTGGGTATTTGGTCTATTTTGGGCATGTTGGGTTAGCTTCGGTTTAGGTTTGACTAGAGTGGGGTTAAAGTCCAATTTATGGTTTCCAATGGTCTATGTGGATGTTATAAAGAGTTCCCAACTTTGATTGGGTGGAATTTTTATGGTGAGGGCATTCAATTTGGTGGAATTTGGGTATGTGACACATTTGGGGCAAATTTTGGAATTTTAAATTTTTTTGGACTTGGGTGAGGTTTGGGCTTAAATTGCGGGCCATTTATGGTTCAACATGGCTTAGGGAATGTCATTAATAGTTTATGGTTCAAAATTGTGGAAAATTGATCATCATTAGGCTTAATTTGGGGAGATTTGGTCATATGGTCAAAATTGAGGCTCTCTGGTTTGGGTTGAAATTGAGTTCAAATGTGGGTCAAATTGGGCTTGGATTTGGTTTATATTGGTATTAGTTATGACAGATTTTGGTTTGGAATAGAAATTGAGCAAGATTGAGGTCAATTGGATAGATATTGGTGGTGATTTGGGTATTTTGGGCCTTAAAGGACAATTTGGGGCTTTTGGTCCAATTGGGTAAATTTGGTCAAATTGGATCAAATAAAGTGGTTTAAATTGAAATTGAGAATATTTAGAGGGTTTTGGGAATTTTTGGAATTTTTGAAAATTTTTGCTTGTTAATTTGGAGGGGTTTTGGGGTTGTTTTGGGAAATTTGGTAATTCTGAGGTACCTTGAGTGTTTTGAGTGGTGAGGAATGTTTTAGAATGATTTTTGGGAGATTTTGATAATTTTGATTGATTTTGAGAATTTTTGACAAAATTAGGGTTTTAGGGACAATTTTGTCATTTGGTAAAGTTTAGAGCTAAGGGGTCAAAAATTGAATTTTTTGGTAAATTTTAGAGTTGAGTGAGATTGATAACCCATTTGAGCCATGGACCAAGGGAATTCCTCATTTGGATTCTCCATGTGCTGGTACTAGTCAAACCCTAGCTTGGAGCTAAGAGATTGGGGAAACCAGCCACATGAGTTTCCTAAAGAGTAGGGGATCAAGTGTAGAAAAGTCTGGTTTAGGGTTGTGAGGTAGTGTGTGAGAGTACAATGTGTAAGTATGTGTGTAAGCCTCCCGCAGACCACCCAGGGTAAGTCCTAAGGCTTGACCATCCTATAGAGAACTCTTATTGAGCCTCCTAATGCTTGGTATCTTCATCCTAAATACTTAGAGGTTAGACTTTAAGCATTTGAAAACTTCAAGTGAAGCAAATAAGTGTTTCGGATTTCAATGGGCTGAGGGTTCCATTGCTAGCCTTATAAGATAGTCATCAGGAAAGTCTTATGGCTAGAGCCTAGCTATTTTAAAGAAAGACTAGACTTCAACAAAAGTGAGGTCAATAGTATCAAGAAGATTAGCTAATATAAAGGTTGGTTCAGGAGTGTTATTAGTAGTGTTAGATAGGTTCTAGTCTCTCACTTCTAGATTATCAATTGTGCCCTCTTTATATGATCTACCATTGACCCTTTACCTCTCTTTAAACCAAATTGATAGAATTTAGCCTGTCACTCTAAAAACATCAATTCTACTGGTTTTTGGGTGATAAGCTATTGCAATTCTATGTTTAATTATATATTTACTAAGTAATTTTTGAATCTTAAAACTCTTAAAGTGACTTCCCCCATCGGTAATAATTATTCTTGGTGTTCTAAATCTAGTGAAAATCTTTTAATTAAAAAATTTTGAAACACCTTTAGCATCATAAAGAGGTAAAGCTACAGCTTCAATCCATTTAGAAACATAATCAACCGCTAATAACATATAAATTTTTTCAGAAGATGGTAAAAATGGTCCCATAAAATCTAAAACCCATACATCAAAAATTTCAACTTCTAAGGAGAAATTAATAGGCATTTCATCTTTTCTAGAAATATTTCCTACTCTTTGACATCCATCACAAGCCTGTACATATTTTTTAACATCTTTAAATAATGTAGGCCAATAAAATCCAGATTGTAAAACTTTAATCGCAGTTTTATCTATACCAAAATGTCCTCCAAATTCAGTGTGGTAACATTTTTGTATATTCAAGAGTTTCATTATTGGGTACACATCTTCGATTGACAGAATCTTTATATTGTTCGAATAAATAGGGGTCATCCCAAAGGTAAAATTTTTCATCTTTAATAAATTTATTTTCTGATGGCTAGTTAATCCATATGGTAAAATATTATTAGCTAAATAATTAACCATATCAGCATACCATGAAACTTGCCACCCAGTAATTGCATAAAGTTGTTCATCAAAAAATAATCATTTATGTCTTCTTTAGTATTGTTTTTATTATCATTTTCAATTATGGACAAATGGTCAACAATTTGATTATCAACCCCCTTTCTATCCACTATTTGAAAATCAAATTCTTGCAAGAGAAGAACCCATCTAATTAACATTGGTTTAGCATCCTTCTTTGACATTAAATACTTAATAGCAGAATGATCAGTATGGACTATACATTTTATTCCAAGTCAATATGGTTTGAATTTTTCAAAAGCATATACTATTGTAAATAGCTCTTTTTTTAGTAGTAGTATAGTTAATTCGAGCTTTATTAAGAGTTCTACTGGCATAATATAAAACTTTAAAAATCTTATCATATTTTTGTCCACAAACTACTCCAATAGCATTGTCACTAACATCACATATTAATTGAAATGGCTTTTCCCAATTAGGTGGAACAATAATAAGTGCAGTAATTAATTCTTAGCTTTTAAGCAATTTTCATTAAAATTATATTTAGTGCCTTTTTCCAAGAGATGGCGAAGAGGTTTAGCAATTTTAGAAAAATATTTAATACATTTCCTATAAAATCCAACATGTCCGAGAAAGCTTCTCACAGTTGTAACTGAAGTAGGAGGTTGTAATCCAACAATAATTTGAATTTTTTCTCGGTCAACATTCATGCCTTTTTTAGAAATTTTATGTCCCAAAACAATTCCTTCTGTAACTATAAATTGAATTTTTTCTCATTTCAGAACCAAATTTGTTTCTTCATAACGTTTTAAAACCTTAGCTAAATGATCGAAATAAGAATCAAAAGAGGTTCCAAGCACAGAGAAATCATCCATAAAAATTTCATTTCCTTTCTCAATTAAGTCACATAAAATAGACATCGTACACCTGCGAAAAGTTGCATGTGCATTACATAACCCAAAAGACATCTTCTAAAAGCAAAGTTACATAAGGACTTGTAAATGTAGTCTTTTTTGATCCTCTAGAGTTATAGGTATTTTGTGGTAACCATAATATCCATAAAAAAACTAAAAATATGAATGTCCTAGAAATCTATCCAACATTTGATCCAAGAAAGGTAAAAGAAAATGATGATTCTTAGTAGTGTCATTCAATTTTCTATAATAAATACAAATTCGCTATCCAGTGACTTGTATTGTTTGAATTAATTCATTCTTTTCATTAAAAACTACAGTCACTCCTCCTTTCTTTGGAACACCATGGATAGAACTAACCCAAGAACTATCAGATATAAGAGATATAATTCCAACATCTAACCATTTCACTATTTCTTTCTTAGTACCTCTTTCATTATTGGATTTAATCTTCTTTGAGGTTCAACTCTAGGTTTATAATCTTCTTCCATTAAAATTCAATGCATGCAAATCGTAGGGGTTATTCCATTAGCCATTGTCCAACCAAATGTTTTTTTATAAATTCTTAAAATCTCTAATAATTTGCTTTCCTGATCTTTAGTTAATCCATAAGATATTATTATAGGTAAAGTTGATGAATTTCATACCTTAAACGAGTAGGTAATATTTTTAACTTGAGGTTAGGAGCTTTTTTAATTGAAGGTATTATGGAATCATTATTTTCAGTTGTATTTAAAATTTCCCATTTTTCATGAATATAATTAGTATCTTGACATCTATTTTAGATGATTTTTGTTCGGAATCACTTTCAATTTTATCACTTATTTCTTCTTGATCTAATAACTCTTCAACTTTTTCCTCAGAAATAACTTCACATTTTTATTGATAATGTTTTGCTATGATATAATCAAAAATATCCATCTTGTAACATTTTTCTTTAACAGGATACATCATTGATTTAAAAACATTAAATGTTACTTCATGATCATTAACTCTTATGGTTAGGTCCCCTTTTTGCACAACAATCATAGCTAGTCTAGTAGCAAGAAAAGGTCTTCCTAAATTAATATTAATATCTTTATCTTCTTCCATTTCAAGTACAAAAAAATCTACAGGAAAGATAAATTTATCCACTTTAATAAGTACATCTTCTATAACTCCTTTAGGATAAGTAATAGTTCGATCAACCAATTGCAGGGTTTTAGTAGTGAGAGAAATCTCACCTAAATCTAACCTTCAAAAGATGGTTAAAAGAATGAGATTAATACTAGCTCCTAAATCACATAAGGCCTTTCCGTAAAACTTTTCTCCAATAGCACAAGGTATAGTGAAACTTCCAAGGTCTTTAAGTTTCTGAGGAAGCTTCTTCGGAATAATTGCACTGTATTCTTTATTTAGTGCAACAGTTTCACAAGCATCAAATTTTCTTTTTTTATTTCAAAATATCTCATGAATTTAGCATAACTAGGCATTTGTTCTAAAGCTTGTACAAATGGGATATTGATTGTAAGCTTTTAAAATATTTCAAAGAATCTTGAATATTATTGATCAAGCTTTTGTTGTCAAAGTCTTTGAGGAAAAAGAGGTGGTACTCTTTTTAAATCCATTTTAGTTGGAGATACAACTTGTTCTTCTTTTTCAGAAAACAGTTTCTTTAGGTTTTTCTATTTTCCAACTCTTTCTCACTTTTAATTTCATTCTGAATTTCATCCTTTAATTTCTTTCCACTCCTCATTTGAACAGCTTTAATTTTTTCATGTTCAATATTTTTTGGATTTATTTCAACATTACTTGGGAGTGTTCCTTGGGGTCTATTACTAATTGTATTAGCAATTTGTCCCATTTGATTCTAAATATTTTTTATCGCAGCATTTTGACTTTTTAGCTAATTACCCATTTGTAAAATTAGTTCTTTATAAATTACTTATTTTCCTTAAATTTTTGATAAAAACCAGGAGGATAAGAAGGTCGATACTTTGAGCTTCCTTGATTATTCCAATTTCCAGTTGGGTTTATCTGATTATTTCACCATTTTGGATTTCCATTATTCTAGTTAAAATTTAGGTGATTTTTCTAACATGGGTTATAATAGTTAGAATATGGGTTATTAATTTTGCTAGCTATAGCCTGTAATGTTTATAATGATTGAGAATCATTCATATTTCCTAAATTTTTATTATTCATATGAGATTTTTTTGACAAAATCATAGCATAGTTATCTAATTTCTTAGATATCGCAGCTACTTAAGAAGCTAAGATAGAAAAGGCATCATTATCATGAATATTAGCTACTCTTTAAGGATTTATCATTTCAGTAGGCCATTGAAAATTATTAGTTGTATTTTCTTCAATTAAAGCATAAGCTTCATCAATTGATTTTGCTATTAAATAACCTCTAGCAGCAGCATCAATTATAGATCTAAGGGAACCTATTAATCCATTATAAAATGTTTGAATGATTAACCAGTCTGGTAAATCATGGTGTAGACACTTCCTAAAGAGTTGTTTAAATAATTCCCATGCTTCATAATTTTTCCCCCTCATATTGAGTAGACGAAGTTGTATCATATTTAAGATTAACAGTTTTAGGAGGAAAATATTTAGCGAAGAATTTTTGTGCCATATCTGCCAAAGTTTTAATATATCACGTAGCTAACAAATTTAATCACATCTTAGCATTCTAACTCAAAGAAAAGGGAAGAATTCTAAGTCTAATAGCATCATAAGATACTCCATAATATTTGAAAGTAGCACAAAGTTCTAAAAAACTAGCAAGATGTAAATTTGGATCCTCAGTTAGTGATCCTCCAAACTAATTATTTTGCACTATTTGTACTATAGCTGGTTTAAGTTCAAAAAAATTTACTGCTATAGCAGGGATTTGAATAGTTAAATGAATTTCATCTTCTGTAGGGTTAGCATATTCCCTTAAATGTTTTTATAAATTTTGATGCTCATTATCATTAATTGTAATTTCAGGATTATTACAAGGTATGTTCATCATTTCTTGAATATTATGAAGTTTTATTCTTTTAAATTCTTCTTATAGTTCATTACAATTCAAAATCGTAAGGTACTATATCTTCAGATGCTGAACTACGCATACAAAAGTAAAAAAAATCTACTGAAAAAAAGTAGCACACAAATGAAATATTTTTGTATTTTAAATTTTATATTTTTTTCTTTTTTTTCTTTATTTAGTATTTTTAAAATTCGAGTATAAATAAAAAATTCTCCTTAATTCAAATTTAGATTCACCAACAACGACGCCAAAAACTTGACCAAACTCACAATTACGCAGATAATTAAACTTCCAATAGATGACCAAACTTAAAAGGTAATATATTAAGTGGTACTAGGTAATTATAAGAAAATCATATATTAATTGGTACTAGGCAATTAAACTTTCAATATAAGAAAATCATATTTCAAGTTTGGTCATATATTAAGTTTACACACCAACTCACAATTATATTAAGTGGTTGGTGTGTAAAATTGAAATGTTATATTTTTTTAGAAAATCATAAACACACTAGGGGTACTAAGCAAGTATAAATATCGTTTCAAGTAATATAGGATTTTCTTTTTAAAAACCCCATATATCGATCTCACAGAGAAATAAGTATGAACTAAAAAGAAATTTAATTTTTAAATTACCAAAAAAGTGATGAATTTTAACTTTTTTTCTTTTTAACTAAATAAGAGTAAAAGTAAACTTACTAATTTCCAAATTATGCAAGAAAATGTAAAGCAAATGATTTAAATACTTATTTAAAGAAACTTTCTCCTTACAAAATATTTTGTAATAAGTACGAGAATTCAATTGTTTAGAACTTAAAAATGTTGTATTGTAAAAAATAGGAGCATAAATATTCTTTACGCTATGGTCAAGGTATAAAGGACATTGGCTAATCTAAAGGTTGATGCAGAGTGTTATTAGTAGTGCTAGGTAGGCTCACATCTCGATTACCCACTCTGCCCTCTCTATAGGACCTACTAGTGACCCTTTTCCTTTCTTTAAACCACATTGATAAATTTAGCCTGTCACTCTAAAAACATCAATTCTACGCCCATCAAATCTTATCTCCCTATCTATTTGCACTCCCCTCAGATGATGACTTCTGATCTTCCAAAGTGAAACGTGATACTTACAAGTTAGGAAAGCTTAGCCCACAGTGAGGTCTATAAGCTTTCTCCACATGTTTTACAAGTGACTAATTTGTAAAGTAAAAGAAGTTTAGGTAAAATATAATCACAAGTATTTAGGTAGGAAGAAAAAGTTCTTAAATAATAATTCAAACCAATTTACTTAATTACATCATATTTGTGAGGAGAAATAAAAGAAAACTACTCAGAAAGCATTGGATTAACACAATAAAACATATTTATAAAAGTCAAATCCAAAGTAAAAAACTTAAGAGTTAAGTTACAAATACTTACCTGGAATGTTCCCCGGAGCAATCCTTCGAATTTCTCTGACTTTTTTGACTCTCACACACTCTTACAAGACTCTAAATTGTAGGAATTACAAAGACTTACTAAACACTTACACACTTGGAACTTAAGAAACTAAGGATAAATTGAGAATGACTCTAAATAAATTCCCCTATGTTGTAGAATTAATCCTTATTTATAAAGCTTTGAAAATGACTAGGGGTTACTTCAGGCATCTCTTCAAAATTTGTCCAAATTCCTTGAATCTTTTAGAAGATAACTGTTGCGCCTAGGCGCCAATTCTGGCGCCTAGGCTCCAGTCTGATAATTGCTTTAGTTTAGCCCATTTTTCTCCAACAGACATATCTCTTCATTAAAATGTGTCTAGACTCATTGAATAACTCATTTTAGAAGTGTATTTCCCTCTGGGACCTTCTAGAACATCTTGTTTCTACCAAAAATCTAAGAATAACTTCCCCAACTGTCTCTGGCGCCTAAGTTCTAGTTTAGCAAATGTTCTTCATTAAGCCCCACTTTTGGCCCTTTTTATTGTTATTTAGCTTCTTTTCATCCTTAAACTATTTTCTTATATCTGCAACCAAAAACATAAAAATACCATTCATTAAAGTATAATATCCTTATAAAAATAAGAATAAATTACCCAAAAAAATGGTTAACTCCCCTAAGTGCATTCTTACTATTGTCCAGCCCTAATCCCCACTGTCTAGAGCCAATTTCCTCACTAAAATTTTAGTCAAAACTTGGACAAACTCCACCACACCTCCACACTACCTCCTCACCATCCCCTCACCAAACTAAGAAGATCACCCATAGAATCCCCATCACAGAGCCTCTCGAACTTAGACTTCCCTTAGACCCGAAATCACCTCCTGATCGAGTTCTAATGCAGTCCTAAGAAGAGCTCAAACTGGTGCTTACAAGAACTGAGCAAGGCCACAACGTCATGTGGAACCCTTATGATTGAGGCCTCCCCTCTCAGATGAAGGTATTGAGCTCTCACAATAGACAGAGCTTATTTTGGTTCTCCAGGCATGTACACTGTATTTCAAATTGTATAAGCCGTATAGATAGGTTCATTTAGGTTAGATGAGTCTATAGGAACTAAGCTAAGGGAATTTGGTTGATTCTAGCATGAGATCTTAGGGTTAGAAAGTGGATGGCTCTCAGGATGAACCTGTTGGTGATGATGAATGAGCGTTGTTGAATGGCGCGTGTATCTAGTGGATGGCTCTGATTGCACCAGATGGGAGTGCAATGCTTAAAGCGCGAGCTGAGTCAGCACCCACGTGGATGGTGATGTTGAATGGGAGCATATCACATGGGAGTTCGGAGTTGCCTATGATTTCATGGCGCCATGTAGTTTAAATATAAAAATAGGATTTAATGGATGCTTTTAATTCGACCAAACTTTTAAAATCCATAACTTGGTGTAGAAAGTTCAGAAAAATAAAATAAAAATACTTTCATACTCAGTGAACAAATGAGAACAATGTGGATATAAATTTGAGTTCATTTATGTTTGATTTATAATGAATTAAATAAAGAAAATCATACTTAGGTCATAATTTACTCCAAACTTTCACCATACCATGTGGTTTGGAGGGCTTGAAGACTCTCTAGTTAGAGATCTTCCCTAATTTTTCCAAGGTCAGGGGGCATTTCGGGCTAGAGATCCCTAATTTCTAAGCTAGTACCCTCTGTTTTGGTATGAAAATTATAATAATTAAAATATTACTAAAAAAAATATAAAACTTATTTTGGTAGATTCTCGTCGATCAAAGGACAATAGGAAAAATATAAAAGTGATTTAACTCATTAATAATGACACTAATTGTAATTAAACCCCTAAAATGAAAGAAAATTAATATGGTTAAAATATAAATGAAAAAGAAATAAAAATGATCCTCCAATGTAAATAATGTTCTGTGGAACTCCCCATAAAAATTAGAAGTCAATTGGAGCTAATTTGATCACTAAAAGGGATTTTTTAAGTGAAATGACAATTTTGACATTAAAATAATTATAATAATTATAATAATTAAAATATAAGTTAAAAAACATAAAATTGGTTTTGGGAGTTCTCTATGACCAGAGGAGTCTAACAAAAATAAAATTGGAATTAAAATAAATATTTCACTTTTAATCCAATTTTTTAATTTTTAAATAATTAAATAATTTAAAATAATTAAAAAATCATAAAAATACAAAATGTCACACTTGGTCTCCTGACTACTTAACAACAATTAAAGTAATTTTCCTAATTTCCTATGTGAAGGTAATAAGGTTTAAAGTCATAAAATAATTTTTAAAAGGCTAAAAATGAATTTCCCTAATATTTCATCAAAATAATTCTAATAATTATAATATAAATAAAAAAAATATGAAATTTTTTTATGTAGGTTCCTTGACCATAGAGAGATTTAATAAAAATATAAAACTTAATTTTCCACTTAAATAATATTTTATATTTAATTAATACTAAAAAATAAATAATTCTAATAATTGAATTGAAACTCAAAAAATCATGAAAATTGGTCAAAGTAGTCCGTTGACCAAGGCGAACCTCCAACAATTTTGTTAAGGATGGATTCTTTACTTTGGCTAAGTTATTAAATTTACTTTGAAAATCCTTATTTTACATTAAAATAATTATACAAATTAAATGAAAGTTAGAAAAATTACATTCTCTCCTCTAATGTTTTAATTAACCCATAAGTGGGGTAACATAAAAGATTCAAATTAATTTGAGTTAAATTTAATGAATTATGAAGTGATAGAACTTTGGCTAAGTTATTGAATTTACTTTGAAAATCCTTATTTTATATTAGAATAATTATAAAAATTAAATGAAAGTCAGAAAAATCACATTCTCTCCCTTGATGTTTTAATTAAGTGATAGGCCTTATAGGGGAAAAAAATGTAATTCTGAAATTTAAGCCTTAATTAAATATTTAGATTTAATCAAAGGGAAATGGAAAAGAAATGATCATAATTGACATATCTAGATGATTGAAATACAATGACTTAATGGTAGAAACCAATCTCGCACTCTCCACATTAAGGATATAATTTTAATTTCATGAATTAAGGAAATTTGAAAGATAATTAACATTAAATGATTCTAAGGTGAGGGATTTTATTTTGGAAGATAATAATTCACCAATTTAGAACCCCTAGTCAATGACAAAATGATCCTTCAATATTCCAATAAGGATTAAATGCATCACATAACTCAACATTTACTAAAATTACAAATCCACTTATTAAGTTTTAAGGGCTTACTAGTGAATTAGGCTTAATCAAGATTCAACTTAATGAGGTTTAGAAAATGAAATATGATCAACATTAAAAATCTTTAAAACATCACAAGCCCAACACTAAAATAAGTTGGCTAAATCTCATAATCAAAGAAATTTGCCTCTAAGGGCCTTCCCCCACATAAATCATAAATGAAATATAAAGTGATTGTTACCCCATTCATTGGGATAATTGAAACATCAAGATTCATTAAACATAAGGGTGTGAAATAGATAAATTATTTAGCAACATAATAAGTTCAAATGAACTCGAGACGATTCAAAAGGTTGTGAAATGTCTTGGGTATTACCCGAACCCCTTCATAATCATTTGGATATCTTGGAGGACGATTTAACCTATTATTCTTTGCTTAGAAAGATCATCCTCACAAATGAATGAATAGGAACCCACCAAGTTATTAAATAGGATTTCATAGGTCACTTTTTAACCTATTTTTCTTGTTTTCTGGCAAGCAATTTTTTAATTCCTTAAAAAATTATATATACTATGCCAAAGGCTAATCATTCAACTGGAGTGCGAGAAGAGAACCGGTACACTTTTACATTTTACAATACTTTACTGTACTGTACTTTCCTTCTCTTCATTTACTTTACTGCTCTTTCTTGCTTATAAACATGCATGTGAAAACAACAAAACGAAACTTGCATGTGAAAACTGAAAATTTTAGGATAGCCACAAAACTAAAACAAAACAAAATCAAATTTATTGCCATATCACAGAAAAATATAAGACAACTCAAAATTTAATCACAAACAAAACAAAATCACAATTCCAACTAATTTAAAATGTCTCTTCATATGATCAAGAATCTCTCGGAGGAGGCAACTTACGATTCTCGACTAGAATTCCCACGATCTAAATGAAAGTACTGAATTCATTTATTTGAATTTGGTAAATTCATCTGGACTAAATGAATTCGTAAAAAATAGTGGCAACTGAACGAGGGAATCGTGGGATCCTAACCAGTGTCGCTATAATCAACATATATTACCCCTTAATAAGACATTAAGATACGTCAATTTAAATATCTTCAAAACATGACACTTCTCTTATCTCTTCAATTTGAAAATTTTAAAATTTAACCTATCGCAATGCGGAGCTTGGAGTATACACGGAGGGCGACACGACCATCTTCGACATTAAGATTCCTTTCTTAGAAATAAACAAATAACCCATCAGATTTTGAGGTAGTTTTCCCGGAGCAACATAAATCCTCACTTTATCTCTTTAGGAATTTACACCTCGTTCAATAATAAGCCTTAAACTTGTCTTAGGATTTTGAGGTTGTCATCAGATATGACATAAATCCTTCTATCTTCTAGGCAATTCACATGATCAATATCAAGTGGATGTAAGCCCTAAATAATAAAATTTGTATGATGAAACATTAAATAAATACCTTAAGTTAAAGCCAAAACAAAGAATAGGTTGGGAAGTTTCTTAAGGTTTAACTTAGAATCCGTGCCTTTCCCTAGCTTTCTCTCCTTTTTGATTCCTATAATAACTGTTCCAAACTTGAGCCACTCAGCTATTATATTTTTTATTACCACAATACCTTGAAGATCCTACCTTTTGGAAGTCATGAAAATAATATTTCTTGATTTATATCAAGTGTTTTTTTAAGTGACTTCGACCATTTAAGATGTAATTAATTATAGAGGCTTTCCCTTATAGGAAACCTAAAGACCACAGATTTATAAATACACTATCTAGTTGCTTCATACTAGGTAGGGAAATTTATCGTCAACATAAATGGTTCGCAAACCAAAGATATGTCATGGATTCGTTAATTTATTTGATCAAGCCACACCGCCAAGTAATGTATCCATTCTTCAGGATAGATACATGTCTTGTGGTATAAGGCTTGATTATTTAAACTATTATATATGAGATCAGCTTGATTTCATATTTTAAAATTAAAAATGATACTTTCTATTTTTTCTAAATTTTATATATTTACATAAATTGAAGCTTTAGCGACTGATAGGGAGTCAATGATTAAGAGTTTACTTTAAATATATCCAAATATATGAAATATCTTGTAAAAGAAAAAGATGATGAATGCTTTAGAATAAAAATTTGTGATTATTTAAGTAATGAGCATTCTAAGGAAAAATTTGAAGAGAAACAATATCAAGAAGAACTTGAATCTGAAAGCGAAGATGAAATACAAGAAAAATCTGTTGAAATGGGTAATGAGAGGTTAAATTATGTTTAGGAAAGATTTGAAATATTGGATATTACGGAAAATAATAATAAAAGTTTAGATACTTCAATTATAAAACCATTTAAAGTGGAAATGAAAACACTTCCAACGCATTTAAAATATGACTTTTTGAGAGATTTATCTACATTACCTGTTATTATATCCTAAGAATTGAAAGAATCACAAGAGCAAAGACTAATGGAAACTTTGAGAAAGTATAAGAATGCCTATGGATGGACATTAGGTTATATTAATGGTATCAGTCCTTCAATCTATATGCATAGAATTTTATTGGATGAAGATTATGAACCTAAGGCTGATCCCCAAAGGAGATTGAATCCAATAATGAAAGAAGTGGTTAAGAATGAAATAATGAAATGGTTAGATATTGGAAAAATGTATCTGACTTCAGTTAGTGCTTGGGTAAGTCCAATTCACTGTATTCCAAAGAAAGGGGAGTGACTGTAGAAGTGAATGAGGAATTAATACCAATAAGACAAGTCACTGGTTGGCGAATCTGTATTGACTATAAAAAATTGAATTTGACCACCAGGAAAGATCATTTTCCTTTACCTTTTCTGGTTCAAATGCTAGATAGGTTAGTCGGGCACAGATATTTTTTTCTCTTTAGATGGACATAAAAGATATCATCAAATTTCAATTGCACCTGAGGATCGAGAGTAGACAACATTTACTAGTTCTTATGGCACATTTGGTTTTAGATGAATTTCCTTTAGATTATGTAACACACTTGTCATTTCAAAGATGTATGATGTCAATTTTATGCGATGTCATTGAAAAAGAAATTGAACTTTTTATGGATGATTTTTCAGTGTTCAGAACTTCATTTGAATCTTATTTAAATCATTTGGAGAATGTTCTAGAATGTTGTGAAAAGACAAACTTAGTTCTAAATTGGGAAAAATGTCAGTTTATAGTTGTAGGAGGAATTTTACTCGGGCATAAAATTTCTGAAAATGATATGGAAGTAGATCCAACAAAGATTCAAGTTATTGCAAAATTACCTCCTCCTACCACAGTATGAGTTGTTAGAAGTTTTTTAGGACATGCTGGTTTTTACGGATGGTATATAAAAGATTTTTCAAAAATTACTAAGCCTCTATGCCAACCTTTAGAAAAAAGATATAAAATTTGACTTCAACGAAGAATGTCTTCATGCCTTTAAATTATTGAAAGAAAAATTAATCACTGCACCTACAATTGTTTCACCTGATTGGGAGAAACCATTTGAATTAATGTGTGACGCTAGTGATTATGCTATTTGAGCTGCCTTAGGATAAAGATAAGATAAAGTTTTTTAAATTATATATTATTCTAGTAAAACTCTGAATGAGGTTCAAATTAATTACACTACCACTGAAAAAGAGTTATTTACAATTGTTTATGCTTTTGACAAGTTTAGATCATGTTTAATAGGGACTAAATGTATTGTGCATACAAACCATTCTGCTATCAGATACTTAAGTCGAAGGATGCAAAAGCAAGATTGATCAGATGGGTAAAAGATAAAAAAGAAACTGATAATATAATAGTTGATCATTTATCTAAATTAGAACAGAAAGAATCAGCTAATTTTGAACGGGAAAAAATGAAACTTTTCTTGATGATCAATTTAATATAATTAATGAATATCAGGTCCCGTGGTATGCAGATATTATGAACTTTATTATAAGTGATATTTTACCAAATGAACTTCCAAAGCAACAACAGAGAAAATTCATTCATGATGCAAAATTTTACTTTTGGGAATGTAAAGCTTTAGTTATTTGAAGATGTGTACCTGTTGACCTAATTTTTGGCGAGGTCTGTTTCTTCCCCTTAGTGCTTAGGATCTAGCTATAGGACTTCTTCTTGACTATGCTAGAAGACTATAGTTGATACCCACCATTCAACAATTCTCAGCCACTTCTTGACTCCTCTTGGGATCCTACTTGGATGGTTGCAAACCTCTAAATCACCTTGGAAGGTTAAAACCACCATGTGGGCAACCAATAGTGAGTTCCCATAGGAATGCTTGGACTTAGGGTAACCTTGGGTGACTTGAGCTTCTCTTGCACACACACACACCCCTAAGCCATTTAACCTTGAAATTTATCCCCTTCCTTCTACCCTTTAAGAAACTCACATGATTGAACCAAGCCACTAGTCTTTGATTAAGATGGCTAGGGTCAATATGTGAAGGGTCATAAAGTAGTCACCTTTTGGCTAGACTTAGTCCCAAAGTGGTTGGACATGGCTAAGTCCATGGCTCATACTTCTAAACCCTAATTCCATTCCAAATCACTTTTACTCAATCTTGACCTCACTAAAATGGTCCCATTCTTCCCCATTTGAAGCCCACTTCATTTTTCCAAAATTTTAAATTTTGACCTCGAACCCCTAAACTTAGCTAAAATTACCTAAATTGCCCCTACAACCACCAAATCACCCAAAATTTCCCAAAAATTATACAAATTTCCCAAAATTCCTAAAAATCATTTCAAAATAATTCCCACCTCTTAAATCCACCAAAATACCCCAATACACTCCAAATAATCTCCATATACCCTAAATATCTTTTTTACCCAAAATTCCAATAATTCCAAAAATTTCCAAAAAAATCCAAAAAATCCTAAAAATTCCCAATTTCATTTTGTTCAACTACACCATAACACAATTTTGTGAAATTAACCCACTTTCAATCCAAAATCCAAACTTGGCTCACTTAGTCCAATTAGACCCAATGTCAAACCAAATCAAACCAATTGACCCCAATTTTGACCAAATTCAATCCCAAACTTTAATTCAAAATCCCTAATACCAATTTCAATCAAAACCAAGCACAATTTGGTTCACATTTGAATTCAATTTCAATTTAAACCCAAAACCCCTAATTTTACCTAAATGGCCTAATTCACCCCAAAATGACCCAAAGCCACTCAATTTTCCCCAAACAAAATCCCAGACTCTTGCTAAAACATTCCTATACCAAATACAACATTCATTTGGCCAAAAGTTTTATTGAAACCCCATCCAAAATCATTTGGGACCAAAAGTCCCCAAATTTACCCTAAGCTTGCTACATGGCCTAAATTCTCCAAATTAAATCCCCTAAACCCAAAATTTCCACCCAATTTCTATCCTAAACCTTTCATGACAATCACCTACATCATTTTGAACCATCAATTGAGCCCTAGCCAAGCTCTAACCTAACCTAAACCCAAGCTTAACCCATGGTGACCAAGTTAAACCAAATCACCAAAATCCACCAAATACACTTCCCTAATCAATTCAATTTCACTCCAAACCTTTTTCATAAGATTTATGACAATCATTTAGACCATTTTGATCATTCAATTTGATCCCAATAAAACCCAAACCCAACCTAGCCCAATTCAAATCCAAACCAATCCATGTGCACACATGATTTAAATTAAACTAAATTAAACCAAATTTGACCAAACCAAATTCTTAGTAGCGAACCCTAGACCTCCTAGGGTGGGTTTGACCTAACCCAACACATGCCACATGAGCCATGGACCAATGGTCCACCACTTGGGACCATTGGGTTTAGTCATTTGCTAAAGGCTTAATTTTTCTAAGGATAGAAACTTTACCTTGGTCATGTTGTGTTTTTTTCATTGAAAATCTCTATTTTTCACTAAAATAATTATATAAATTAACTTAAAATCAAAAAAATCACATTTTTTCCTCTAATGTCTTAATTGACATGCGAGTGAGGTGACATAAAAATTTTAAGTTCATTTGAGCTTGATTTAATATATTATGAGATGAATAAGCTTAAGAGGGCACAATGGTAATTAAGGGACTTTAACCTTAATTAATATTTAGACTTAACCAAGGGGAAGGGTAAAATATTTAATTTTAACTTTCCATTTGGATGATTGAAACTAAGGGAGTTAAGGGGTAGAAACCCATTAATCACCTTTGAACATTAAAGAAGAAACCTTAATTAATTAAGTCATTAAACTTTGGAAGTTAATCAAGAAAATGAGTTATTAAGGTTAAGAATTTAATATAGGAAGATTCTAATACTTTAAAATTTAATCCCTAATCAATGAATTGACCGAACATCACTTAATCTCCACTAATGAAGTCATAAAAAATAATGCTTGAAATTAAAAGAAATAATCTTAAAATTTTATAATTAAATTAAAAGCTTAAAACATTTAAGTTCACGTGAAATGATTTAAAAATCAAATTAAGATAATTTAAAATATTAAAACTAATTTGAAATCACTTAAAACTAAAATTGAAACAAAATTGAAACATTAAGTTAATGTAAAATAATTCATAATTAAAACATCAAAACTAAACAAATTAAAAATTAATCCAAAAAATTGTGATTAAGTTAAAACAAAATTAAATCATTAAAGCTTAACTGAATCAAATAATTCAAAAATCACTTTTTTTAACTTAAATGATTTAGAACATTTGAAAATCAAATCTAAAAATTTATAACCAAATTGAAATCATTTTTTTAAATCATTAATTTAACTTCAATTAAAATCGTCGTGTCTTTTAATAAACTAATTTGACCCTAAAGGCTATCACCTTCGTAACTCTTAAATGAAGTATCAAATGAAATGTCACTTTACCCATAGGATAATCAAACATCCTTGTTCACTGAGAAAGAATCAAAATTTAACTAAATTCTTGGATGATCAATTCATCCATATAATGAAATTCATTTGGACTCAGAATAATCCCATAAGTGTTGTAAAGATGTTCAGGATTCGTTCTAAGCACTTTCCCAACCTAATGGGATGTTTTAGAAGAACAATTGAACTTTGTTGTTCTTTGATGAAGAAAATCATCCACAAAACACACCTTAGGAATTGACTAGTGATAGGAGTAGGATTTGGTAGAAAACCTGAACCTCCCCTTAGCTTTACCTAGGTGTTTTCTTTTAAATATTTAAATGCTTTAACATGTGTTTCAAGTGTAGTTGAAAATGACGAGAAGATCCAGCAAGAACACTTTTATTTTATTGTAATTTATTTACCTATGTTGTACTTTCCTTTCTTGCAAGCTTGCATGTTAAACAACAATGCCACCCTGCATGAAAACTGAAACCTTTAGGATAGCCGCAAAACTGAACCAGAACTAAGTTAAAAATAACACAAGATAAAATTAACTGCCACAACAGTCAAATATAAAACAACTCAAAATTTAATCAGAAACAAAACAACAAAAACAAAAACTGCAACTAAATTAAAACGTCTCATTGGATGATTGGGAATACCTCTGATGATGTAACCTACGTGTTACTAATGAGATTTCCCACGGTGTAAATGAAAGAGTGGAACTCATTCAGTTGTGTTTAGGAAATTCATTTGGACTAAGTGAATCTGATGAAAATAACTGTGCTGGAATGATAGAACCGTGGGATCTTAATCGGTGTTGTTATAATCAACTTTAAGATTTCCCTAATAAAATGTCAAGACATCTCAAATTTTAAGATTTCTAAACCATGACACTTCTCTCGTCTCTTGATTGTCATTTTCTTAAACTAAACCTCTGCGACAACAAGGAGGTCGGAGCAAGCGCGGTGGGCAGCATGATGGACTTCGTCGGCTTTTTTTTCTTTAGTAATTGAATAACCAAGCTATAGGATTTCTAGGTAGTTTTCCTAGTGCAACAAAAATCCTCAACTTCTTTTTAGGCATTTGCATACTTATGTTATGCAATTTAATCCCTAAACTCATTTTAGGACTCCGAGGTAGTGTTTGGTACGATATAACCCTCACATCTTCCAGGCTATTTGTATGATTACATCATATGGATATAATTCCTAATTAATTAAAATCGACAGGATTGAAACATCAAATAATATCTCTCTAAATCGAAGACAAACAATAGGATAGTTAGAAAGTCATCGAAGTTCGCTTCGAATCCATGACTTCCCCTACCTTTTCACTTCCATTGGATTCCCAAAATAAAATGTTCCAAATTTGATCCATTCCTTATTGAAATTTCTAAAATTTAATTCTTTGAAAACCCTAAACATTGAAATTCTTGAAAGCGAAACCACTGATCCTTATCGAGAGTTTTCTTAAGTGATTCCCGTCATTTAAGATGAAATTAACTATAGGAGCTTGCCGTTATAGGGAATTTTAGAACCCAGCTTAAAATAAACCCTATTTAATTCATTTGTATTAAATATGGGAATTTTGTCGGCAAATAAAAATGATTCGCAGACCAAACGGATGTCACAAATTTACTAGTTTGTTTAATTGAACCCCATTATTAAACAACGTGTATATTCCTTGGGATAAATACATAGTTTACGGTGCGGCGTTCAATTATTTGAACTACTAAAGATATGGGATCGGTTTGTTCTCATATTTTTAAAAATCAAATAATATTTTCCAAAACTATTTAAAACTATATATACTTAAATTAAAAATAAAACCTAAAAATATGCCGACCGATTTTCTGGCGACTCCATTGGGGATTTAATTCTTTTCTCCATATGGACCAGATGGTTTTTCTTTCATAAATCGGTAGTGAGTCCATGCCCCTAGTGGACCAAACAACTATTCTACCATTGGCATACCTTGTTCATTTCTGTCTTGAACATGTATAGTCAACTCTATTTGATTCTGGAGCCACTACTTAAACACTTTTAAGTAGAGAGGTTCCGGAATCCTCTTTTTCACCTCCTGAAGTGAGGTGAGACCCCCAATAGGTGTGGTTTTAGACTGATCTGTCGAGTCGAGATTCCTTCAGGAATTTACCTTTCCTAAATTTAGGATGAGGGTCCCGCAGCTTTTTCTCTCTTCTTGTAATTGATCCTGCTCTTAATCAAATCTTTATCAACTTACTATCTCCAGAATTCCTCTAGTAACTACAAACAAGATAAAAACATAATCTCAAAAGCTTTAATGAAGCAAAAGAAACAAAATCAAAATGAAATTATTGCCTTGAATTTCTTTGTTTCATCCTAAAGATTGTTGAGACGAGAAAGGAAGTAGGGTAACTCTGATGCTTTAAATCTTTTCTGTAGAAGATGTCTACGCCCAAGTTGATCTTTTCCTTCACCACTGGGATGGACTTAGCAGTCAACAGGAACAAACTACCTGACAACGCAGTCATCCATTTTGGACAAAGGATTAATCAGACGGATATCAAGTTTGGAGACGTTACTGTTGCTTTACTAAAGTCCAAGGTACCGAAATCTGTAGAGCCTACCGTTGAGTTCAATCTGACGTCGGCTTAGGAGTTTCCTCCCTTAAAGAGGGTCCCAACTGAAAGGAGCCCTGTTACCGATAAGAAGTTGATTGTCCCCAAGACTGTTGTCGCTACCCCCACTGGTCTAGTCATCACTGCTCCTACCCCCGCCAAATGGAAAGGGAAGAAAGTCCAGATGAGTGATGAGCCTGTTACCGTGGAGGGTACGACTTTTGCTGCGATACCGCCCATCTTCGAGATTAGGTCCAGTTCAAAGTTTGTGTCCCTGACTAGATCCCAAAGGAGGAATAAGAACAGAAGAATGACCAAGGTTAGAAAAACCAAGACTGCTGAAGTTGTCGTTCCTGAAGAAATCTTGGAAGAGGAAGAAGAACTGCCAGAACTTTCATCCCTATTGGAAGGAAACAAATTTTATCCACTTTCTGCTGCCCCTGAGGAAGAAAGTGCTCAGAGGATTGCTGCCACTTTACCCCGACCAGCATATTACAATGATCATAAAGAACGGAAGGCAAGAAGTACACCACTTACTCGATTGCGGACGATAATTGAAAAGTTGGAAAGAAAGGATAATTGTTCTATGCCCGAGATTTTGAGAAGCATGGGAAGAATACCTGCCAAGGCACATCTTAGACCGAGGGTGCCTCTCTCTACCGTTCATAAGGAATTTCTGCTGAAGAAGAGGAAATTGAGTGGAAAGAAGTTACCCACCGTGGTATCTAGCCTGCATCTTAGTAGGCACACCACGTTTCAACCTACCATCGATGAACCATCCAGTTCTAAGCACCCAATTACAAAAAGGATGGTGTGGTGACCTAAAGTTGCGGAGCCAATACCAGCAGAGCAGCCAGAAATGAGAAGTTCCGATGCGGAGTCCAGAGCTAAAAGGAGCACTATTGTCTCAGAGACAACTCCGGAGGACAAGGTTCACCGACTACTGTCTACCTATCATAAGACTGTTAGAGGAAAATCACTTTAGGTTACTTTGGAGAATTTAAGGTCAGACATTTAGCAGTTGGTTAAAGAGAGGAAAGATAAATCAGAGAATGAAGAAGACTTATCAGGATACATGGACGAGGATTTTGCCAAGATCCACGTGGTCGAGACCCGAGCATCTTCAGCTCTACAGGGTGCTCCATCAACTTCAGAAGGAGACGACCCAGAGGTAATGAGGCTACTTTTTTAGGAAAAGGATGATACAATTTACCGGATGAAAAAGAAAATGGAGGAGATGGCGGCTGCTCTAGCCATTCTTTAGAGTCAGCATCAACCCCAAAAGGAAACACCCCCGGAGGTCATTCACGTTGCTGATGGAAGAAAGGAAATCACATCCGTCAAAGGAGACGAGTAGCTGAAAAGGGATTCCACTCAAAGTCCAATACCAGAAAAGGACATTAAGAATATGGTAGAACAACAGGTGCTAGAGGCCTTAGCCCAATCCAAAGGCGGGGCATTGATTCTGAAGGGTAGACCATACCCCGAAGAATTTGATGCCATGCAATACCCTAAAGGCTTCGTACCTCCTCTGTTCAAGACTTATGGTGGAATGAGAAACCCCCAATAGCATGCTGCACACTTCCGAGCAAGTTGCTGCAATGCGGTGGGCAGCGATGCTTTGTTGTTCCTCTAGTTTTTCAGTAGCCTTTCAGGAATTGCCTTTGAATGGTATGCGAAATTGCCCAATGGCTCAGTTAAAACATTCGCAAAATTAGAAAACTTATTTTATTTCTCCTAAAATAAAAAGGAAGGTGGCCTTGAATACTCAGTGAGGGAAAGAATTTTTGGATCCAAAGCAGTGGGTCTAAGTGGTTAAAGTTCCAAAGATCAATCAAATTAATCATCTCCCGAGAATCCCCCCCAATGATTAGATTCCTCCACCTGAAGATCAAAGCTAATTTCAAAGCCTCCAAATAGGCACTATAAGTTTGCCTAAGAGCACGCTAGCAGAAGAGCTAGGCATGGAAGATCAAGAGGCGCCCCTTGTGGTTCCTGGGAATACCCACACCTGGGCGCACGTGGTGTAGCAGCCATCGCTGTTTGCTTTAACATAGTTGGCCGGGTGGAGGAGACCAGGAGACAGTTGATAATTTTGTGGAGCCGGTCAGTTCGCGGTTGGCTAGCTTTAAAAATATTTGGAAACTTCTTGTGGCTAATAAGTTTATGGAGATACGATATGCTTCGGCAACAAGATTAGCAATTTTCGTTAAGGGCCCTCAAAGATAGCCTTGTTTTTTTGCCATCCAAATGAACCATGCAACGAGTGGGTAAAGTTCTTACCATTGATGCCATTCAACACAGTGAGAAGATGATGCCGCATAAATGGAGGGTATTCAATTTAAATTGAGGGACAATGAGTCCGTACCTCCTTAGAAAACTTGCATTCAAAGAAAAGATGATTGATAGTTTCTTCCTCCATATGACACAACCACAAAGAAGAAGGGCCCCTAAGTCCCTTTAACTTAAGGATGTTGCTCTGGGAGAAGCTGAAAAGTCTCCAGCCGAAGAGGTTCAGAGGGGGAGAGGTACTTGTTCCGCATCGATCACTCCAAGGAATAACCTTCCCCACCGATAGAGCTTCGAGGTAAATAGCTCGAGAAGCTTTGGTCAGAAGGGCCTTCCTATCATGAGAATCCAGATTGATCCTGTTGAAAGGAATAGCTGGCTACTTTCTGGGCAGAAGGAGCTCAGGATGTTGTGGAGAAATGGCAAGGACCACCGTCCCCATTCGAGCAATCAAGAATCCTCGCATTAAGGTTGGTGGGTGGAGTGAGAGGTCAGAGCTTAATCCGGAGGGCACCAATGATCGGCTTTCAAAACTAAGATTTCCCCCGACCTGTGTTCCAAAGGTAATCGCCGTTCTCACCAGGTTATGTTCTTATAAGAGCTCTCCAAAGTTTGGAGTCACCAGCCTTGGAGTGGGACCTGGGAAGGGTGAGTGTGTCCCGCAATACTTCCCAAGAAGGTAGTGTGCCCACAAAGAGTCTTCGAGTTCTGAATTTGATCCACAACGCAAAGATTAATAAAAGGATAATCCTGGCCGGATCCCTCAAGCCCCGTACCACCCGCCTGTGGTCAGCCATCCTTTGCCAAGAAGCCCAAGGAGTTTGATTTCTGTTCGTTCCGTAGAAAAATGGTTAAATGCTCTTTCAAACTGCTCCGAGTACTCTTTTTTCATAGTGCTCACCCGCATAACATAGGAGGGTAGAGTGGTTAGATGCTCTACAATGTCAATCTTCCACCATTTGAAAGATAGATGAGTCCAAGCTTAGAAAGGTAAGTGCTGATCTTATGCTGGATTTCATCAAAGTGGGTCCGTTTGACTCTTCCTATATTAAGTTGTACTCCCAATTGCTTCGATGTAGCTTCGTGTGCTAGAAAAAGCAAGGTAAAGTAGAATCAAATTTTTATTTCGTGAGATCTTCCGTGGGAAAAGAACTGACATTTGGAAGGGTTGAAAATGAGTCCTGATTGCTGTTGAAAATGTTGATGCACTGAAGGTGTGTTTAACAGCTCCTTTGGAGGCATTAGAAAAATTATCACATCATCGCATATGAGGCGGGAAACCATTATGTTAGATTTGTAGATATCTCGTGATGCTTGTGAGTGGTTTGGAGATTATTCATCATATGGAAAAGTAATCCACAGCTAGAATAAATAGGGTTGGGGATAGGGGGTCCCCTTGTTTAAGCCTGCTGCGCAAAGTGTTCCAGCCTAGTGCCATTTATGAGATGAGTTGAATTAGTTTCTAAGCCATCTTTCAACCATGCAAATAGAAATTCGGTAGTGCCCTAGTCGAGAGAACCTCATCGATGAACCCCAAACATGGAATCAAAGGCTTTCTTCAATGTCCAATTTATAAATTAGATTTCCCCCCTACATTTTTTTTATCGAGATCATATAGCATCTCCCGGGCCAATAACACACACGTAAATTGTCCTCCTTCACAAAAGCAACATTGGTTCATACAAATGATTTTACTGAGATGGGGTTGAGCCTTGCCACTATAATCTTGCTAATGACCTTGTTTATAATCGATGTGAGGCTTATGTCCGATGTGGTCCCGCCGACTGCACAGGTTCTTAGTGGATCGTGACAATAAAGGGGATGAGTCGAAAATTGTGGGGGTCCTTCCAAGAAGAAACTAGCAATGGCCGCACACATTTCAGCCGATGATGTGCCAAGCTTTGTAGAAGTTACAAAGGAACCCATCCGGTCCAAATTGGACAGAGCTATCAATGGAAAGCACAACACAAACTCTCATGCTCATTTGTGTGTGTATGGAAAGAGAGTTGGTGTAATGGGTAGTTTCCCGAGAAACATAAAGGGTTTAGGAGTTCTCTAATCTTGGAAGGAAAGGAAAGGAGCTTTTGAAAGTAGTCAAAAGTACTTCCGCCAATGTTTCTGATCGTTCCCCGAGCCAAGTGCCATTCTCATCATGGATACCGTGAATGGTGTCAGATTGTCTTCCGTATTTGACAAAGGAATGGTAGAATTTTGTGTTTCTGTCCCCCTCAGTGAATATATGCATAGAAGACTTCCGTCCGAGAAATCGTTCGACCCCCAATGGAGTTAGAGACGATCTGGCTCAGCCGCAGTGGTCGTGAACAACTCCCATCCGAACCTTCTCTCCAAGTCAAGTACTTCCTTCGGCTCAAGAATAAAGAAAGGTGAATACACATTTCCAAATTCCCTTCCAACCCACTTCTTAAGCTCTTTACCCATTTTCTCGATGGAGGTGTTCTAGCCTAAGCTGTGGATCATTATTGGGAGCACCATTCGCAGAGACTAGACGAGGGTGCAAGAACCTGGGGTGGAAGACCAACTTAGAATCTAAAAGGAGAGCCGGTGATTTAGAGTGCGTAATATTTAAAAGGAGAGGTCCTGGTTTTAACAGACAAGGGGAAGGTGAGTGACAATAGTGTGGAGAAATTGAGAGTGCCAAAGTTCACGTATAAGAATCTATCCAAGGCCCTAAGTGGCTCCTTCTCCAAAAAGGAGGGAGCCCTCTAAGCCCAAATCAAAAAGTCTCGCATTGTGGATATTGTCCCCGAATTGGTTCATTTTAGGATTGGAGTCTTCTGCCTCCCAACTTCTCAGCAAAGACTAATAATACACTGAAATCCCCCCCAACAATCCAGGAGGTAATGGACTGATCGATTTTGGTGTACCGATCCCACAGACTAATTGGCTATGCTTGTCGCATCCAAAGATATGGGAGGAAGGTAGTTGTGACATTTTGCCAGCAAAATTTAAAGAGAGGTGAACAAACTGAGGGTTATCAATGAGAATGGTCCAACTCAGCTCTCTCCTACGTTTAACCCAAATTTGTTAGTCGATGTTTGTGTGAAGAGAAAAGCCGTGTAGTTTTTCGAGATTTTGTTGAAAGTAAAGCTGAGTCATTGGTTCTAGTAAAGCTATACACCAAGGGGTGTGTTTTTTATTGAGGTAAGTGAGTCTTAAGAGAGTGTGACTAGCCACACCTCTCTAATGTTCCAAAGATAGTAGGTTGATCATCGGGGGTTAAAAGGTGGGGGAGCCGGATTTGTGAGATTCGACCTCGTTCTACTTTCCGAGAGCGGAGGAGTCCTCTCCTGACTCCTGGGCCGAGGGGATAACAATTTCTCCCGCCCAGACTTATTTTTCTTCTTCTTATTTTTCGAGTAAATTACTCATTCTTCTTCCATGGAATCCATCGCATCAGCAACAGCACTGTTGTGTTGGGGGTAGGAGGGGGGATCATGTGAATGAAGGAGGTGGGAGATTTTGGGGGAGTGCTGGGGAGGTCATGGGGGCGGCCAAGGTCGTGAAAGGGGGTTGTTCATGATTCACCTTGCTGGCCGAGTCGGGGGAAGGTGGGCACTTCCCTGCATACTTTTTGGTCGAAAGGAGGATTTTCTGGTGAGGAGGATGGAGCCCGAAACACCTTCGCCCGCGTGGCCAAACATTTTACAAAGGAGCAATAATATGGCTTTTGTTGCATGATTACCTCCTCGCCAATGCCTTATCGCCTTTAGATCCCACCTATGCTCCTCTTAACCTCAGTGGAGGGATATATCAAATTTCTATTTGAATCTTGCAATTCAAAGCGGCCTTGTGGAGTGTAGCCGCATCCAACAGTGGGGTGCCAATTGCTCCTTCCAATATGGAAAAGGCAAGTTCGATTAAAATACCTATATACAAATGGCATTTAACCAAATGGGGATGATAGGGGTTCTTTGTTGGGATCAAAATCAGGTCCATTTTAAGATTTTCATATCCATACCAAAGAATGGTGACTCGCCGTTTAGCAAATATCTTAGCATAATCTTCATCCGAGGTGAGATTAATAAGTAGATGTCTCCCATCTATTAATCCAAGCCTCCATTCTCCCGTTAGATTGAGTGATTCAAAAAGCTTGACATTTCCATCTTTGGGTGTCCCAAAGTAAATTTCCCAATTAGATAATTTCACTTCCTCATTTAGCATTTCTAGTTCATCATCGTAGAAGTATGCAATTTCGGCATCCTCCTTTTCACTAGCCATGAAAGGGCAATGACCCTTTCTCATTGCAAAGATCATGCGCTTTTGGGAACACTAGTTCAAAGGGACCCCGAAAGTAGGGCTTTTCTCACCACCCTAAGATAGGTGGCCTGCCCAATCTAAATTGGTATGGAGACCACCGGGCAAGCCATAAATGCAGATAATGCACCCATGTACTCTGGCCGCGTAGCTAAAAACTAAAATCGAGTGAGCAGTTACATCGTAAGTGCTCGGAGCCCCCTTCGTAACACAAGTCCCGTAAAAACACCCACTTCAAATTTCGGCAACACAACTAATCCCAAGCAATGAAACAAAGGAAAATTTGAATGACACCACCCGGAAAGGTAGCAGCTCTCGCAGAAAGGTAGAAACCTTCAGCCTTGCCAAAGCCTCGTACACCGTAGACACCACTTACCCGAGAGACCACCGTAGCCATCAAGAGCCACACGTCACGCACCATCTCAAACCTCAGCAGCTCCAAACACCAACAAGAGCCATTATATATATATATATATATATATATATATATATATATATATATATATATATATATATATATATATATATATATAAAGATAGAGATGAGAAGCCGAGGAAATGCCTAATCAAAAATCGTCTACTCGAATTATCTTATAGGAAGAAAACTAGTTACATATTTTACTGGGATTTTTATACATAAATATTTATTTAGAAAAACGATTTTTCAAGAAGATCTTTTCTTATAAATAATCTATGAAAGCTTAATATAATAGACTTCTATTATTTTCAAAGTGAATGAAAAGTTTGAAATCTTATGATTTGGTAGTTAAATATTCTTTAAATTCATAAAATTAAACCTAGATGTTGAAAGTGGGTTAATAATTTACTAAAGACTTTATAAAACCAAAAATTATAAGGAATCTTAAATATTTATCTTTTATTTCCGAAAGTTACATTTTATGTAGTAAAAAGAGTTACTCGAGACAAGTAACATTTAAGTTTGGGTGATTTTGATCTATAAAATACCTATTTTTATGTCTTAATTCTTATTAATTTCTACATATTATGCTTTAATGAAAGGTATTTTGTGTTTTTGGATGTAGGTATGTAAAAGGTCTAAGAAGGAAAAATAATGCAAAATGGAGCAAAAATGGAGCAAAATACCAAAAGTGTAAAAAATATTGGCTCATGCGCCAGCGTACTCGATATGAAATCCGCGAAGTTTTCGACATTTCGATCGTCGATACGCGCAGTGAACGGTTATTGGACATTCTAGAAGGCCTGCCAGCTTGTTCCTCGATACTGTGACATGTGATACATCGTACCTGACGCCTCCAAATGGTTTTAACGGCGAAGAGGTGCGAGCCAAAGTGAAGAGGTACGAAGAACCGGACGCGGTGTCCCGCGCCCAAAAGCAACGCGCCTAGGCGTCGACCGACCTTCGAAGATTCATCGAATGTGGACATGCTCAAGAGGTGCCTCAAGGCAACTCTCGGGCCTATAACAACGAGGTCCATTTCTTCGTAAAACGTGCTCCTCCCATCGTACCCCTTTCTCTTATCTACTTGTGATCTCTCATCCCCCAGAGAGAATTGAGAGAAATTTAGGGCAACTTTTGTTTAGTTTAGTGAGTTTATTTTCAAGTTATTGTATCCTAGAGTTCATTACACTATGGGAGCCGTAGGAATCGAAGATATGTAGAAGAAATATTCGAGATAAGTATATTTTTACATTTGATTCAAAGATTAATTATCATGTTTTGTTATTTATTTTCAATGTGTTCGAGAAGTTGTTACTTTCTTACTTCAATTATAAAGAGATAGATAAGATAATATAAAGATTCGATGGAGAATTAAAAATCAAAATAATTTCAAAACATTGTGATGACATTAATACCCGATCTTACTTTACTTTTTAAATTGGCAACAATTGTTAAAACTCCGTTGAAGAGTTTTGAAACCTTGAAGGAGAAGTACTCTTAACTTGTTAATATCACATGAATCCTGTATTTTAAGGCCATGAGCGGGCTATTCATGGTGTATGTACAAATAGGAAGATAATATTTAAAGTCGTAGGACCGATAAGCTTTTAGAGAGACAAACACTAAATTCTTATAATTCGATTTATGGGATGTGAAAGGTCACTTAAATAGGCGGCACTATGCCCACCCTCGACATCTAGAAGTGTGAGCTCAGATTAACACATTATACTAACAATACATCCGGACCTATTCGTAAATTAGCCAATGTTCTTTGCGCCCTCGGATTCGGAAGGGTAGCTAGAATGCTTCTATTCTCGCACAATACCATAAATCAAATTCTCTAACGAATATTAAATTATCTTAGAAATCTTAGATTAATTGAAGGAAAGAAAGTTGTTTATTTTATATAGAATTCATAAAATCATCATCTTATTATTATTTTCTTAATTGCATCTAGTAAATTAAATAAGAATTTATAATCAAATTAAAAGATAAAATAAAAATATTTTTACTATTTTATTTTACCTACTTCATAGAAATTTTATTTCTATAAATCTTCCCTGTGGGATCGATATCGAGTCTTTGTTTAAAAACCCTATATTACTTCGAAATACGTATATTTCTGCGTAGTACCCTTAGTGTGTAAAAATATTTTCTAAATTATATTAATTTTATACACTAACCGCTATTTATAAATTAAGTCAAAGCTTTTTACACACTGAAGCAAATATTACCGCGTTATTTGCGGGTCGGTCACAAATGATTCCTCCTAGATCAAAACTCCATTTAAGTAACTTCTCGATCAATCGCCCACCTTTTACGTATCCATAATTTCCTACAAAATCCTCAAACTTGTAATTTTTCATTCACTTCTTCCTTTTCGCATGATTTATATCACCTCATATTTCATTCTAGATTCAATATTCTTTCTTTAATTTTCTCAATCCGTATATTAATAAAAACTTTCAGCCCTTATAAGAAATAGATCTCTATAATATAATTCAAGATCTCCCAAATTTGGATCGTATCTTTCGTATAACTATGTATTCGTGATAAATATCTTCTATGTTACCTTTTCCGTTTCAAGTTATCTTCCAATTCTTCTCCTTTATAATTATTAAATGATCGAGGATCTATCTAGTTTGGGAAATAGGTTTTTCTAATTCCTTAGAAATTTCTTCCAATGTCTTTCAATATCCTTATCCTCTTTTCTCAACTCAAAGTTCTTTGAACATATCCTCAAATTTTCCAAGTTTTAGTTCAATAATTTTATCTTGTTCATCATCCAATTCATGTTCTTCTTATGATTGAGTCAAATATGAAGATATAAAGATTGGTGCTATGGATGAATTAATTAAATAAGATAGGCTTTAAATTGTGACAGTAAGGGCTAACTATCCTGCTCACGAGATTTTTCAAAAGATGGAATTAGAATTTTACTATTTTGGTAGAGCCCATCATTTCACATCTCTTCTGAACATACATACAAACTTTAAACAATGTTTAACCATCATGAAAATCTATGTCAATCTCATTTGTTAACTTACCCTCAAAAATTTCTTGAAAATTGCCTACTTTCGTATAATCAATTTCATCTATCCAAAAATAATCATCATCTTTTTCTCACTAGATATTTCGTAGTCTTTAATACATCAAAAAGTGATTTCATGGTCATTAATAGTCATAGTCAACTCTCCTTTTTTCATACCTATCATAGCTGTCCAAAGTATCAAGGAAAGGTCTCCCGAAAAAATTGGAATTTCTTTATCTTCCTCCATATCTAATACAATAAAGTCCAAAAGAAAGATAAATTTGTCCACTTTAACAAGCATGTTCTATAACTCCTTTGGATAAATGATAGATCGATCACGACGAAAGGCTACGTAGTAGGAGAAATATTAACTAAACCTAACCTTTAAATATGTATAAAGGCATAACATAAATGTTCACTCCTAAACCACATAAATGTCTACTACTAAATCACATAAAGCTTTTCCACGTAATCTTTTTCCAATTGCACAAGGTATGTAAAGCTACAATGATCTTTAAGTTTCGAGGAAAATTTTTCTCAAGTAAAGTACCGCACTCACTTAGTGCAATTGTCTCATAATCCCTAAATTTCCATTTCTTGTTTAATATCTCCTTTATAAATCCTTTGCATAACTCGGTATCCGTTCCAAAGCTTTAGTGAAAGGAATATTTTATCGTTAACTTCTAAGTACTTTCATGAACATTGCAAATTCTTTATCCAACTCATGGTGTGTAAGTCTTTGAGGAAATGGAGGTGTGCGGTCTTTCCAAACTGATTTTAGCTGAGATATTAATTCTCTGCATCCTTGTAAACAAGTTCTTCTGTGTCCTTTAGTTTCATTATTTCTCTCACAACATCTTTCTCTTTTCTAACCACATCCTCTATCTCTTCCACTTTTTAATTAGATGTACTTTCATTTGTTCATTAGTGTTCTTTGTGGATTGATCTCAATGTTTCTAGGAAGTGTTCCTTGGTTCCATTACTAAGTGAATTAGCAATTTGTCCTAGCTTGATTCTCTTATGTTTATAACGCAAAGATTTTGATTCTCTGCAAATAGTTTCCCATTTGCATTACCACTTCTTCCATAAACATCTTCTTATCCTTAAATTGTCGATCATTGTTGCAGTCCGGTAGATATGAAGGTTCATAGTTTCGTGTTCCCCCGATTATTCCAACTTCTATTAGATTTGCACAATTATTTTCCCATTTTTGGTTTCCACCATCAGTAATATGATTCCATAAAATTAGGATGATTTTTCCAACCCGGGTTGTAAAAGTTAGAATACGGGTTGCTTACGTATTTGAAGTATCATATGATAAGTTAGAATCAATCATAAAGCCTAATAAACTTTCCTCAATTAAGGAGTAAATCGAGGCTCGGTTCATTCCAAATTGTCCAACTTCCTTGATATTGCAACCTGAGATGCAAGAATTGTAATCACATCCACTATGAACAATAGCTACATTTTTATGATTTACTATAGAAGATGGATATCAAATTCATTTGTACCAATTTTTTTCAATTAACACATACGCTTTATTAAATGGTTTTGATATTAATGATCCACCAGGCGCAACCCCAATTATAGACTTGAGGGATCCTACTAACTCATTGTAAAAAGTTTAAATGATCGACCAATCGGGCGTAGCATGGCGTGGACATTTTCTCTTAGGGGTTCCTTAAATCTTTCTCGTGCTTCGTATATCGATTCTCTTCATACTAACAAAATGAGATAATATCGTTTCTAAGTTAAGTAGTCCTCTAAAGTGGAAAATACTTAGCTAGAATTCTGAGTTAACTCCTCCAAAAATTTAATAGAACTGTGTGCTAACGAGTATAACCACATTTTAGCCATCCCCAGCGAGAAAGGAAAAAGTCTTAACCTAATGTAAAGCATTGTCCGAGATGCCAATATAACGAAATGTAGTACAAAAGTTCTAGAAAAATTTGATAAGTGTAAATAGGGATCCTCCAAAGGAGTTCTCCAAACTAATTGTTCTGCACTCGTTAGATAATCTCGTGATTTATTTCAAATGAGTCGCCTTCTATGATGTGATTTTGTATACTTTGTTAATTTCATCTATCGTAGGATTTACGTAATCCCTCAATGAAGTATGATGATTTTCTAAGTTTTATCTTGAAAGTTTTCCTTTCCATTTCTAGTTTTTTGAGTCCATTCGTATTTTTATTTTTTATTTTCCAAACTCGGGATCATAAGGTACAAGTCCCGTATCCTTTGCTTCGCATATATAACACAACAAACAATATATTAACAATTAAATAAATTATATGAAAAATATATTCAACACAACAAAACATTTTCACAAAATACCTTATTTTTCATATAAAAATAATTTTTTATTTTAAAAACTTTTTCATACAACAAAACACATTTCACATGAAAACAAGTTTACAACACTACGCTTTTCCAAGTCTAAGCCTAATTATTTCAACTAAAATTCTCCTAAAGTTCTTACTCTGTCACTGGCAACGGCGCCAAAAACTTGATGCGACTTTTTATATGTAAGAATTTATGACCTTAGATTTATATATTTATAATGATTTCGTAAAGTCACAATTTCAAACGCAAGTATACGTATCGTATCAAGTAATATACGGCTCAAACGAGTCCCATTTATCGATCCTACAGAAGCAAGGTAAGAGGTTCTTAGTCAAAATTCTAGTTTACTACTAACAACCTTAGTTTGGATGGGTGATATAAGTGTTTTTTCTAACAACTACCCTAATCGTATGATTATATATAAGGATAATAACTACTCCTAAATGTAAATATTACTTCTAAAGATAACCTCTTTTGAAATTGTCTGGTGAATTGAGATAATGAAATCTACTATTCTTATGTAATGTGAATTGATAAAGTTTAGGAATGAGATGTAATAAATATTGTATGTGTCAAATAAGAGCAATCCTATTCTTTACCCTCAAAAGAGCACTCTTCAAGCATGTAAAGAATATTTCACATATCCTAAGTCTACCACTAAATCTAAAAGAAATGGGAGGAGGCCTGTTGTCAATACGGAGCTCCCACTCACCCTTCACTTGAAGGCTAACCTTCGAGTTTAGTTACTAATCTAGGACCAAATTAGGATCACACCGTCACCCCGAAATCTCCAATTCAAGCCCATCAAAACCATATTTCCCTATTTATTTGCACTCAATCCTCATGAAGTACGCAATTCATTCATCGACATTGAATGTGGTTCCATTTGATGAGAATTACACTTACCCTCTTGTGCAATTACAATGAATTTTAACAATACAAAGAGCCCTTATTATAAAGTAAATGAAGTGCAGAAACCATCACATTTATAATTAAAACTTCTTTAGCAAACATCCCAATATCCTAAATACGAGTCCTACTCATTGTGAAAGAAATGAATGAAACAATGGCATAATCTTCTCATGCCACTATTTTTATAGAAGAAGAAAGAGTAAGAGAAAGACATCGTAAAGCACGAACAAAACACTGCTGTGAAACTTAATTTCAAAGCAAATCTACAAAATAAGTATTTACAATATCATAAGATAAAGAAAAAGACAATACTTAGCTTTTCCCTTATAAGAAAGATGAAAATCTCTTCCACAAAGTCTCTCGCGGATCCATGTAATGCTAGAACATTCTCTTAAGGTATTCTCTCAAAATCCCCGACCAATCTCTCCAAAAGCGTAGAAATCTACATTTCTACTCCTATTCTTAGATACTTCCAAGAATTCTCCAAGTTTTCCCTAACATCCCTTCTCATTTTTGGCTTCAAATTCCGGTTTAAAATAGAGTATGGACGAATTTCTCAAGGGGTGCATGAAGAAACCCTCCAAAAGCATCCAGATTCGATGTATTCGGCCAAAAACCGCCTAATATCACGTCCAAGCCGTCTTCGTGTGCCACTGACGCCGAATAAAGCCACCGCCGCTGTCTTCTATTTTTTGTGGTCTCAGCTTCGGGTGCCACCGGCGCTAGTTTGGGCACCACCGGCGCCCATTCCGCGTGCTCACCATTTTGCCCGCGTCCCATTACAGCTCGATTCGCCCCATTCTGCCGTACGTGTTCCTCACGTATACCCCACAAAATATATAAAAACAACCTTTCTTTAAAGTATAATATCTTTCAAAAATATTTAAGAAGTAAAAGATATTAACATAGAAAGAATTATCGAAAGGTGTCAAGATACAAAATTTGTTTTCTTGCTCGTTTTTGCCAACTCTACAAAATAATAATTTTAGCTTCTTTTACTTCAATAACCATTTTTGTACTTAAAACCAAAAATATACAAAATACCTTCCTTTTAAAGTGAAATATCACAAAAAATTAGTAAAATCATATACTAAAAGCATATATATTTTTGCATCAACTATCCTCAATCGCTAATTATATACAAAATGTATAAATCAGTACAGGATGCCCTAATCTCCAAAATAGCTTCTATAATCGTTTCGAATACTATTATGAATAACTCTACTAATTTTAATAATTCTCATCTTTTGAATACAAAAATCTTAATTTCTCTATCTCTAGAAACTTCACTATGATGATAAGTTTGCAGATAGTCTTGCACAAATAAAGTAATGTCAAAGCTTAGATGATACATTAAGAGTGCCGGAAGCATGAAAATTTATTCGTCGTTCGTTTTTTCTACTCTTTCCATCAAGAAAAGTAAATACCTCAATCTTATTTATCACAAGTCTAACACTCAACATCATTTTCTTACATATGAACTATATAGCTCTTAAGTATTACATATCTATCACGTAAAGTTCAAAAGACCACAAAATTTAAATTTATTACATATCTAACGTTTGAACTATCGGCAATGGATGTGGACATGGACGGCTCACCTTGTGTTTTGGATGTCGTGTCATGTCCGTCGCTCGCCAAATCCCATCGATGTTTATTTTTGCCGAGGGGTCGCCACTCTATATCTATCTATTTCCCTTAATTCTTATGTATTATTCTTTTTGGATTTATTGACAGCAATCCTTTTAGAAATTATAAAACTTAAAGAAAATGGTGAATAATAATGATCCTAGAGAAAAAGAAGATGTCACATGGTAAACTTATAGAAGAAATCTTTAGAATGTTGACTCGTTTAAGTTTTCTATATAAGATAAACCATAAAGGAGGTTTTAATAACTGTGATTTTAAAGAAATACCATTTCGAGTTCTTCAATCTCCTATAAGAGCAAGCTCCTATAGTTAATTACATCTTAGACAATTAAATTGTATGAAAAGTTTTCTAATTATAGTTAACACTGCTTTCAAGAAGTTTCAAGAACAAAAGAAAGAAACATCAACGTTCAACTTAAAAGGGGGATAATACACAATTTCGAGAGTTAATTTTTTCTAATGTCATTTGTTTGATGGGTTTTATTTTTTCTTTGTTGTTTTTTATTTTTTTGTTGTTTTGTCTTATAATTTATTATTTGTTTGGTGACTATCCTAAAAGGTTAGACTTCATGGATATCCTAAAAGATTAGGTTTTGTTTCTTTTCGATTTTGTCATTTTAATGTCATTTTTAAATATTATTTTGTTATGTTTTGTTAATGTTGTTGTTTTAATGTGATTTGATTTTGTTTTATTACCGTTTGTCCTGTTATCGAATGTCATTCTACAAACAGAAAGGCACATCCTATAACATGAAAAATAATCTAAAACAAAACTAATGTTGTCTTTTCGCACGTCCCCGCGAAACACAAGACACCCTATAACATGGAAAGAAAATCTAAAATGAAACTCGTGTTTACCCTGCAAGGAAAACAATGTTCGCATTTAAAAGAATAATGTCAATTTTATTTCTTAAGTCTTTACCTTAGTCGATTAAATTTTAGATAACTGGTCAAGATGTCACAATTTTCATTATCCTTGTGATATCAAGGCCGCAACTAGTTAGTCCGATTGTGTGTTTAAACCATAACCAAAAGACTTCTATCAACAACTGTGATTGCGTCGTCCAAGAAGTCTTGTAGATTAAGAAAACGGGGTTCAAGTCAGATTCAAATTATTCGTTCATTAAGGATTCATTTAAGTCTTAATGTCTTTCCGTATTTTAGGTTTGGAAAATTTTATATTATTTATTATTTTAATAACCAATTTCGGTTTTGATTTGTTTATTATAATTTGGACATATGAAATTGGTTAAGTTTACTTAGATCTAATGTCCGTAAGATCTAATTAAACTTTAGAATTTTTAGATTCGATGTTGCTCTGAATCTATACATTGTAAAAATAAAATCTAACATAGGTTAGAATTTAGATTCAATGTAATTTGAAAGATGTAGATTAGACTTAAATTAAATAAAATCTTAACATAAATTAGACTTTAGAATTTTAGCCTACAAGCCATTCAATCTAAAAAAGGGGTGTTACATAATGTACATTATATTTGAATTAAGTAAAATCTTAACAAGGGTTAGAATTTCTAAATTTTTTGATTCGATGTCATTTGAATCTAAAAGGTGTTAATTCTAACGTATATTAGACTTAAATTAAGTAAAATGTACATGATTTAGATTTTAGAATTTTAGATTCAATGTCATTTGAATCTAAAAAGTGTTATGTCTTAAATTAAGTAAAATCTCACATGAGTTAAACTTTAAATATTTAGATTTCATGTCATTTGAATTAAAAGGTGTTAAGTATAATGTAAATTAAACTTAAATTAAGTAAAATCTAACATGAGTTGACTTTTAAAATTTTAGATGCGATGTCAATTTCAATTAAAGATATTAAGTCTAATGTAAATTAGACTTAAGTAAAATCTAACATGAAAGTTAGACTTTTAGAATTTTAAATTCAATGTCGTTTGACCTTAAAACGTATTAAGTCTAACGTAAAATTAAACTTTCGATAATTAGATTCAAAATAATTAATCTAATAGCCTTTAAATTATTCTTTTAAATTCAATGTAGTTTGAACTTAACATTGGTTTACTTTGGTTCATTAGGTTGAACTCAAGTTATGTTTTTGTTAAGTTAGGTTCAATATAGGTTGAACCTAATGTTTGGGATAAATTAGGTTCAATTTAGGTTGAGCTCTAAGGTTTAAGCCGAGTTTGAGTTTAACTTAGATTCAAGTTAAAGCTGAACCCGAGCTAAGTTTGCGGCTGAACTTAAGTTTAAGTTCGACTTACGTTCAAGTTAGGCTGGACATATAGAACCAAATAGAGAATAAAGATTTGGTTGAAATGTCTAAGGAGAAGGTGGGTGCCCTTTCTAAGATGCTAAGATTGTCATTAGGAAAGTCCTCAGGCTAGATCCTAGTAACTAATGAAAAGACCCAAAACCCTCACCCAAAAGTGAGGTCAACAAACGGACCCCCAATAGGTGTGGTGTGCTAAACGAGCACACCGCGCGTATTGGCATTGACCGAGGTGATCAACGGACCAATCGAGAAGTGTTGAAGCCAACCTTCTCTTAAGGAGTATATAACTCAGTAAGGAAGGTACTGTGCTAGTATCCATCATGGGTAGTTTAGTGAACATCCACTGGGGATAAAGAAGGTGCTATCCACTGGGGATGAGTAGACAGAAATTTTGATTTGTAGTTAAGATTTTGAATTATCAAATCAAAGAAAATATGTGTAGTGTCATAGAAAGACTAGGTCAGGAAGAAAAGCACATGGACTCATCTTCAAGTTGAGAGCTAGTCAATGACACTATTGCACCACTTGAGGTATATGGTCTCAGTGGTAGCAAGTGCCAAAGAAAGAGAATCTAGGATGCCGTGTACAATTTAAAGTGGTCTTAAACCTAGATCATATATATATATATATATTCAACCTATATATGTTAGGGGAGGGAAGGTATGAACCTAGAGGTATTGCCGTGATCTGGCAGAAAGGTGGCCATGACCTAACCGGGGTCACCGTGATTTGGCGAAGGATTGCTGTGATTTGGCAAAGAAATTAGCGTAGCCTCAGGTGGGCGCAGCAAAAGTGTGTATTTCATTTCGGGTATGCGTAGTCAGTGTCGACGCAGCAAAGTGTACAAACATAAAGAAAAAAAATTTAGGAATGCCTTGTGTGTAGTAACAAGGATTCACTATCCCATAGAGAATTATCGGATGCCTTTATCCACTTCAGGGGGCCTTACTCCTATCTCAGAGGTGAGGAATCAGATGCCTCAACAAAACTTGGAGGCCTTATACCTATCCAGTGCAAGAAGGAATCGGGTACCTTGTTGGTTTACTCCTTTATCCAGTGTGTGCTAATATGGTGTCGCAGAGGTATAAGGTGCTTTATTAGCTTACTCCTTATCCGGTGTACAAAGGAATCAGGTACCTTGTTGGTTTACTCCATTATCCTTAAGAAATTCATAGGAATCTGATGCCTCAACCGAACCTGGAGGTCTCATACTTATCCAGAATAGAAGGAATCAGGTACCTTTTTGGTTTACTCCCTTATCCTTAAGAAAGTCATAGGAATCAGATGCCTCAACAGAACCTGGAGGTCTCATACTTATCCAGTGCAGAAAGAATCAGATACCTTGTCAGTTTACTCCCTTATCCTTAAGAAAGTAGGAATCAGATGCCTCAACAGAACCTGGAGGTCTTATACTTATCCAGTGCAGAGGAATCAGATACCTTATCGGTTTACTCCCTTATCCTTAAGAAAGTCATAGGAATCAGATAACTCAACAGAACCTGGAGGTCTTATACTTATCCAGTGTAGAAGGAATCAGGTACCTTGTCAGTTTACTCCCTTATCCTTAAGAAAGTCATAGGAATCAGATGCCTCAACAAAACCCAGAGGTTTTATACTTATCCAGTGTAGAAGGAATCGGGTACCTTGTTGGTTTACTCCCTTATCCTTAAGAAAGTCATAGGAATCAGATGCCTCAACAGAACCTAGAGGTCTTTTACTTATCAAGTGTAGAAGGAACCGGGTACCTTGTTGGTGATTTCAAGCCAAGAAACTTGGAGATTGAAACTCTAAAAGGAGCCATAAGATGATTTTTTTTTGAAAAATGGGGAAGAAGAAGACGCTTAGGTGACAAAAATGGCATCGGCCTGGCTTAAATCTAAAAAATGGTGAGTTTTGGCTGGTTCAAGTGAACCAGAGCCTAGGCGCAGGTTTTAGCGCCTAGGCACCTGTCGGCCGTTAAAACATTGTTGTTATGAGGTTTGATATTTTGGAAAAGGTTTAAAGTATAGTTTCATAAAGAAAATAGAAATTTGATTTAATTTAATATATATATGGATTTTTGAAAATAATATTTTATTTTGGCGAATGTGAAATCAAACTGATTTCATACAATTGTTAGTTTAGATAATTAAGCGCTTCATCACAAGACATGTATTTATTCCAAAGAATAAATATAGGGCTTGGGTTGAGGCTTGATCAAATAAACTAAAGAATTCATTACATTCGTTTGGTTTGCGAACCATTATTGACCGACAATTTTCCCTATCTAATATGAAGGAATTAGATAAAGTTTATATTAATCTGGTGTCTTTAAGTTTTCTATAAGGGTAAGCCCCTATAATTAATTACATCTTAGATAACCAAAGTCACCTAAGAAAACTCTTTATATAGATCAGAAAATATTTATATTCATGACTTCCAAAGGTAAGGTTTTTAAAGAAAATGTGATAATCAGAAGTTAAATAGGTGAATGGCTCAAGTCTTGGAACATTTCATTTCATCTGTATCCACAGGAAAGAAGCTAGAGGAATGACATAGATTCAAGGAGAATCTTGATGTCTTCACAAACTATCCTATGGTTTTGCTTTGATTTAGAATATTTATTTGGTGTTTCATCCTGTCAATTTTATTATTTAGGGCTTATATTCACTTGATACTGACCCGACCCGCAATTACACAGTAAATTAACTTCCAAAAGATGGCCAAAAACTTGACCCGATTTATAAATAGCGGCTAGTGTGCAAAATCTTAAATGATATAAAAATTAGAAAATATTTTACACACTAGGGGTACTACGCAAGTATACGTATCGTTTCAAGTAATATAGAGTTTTCTTTAAAAACCCCAGTATCGATCCCACGAGGAAGTGAAGTAAGAAGTCTTTAGTCAAATTCTAGTCTACTACTAATAGTCTTTAGTTTGGAATATCGATTAAGATTGTGTTTATCTAGCAACTATTCCTAAATGCAAGTGTTAAACGTAAAGATAGTAACTATATCTAAATGCAAATAATAATTCTAAAGATAACCCTTTTTGGATAAGTTGGTTTGGAGAATTTTGAGATTTTAAAAACTACTATTCTTATGTAATGAAATAGATAATGTATAGGAATGAGATGCATTAAATATTGTATGTGCAAAATAGGAGCAATCTTATTCTTTACCCTTTGGTCCAGGCATAAAGAACATTGACTAATCCTATGCTTGGTTATCGAATCTGCGGCTAGGTCGGGAGGATACCGGTCGCCACTTCGGAGCTCCCACGTTCCCCTCGCCTGAGGGCTAACATCTACACTTCAGCACCCAAACGATAGGACCAAATTGAGGATTTTAGCCTGTCACTCTAAAATCTCCAATTCTACACTCGATAATTATATTTCCCTATTTATTTGCATTCAACTTCCATGAACTTCACCATCCATGGAATTTGAATGTGGTTTCACTTTGTTGAGAATTACACCGCCCTTTCGGGACAATGCAATTACAACGAATTTTAACACTACAATGGGCCCTTATTGCAATGTAAATTAAGTGCAAGTAAAAACCATCACATTTATATTTAAATTTACTTCTACCATGCATCACAAAATCCTAAACATGATTTCTACTCATTACAAAAGAAAAGTAAAAGGAAAATAATGGCATAATCTTCTCATGCCACTATTTTCAAAGAAGAAGAAAAAGTAAGAGATATACGTCACAAAGCACGAAGAAAACACAACAGAAACTTCATGTAACCAAAGCAAATCCACTAAATAAATGTTTACAAAATTATAAGATATTGAAGAACAATACTTAGCTTTTTACCCTTGAAAGAAAGACGAAGATCTCTCCCATAAAGTCTCCCGGCGATCCATGCAATGCCAGTGAAATTCCTTACAAATTCTCTCAAAATCTCATCTCCAATCTCTCCAAAAGGGTAGAAATCTACATTTCTACTCTTAATCTAAGAATCCTAAACATTCCTCTAAGTTTTTCTCTCCTTTTCTCTATTGTTTCTCTCTCTTTTCTAACATATATTTGCCATTTTAAAGAGTATGGACGAAGTTTGAAGAGTTTCCTTAAGCACCCCTTCGAAAAAGCGTCCAAATACGTCGAATATTGGCCCAAAACCGCCAAATGTCGGTTCATGGTCGTCCGGGTCGCTGTCGGTGGGTTCGAGCTCGCTGTCGGCGGCCTTTTTGGGCACTTTTCGGTGGTCTCGGAAAAATCTCACCGTCGGCGAGATCGATCTCCGTCGGCGAGCAGGCTGCTGCGCGGCTCCACCGTTTCGCTCTGTTTGGCTCCGTTTTAGCTCCGTTTCACCCCATTTCAGTTGCGTTCGTAACAGATAGCCCTACAAAATAAGCATAAAAACAACATTTCTTTAAAGTGTAATCTCATTCAAAAATATGCAAGAAGTGTAAAAGAGATTAAACATCAAAAGACTTATCGAAAGGTGTCGGGCGTAATTTCATTTCTTGCTCGTTTTTGCTCCAAATTGCACCGTTTTTGCTTCCTTTTGCTCCAATCACCATTTCTTGTACCTAAAACCAATAAACATACAAAATACCTTCCTTTAAAGTGTAATATCATCAAAAAATAAGTAAAATGATATAGCAAAAAGCGTATATATTTTAGGCGTGTCAAAATCCCCCAAACTTAACTGTTACTTGTCCTCAAGTAACACTTTTACTACATAAAAATATAACTTAATGCAATGTACTTTTCACCTGTAAGACAATAAAATTTTTCATTCAAAAGAATATATTGGTTAAACTTTTAGAAAGAAATTCAGTAACTCAGGTTAACACTACAAGTATAAGAATATTCAGCAATCAAGTCTAAGGGTTCTAGTCTTCTATTTATTTCAAGATAAACCATAATTTGTCACATTAAGAATGCCTTGAAAGATTATGTGAAAAATAAGTTCATGCAAACTTCATTAGAATGTAGGCCAATACTTTAAATATAAATTCAGAAATGAAATCAAGTTCTCCCTTTAGGGTGACTCAAGTGAAGCCAATTTTTGATTAGGCATCTCCTCAAGCTTCTCCTCATAAATATTTTTCTTTCCTTTTTCTTTTCTTTTTTTTTCTTTTTCTCTTCTTTTTTTTTCTCTTTTTTTTTAATGAGGATTACTATATCTGGAGAGCCTGTAATGATTTTGAACTTCACTCTCCTCTTTCTAAAGTTCAAAATTGAAACACATCCTTACTTTATAATTAAGTATGAGCCTTATTATCATCGTAAAGTCACAATCTCTTCTTAACACACAATACTTTAAGTCTCTTAACATTTCAAAAATACAATTTTCTTTACTTCAAATAGTTAACTATAATCAAATTCTTTCATACCAAATATCTTACCCTTATAAAATTAACCTTTATTACTAAAAACTTTCATCCAATCCTTCCATAATATTCAACTGAAATAAAAATTTTTAGTTATCTCAAGCGAGGTTCAATTGCCAGAAGTTATGCTAATAATTTTTGAAAATATAATAATTGAGAACAAATAAGGGTTAATATTTTTCTTCCCCCCAAACTTAAATTTTAAAATATTTTGCAATTAATTCCATAAAATATAGCAGGAAGAAAAAGTAAAGGTTGAATCTACTTGCTACTACAACATCCTATCAAATTCATATCATGCATAATCAGGATAGAAAGACTGTAGGAGAAAGTAAAGCTAACCTAAAACATGCTTGTAATAAAATTACACTAAAAAGAAGTATTTCACATTAAAATTTTATTTTTCTTTCTACCCCCAAACTTAATTTTTAACATATATAGCATTCAGTACAAAAAATATAAGCAGGAAGAAAATAATTTAGAAATTCTATCTATCACAAATGTCTATCAAAATCATTTGCAAGTATTCATTAGGACAAAACAATATGCAGCAGAAAGTAAATCTAAACTAATCATGCCAGAATGAAATTAACTAAATCAAAGTCTAACTAACATAGCATGTTTCAGTAAGGGAATATAAAAATGTTCTTCAAGACCTAAATAAAGTTGTAACATAAACATAAACACACATATGATAAATGAGGTTAATTCATCCTTTAACTAAACCAATCTCACTACGTTACCTTCAATTTCTAACAGAATCACTACACTAGTAAATTAGGTACTTTAAAATGATTTTATAGATTATAATCCCAAAGATAAGATTACCCCTGATAAATTGGTTTCCGGACACCAATCTCAGGCATCACCTAATCTTTATAATTAAGCACCTCTAATAGTTATAAAGATAGTGTGAGATCATCCACATAGTATTCATCAAATAGGTTCATGATTCCTATCTAATGAAAATAAAGTTTTAGAAAGGAAGTAACAAATTAAGATGGAACTATCAATGTTCGAAATTCATGATTTTTCTTGTAAAACTCAAGTCTGGGTGAGACCCAAGTTATAGTGGACTCGTCAATCCAACTTTACAAGAGATCGATTCTAGCCATAATAAGAAGTTAATGAATCACCTCCCTCATGACACAGACAAAGATCAGATCAAAGCACTAATAATCCAAACATCTATCAATCAACAATCAAACTTATCAATTTATAATGACACATAAAGATCAAGTCTATCCACTCTAAATCAAACACAATACAACACTAACAATCATGACTCTCGAGCACACTAAATCAAAGCACACTGATAACTATGGGTTGCCTCCCATAAAGCGCTTGGTTTAACGTCATTAGCCCGACAAATGATTCCTCCTGGATCAAAATTCCATTTAAGTAATCCTCGATCAATCGCCCAATCATTTCCAGATCCAGAGATTCCTACAAAATTCTCAAATTTTAATTTTTCATTCAGCTCTTCATTTTTAGATGAATTTATATCATAATTCTTCATATTTCTTTCTAGATCCAATATTCTTCTATTGATTTTCTGAAATTGCATATTAATATCATCTTTGAAATTTATAAGAAATAGATCTTTATAAGATACTTCAATATCTCCCAAATTTTGAATCAGATTCTCTTTAAATAATTCAGATTCAAGATCAAATTCTTCTATGTCACTCTTATGATTCAAGTTATCTTCCAATTCTTCCCCTTTATAATTATAAAATGATTGAGGATCTATCTTAGTTGAGGAAATAGGTTTTTCTAATTCCCTAGGAATTTCTTCCATTGGTCTTCTAATATTCTTATCCACTTTTCTCAACTCAAAGTTCTTTTGAAATTTATCCTCAAATTCTCTTCCAAGTCCTAGTTCAATAATATTATCTTGTTCATCATTTAATTCAGGTTTTTCTTGTGATTGAGTCGCATCTAAAGATATAAAGACTGGTGGTGTAGATGAATTCCCTAAATATGTAGGCTTTAAAATTGTATGGGGTACATCCATCTTAAGTTCATGAGATTTTTCAACAAATGGAATTAAAAGTTTACTATTTTTGGTAGCGTCCATCATTTCACACCTCTCCTGAACATACTGTTGGCATATTTTTAGGTTATGTGTTTTGAAAAGGGGGTCGCCTACAGAAATTGTCGGAGAATTTTTATATTTTAAATTTAATTTAAATATATATAGTTTAAAAGATAACATTTGATTTTGAAAGTAATTTTAAGTTTAAAAGTTTTAAGATATGAAATCAAACCGATCTCACATCCCAAATAGTTTATATAAACAAGCACCGCACCACAAACCGTGTATCTATCCCGAAGAATAGACACACTGCTCGATGATGGGGCTCGATTAAATAAACTAGGAGATTTGTGACATCCGTTTGGTCTCCGAACCAATTTTATAAGCCGACAAGTTTCCCTGCTTAATATAAATGAATTAAGCAGGGTTTATATTACCTGGGTTCTTAAAGTTCCCTATAGAGGCAAGCCCCTATAGTTAATTACATCCTAAGTGACGGGAATCACTTAAGAAAACTCTCGATAATGATCAGTGGTTTTGCTCTCAAGAATTTCAAAGTTTAAAGTTTTCAAAGGATTGAAATTTGGAATTTCAATAGGGAATGGATCAAATTTGGAACAGTTAATTTCAAGAGTCCAAAGGAAGAGAAGTAGGAGAAGCTGAGGATCCAAGAAGAATCTTGGCAACTTCCCGGCTATCCTATTGTTTGGCTTCAATTTAGGGAGAATCCTAATATTATCTGATATTTCAATCTAGCCAATTTTAGTTAATTAGGACTTATATTCGTATGACACAATTATACAAACAGCCTCGAAGATGTCAGGGTTTATGTCGTACCGAACGACTACCTCGGAGTCCTAAGACCGATTAGGGCTTAATTTGCATAACATGATTATGCAAATGCCTAACGAAAAGTTGAGGATTTATGTTGCACTAGGCAAACTACCTTGAAATCCTATGGCTTGGTTATTTTATTCTAAGAAAGTTTTGCTGAAGTAGACTCGAGTTTTGCTGATGACGATGGCCGTGCTGCCCACCATGCTCCGAGCTCCTTGTTGTTGCAGAGGTTTAGTTTTAGAAGTCATAAATCAGGAGATAAGAGAAGTGTTTTGGTTTAGAGAAAATCTTAAAATCGAGGTGTTTTTAATATTTTTAATTAAAACAAATCTTAAAGTTGTTTAAACAGAATCGATTAAGATCCCACGGTTCCGTCATCCCGGCACCGTTATTTTCATCGAATTCACTTAGTTCAGATGAATTTGCTAAACTCAACTGAATGAGTTCCACACTTTCATTTAGACCGTGGGAAATCCTGTTAGCAACACGTGGGTTACATCATCCGAGGTATTCCCGATCATTCAACGAGACGTTTTAATTTAGTTGTAATTGTAGTTTTGTGTTCTGTTTGTGATTAAATTTTGAGTTGTTTTATATTTTGAAATGTTGTGGTGGTGAATTTTATCTTGTAGTGACTTTTAATTTAGTTTTGGTTTCAGTTTTAGGGACTACCCTAAAGGTTTTGGTTTTCATGCAACAGTTATTTATCATGCAAGAAAAGTAAAGTGCATTTTGCAATAAAGTAAATTGCAATAAAATAAAAGCGTACCTGGAGGGTTTTCCCGTCATCCCAAGCTGCACTTGAAACACATGTTAGAGCATTTAAGTATTCCAACAAGTACCTAGGTAAAGCTAAGGGAAAGGTTTTGGTTGTCTACCAAAGTCCTAATCCTATAGCTAGTCATCTCCTATGACGTCTAGGTTTTTGTGTTTTGGTTTAAGGACGATTTTCTTCATCAAAGAATAATTAAATTCAATTGTTCTTATAAATATCCTATCATATTGAGGAAGTGCTTAAGACGAGTCTTAAACATCTTTTCAATACCTCTAGGATTGTTTTAAGTCCAAGAGAATTTAATTATACAAGTGAATTAATCCTCCAGGAGTTTAGTTTAGTTTTGTTCTTTTGCTCAGTGAACTAGGATATTTGAATATCCTATAAGTGAAGTAACACTTCACTTAATACTCCGTTTAGGAGTTATGACAACAAGAGCTTTTGAGGGCAAATTGATGTTTAAATGATTTGTGATTTAATTTAATTGTAATTAATGGGTTTAAGTTTGGAATAGTGTTCAAGTTGTTTTAGATTTATTTTTGAATTCTTTATGTCTTAGGTGATGTTATATTTAATTTAATTTAATTTAATTTAATTTTATTTTTAATTTTAATTTAATTTAAATTTTATTTTAATCTGATTTTATTATTTTTTTAATTTAATTTAATTTAATTTAATATGTTTTAATTTAATTTAATTTAATTCAATTTAATTCAATTTAATTTAATTTAATTTAATTTAATTTAATTTAATTTAATTTAATTTAATTTAATTTAATATTAATTTTAATTTAATTTTATTTTAATTTTAATTTAATATTTTATTTTTTTGTTTTAAAGATGATTTAATTTAATTGTTAAAGTATTAATTTAATTGAAATTTTGGAAGGATTTAATTTAAATGTTTTAATCTTAATTTAATTTAATGATTAAGTCTTTTAGTATTTTAAATCTTGAGTTTGGATTATCATTTTAATTAGGAATTAAATATTATTGAGGTGATTAATTCAGGGATTCTTAGATTAAAGAATAGATATTTTTCTAATAATATCCCAATTTTAATAATTTCAATTTTTATTAATCTTCCAAATTTAATTAATTAATTGGTTGAGGTTTACTCTAATTAATCTTAAAAATGATTGACGGGTTTCTATCCTTTAATTATTTAAATTTCAATCATCCAAATCAGATTAGGATCAAATATTTTACTCTCTCATTTTATTAAGTCTAAAGTTTTAATTAAGGGTTAAAATTTTAATTACCATTTTGCCCTTCAAGCTTAATAATTCCATAACTCACTAAATTGAGCTTAAATGAATTTGAAATTTTTATGTGGCTTCACTCACATGTCAACTAAGACATTAGAGGAGAAAATGTGATTTTTCTAGATTTAATTTATTTATATAATTATTTTTTGTAGAAAATAGGGATTTCCAAGGAAAATTCAATAAGATGACCAAGGGAATTTTTCTATTCTTAAGAAAATTATAGGATGTTCCTAATGACTAGAGGACCATTTGGACTAAATTTGGTGATTTTTTGAATTATATTTTATTTACTAGAATTATTTTTAGTTTTGGAGTATTAATTAATTTAAAAATAAAATAATGTTGAAAAATGAGTTTTATATTTTTCAAAAATCTCTCTGATATCAGGGAAACCAGAGAACCAATTTTCATAATTTTCTGATTTTTCTTTGTTTTATTAGAATTATTTTAGTGAAAAAAGTTGAAAAATACATTTTTTTTAAATATTAAAAATTACATTTAGCCTTTAAAATTCAATATCTTATCCTAGGAATTTAAGAAAAATATTTGGTTTGTTCCTAAGTGTTTAGAATTCAAAATATGACATTTTGGTGATTTTTAATGTTTTTATAATAATTATTATTTTTTTATTATTAAAAATATTAAAATAATGATAAAAATAAACTTTTTTAGAAAATTACAATTTTAATTTTCCTAAGTTCCTCTGATATCAGAGAGGCTCCAAAACCATTTTTTGTGAATTTTTGAAAAGTATTTTGTGAGTTATAAATTTTTAAAGTTTAATTTTACCCATTATTACTTAGGAGGCTTAATCAACCCATTTGGTGGAGTTAATCAAGTCCAATTGGTTTCAAATTTTTATTTGGTGTTCTCTTATCCCTAAGGGACAGTGGAGAATTGTTTTTAAGTTAATTTGATGAGTGGTTAACCCTAATTAATTAAAGTTCAATTTTGGGTATTTAGGCCAATTAGGGTTGTTCAAAGTGAATTAGCTCAAAAATTATTTTTCCTAGGTTCCTCTGGTCACAAGCAACATCACCAAATTTTCCTAGAATTTATTTCTGAACATGATAATTATTGGAATTAAAATACTCAAAACAGTAACATGAATTTGAAAAATCAATAACTTCTCATAGAAATGACCTCTGACCTTGGAAAATTCAAGGAATGTTCCCAAGCTCAGAGGCTTCAAAAGCCCTATGGCTTCATGCCATGGTGAATTTCCTATATGCATGGAGAATTAAAACTATGCAGAGAGTAAATAAATCATTAAAAATAAAATACTTAATGAAATTACTTGATTTCTTTTCCACATTATTCTCCTCTATTCACTGAGCAAGAGGGTATTTTTATTTTATTTTTAGGATTTTTCTACACAAAGTTGTGAATTTTCTAAGTTCTGGTAATTAAATAAATAAGAATCCCTATTTTCCTACTTATCCACGCGGCGCCACGCCATCCTCGGCAGCTCCGAAGAGCCATGCAGCGCGCTCTGATTCAGCGCCGCCATCCGACTCAGCGCTCCAGGGGCCCGCGGTTCATGCACCATCGCGCTGTCCGGCTCGATCCCGACCGTCCGCTCGATATACGCTCGATCCGACGGTTCCCAGTCATCGTCTATGACTGGTGTGCACCCGTAACCGTCAACCTTCTAACCCTAATTTCTCACTCGATTCTCAATGGGTTTTTATGTTCTTATGCTCTATGGATTCATCTTGAAGAGACGAACACATCCATACGGTAAACGTGCATTGAAATTGATTCAAATTAAATGGAGAATCTCTGTAAGCTCGGGAAGAAGAGTGAGTCCATACCTTTGCTCAGAGAAGTGAAGCTTCGATCTGAGAGTTGTGTCACCTTCGATTGGGTCCAAGCAAGCTCCAGATGAAGTCCCTTGGCCTGGTGAATTGTCTAGGTATGATTTCGACCACAGCTGATCACAAAGCTTGGAGGCTGGGAGCAATGGCTGGCCTGGTGAGGGGGCTTTTGCTGGGAAACTTCTCCTCTTGGTCCGGTGAAGGTGTAGGACCAATCAATTTGGAGATTGGCTCACCGTGGTGAAGTGTCCTCGGTTTTGGGCTTGAATTTCAACTGCGAAATCGAGCTCGCAGAGAGGAAATGGCAGGGGGATTTCGGTGGGGATCAAGTTCTCTATGTGTAGAGAGTGGTCTGGGATGATTTTGGCAGGGTTTCAGTAAGTTTTGGTTCAGCACCTCTCTTGGCCGAGAGGAGGTGGTGTTTAAATAGGAGAGGGTGGAGGGCCTCCCAGGGGGGTATTTTTGGTATTTCTGGCTATGGATGATCAATTTGATTGGTGAGGAAATGTTCAAGGTTAATTTTGGGGAATTTTGGGTGATTTGGAAATTTTGGAGGATTTGGGCAATTTTAAGGGCTTTAGTAGGTTTGAGGGGTAAGGGTCCCCAGGGTAAAAAATTGAAATTTTGGAAAAAAGAAGATTGATCAAATATGAGTGAAATGGAAGCACTTTGGTTGAGCCATGAAGCCATGTTAAGCCTATATGAGCCATGAGAGGACTCATTTGAGGCATTCACTATGTTGTTCCTAACCCTCTTAGCCGGGGGCTTAGGGGTTAAGGTCCATCCATATGAATTACCTACATGAATCAAGGAGTCAAGTTGGGTATGGGTGTGGTTTTAGGATTTGGATTATGTGTGTGAGAGTGTAAAGTGTGAGTGTAGTGAGTGTGTAAGTCAACCCTCACTGGACCGAGCCACCTGTGGTGGTCCTAAGGCCAAAGAGTCCTATAGGGAACTCATCCTTTAAACCTTCACATTTGATTTCAACCCTCTAGGTGATTAGGGGTCTACAATCAAGCTTGTGGGGTTTGCAAGGAGGAATGAAGTGGTTCAAATTTCTAAGGGGTGGGTCCCAATTCTAGTCCTCTAAGATAGTCAAAGGAAAAGCCTAAGGCTAGATCCTAAACACTAAAGAGAGAAGAGAAGACCTCATCAAAAATGAGGTCAACACATACATACAGTCTTCTTTAAGTAATGTTTTCGAATCATCATGAAAATCTATTTCAATCTCATCTTTTAACTTACTCTCAAAACTTTCTTGGAAATGGTCTTTACTTAGATAATCAATTTCATCCATCCAAAAATAATCATCATCTTTTCTCTCAGCTGGATATTTCATAGTTTTTAATACATCAAAAGTAACTTCATGGTCATTAATATTTATAGCCAAATCTCCTTTTTGCACATCCATCATAGTTTGTCCAGTAATAAGGAAAAGTCTCCCTAAAATAATTGGAATTTCTTTATCTTCCTCCATATCTAATACAATAAAGTCCAAAGGAAAGATAAATTTATGCACTTTAACAAGCACGTCTTGTATAACTCCTTTTGGATAAATGATAGATCGATCAACTAACAAAAGGGTTACAGTAGTGGGAGAAATATCAATTAAACCTAACCTTCTAAATATAGATAGAGGCATCACATTAATGCTCACTCCTAAATCACATAAAGCTTTTCCAAATAATTTTTCTCCAATTGCACAAGGAATTGTAAAGCTACAAGGATCTTTAAGTTTCCAAGAAAAATTTTTCTGATGTATGGCACTGCACTCCTCACTTAGTGCAACTGTCTCATAATCCTGAAATTTCCTTTTCTTGTTTAATATATCCTTTATAAACTTTGCATAACTTGACATCTGTTCCAAAGTTTCAGTGAAAGGAATATTTATCGTTAACTTCTTAAGTACTTTCATGAACTTTGAAAATTTTTTATCCAACTCATGCTGTCTAAGTCTTTGAGGAAATGGAAGTGGTGGTTTTTCCAAACTGATTTTAGTTGGAGATATTAATTTTTCCAGATCCTTAGAAACATGTTCTTCAGGTCTTTTAGTTTTCTTTGTTTCTCTCACAACATCTTTCTCTTTTCTAACCACATACTCTATATCTCTTCCAATTTTTAATTGGACAGCTTCTATTTGTTCATTAGTGTTCTCTTTAGGGTTGATCTCATTGTTGCTAAGAAGTGTTCCTTGGTGTCTATTACTAAGTGAATTAGCAATTTGTCCCAGTTGATTATCTGTGTTTATAATTGCAGCATTTTGACTTTGCAACTGGTTTCCCATTTGCAATACCACTTCTTCCATAGACATTTTCTTATCTTCAAATTGTTGATCATTATTAGAGTCCAGTGGATATGAAGGTCTATAGTTTGTGTTCCCTTGATTATTCCAACTTCCATTATGATTTGCATGATTATTTTCCCATTTTAGGTTTCCACCATCAGTAGTATGATTCCAGTTAAATTTAGGATGGTTCTCCCAATCTGGGTTGTAAAAGTTAGAGTACGGGTCATTTATGGTATTTAAAGTCTCATATGATAATTTAGAATCAATTATAGGCCCTAATGAACTTTCCTCACTTACATGAGTAAATTGAGGTTGGTTCATTCCAAATTGGTCCAACTTCCTTGATATTGCAGCAATCTGAGATGCAAGAATTTTAATCGTATTCGTATCATGAATACTAGCTACATTTTTCTGATTTACCCTTGTAGAGAGCCATTGAAATTCATTTGTAGCCATTTCTTCAATTAATGCATACACTTCATCAAATGATTTTGACATTAATGATCCACCAGCGGCAGCATCAATTATAGACCTAAGGGATCCTACTAACCCATTATAAAAAGTTTGAATGATTAACCAATCAGACAGAGCATGGTGTGGACACTTTCTTAGGAGTTCCTTAAATCTTTCCCAGGCTTCGTATATTGATTCTCCTTCATATTGACAAAATGAGATAATATCGTTTCTAAGTTTAGTATTCCTTGAAGGTGGAAAATATTTAGCTAAGAATTTCTGAGTTAACTCCTCTCAATTTTTAATAGAACCAGGTGCTAAAGAGTATAACCACATTTTAGCCTTATCCCTTAGTGAGAAAGGAAAAAGCCTTAGTCTAATAGCATCATCTGACATACCGTTATAACGAAATGTAGCACAAAGTTCTAGAAAAATTGATAAGTGTAAATAGGGATCCTCTGAAGGAGTTCCCTTAAACTGATTATTCTGCACCAGTTGGATAATCTCAGGATTTATTTCAAACCAGTCAGCTTCTACGACAGGGTTTTGTATACTGAAGTGAATTTCATCCGTCGTAGGATTTAGGTAATCCCTCAATGAAGTATGATGATTTTCCAAGTTATTATCTTGAAAGTTTTCCATTTCCATTTCTAGTTTTTCGAGTCCTTTCTGTATTTTTATTTTTTTATTTTCTTCAAACTCGGGATCATAAGGCACAAGTCCTACAGATCCTTTGTTTCGCATGCGTAACACAACAAACAATACATTAACAATTAAATAAATTAAATGAAAAATATTTTCAACACAACAAATCATTTTCACGAACACCATATTTTTCACACAAACAGTTTTTTTCACAACACTTTTTTATACAACAAAACACTTTCCACACAAAATAGTTTTTACGATACTACGCTTTTCCAAGTCTAAGCCTAATTACTTCAACTAAAATTCTTCTAAAGTTCTTACCGAAGCTTCCCCAGCAACGGCGCCAAAAACTCGACTCGACCCGCAATTACGCAGTAAATTAACTTTCAAAAGATGGCCAAAAACTTGACCCGATTTATAAATAGCGGCTAGTGTGCAAAATCTTAAATGATATAAAAATTAGAAAACATTTTACACACTAGGGGTACTACGCAAGTATACGTATCGTTTCAAGTAATATAGAGTTTTATTTAAAAACCCCAGTATTGATCCCACGAGGAAGTGAAGTAAGAAGTCTTTAGTCAAATTCTAGTCTACTACTAATAGTCTTTAGTTTGGAATATCGATTAAGATTGGGTTTATCTAGCAACTATTCCTAAATGCAAGTGTTAAACGTAAAGATAGTAACTATATCTAAATGCAAATAATAATTCTAAAGATAACCCTTTTTGGATAAGTTGGTTTGGAGAATTTTGAGATTTTAAAAACTACTATTCTTATGTAATGAAATAGATAATGTATAGGAATGAGATGCATTAAATATTGTATGTGCCAAATAGGAGCAATCTTATTCTTTACCCTTTGGTCTAGGCATAAAGAACATTGACTAATCCTATGCTTGGTTACTGAATCTGCGGCTGAGCCGGGAGGATACCGGCCGCCACTTCGGAGCTCCCACGTTCCCTCGCCCGAGGGCTAACATATACACTTCAGCACTCCAAACGATAGGACCAAATTGAGGATTTTAGCCTCGTCACTCTAAAATCTCCAATTCTACGCCCGATAATTATATTTCCCTATTTATTCGCATTCAACTTCCATGAACTTCACCATCCATGGAATTTGAATGTGGTTTCACTTTGTTGAGAATTACACCGCCCTTTCGGGACAATGCAATTACAACGAATTTTAACACTACAATGGGCCCTTATTGCAATGTAAATTAAGTGCAAGTAAAAACCATCACATTTATAATTAAATTTACTTCTACCATGCATCACAAAATCCTAAACATGATTTCTACTCATTACAAAAAAAAAGTAAAAGGAAAATAATGGCATAATCTTCTCATGCCACTATTTTCAAAGAAGAAGAAAAAGTAAGAGAGATACGTCACAAAACACGAAGAAAAAACAACGGAAACTTCATGTAACCAAAGCAAATCCACAAAATAAATGTTTACAAAATTATAAGATAATGAAGAACAATACTTAGCTTTTTCCCCTTGAAAGAAAGACGAAGATCTCTCCCATAAAGTCTCCCGGCGATCCATGCAATGCTAGCGAAATCCCTTACAAATTCTCTCAAAATCTCCTCTTCAATCTCTCCAAAAGGGTAGAAATCTACATTTCTACTCTTAATCTAAGAATCCTAAACATTCCTCTAAGTTTTTCTCTCCTTTTCTCTATTGTTTATCTCTCTTTTCTAACATATATTCACCATTTTAAAGAGTATGGACGAAGTTTGAAGAGTTTCCTTAAGCACCCCTTCGAAAAAGCGTCCAAATACGTCGAATATTGGCCCAAAACCGCCAAATGTCGGTTCATGGTCGTCCGGGCCGCTGTCGGCGGGTTCGAGCTCACTTTCGACGGCCTTTTTGGGCACTTTTCTGTGGTCTCGATAAAATCTCGCCGTCGGCGAGATCGATCTCGCCGTCGGCGAGCAGGCTGCTGCGCGACTTCACCGTTTCGCTCCTTTTGGCGCCGTTTTAGCTCCGTTTCGCCCCATTTCAGTTGCGTTGCGTTCGTAACAGATAGCCCTACAAAATAAGTATAAAAAAAACCTTTCTTTAAAGTGTAATCTCATTCAAAAATATGCAAGAAGTGTAAAAGAGATTAAACATCAAAAGACTTATCGAAAGGTGTCAGGGCAGAATTTCATTTCTTGCTCGTTTTTGCTCCAAATTGCACCGTTTTTGCTTCCTTTTGCTCCAATCACCATTTCTTATACCTAAAACCAATAAACATACAAAGTACCTTCCTTTAAAGTGTAATATCATAAAAAAATAAGTAAAATGATATAGCAAAAAGCGTATATATTTTAGGCGTGTCAGATACCGATCATAGGAGGGTTTATGTCATATCCGATGACAACCTTAGAATCTTAAAGTGAGTTAGGGCTTATGTTGCACAATATGGTTGTACAATGCCTAAAGAAAAGGTGAGGATTTATGCTGCACTAGGCATGCTACCTCAAAGTCATATGGCTTATTGTTTAAATTCCTAAGAAATGGTTTTGTTGATGTAGACAAGTTTTGTTGTTGAAGATGGCCGTGCTACCCCCAATGCATGCTCCAAGCTCCTTGTCGTAGCAGGTTTAGTTTAAAGAAGTGTCAATTGAGGAGAGAAGAGAAGTGTCATGTTTTGGAAATATTTGAATTGAAGTGTCTTAATATTTTATTAGGGGAACATTAAAGTTGATTATAGCAACACCAGTTAAGATCCCAGGGTTCCATCATCCCGGCATCGCTATTTTCATCTGATTCACTTAGTCCAAATGAATTTACTAAACTCAACTTAATGAGTTCCATACTTTCATTTTAACCGCGGGAAAACTCAATTAGCTACACGTGGGATACATCCTCTGAGGGATTCCCGATAATCCAACGAGACGTTTTAATTTAGTTACAATTGTGGTTTTTGTTTTGTTTGTGATTAAATTTTAAGTTGTTTTATATTTTGAATATTGTGGCGGTGAATTTTATCTTGTCTTGATTTTTTTTTAATTTTAATTTTGGTCTTAGTTTTTTGGCTATCATAAAGGTTTCAATTTTCATGCAGGGTGGCATTGTTATTTAACATGCAAATTTGCAAGAAAATAAAGTACAATAGTGTGCAGGTAAGTAGATTGCATTAAAATAAAAGCATAGCTGATAGGTCTTCCCGTCATCTCCACCTGAAACTTTAGTATTCTTGCAGTAAACATTTATAATTTGCAAGAAATAAATCCCTATGGATAAGTTCATCACATGACTACCAAACTCTATGTCATAACCTGGTGAATTCTATTTATTTAAGAGATATTTTTCATTTAATAGATATAATAGGTGCAGTAGTCCTACAAGGTGTCCATAAGACTAGTGAAACGGTCCAGGAGAGACTCAGATATTTCACAATACTTTTGAACTTCCTTGAGGTCCTTTCTGGACTTATCATATTTATTAAATGATTTATCTGTTTCATACCCTTATGCTCAGTGCGTCAATGTTTTAGTTATCCCGAAAGGCGAGGCAATTATCATTTGGTGCTTTACTTAGGAATTATGTGAGAGGGCCTTTAGAGGCAAAATTTAACTTATGGAAGAATTTATCAAACAATGGGCTTGTAATGTTTTAAAGGTAGTTTAAAATTAATTATGTTTTCCTTTTCTAATTCTTGTTAGTTAACCCTTTGATTGAACCTAGCTCATTACTAAGCCCTTAAGATTTTTAGTAGGTATCTTCATGTCTTTAGAAAAGGAAATTTTATGATTATGATTCTTATCAAAATATTGATTTATCATTTAAACATCAAATAAAGGGGATTAAGTTGGTGGAATATTAACTCCCAAAAATCAACCCCTAACTTTAAGACTCTTTTTAATTTGATTTTTCTTCCAAAGTAAAATAATTAAAGAAATTTAAATATTTAATTTTGATGTGACGAAGTTGCAATGGGTTTCTACCATATACCCCTTGATGTTTCATTCATCCAACATAATAATTAAGGTCATTCATTGCCCCTTTCCCATTTTGATTAAGCCTAAATATTAATTAAGGCTAAATTTTCCAAAATTACCATTTTGCCCCTAAAGGCCTTTATCACTTCATAATTCATTAAATTTAGCTCCAATGACTTTGAAATTTTTACGTGACCCCACTTATGGGTTAATTAAAATATCAGAGGAGAAAATATGTTTTTTCCAAATTTAATTTAATTTATATATTTATTTTTATGAAAAAATAAGGATTTTCAATGGAAATTCAACAACTTATCCAAAACAAAACATATGACTTTGAAATTTTTACTGAGGTGGACTTAGACTAGAGGACCATTTGGACCAAATTTCATGATTTCTTGAGTTTTAATTTAATCATTAGAATTATTTTAAGTTCTGGAGTTTTAATTAATTACAAAATATTTTAAAAGTTAAAAATTCAATTTTATATTTTTCTTAAGTCCATCTAGGATCAAGAAACCCAGAGAAATAAGTTTTATATTTTTATGATTTTATTTTAATTATTAGAATTATTTTAGTGAAAAATAAAGAAAATTCATTTTTAGCCTTTTAAAATTAATTTAAGCTTTTAAAAATTGATATTTTGATTTTAAGACTTAGAAAAATTTTAGGATGGTTCCTAAGTGATTAGGAGACCAAATGTGATAATTTGATGATTTTTAATATTTTTTGTGATTTTTATTATTATTTAATTATTTAAATATTAAAAATATATTTAAAAATGAAAAATTTGTAAAAAAACCCAATTTTATTTTTAGAAAAATCCTCTAATCATAGAGAACTCCCAAAACCAATTTTACAATTTCTGAGTTGTATTTTAATTATTAAAATTAGTTTACTATTCAAAATTATCTTTTCACTTAGAAAGTTCATTTAAGTGACTAAATGAATTCCAAATGTCATGAAATTTTTATGAGGAGTTCTCTGACCTCTTAAGTATAGTGGAGAATTGTTTTGGGTGATTTCTATATTTAATGAACTCAAATTAATTCACATTTAATTTTAAACCTAGTTGATAATCAGGTCATTTCTTAATGATTTAACCCATGAAAATTTTATCCTAGGGTCCTCTCTACCATGATTTTTTTGGATTTTTATACTCACCATGCTAATTATTGGAATTAATTTATGAAAACAGATGCCTAAACTTGAAAAATAAAGTTCTCTGTTTAGGGATCTCCTCTGACCTTGGAAAAATCAGGGAATATCCCTTATGACAGACACAATAATATGCCAAAATATCAGGCCATGGTGAAATGTCTACATGTATGGAGAATCAAAAGACCCCAGAGAGTATTTAATTAATTAAAAATCATACATGTATTAAATAAATTTCAAACCATTTCCACATTATTCTCCTCTGTTCACTGAGCAAGAGGGTATTTTTATTTTATTTTTATGATTTTTCTAGGCCAAGATATAGATTTTTAAAGTTCAAGGAATTAAATAAATAAAAAATCTCCTAATTTCCCACTTAACCACGTCGGCGCCACGTCATCCTTGGCCGCTCCGAAAGGCCACACGTCTTTTTCTGATTAGATGCCTCCATCAGAGTCACCGCATGCTTTATGCATCAAGAGTTCGTCCGGCGCAATCCTGGCCATTCGTTCATTACACGCACGATCCGACAGCTCCTTGTCATCGTCTTCGACTGGTGTAACTTGAGATCCATCCACCTTCTAGAACAAAGATCTCAAGCTATACTCAACCAAATCACATGGGGTTTGTTTATAGAGCTTCATCTAGCCTAGAAGAACCTATCCATATGATTTATACGGTATGAAATACAGTGTACAATTATGGAGGACGAAGAAAAGCTCAGGAGGAAGAGTGAGTCCAATACCTTTATCTAAGATGGGAGGCCTCAATCAGATGGTTGTGGCAGCTTCGATTGGTCCTAACAAACCTCCCAATGGAGCCTTTTGCCCTGGTGAATTGTCTAGGCCCAAACTCGATTAAGCCCAATTTCAGGTGTTGATGGAAGTCTGGTGCTGAGGCCTTATATGATGGGGCTTTGATGGAGGATCCTCTTCTTTCATTGCTGTGAAGGTGTTGGCGCAGTTAATTGAACTTTGGTGCACTGTGGAGTTGTGGTGAAATGTGTCCTGGTTTCCAGCCAAATTTGAACTCTGAAATCGAGCTCCGATAGTGGGAATCAGAGAGGGGAAATGGCTGGAATGATCTTAGGGAGATCTGGAGAAGCTCTGGTGAGATTTTGGCAGAGATTGGTTAGAAAATTTTCAGCACTTTGTGTTTTGGCCATGAAGAGGTGGCTTTTATAGTCATGGACAATGACTAGAGCTCAAGCTTTGACTTTGGGTGCTTTAGGCTGCTTAGGGCGAGGGCAGAGCAGGGCCATTGATCACTGAGGTGATCCCTCACTGACAAGGCTTAATTTTGAGTTTAAAGGGGCATGAGGACTCTCGGGTTGAGCCATTCCGATGGCTAGGGCAGCCGACAAGGATGGAGAAGGTGGCCTGCAGGTTGATGGGAGGTGAGGGAGGAGTTAATGAAGTTAATTACCTACCATCTTGGGTAGTTTGCTTAGAGCAATGGGCTAACCCAAAAGGTGACAAGAGTTGACCCAAGTGAAGGAATTTTGGTCCATGGCTTAATGGGCTTGGGTCCAAAGGGTTTTGGCTGGTCCTTGGGGTCCCAAGGTTGGCTGCCATGGAGTTGGTTTGGTTAATTTGGTTCAATTGGGTTCAATTTAAGTGTCATTAGGTCATAGGTTCAATTTAGGTCACTTTGGGTTTAGGTTGGGCTAGGTTTGGTTTGAGCTTAGGTTAGACCCAATTGATTATTCAAAATGGTCTAAAGGGATGTCACAAAGAGTTACCAACATCAATTGGGTGGAAATTTTGAGAGTAGGGTAATCAATTTGGGAGATTTTGGGCATATGACATGTTTGGGTCAAAATTGGGTAAGCTTGGTTCAAGTGGATTTGGGTGAGACTTGGGCTCAAATTGGGTTAATTGATGGTTCAATTCAGTTTAGGGGAGTATAATGAAGGGTTTAGGATTGAAATTTGGCGGAATAGGTTAACATAGGGTCAATTTGGGGTGAATTGGGTCATAGGGTCAAAATTGGGGTTTTGGATTAGGGTTGAAATTGGACTCAAATGTGGGTCAAATTGGACTTGGATTTGGTATAGATTGGTATTGGAGATTTTTAATTTTAGGCAAGATTAGGGTCAATTGGGTAGACATTGGGTTTAATTTGGCTATTTTTGGGTTAAAATGGGTTAAATTGGGCTTTTGGTTAAATTGGGCTAAATTGGCCAAATTGGGGCATATGGTAGTTAGAGAGAAATGAAATTGGGAATATTTGGAAGGTTTTGGGAAATTATGAGAATTTTTGGAATTTTGGGCTAAGAGGGGCATTTTGGTCATTTTGGGGATTTTTTTTTTGGTGAAATTTGGCAATTTTGGGTAATTTTGGTTAATTTGAGTGGTAGGAAGCATTTCAGAATGATTTTTGAAGAATTATGGGTAATTTGGGTGATTTTGGAAACTTTGGGGAATTCTAGGGTTTTGGGGGTATTTTAGGTATTTTGGGTATTTTAGGTATTTTGGAGCAAAGGGTTTAGAAATTGGAAGTTTTTTTGGGAAAATTTGGATTGATTGAAAGTGAGCAAGATGGAATGTTTAGGTTGAGCCATGGACTAAGGATCACCCTTATTTGGTCCTCTATGTGTTGGTACTAGCCAGACCCTTAACCTATGGCTAAGAACTTGGGAAAACCACTTACATGAGTTTCCAAAAGAGTTAGGAGATTGATACACCTAAAATATATAGTATTTTATGCATATTTTTATACCTGTTTTTAAAGATATTGCACTTTAATGGAAGGTATTTTGTGTTTTTCTTTTGGAGCAAAAAAAGATGAAAAATGAAAATTTGGCACAGTTAAAAATCAAAATTCAAATGAATTTGGCCCCAATTTCAAAGGGGATGGGATGCAACTCTTGGTGGTAACTACCATAACTTCCTTTGGGCGGCAAATTTGAATGAAGAGGTGCAGTCTTTGGTGGATAAATTGAATCTGGACACATTTTGAAGAGACACCAAGACACCTTTTGGTTACTATTTAAAGAGAGTCTTAGGAAAGATTGTGGGGCTCTTCTATTGCATTTTGAAGAGAGTTTCCATTAGGATTAGAGAGTAGAAAGGAGAAAAGGGTTGGAGAAGTCTTATTCTTCCCACTTCTTTTTTTTCTTTTAGTTTAGTTTTTATTGAAGTCTGAAGTCTGTATTCTGAGTAATCGGAGTTGGGAGACTTGCTTTGAGTAGTAGTTTAGTGAAGAGTCAAAGTTTCAGAGGAACTTCCTGAGTCTTATGGAGAGGATTTTCAGATAAGTGTTTACTTTTGTTCTTACATTTAGTTTTTTAATTAATACTTGTTTTTGTTTGTTGTTTTTCTTATGGTTTTTAATTTCAAATCAATGTATTTTTGTATTTTCTCAATGCATTATGAGTAGTTTACTCTATCTTTTTATTTCTTAAATGGAGAAGTAATTAATTTATAGAGAATTGTTGTGGAAAGTATAAGTGTTTAAAAGTTGGAAGAAGTTGTGTAGATTGATTCTGAAAACTTTGTTTACTTTTTAATTTGGCCTGTTAAGTTGTAGAATTTTTTGAGATTATGTAAGATCCAATGCGGTATTGTCTCATAAAAGTTAGTAAGAATCACATGCAATTATATATGTGAGAATTGTATTCCATATAATTGAACGTAATATTAGAAGATATTTTTATGGAAGGGAGTAAGATTAGAGGATTTTAGAGTGACAGACTAAAACCCCCTAATTTGGTTTGAAGTTCTGAGTTTTGTTATGAGAAGTTAGCCCCAGTTGGTGGGAATCGAGGGAACTCTAGAGTGAGAGACTGGTATCTTCCCTGCCTAACCATGTTCAAAATGATAAAAATTTCAAATTAACCTATGTTCTTTATAGAACCAAGTATGGGTAAAGAACACATTGCTTCTATCTGTCACAACAAATTTAAATACTTCCATAACAATACTTTAATAATTATTACTACTTCATAAAAGGAAAGAAATAGATATGCTAGTTAATAGTATTTTACATACCGTGTTAATAGTTATTATAATTTTAATTTCTTGCTTAACATTTTATTAAGGAAATTTTAAAAGACAAATCAACTTTCAAAACTTTTCAAAATCAAGACATACTTTCAAAAGCCATAAAAAAAGTAAAAAGATAATTTTCTGATTTCTTTAAAGATTTTTTAATTTTCCCTGTGGCTTCGATATCTCGTGGCATAATCAGAAAGTCCTATATTACTTGATAAACGATACGTATACTTGCTTAGTATCCCATATTATAAAATCATAATTTTCATATCTAAATCATCAGCACATATATATTTGGTGTGGAGTCAAGTTTTGGGCGCACATATATTCCTAGCTGCTGAAGTTTTTGGTGCCGTTGCCAATTTTCATATCATATTTGTAAGTATAAATATCAAGGGGATCAAGTTTTTGGCGGTGTTGCCTGGGAAAATTAATTAAATTGCATTTTAAAGAGAATTAAGAAATATTAAATTTTTACTTTTCTTTGTTTTTGTTAGTGTGTTGTGTTTTATTTTGTTTTATTGTTGTATGCGTAGTTCAGGTTCTGAGAGACTTGTGCCTTACAATTTTGAATTAGAAAAAACTATCAGAAAAATAAAAAAAAATTAAAATACAGAAAAAGATAAAAATATTTAAGAAATGGCAAATCATCAAAATCAAAATGTTGGCATCCATCAAGAATTAAGACCTTTAAGAGATTATGTTAATCCTATAGTGGATGAACTTCGTTGTAGTATTCAAAACCCTGCTGTAGCTGCTAATTCTTTTGAGCTTAAACCTGCTATTATCTAAATGGTGTCTAATAATCAGTTTGGGGGAGCAACAACTGAAGATCCTAATTTGCATCTTGCTAATTTTCTAGATTTGTATGCTACTTTTAAATATGATGGCTTTTCAGATAATGCTATTAGACTTAGACTTTTTCCTTTCTCACTAAGGGATAAAGCTAAAATATGGTTACATTCATTAGCAACTGAATCAATAAGAACTTGGGGTGAACTGTCACAAAAATTCCTTGCTAAATATTTTTCACCATCTAAGACTGCTAAGTTGAGAAATGACATAACATCTTTTTGTCAGTTTGAAGGGGAATCAATATATGAAGCTTGGGAAAGATTTAAAGAACTCCTCAGGAAATTTCCACATCATGCGATACCAGATTGGTTAATAATTCTAACTTTTTACAATGGATTAGTTGGATCTCTTAGATCAATCATCGATGCTCTATCTTGGTGGATCATTAATGTCTAAACCATTTTCTGATGCTTATGCTTTAATTGAAGAAATGACTACTAATAATTTTCAATGACCTTCTGAAAGGTTAAATCCTGAAAAAGTAGCCAGTGTTTATGAAAATGATGCTTTTACAATGTTAACAAATCAAGTTGTTGCTGAAAGTTTTGAATTGTTGGATATGACTGAAAAAGATGAATCTTATGGTCCATCAATTGAAAAACCTCTTGAACTTGAGCTAAAAATGCTTCCTGATCATTTGAAGTATTTTTTTCTAGGTGAATCCTCAACCTTGCCTGTTATAATTTCCTCTCAATTAACCGAAAAAGAAGAAGAGAGTTTGCTTGAAATTTTGAAGAAGCACAAGAAAGCCTTTGGATGGACAATTGCTGATAATAAAGGAATCAGTCCTTCAATTTGTATGCACAGAATTCTTATGGAAGATAATTGAAAACCGCAGGCTGATCCCCAAAGGAGATTAAATCCTATAATGAAAGACATTGTTAAGAAAGAAATTCTAAAGTGGTTGGATGCTGGAATTATCTACCCTATTTCAGATAGTGTATGGGTTAGTCCTATTCACTGTGTTTCTATGAAAGGAGGAGTAATCATGATCGTTAATGAAAAGAATGAAATGATACCAACAAGACAAGTTACGGTGGTGGCGAATATGCCTTGATTATAGAAAATTAAACCTTGCTACAAGGAAAGATCATTTTCCATTCCCTTTTCTAGATCAAATGTTGGATAGGTCGCTCAGGCATAAATACTTTTATTTTCACGGATGGATATACTGGTTACTACCAAATTCAAATTGCTCCTGAGGATCAAGAGAAAACTACGTTTACCAGTCCTTATGGTACGTTTGCTTTTAGAAGAATGTCATTTGGTTTATGTAATGCCTCTGCTACATTTCAGAGATGTATGATGGCTATTTTTTAAGATTTAATTGAAAACGGGATTGAAGTTTTTATGGATGAATTTTCAGTGTTTAGAATTTCGTTTGAATCATGTTTAGAACATCTATCTAAAGTTCTAAAACGCTGTGAAGAAACTAGTTTGGTCCTTAATTAGGAAAAATGCCAATTTATGGTAGCAGGAGGAATTGTTTTGGGACACGGATTTCAGAAAAAGGTTTGGAGGTAGATCCTGCAAAAATTCAAGTTATATCTAATTTACCTTGACCAACCAATGTAAGGGGAATTAGAAGTTTTTTAGGACATGCTGGATTCTACAGGCATTACATCAAAGACTTTTCGAACATTACAAAACCTTTATGACGTTTACTGGAAAAGGATGCAATTTTTAATTTTGATGATGATTGCCGTAAAGCCTTTGAAACATTAAAAGAAAAATTAATCACTGCACCTGTAATAATTTCACCAAATTGGGAAAAACCTTTTGAATTAATGTGTGATGTTAGTGATTATGCTATGGTGCTGTTTTAGGTCATAAATATGATAAAATTTTCAAAGTAATTTATTATCCTAGTAAAACTCTTAATGAAGCTCAAATTAATTATACTACTATTGAGAAAGAGTTATTAGCTATTGTATTTGCCTTTGATAAATTTCGATCATATTTAATTGGAACTAAATGTGTGGTGCATACTGATCATTCAGCTATTAAATACTTAATAAAGAAAAATGATAAATCCGAGACTGATAAGATGGATTATTTTTTTACAAGAATTTAATTTTGAGATAGTAGATAGGAAGGGTTCTGATAATCAAATTGCTGATCATTTATCTAGGCTTGCAATTGAAAAACTCTCTGTGATATTGAAGAAATTAATGAACATATTCCTGATGAAAAACTGTTCACTGTTAAAGAATTGCGTGTTCCGTGGTATGCATGCATAGTAAACTTTATTGTTAGTAATATTATACCCTTTTGTTTGACATACCAAGAAAAGAAGAAATTTCTGTCTGATGCTAAGACTTAATTTTGGAATGACCCATTTTTATATAAACAAGGAAAGGGTCTTATAATTCGAAGATGTGTACCTTTGGAAGAGACTTATGAAATTATTCAAAAATGTCATGATTCTGATTATGGAGGACATTTTGGAAGTGCTAAAAATACATATAAAATATTATAATCAGGATTTTATTGGCCTACAATTTTTAAGGATGTGAATGTTTATATTAAAAATTGTGATAGATGTCAGCGTGTAGGCAATATTTCTAGAAGAAATGAGATTCTCCTCAATTATATGTTGGAAGTTGAAATATTTGATGTTTGGGGACTAGATTTTATGGGACCATTTACACCATCTTTCGAAAATGTTTATATTTTGATGGCGAGTAGATTATGTTTCCAAATGGATAGAAGCTTATTGCTTTACCTCGATGTGATGCTCAAAGTGTTGCAAAGTTTTTAGAAAAGAATATATTTTGCAGATTTAGAATACTAAGAGTAATCATAACTGATGGGGGAAGTCATTTTAGAAATGTGATTATTGGGAAGCTAGCAAAGAAATATCATATTAATCAACGTATTGCTACTGCTTATCATCCGTAGACAAGTGGTTTGGTTGGATTATCCAATCGTGAAATTAAAAGAATATTGAAAAAAACTGTTAATCCAAATAGAAAGGATTGGTCAATCAAACTAGATTATGCTTTGTGGGCCTATAGGACTGCTTACAGAACACCTATAGGAATGTCCCCATATAGGCTGATTTTTGGAAAAACTTGACATTTACCTTTGAACTTGAGTATAAAACATATTGGGCTATTAAAGAGTTCAATTATAATTTGAAAAATGCTACTGAAAAGATATTATTGCAATTGAATGAGCTTGAAGAAATAAGGAATGAATCTTATGAAAATGCTAAGATTTATAAGGAAAAGATGAAGTTATGGCATGATCGAAAGATTCTTACTAAAAATCTTGTACCAGGACCAAAAGTTTTACTGTATAATGCTAGATTGAGAATATTTTCTGGAAAACTTAAGTCCAGGTGGATGGGTCCATTTATTGTGTAAAAGTTTATTCTTATGGAGTTGTAGATATTCAAGATCCTAAGACTGGAAAAATATTTAAGGTTAACAGACATAGACTTAAACCATATTTTTCATTCAATAAATCTAAATCTGATAATAATTTGATGCTGGGTCACTCAGAATGAGTTCTGGGTATGTCAGGCTGAAGACGTTAAAACAAGCGCTTTGTGGGAGACAACCCATAATTATCGGTGTGCTTTGCTTTATGTTTAGTTTGTGTGCTTTATTTGCTTTGTTTGGTTTATTTTTATGTTTTTAGTGGTAGTAATTTGGAGTTTTTAAACTATAGTAGAGTTTGACTTAGAGAAGTCAGAATGAAAATTTGGACACTTAGCAGACCTGTGCTAAATTGAGCACTGGCGGCTAAGCGCCGACTGGTTGGCGCTTAGGCGCTGCAGTTATAAAAAAGTGAAAAATGAGGTTCTAGAAGCCTAGATAGTAGGGGAGTAGTTTTGGAAGTTATTTTGGAGTTTTAAAACGTCTTGGCGCAGATTTAGCACTTCCTAAGTCTATAAAAAGGACCTGATTTAAGAGAAACACTTGCCTCGAGTCTTATTTTCATTTCTGAGTCTTAAGATGAGAGTTTTGAGTGCATCATGTCTTCCTGGGAGAAGGAGTAAAGAAGAAGCAAGATTCTGACAAAAGTAAGTTCATTAGTGATAGTGTTAAAGACTTATTCAATGGATATCTCGCTGTTAGTATTCAAGGTATTGCAGAAATGATTGCAAATATTGAAGCCCGAGTGACTTCAATGGAAGCAAAGATCAATGAAACTAATTTGCAGTTGGAGCACATGGGATGGAAACTCAAGATGCAATTCAGTCATTCAAGGTATGTGGAAGAAGCAGATAAGGCAATGTTTGTAAAGAACAAATGGATTGAAGAAGAAGATGTAAGAATGAACAATTATCGCCCATTCTATCAAGTTTATATTCCAGAAGGGTCAAATGAGAATAATAGTGGTCCTGGATATAATCTGCCTAATGGAGAATGAAATTTAGAGTGCTTTGTTCTTATTTGTTTAGTGTTAGTGTTCATGTGTGTTATGTTTGGTGTGTTTAATGTTTATATTTAAGTATTAACTTAGCCTGATGATGTGATGGTTACATCCTAGAGATGTATACTTATCAGTTTGAGATTAAAGTCTCTTGTATTTAGAGAATTTCATCCTTTATGTGTGGATAGAAATTCTAGAGTTGTATCGAGTGTTATGTTTATTTTAATTTAAGTTTGTGTTTTTGTGAAAGTTGTGTGGAATCAATAGATATAAAATTTTTATTTGGAATATTGGAAGATTTATGTGGGGAGAAATAATTATTCTGGAGTAATTAAGGGTGATTAACCAAGTGATTTAGTGCATATACCTTAATTGTGAAAATCTAGGTATTGGCTGCTAAGCGCCAAAGTGCCGGCGCTTAAGAGCCAAATTTTGCGGTTAAGCACCGAGAGTTCGCGCTTAGGTGCAAGTTCGCGAAAATTGGTTACCAACAGTTAAAAACCCAAAAAATGCCATTTTTAAAACACCCCATCGTCTTCAATCTTCGGTTTATCGCGAAAGAGGAGCCTAGGGCATCATATTGTGGACCATTTAAGAGCCGTTCTCAACAAAAATTGTTAGATTTGGATTCCTTGAGGTAAGAGCACTACTCCTAAGTAAAAATTTTTGATTTTCACCATGTATTTTGAGTACATTTTGGAATATCTTAAAATCACTATTCATGGTGAAAATTTGAGGAAAAACTTGAGAAATTGCTTGGATTTAGTGAAAATATCTTTTGGAAGATATTTTAGCAAATTTAGTTTGATTTTGGAATTTATGGTGAATTTTTTCGTGAATTTTTAGAGATGGCTCCAAAGTTAAAGCGTGCACAAGAAAAGACAAGATTTGATTCTGACAAATTTGTTATTATGAGGGCTGAGGAACGATACATCGATGCATTGCAGTCACGTAAGTTGATTCCTGAACGTGTGTTTAGTAAACCAGGAGAGGTGTTTGAAGATATGATTGCTAGAAGGAACTGGGAGAATTACTTTTGCTTCTCCGCTGTTGCTGTTGTTTTTGTGGTTAGAGAATTTTATGCAAATTTGCCTACTGCAGAAGAGAATCAAATGATGGTTAGGAGGCATGAGGTCAACTTTTCTTCTGGGGCAATCAACACTTTTTATGGACTACGTCCTTACATGTTTTGTTTTTATTCTAACTATCATCCTACGGAAGGAGAATTAGATGAGATCATGGAGTTTCTGATTGATGGAGGAGGATTATGGAAAATAACTAATGATAGAAAAGTGAACTTTCCTGCTTCCAAATTGAATGCCATTTCTAAGGCATGTCATTATTTTATCTCATCTAAGTTGTTACCTTCGAGTCATACTAGTGAAGTAACGAGAGAAAGAGCTGTGTTGAACCATTGTATTCAGCAAGGGAAGCCTATTGACATTGGAAGTATAATTTATGATTATGTTTTGAACTGTGCTAGATCAACCACGACTGTAGGTATGGGATTTCCTTCCTTGATTCATTCATTATGTGAATGATCTGGAGTGAAGTTTGAAACCTGGGAAGAGGTACTTCAGCCATTGAGACCAATTACCAGTGTAAACGTTGGTGCTTATAATGTACATTCAAAGTTTGGTTGGAGAGGAGGATTTGGTAGGGCTTCTGCTGCTTCTGCTTCTGCTGCATCAACTTCTCGTGCTTCTACTTCACGTGCTTCATCATTTACTGATTCACATACTAGGTTATGAAGAAAAATTTTGAAAAAAAGTGAGTCTTACTCGAGAGCATCTGAAAGATATGGATGATAAGATGGATTATGTAGAAAGATATATTGTGAAACATGATGAGTATGAGGAGAATTATCAGCAATATTTGGATAGACTGATTAGAGGTGATTAGAGTGCTGAGATGCCCCCTCATCCATTCTACATACCTTATGTGCCATCTAGGGATTGGAACGAGCAGGATGATGATGATGATGAGGATGATGAGTAGGTTAGTGTTATTTATTTTCGTTGTGGTGTTGTTTTTGTTGTTGATATATGTTTGTTTTGTTTAATATTTAGTTTGATCATTATGTTGTGATGTGAACCTTGATAGTATGCAGACTGTAGTTTGTATTATTTTTATGTTATGCATATTTAGATGTATTGTTGTTGTTGTATTGATGTTTTATATGTTGCTTTGTGGTAGTGTGTGTAATAGTAAATGTTTTAATGTGCATGTTTTGTTAGAGTTTTTAGTAGTGTGTACTTTAATTCAAAAACTGTTAGGAGATTATAAACCACTATTGGGAACTTCTACTTAGGAAACTACATGTTTAAGATTTTTCAAATTCCACTATCATCCGTTATACGTATCAGTGTGTTATTTTAGTTGGTGTGTATTTGCTTTAAAAACCTCCACTACTGTAGAAGTCTTTTTGAAATTTTTACTTTTCTATGTATAAAAAAATTATTTTGAAAAACTAAAATTGATTTCATTTTACTCCTGTTATTTAAATCATTATACTTGCATATTAGGATATTAAAAATTCCTGCAAGCATGATATGTCAGTTTTTATTTCTCACCTATATATCATTTCTTATGCTTAAATGTTTTATCTTAACTAAAAATTAAAGTTTTAGGGGGATTTCAAAAACAAAGATTTTCAAAAACCTAAAATTTTTATTTGATTCTCAAGAATACTTAAAATAAATCTTATTTTTGTTTGAGAACAATTATGTACATGAAGTTATATTAGGGGAACAAAAATTTTGAATATAGAAATGAATAAAAGAATTTAGTTAAAATTTATAGTAATCATGAAAAACTTAAAGTTAAAATTTTCTTAATGAAGAGGTGTTAAATAAAGTTAAACTATCTTTAGTAGGAAGTTTTGTATTTTTGGATAAATAGAAGATTTGAGTTTTATTCTTCAAAGCTTAAATTTCTTTTATTGAAGAGTAATTTTCAAATATTATTATTATGATTTTTAAGTGAATGATGTATATCTGACCTTTATTTTAAATGGAAGGGTGGAATTCAAAACCATTAAAGGCCTATCCAGATATAGTAATCCTTGCCTTATAAAAAAAAAGAAAAAGAAAAGAAAAAGTGAAAAATAGTGTATAATAAGGGAGGAGAAGCTTGAGGATTTGAGGGCCTAATTAAAAATTGGTTTCATGCCTATAGTTTACGATATAAGTTCAGAGAAAATCTAAAGCTTAAGGTTATAATATAGTAAGTAAAATTATTTTCAAATAAAGACTTTTAAGTGAGAAAAATAAGTGTTTGAGTCTTATATTTTGAAGAATCTACAAATATTTCTGAATTAGATAAAAACTTATATTTGTCATTTTCCTTTACTTAAGAGCTTTCTAAACTTTAAGTTGGTTTTAATTACTGAAATTTTTTCTAAATTGGACTATTCCATTTCTAGAACAAAATTTTGTTATCTTCCTAAGAAACTCATTACATAATTTGCATGCTAAAATGTTCTATGAGATTAATTGTCACTTGAGGACAAGTAACATTTTAAGTTTGGGGGATTTTGATACAACTAAAATATATAGTATTTTTAGGCACATTTTTATACCTTTTTTTTTAATGATATTGCACTTTAATGGAAGGTATTTTGTGTTTTTCTTGCAGGTATGATGAAAATAGATGGTCATGATGAAAGGAGCAAAATTGGATCAAATTTGGAGCAAAAAAAGATGAAAAATGAAAATTTAGCACTGGCGGCTAAGCGCAGCTTGGCCGGCGCTTAGCCGCCACAGTTAAAAATCCAAATTCAAATGAATTTGGCACCAATTTCAAAGGGGATGAGATGCAACTCTTGGTGGTAACTTCCATAACTTCCTTTGGGCGGCAAGTTTGAATGAAGGGGTGCATTCTTTGGTGGATACATTAAATCTGGACACAATTTGAAGAAACACCAAGGCACCTTTTGGTTTACTATTTAAAGTGAGTCTTAGGAAAGATTATGGGGCTCTTCTATTGCAGTTTGAAGAGAGTTTCCATTAAGAGTAGAGAGTAGAAAGGAGAAAAGGGTCGGAGTGAAGTCTTATTCTTCCCACTTCTTTTTTTTCTTTTAGTTTAATTTTTATTGAAGTCTGAGGTCTGTATTCTGAGTAATCGGAGTTGGGAGACTTGCTCTGAGGAGTAGTTTAGGTAAGAGTCAAAGTTTCAGAGGAACTTCCTGAGTCTTGTGGAGAGGATTTTTAGATAAGTGTTTACTTTTGTTCTTACATTTAGTTTTTTAATTAATACTTATTTTTGTTTTTTATTTTTCTTATAGTTTTTAACTTTAAATCAATGTGTTTTTGTATTTTATCAATGCATTATGAGTATTTTATTTTATCTTTTTCTTTCTTAAATGGAGAAGTAATTAATTTATAGAGGATTGTTGTGGAAAGTTTAAGTGTTTAAAAGTTGGAAGAAGTTGTGTAGATTGATTCTGAAAACTTTGTTTACTTCTTAATTTAGACTGTTAAGTTGTAGAATTTCTTGAGATTATGTAAGATCCAATGCGGTATTGTCTCATAAAAGTTAGTAAGAATCACATGCAATTATATGGGTGAGAATTGTAGTCCATATAATTGAATGTAATATTTGAAGATATTTTTATGGAAGGGAGTAAAATTAGATGATTTTAGAGTGACAGACTAAAACCCCTTAATTTGGTTTGAAGTTTTGAGTTTTGTTATGAGAAGTTAGCCCCAATAGGTGGGAATCGAGGGAACTCTAGAGTGAGAGACTGGTATCTTCCCTGCCTAACCATGTTCAAAATGATAAAAATTTCAAATTAACATATGTTATGTATAGAACCAAGTAAGGGTAAAGAACACATTTGCTTCTATCTATCACAACAAATTTAAATACTTCCACAAAGATACTTTAATAATTATTACTACTTCATAAAAGGAAAGAAAAAGATATTCTAGTTAATAGTATTTTACATACATTGTTAATAGTTATTATAATTTTAATTTCTTGCTTAACATTTTATTAAGGAAATTTCAAAAGACAAATCAACTTTCAAAACTTTTAAAAATCAAGACATACTTTCAAAAGCCATAAAAAAAAGTAAAAAGATAATTTTCTGAATCCTTTAAAGATTTTCAAATTTTCCCTGTGGGTTCAATATCTCGGGGCTTAATCAGAAAGTCCTATATTACTTGTTAAACGATATGTATACTTGAGTAGTATCTCATATTATAAAATCATAATTTTCATATCTAAATCATTAGCACATATATATTTGGTGTGGAGTCAAGTTTTTGGCGCACATATATTCCTAGCGGCTCAAGTTTTTGGTGTCGTTGCCAATTTTTATATCATATTTGTAAGTATAAATATCAAAAGGATCAGAGATCAAAGGAGATGTGTCTTGTTTAGGGTTGTGAGTGTGTAGTGCAAGTGTGGTGTAAGCTTCAGACCTCCCAGGGTAGATCCTAAGGTCTGAACACCTATAGGAGACTTCCTTTGTCTCTTTGGCCTGATGACACTCCGTCGAAGTACATTTCCCAACGTCTGGCACTGGGCAGCTCTATTTGTAGTATTCTTTTATCTGGTAGCTCGACATTAAGCAGGGACCCAGCTGGCAGTGGGTGCACTGCGAGATACTCCGCAAGAATCTTCCCTTTAATAGCACGAAGGGGCACAAAAGTTATGTTAAATTGCAATAATATCATTGAACACCTTGCAAAGTATTAGGAAAGTGTTGGTCGGGTGATCCATTAAAAAATTGATAGCTTTTTACTGTCTATTTCATACCGATTTGTGATGATATTACACTATAAAAGAAGATATTTTATATATTTTCTGGTTTTTGGTACAAGAAATGACTTTTGGTCAAAAAGAAGCAAAAATGGTGCAATTTGGAGCAAAAACGTAAAGTTTGACCTGACACATTTTGATCAGTCTTTCTTTGCTTAATCTCTTTTACACTTATTACATATTTTTGAATAAGATTACACTTTAAAGAAAGGTTGTTTTTATACTTATTTTGTAGGGATATTTGTTATGAACGCAACCCAACTGAAACGGAGCGAATCAGAGTTGAAACAGAGCCAAATGGAGCTAAATGGTGGAGCTACGTAGTACCAGCGCCGACCACGCCCTATCCAACACAGGACGGTGCCGGTGTCCCGAGAGCAGAAAAATTCAATGGAATAATGCACTGAACGGCGCCCAGACAGTGCCAGACCGCACTAGAAGCGGTTATTGGCCATATATGTCAAATCTGGATGTTTTTTGGAAGGTTTCTTCAAGCACCTCTTGGGAAATTTGTCCCTACACTTTAAAAATGATTTTAGGTCAGAAAAGGTGTGTGTAAGAGGAGGAATGTTAGGAAAAACTTGGAGAATGTTGAGAGATCTTAGAATAGGAGTAGAAATTTAGATTTCTACCTTTTTGGAGAGGTTGGTGAGGGGATTTTGAGAGAATTTGTTAGGGTTTGTTCTAGAATTGCATGGATCACCTAGAGACTTTTTGGGAGAGATCTTGTTCTTTCTTTCGAGAGGAAAAAGCTAAGTATTGTGTTCTTCACTATCTTATGATTTTATAAACACTTATTTTGTGGATTTGTTTTAAAATGAAGTTTTCCGTTGTGTTTTCTTTATGCTTTGTGATGTCTTTCTCTTACTCTTTCTTCTTCTTAGGAAATGGTGGCATGAGAAGATTATGTCATTATTTTCCTTTTACTTTTATTTTGCAATGGGTAGGATTCATGTTCAGGATATTTTGATGCATGTTAGAAGTGGATTTAATTATAAATGACATGGTTTTTACTTGCGCTTCATTTACATTACAATAAGAACTCGTTGTAGTGTTAAAATTCATTGTAATTGTGTTATGATCCAAGAGAGTGGTGTAATTCTTAACAAAGTGGAACCACATTCAAATTCCATGAATGGTGAAGTTCATGGGGGTTGAGTGCAAATAAATAGGGAAATATACTTTGATGGACGTAGAATTGGAGATTTTAGGGTGACAGACTAAAATTCCCAATTTGGTCCTAGTGTTTGGAAACTGAAGCGAGAGTTAGCCTTCAGGATAAGGGAAGTGGGAGCTCTGGAGTGAGAGCCCGTATCCTCCCAGCCTATCCACGAATTTGGGGACTAAACCTAGGATTAGCCAATGTTCTTTATATGCTGAGATATGGGTAAAGAATAAAATTGCTTTTATTTGACACATATAATATTTAATGCATCTCATTCCTTTACATTATCCAATTCACTACTAAAGAATAATAGATTTTATTATCTCAAAATTAACCAAACCAACTCATCCAGAAAGGTTATCTTTATAAGTAATATTTGCATTTAGGAATAGTTATCATCCTTACATATAATCATCTGCATTTAAGAGTAGTTGGTAAATAAAACACCACTTATATCGACCCTCCAATATAAAGTCTGATAATAATAGACTAGAATTTGATTAAGAACGTCCTACCTCGCTTCCCTGTGGGATCGATAAATGGGACTCCACTAAAGCCCTATATTACTTGAGCGATACGTATACTTGCGTTTGAAATTGTGAATTTACAAAATCATTATAAATATATAAATCTGGGTTTATAAATTCTTGCATATAAAAAAGTCGCATCAAGTTTTTGGCGTCGTTGTCGGACAAGCTTCGGTAAGAGTTTTGGGAGAATTTTAGTTGAAATAATTAGACTTAGAATTGGAAAACTTTAGTGCCGTAAAATTATTTTTGTATGAAAAGTGTTTTTGGTAAGAAAATTATTGTGGAAAAACTGTTTGTGTGAAAAACAAGGTATTTGTGAAAATGTTTTGTTGTGTTGAATATATTTTTCATTTTATTTGTTTTATTGTTAATGTATTATTTGTTGTGTTATGTATGCAAAATAAATGATCTGTAGAACTTGTGCTTTATGGTCCCGAGTTAAAAAATGAAAAAAAAAAATCAAAAAAAAAAATAGAAAGGACTTGAAAAACTAGAAATGAAAATGGTAAACATTCAAAATAATAACTTGGAAAATCATCATAAATCATTGAGGGATTATGTAAATCCTACGATAGATGTAATTCACTCAAGTATACAAAACCCTGTTGTAGAAGTTGACTCATTTGAACTAAATCCAGCGATTATCCAACTTGTGCAGAACAACCAGTTTGGGGGAACTCCTTCGAAGGATCCCTATTTACACTTATCTAGTTTTCTAGAACTTTGTGCTACATTTCATTATAACGGCATGTCAGACGATGCTGTTAGGCTAAGGCTTTTTCCTTTCTCACTAAGGGATATGGATAAATCGTGGTTATACTCATTAGCACCTCGCTCTATTAAAAATTGGGAGGAGTTAACTTAGAAATTCCTAGCAAAGTATTTTCCACCTTCAAGGACTACTAAACTTAGAAATGATATTATCCCATTTTGTCAATATGAAGGGGAATTAATATACAAAGCTTGGGAAAGATTTAAGGAACTCCTAAGAAAGTGTCCACATCATGCTCTGCTAAATTGCTCATTCAAACGTTTTATAATGGGCTAGTAGGATCCCTTAGGTCCATTATTGATGTTGCTGGTGGTGGTTCATTAATGTCAAAACTATTTGATGAAGCGTATGCATTAATTGAAGAAATGGCTACAAATGAATTTTAATGGCCCTCTCCAATGGTAAATCATAAAAATATAGCTAGTATTCATGATACAGATGCGATTGCAATTCTTGCATCCCAGGTTGCTGCAATATCAAGGAAGTTGGACCAATTTGGAATGAACCGGCCTTAATTTACTCCTATAGGTGAAGAAAGTTCATTAGGGCATATGATTGATTCCAACTTATTAATGAGACTTTAAATACCATAAACAACCCGTATTCTAACTTGTACAACCCAGGTTGGAAGAACCATGCTAATTTTAACTGGAATCACACTACTGAGGTTGGAAACCAACAATGAGAAAATAATCATGCAAATCCTAATGGAAGTTGGAATAATCAGAGGAACACAAGCTATATACCTTCATATCCACTGCACTCTAACAATAATCAACAATTTGAGGATGAGATATGTCTATAGAGGAAGTGGTTTTGCAAATGAAAAACCAGTTGCAAAGTCAAAATGCTGCGATTAGAAACATAGAGAATCAACTGGGATAAATTGCTAATTCACTTAGCAATAGAACCCAAGGAACACTTCCTAGAAACACTGAGATCAAACCTAAAGAGAACAAAAATGATCCAACTGAGAGAAAAGATTATGATTGTTTTTGGATGGATGGAATTGATTATTTAAGTAAAGATAATTTCCAAAAAAAGTTTTGAAAGTAAGTTAACATATGAGATCGAAATAGACTTTCACGATGAGTTGAAAACGTTGTTTAAAGAAAACAGTGTGTATGTTCAGGAGAGGTGTGAAATGATGGACACTATCAAAAATAGTGAACTTTTAATTCCATCTATTGAAAAATCTCATAAACTTAAGATGGTTGTACCCCATACAATTTTAAAGCCTACCTATTTAGGGAATTCATCTACACCACCAGTCTTTATATCTTTAGATTTGACTCAATCACAAGAAAAACCTGAATTGAATGATGAACAAAATAAAGTTTTTGAACTAAGACTTGGAAGAGAATTTGAGGATATATTTCAAAAGAACTTTGAGTTGAGAAAAAAGGATGAGGATATTGAAAGATCATTGGAAGAAATTCCTAAGGAATTAGAAAAACCTATTTCCTCAACTAAGATAGATATAAAGAGACCACCTCCATCATTTAATAATTATCAAGGGGAAGAATTGGAAGATAACATGAATCAGAGGAGTAACATAGAAGAATCTGATCCCGAATCTGAATTATCTAGAGAGAATTTGATCCAAAATTTGGGAGATCTTGAAGTATGTTATAAAGATCCATTTCTTATAAATTTCAAGGATGATATTAATATAAAAATTTAGAAGATCAATAGAAGAATATTGGATTTAGAAAGAAATATGAGGAAAAATGATATAAATCAATCTGAAAAGGAAGAGCAGAATGAGAAATTAAGATTTGAGGATTTTGTAGGAATCCTTGAATCTGAAAAAGATTGAGCAATTGATCGAGGATTACTTAATTGGAATTTTGATCTAGGAGAAATCATTTGTCAGGCCTGTGACGTTAAAACCAAGCGCTTTATGGGAGGCAACCCATAGTTATCAGTGTGCTTTAATTTAGTATGTTAGGGAGTCATGATTGTTAGTGTTTATTGTGTTTTCTTTAGTCTGGATTAATCAGCTTAATTAATTATCAGTGAATGTTTGGATAATTAGTGGATTTAGTTGATCTTTATGTGTCATTATGGATTGATCAGTTTGATTGTTGATTGGTAGATGTTTGGATTATTAGTAGTTTGATTTAATCTTTGTGTGTCATGAGAGAGGTGATTCCTTAACTTCTTATTATGGTTAGATTTGTATGTTCTTTTATTGTAGTTGGATTGACGAGTTCACTAACTCGGGTCTTACTCGAACTTGAGTTTTACAAGGGATATCATGAATTTGAGTAGTGATAGATCCATCTTAATTTTATTACTTCCTTTCTCTAAATTTGTTTTCATTTGGTAGGAGTCATGAACCTATTTGATGAATAAGATTAGGATGATCTTAGACTATGATTTATAACTGTTAGAGGTGCTTAATTAAGAGGATTAGATGATGCCTGAGGTTGGTGCACGTGAACCAATATATCAGGGATAATCTTATCTTTGAGATTATAACCTATAAAATCATTTAAAAGTACCTGATTTACTAGTGTAGTGATTATGTTAGAATTCAAAAGTAAATTAGTGAGATGTGATGAGTTAAAGGATAAATTGACCTCATTTATTATGTGTGTTTGTTTGTGTGTTACAATTTTATATAAGACTTGAAGAACTTTTTCATATTCCCTTACTGATACCTGTTATGCTAGTTAAACTTTTATTTAGTGAATTTCATTATGGCATGATTAGTTTAGATTTACTTTCTGCTGCATATTATTCTGTCTTGATGAGTAATTGAAGATGTTTTTCATAAACATTTGTGGCAGATAGAATTTCTAAAATGTTTTTCTTCCTGCTTATATTTTGTGTACTAAATGTTATATATGTTAAAAATTAATTTTGGGGGTAGGAAGAAAAATAAAATTTTAAAGTGAGAATACTTCCTTTTAGTGTAACATTATTGCAAGCATGTTTTAGGCTAGATTTACTTTCTCCTGCAGTCATTCTATCCTAATTATGCATGTATATGAATTTGATAGAATGTTGTAGTAGTAAGTAGATTGAACCTTTACTTTTTCTTCGTGCTACATTTTATGGATTTAATTGCAAAATATTTAAAAATTTAAGTTTGGGGGAGAGAAAGAATTAACTATTAGTTGTTCTCATTTAAAAGTATTTTTAAAATTATTAAAATGATTTCCTGTGATAGAGCTCAATTTCAGATAACCGTGTTTTGATTTTATTTGAGTACTTTAGTGGACTTGAATGAAAGATTTTGGTAATGAAAAGTGATTTTGTAGGATAAGATATTTGGTATAAGAGAATAAGACTATAGTTAACTATTCAAAATAAGAAAGACTGTATGTTTGAAATATTAAGAATCTTAAAACTTTATGTGAAAGGAAAGGATTGGGACTCTATGATGAATCAATAATAAGTTAAAGAAATGCCTATAAGGTAAAGGATTGTGGTAAGTTTCAAATTTAGGGTGAGAAGAGTGAAGTTCAAAATTATGAAAGGCTATCCATATATAGTAATCCTCACATAAAAAAAAGGTGAACAAAAGGGGGATTGAAAATGATCCAGAAAGAAAGAAAAAAAGGAAAGAAAAGAGAAAAAAGAAGAAAAAAAAGAAAAATTAAGGAGAAGCTAGAGATGATGACTAATAAAAAATTGGCTTCACTTGGATCTACCTAAAGGGAAGAACTTAATTACTTTCCTGAACTTATATGTATGGATTAACATCTTTACTAGTAGTGTTATCATAAACTTCTTTTCATGTAATCCTTTTAAGTGCCTTAATAGAACAATCTACAGTCATTTTTGAAATGAATAGAAGGCTAGAACTCTTAGACTTGATGACTAGATATCCTTACACCTGCAGAATTTACTTGAATTATTCAAAGATCTTTCTGAAAATTTTACTACTGTATTTATCTAAGTCAAAATCATGGTATTCTATAAAAAAAGTTCATTGCAGTGGATCATTATTTTGTGTATTAACTAAATTACTTGAGGACAAGTAATAGCTAAGTTTGGGGGATCTTGATCCACTGAAAATTTGATAGCTTTTTACTGTCTATTTCATACCTATTTTTGATGATATTGCACCATTAAGGAAGGAATTTTGTATGTTTTCTAGTTTTTGGTATAAGAAATGTCTTTTGGAGAAAAATAAGCATAAATGGTGCAATTTGGAGCAAAAATGCAAATTTTGGCTTGACACATTTTTATAAGTCTTTCTTTGCTTAATCTCTTTTACACTTCTTGCATATTTTTGAATTAGATTATAGTTTAAAGAAAGGTTGTTTTTATCCTTATTTTGTAGGGCTGTCTGTTATGAATGCAACGCAACTGAAACAGGGTGAATCGGAGTTGAAACGGAGCCAAACGGAGAGAAATGGTGCTAACTCTATATTCAAAAGACATCTGAATCTAAATTTCTAAATATAATTCATATTGAATTTAATTGCTAGATTCAGATGTTGAAGACAAGTTCCGTTTTGATTTACTTTAAATATTATTAGGATGTGCTAACTCTGTTTTGCAGGATGACATTCTGAAGACTAGAAAAATAATAAAACAAAATAAAAATGTCCTAAATGATATTTTAAAAAAACTAAAATGACATAATCAAGTCAAACAATGAAACAAAACCTAAACTTTTAGAATAACCACCAAATAAATAACAAACTACAAGACAAAACGACAATAAAATGACAAACAAAAAAATAAAAAATAAATTCGACATAATAAATGACATCGATAAAATCAAACCTTTAGGGTAGTACGTAATACTTAGAAACATATTACCCTAGGATTGAATATTGATGTTTCTTTCATTATTCTTGAAATTTCTTAGAAAACAAGTGTTAACATTAATCAAAAGTTTTCTTAGACAATCTTAATTTTCTAAGATGTAATTAAATATAGGAGCTTGCTCTTACAGGAGATTTAAGGACTCAGGATAGGTATCATATCTAAAAATTTTTAGTTATCAAAATTTTACATGTGATCCTCCTTATATAAAAATTTCTAGAATAAGGCATTCTAGAATTCCCTTTTGTAAGGATTATCACTGATATTTTTTATTCTACTATTTTCTATATTATCAGCCCTTATTTTCTTCAAATTTCTTAACATCTAAGGATATTTTACATGATCCAAAGAGATAAGAGTTCTTAAAGATTAGGACGATATGATAGATAAACAGAGTGGCGACTCTCTCAAATAACGACATTGACATTTCACACTCACATCGAAACCATAAAATCTCGGTGACCACCACAAATAAAAGTTAATTTTTACTCCCCAAAAATTAATTTTTTTAGCGTATATCAAATTAATAAATGAGAGAGAAAACAAAAAGAAAACTAACCTTTTTGTGCCGAGATTTTCATACTTCTGAAGCATGCAGATATTAATTAAATATTTAACTAGCAGAAATAAAATAGTTAGAAGCATTGTTTCACATATATATTAGAGATTTGCAAGGTGAAGAAAATTTAAAAAAATAATTTTAAACACCTAATACAAACATACATCAATTACAATTTTAATACAACTAATTAAAAAACCAACACAAGTTTCATTACAACTTAACTAACATAATAGAGTAGAATCACTACACACATCAACTACACAAAAGAAAACAACAAACACATAAGTTTTCACATCAATAACAATTTAAAAGAATACTACTCTACCAATCATCTTCTTTTTCGTCTTCTGCTTCTTCTTCCTTTTCAAGCTGGTATGTAGGCAAGTAGGAAATATAACACCAGATTCTCCCCTCATAAATCTCATCTGAGCATCATGATAAGCTATATCATACTCCACTCTCCTCCTCTGATAATCATCATTAATATTATTTATTAATTATAATCCATCAATTGTGCTATGAAGCCTCGCAATATCACTCTGTTGTATCATCAATCGCTTCATAACATAAAAAATAGTAGGAGTTCCAAGTAGAATGTATATCATGACTAGTAGATGGAACCTCACTACTCTTACTTCCAGCTCTCCATCCAACATGAGATTCATTAGTGAGAATGTTGGCCTTACTGATAGGCTTTAAAGGATGGACCAACTCTTCACTATTATTAACCTCAGCTCCTGATTGTACACATAATGTGTAAATCAGGGCAGGATGTCCTAATCCTCCAGTGGTCTCTCCTTTAGCCATGGTCTGGATATTATTATAAATAATGGTGCCAATGTTAATTATTTTCATATTTTGAATACAAAAAATCAGAATAGCTCGATCTATTGAAACTTCATTATGATGATAGGTATGTAGTAATCTTGCATAAATAAAATAATGTCAGGCTTTAGATGTGACATTTAAAGTGGAAGTAGGAAAATTTATCTTTTTCCTTTGCTTTGTTTTCCACCACCAGTAAGAAAAGTAATTACCACTTTTAATTTAGCATCCATAGTACCAAAATTATTATAATCACATAATGGATTACCTCTTAATTGATAGAAATCAATAATTCATTCAGGAGTGAATTCTACTATTTATCCTCGAGCAAGCACATATTCTTCTTCAGTCCACCGTAGGTTAGCTTAAAATCCACGAATTACATCTGCAAATGCATTTACAGAAAAATAACAAAATGTTTTACAGTACCGGTCAGCAATTACCTGTTCCACAACTCTACCCAGATTTTCAAATCCTTGATCCTGTATACACATTTTACTTCGGAGGTTAGAGTTGAAATGGTATTGTGCTTTGATATTTACAAACATCTTTTCATCAAAATCCACCTTCCTCTTCCCCTTAAACATCCTTGGAGGCATTTCAAAAATTCTAGAAAATGTGTAAATAAACCCCAATAAATTCCAAAGTTTGCAATGTAGTAGACTCCAAACTCAAATCTAATAGGTAAGAACATTTCACCATGGATCAACTCAAAGCATTCTTCAAAAATTTCAAATTTTTGAATCTCTCCAATGTAGGTGATTTCCATGGTGAAAAAAAATATTTTCAGTTTAAAGTAGAGCTCCTACCAAGAGAAGATGAGATCCAACCTCTAAAAACCTTGAAATCGCCTCAAATCCAAATGCTAGTAAGCCCTAGGAGTATTTTTCAGCATTAGCTAGAGGTTGAAGGTGATTAAATAGGGTCATCTATTCAAAATTGCAACATAAAAGGTCCAGGTTATGTTTCAGGTTTTGGGCGCTGTCGGTGCCCATTTTGGTGTCATCGGCGCCAGACCGATTTACAGGGTTTCAACAAAAAATTTTGCAATTTCGATCATTTCTAAGTTACGACGATATCTAATTAGCCTTTTGAAGAATCTATTTTCATAATTAAGTGATCAACAAATAAAAATTTACACAAACGACACAAACCATCACCTTTTTATATATAATCCACAATTACAAACTTACACAATTAAATCACTCTACCACAACAATAATTCAGCATCATAATCAAACCACAATACTTCAACACTGAAAAGATAAACATAAACTCAAATTTTAAGCATAATAAGTCTGAAATCATACCATAAAACAAGCCAAATAAAAAACACACTTATGCATATAATGTCTAAATACTAAATACTAGATAAAATAGAGAATCACTACTCCACATCAATGTCAGTACTATCTTCTCTAATATCTCTCTTGAATTGGTGGTGCATGAACAAATTGTAGAAGGGTCGATACAGGAATTTATCAGTTGAATCCTCTTCAATCCAAGCCTTTTTCTTCATCAAACGTATCAAGCCTTCATCAATACGCCCAATATGATCGAATTTTTCCTTCATCCTCCAATCCAGATGATCAAATAATTCAGAATAATTATTAATTGAATTCATAAAATTTTTTACCTCTTTCTTCTATTTCTTGATCTTCTTTAGAATCAACTGCAAACTTTAGGAAAGCGAGGTTGAATAGATAGTAAACTCTAAGATGGTTAGTCTACAATTAAGCTCTGATCATTTTCATCCCCAGTTGCGAGACAATCATAATTGTTAGTTGGGTCCATGGGTTTCCAAGGGAGATGCACTTTTTCCTAACTTTCATATGACACTGTGACTGGCTGTAGAGAAGAAATATAATGGAAGGATGTTCCAAACCATAATTTGATTCATGCACAATCATGCCCAAAACAGATTTCACAAATATGGTGCCAATATCAACATGCCTTTCAGTTTGAATACAATAGTTCAATATTACACTTTCCTTCGTCACTTTACTAATTTTCATGGTTGGGAGTAATTTAGAAGATATAAAGAAATGCCATTGTTTCGACACAGGATTCAATAAGGTAGTAGAGAAATTTACATACCCGTTGTCTCTTATCTCCCAATCTTCACCTTCATCCATCAAATATTGATAGATTTCATTCATGTTGTCTCTCGTAGAGGCAAAATTTTTGCAATGATAGATTGACACATTATCTATAATGTAAAGTTCATTAATCTTTATAGGAGCTAATGGTATCCACCTACCTCACACATAAACGACTCCTTGGTTGATTCCATGAATATTTACATAAAATTCATTCACCACAAGAATGACTGTTGCGGTAGTAGTGTATCAAAACACTTCCCATTGCCTCTGCAAAATATTTTTTTTTACTCAAGTACTAGGAACATTCATACCTCAATTGACAAAGCCTCATTCGTTGATTAACCTCCTCTTTATAAGAACTTTGTCACAAAGTTATTGTGCCTCGAAACCGATGAACTTTCTCCTGTTGAAAACTCTAAATCATGAAGATTCTAAGGAGTTTGAAGCCATGGAATGCAAATTTTGGAACTAACTTCTCATTCTTTTAGAGTTAATGGATTTTAAAATGAGTTTGAGGAGTTTATAGGGGTGAAACTCCCGCTCAAAACTGCCAAAATCTGCCACTTAAAACTCCAAAAACTGTAACTCACTCCGTCAACGTTGTCAGCACTGGATAGGGCACTGTCGGTGCTCAAGCCCAAAAATTAGACATTCTTCTCTGAAAAAATGCGCCTTCGACGCCCATTCTGGTGCCATCGGCACCAGAATACACCTTTGTTCCAACTTCTTTTTCATCCAAATAAATTCCAAATCTTCGATACAATCCAATAATTATCACCATTTACGATATTTATGAGTGAGTAAGAGTCAAATATATGATTAGATAATAATAATCTCAAATATAATCAATTCAAACAAACTAAAAAACAAAGATAACTATGGGTTGCCTCCCATAAAGCGTTTGGTTTAACGTCATCAGTCTGACAAATGTTAGTTTTCTTCAGGATGAATTAACATTAAACCTCTTTAAAATTTGATCGTGACCCTCAAAATATAGTTTTAATCGATGCCCATTAACTTTAAATATTCTTCTAGTTTTAGGATCTTCAACATCAATAACTCCAAATTAAAAGATTTTATACTAGTGAAAGGTCCTATCCACCAAGACTTTTAATTTGCTAGAAAATAATCTCAATCTTGTATTATATAATAAAACTTTCTGTGCAAGTTCAAATTTCTTTCTTATAATCTTTTGATCATGCCATATCTTCATTTTGTCCTTATAAATTCTATCATTATCATAAAATTCATTTCTAATTTTTTCTAATACATTAAGTTTTATTAATCTTTTCTCACCAGCATCCTTTAAAATGAAATTAAACTCATTTATCACCTAATATGCTTTATATTCCAATTCTACTAGTAAATGACAAGTTTTTCAAAAAATCAGTCTATAAGGAGACAATCTTATAAGAGTTTTATAAGTAGTCCTTTATGACCATAATGCAATATCTAATCTAGTAGACCAATCTAATTTATGGGGATTTATAGATTTCTTTAAAATTTATTTATTTTCGCAATTAGATACTTCAACTAAATCCATGAATGATAAGTAGTTGAGAATCTAAGCATAATATTATAATTTTCAGTCAATCTCTGAATCCGATTATGTCTAAAATGAGATCCACCATCAACAATGATAACTCTTGACATTCCATATCTTGTAAAAATATTTTTCATTAAAAATTTTGAAACACTTAGAGCATCACATCTGGGTAAAGCTATTGCTTCAATCCATTTTGATACATAATCCACTAGATTCAATACATATATATTTCCAAGTGAATGAATAAATGGTCCCATAAAATCTAATTCCCAAACATCAAAGATCTCAACTTCTAATGTCAAATTTAGAGGCATTTCGTCTCTTCTGGAAATATTACCTACTCGCTGACATCAATCACATGTTTTAATATATCTATTAACATCCCTAAAAAGATTAAGCTAATAGAATCCATATTGTAAAATTTTATGTGCAGTTTTGTCAGTTCCAAAATGTCCCCAAAATTCAGAATCATGACATCTCTGAATAATTGGTTCAATTTATGCATAAGGCACACATATTCTAATAACAAGATCCTTGCATTATTTATATAAATATGGGTCATCCCAAAATTAAAACTTGGCATTATATATAAATTTTTCCTGTTGTTGCTTTGGTAATTTAGGTAATAAAATATCACTTACAATATAGTTCACAATATCAGCATACCATGGTAAAATCCATTCCTTAATATTATAAAGTTTATCATCAGTAAATGTTTTTGTAATTTCATCTTCAAAAGGAAATAATTCATGTTGTTTCAGCCTAGATAAATGATCAGTTATTTAATTGACATATCCTTTTCTATCCATTATCATGAAGTCAAATTATTGCATTAGAAGTACCCATCTGATTAATCTTGGTTTAGCATCCTTCATTTGCATTAAATATTTGATAACAGAGTGGTCTTTATGCACTACACATTTAGTTCCAATTAAATATGACCTAAATTTTTCAAAAGCATATAAAATCGCTAATAACACTCTTTTAGTAGTGGCATAATTAATTTGAGCTTCATTAAGAGTTTTACAAGCATATTATATAATTTTATAAATTTTATCATACATTTTTTCTTAAACAGCTCTAATTCCATAATCACTGGCATCACACATTAGTTCAAAAGGTTTCTCCTAATCAGGTTAAACTATTATTGGAGCAATGATTAATTTTTCTTTCAATAATTCAAAGGCATTTAAATATTCTTCATTAAAATCAAGTTTCTTATCTTTTTCTAAAATTTGGCACAATGACTTAGTATTATGAAAAATCTTTAATATATCGATGGTAGAAACCAGCATGTCCTAAAAAACTTCTAAACCCTCTCACAGTAGTAGGAGGTGGTAGTTTTGCATTGATTTGAAACTTTGCAGGGTTTACTTCCATGTCATATTCAAAAATTTTATGCCCTAGTACAATTCCTCCTGCAACCATAAATTGACAATTTAGAAATAAAATTGTGTTTTTACATAACTCCAAAACTTTTGCTAAATTATTTAAGCAAGCATCAAATGAAGTTCTAAATATAAAAAAATCATCCATAAAAACTTCTATTCCATTATCAATCATATTACTAAAAATTGACATAATACATCTTTGAAATATTACAGTGCATTACATAATACAAAGGGCATTCGTCGAAAAGCAAATGTTCTATAAGGACTAGTAAATGTGGTCTTTTCTTGATCCTTAGGAACAATTGATATTTGATGATAGCTGATATATCCATCTAAAAAATAAAAATATTTGTGACCAGCAAGCCTATCCAACATTTGGTCTAGAAAAGGTTAAATAAAGTGATCTTTCCCAGTGGCGGCATTCAATTTTCTATAATCAATACAAAATCGCCAACTAGTGAATTGTTTCATGGTTATTAATTCATTTCTTTCATTCGTCTCAATAGTCACTTTTCCTTTTTTAGGAACACAATGAATTGGACTTACCCACGCACTGTCTGAATTATGATAAATAATTCCAGCATCCAAACCATTTTAAAATTTCTTTATTTACTACTTCCTTCATTATTGAATTTAATCTCCTTTGTAGATCAGCTTTAGTTTTGTGTTGTTTATCTAATATAATTCTATGCAGACAGATCGAAGGATTGATTCCTTTAATATCAGCTGAAGTACAACCAAAATTTTGTGTCTTATTAATGTATCTAATGTATTCTGCTCTTGTAGATCATTTAAATCTGAGGATACAATAATTGGTAATGTAGATAATTCTCCTAAGAACACATAATTTAAATGGTTAGGAAGTATTTTCATCTCAAGTTCAGGAGGTTTTATGATAAATGGAATTAGACTTTTATTATCCTTTTCTGTAATATCCAACATCTCAAATCTTTCATGAAAATAATCCAGTTCTTCATTATCAATCTCATCATATTTATCGTCCATTTCATTTTCATCCTCACATTTCACATCTTCTTGTTCCTTTTCTTCTTCAAACTATTCTTTAAAATGACCATCTTTTAAATAGCCATAAATTTCCATACAAAAGCATTGATCATCTTTCTTGTTGCTGAGTATTTCATAGCTTTTGATATATTAAATGTGCCATCTTGGTCATTAACTCTCATAGTTAATTCTCCTTTTTGAACATCTATCATAGCTCTTCCAGTTACAAGGAATGGTCTTCCTAAAATGATAGGAATTTCTTTATCTTTCTCCATATCTAAAACAATAAAATCCACAGGAAAAATAAATTTATCAAGCTTTACTAAAATGTCTTCTACAACTCTTTTAGAATAAGTAATAGAACGAACAACAAACTGAGGAGTTACTAAAGTAGGGGAAATTTCTCCGATTCCCACCTTTTAAAAGTTGTTAGAGACATGAGATTAATACTGGCTCCCATATCACATAAAGCACTTCCAAAAATTTTTTCTCCTATAGCACAAGGTATAGTGAAGCTACCAGGATCTTTAAGTTTTTCAGGAAGCTTTTTCTGAATAATTGCGCAACACTCTTCACTGAGTGAAACAATCTCATTATCTGTAAACTTTCTTTCCTTCATAAACTTTACATAGTTAGACATTTATTCTAAGGCTTTAACAAAGAAAATATTTACTGTTAATTTTTTAAGCATTTCTAGAAATTTTGAGAATTGTTTATCTCTCTTTTATTATTTCAAATTTTGAGAAAATGGACGTGGTGGTCTTTCTACAGTAATTTTCAGCGGTTTAAACGGATATTTAAAATCTGGATATATATTATCATTACCTTTTTCTGTTTCCACCTTCTCGTTTTCAACTTCAGCATCTTTTTTCACTCTTGATTCCAATTCTTTTCCACTTCTTAACTGTATAGCCTTAATTTGTTCTTTACTTTGATCCTTTGGGTTAATTTTGACATTACTAAGGAAAGTTATTGAAGGTCTGTTACTAAGTGTAATAGAAATATGTCTTAAATAATTTTCAATATTTTTTAATAGCAGATCCCTGACTTTGTAATTGGTTACCTTAACTTTGTAATTGATTCCCTTGACTTTGTAATCGATTACCTATGTTTAATTTCAATTCTTCCATAGACAATTTCTTTTTCTTAAATTGTGGGTTACTATTGAAACCTGGATGATATGAAGGTCTATAGTTAATGTTTCCCTGGTTGTTCAAATTTTCCAATGGGTTCACAGAATTATTACCCCGCTGCGGATTAACAATAGCAGTGTTATTATTCCAGTTTAGGTTTGGGTGGTTTTTCCAACCAGGATTATAATAATTAGAATAAAGATTGTTGGATCTATTATTTATAATATTCAAAGTCTCATAAGATGATTGATAATCTACTATTTGTCCCAATGAATTTTCCTCTGACACCTAAGGCGTTTGAGAATAGTTCATTATGAATTGATCTATTTTCTTTAAAATAGTAGTAATTTGAGAAGCCAACATAAATATTACATCAGAATCATGAATACTAGCTACTCTTTTTGGATTTACCCTTTTAGAGAGCCATTGAAAATTATTAGTAACTATCTCTTATATTAAAGAATATGTCTCATCAAATAGTTTTGACATTAATGATCCACCAACACTAGTGTCAATAATCGATCTAAGAGATCCAACTAATCCAAAATAAAATGTTTGAATTATTAGTCAATCTAGTAAAGCATGATGTGGACACTTCCTAAGGAGATCTTTAAATCTTTCCCAAGCTTCATGTATTGATTCCCCTTCAAACTAACATAAAGATGTAATATCGTTTCTAAGCTCAGTGGTTTTTTATGGAGGAAAATATTTTTGACAAAAAAATTTTATGATAGTTCTCCCCAAGTTCTGATAGATCCAGGTGCTAACGAATTTAACCATGCCTTAGGTTTATCCTTTAATGAAAAAGGAAAAAGTCTAAGTCTGACAGCATCAATCGACACTTCGTCATATTTGAAAAGGGCACACAATTCAAGAAAACTAGCAAGATGTAAGTTAGGATCTTCATTCAGTGTTTCACCAAATGGATTATTTTATACCAATTGGGTAATAGCAGGTTTAAGCTCAAATGAATTAGCAGCTTGATCTACCTAAAAAATATCCATTTTTATGCCTTATTTATTATTCAATTCTTAAGGATATTATGCTTTAATGAAAGGTATTTTCATATTTTTGGATGTAGATGATTAAAAAAGAGTGCAAAGAAGAAAAAGACGGAAAAAGGAGCAAAAAGGAGCAAAAGTGGAGCTTATGGAGCAAAATTTTGGAATTATTGGCTTGGTGCCTAGGCGCCAGAATCTGGCGCCTAAGCGCCAGTTTGATACAGACGCAGACACGAATTTTGATGACTTTGGGCAATTATTTTGACAGTGTTAAGTTGTTATTGGAGCTTTTAGAAGACTGGAAGTTACTCCTGATATATAGGACATGTGATACAATGTATTTGGACAAAAGGAAACGCTCTAGATCGCGAAGAGGTGCAATCCAAAGTGAAGAGGTGCGAAAGGCCTGGTCACAGAGTCCGGCGCCTAGGCGCGACAGTTACCTTCAGAAGATGCATTGAATTTGGACGAATTTTGAAGAGGTGCCTTAAGCAACCCTTGGTCAAATTTAGAGCTCTATAAATAGGAGCCCATTCTAGAGAAAAAATAGCACCACACCCCTTCTAAGTACCTATACCTCTTTTAGCATCTTCTCTCCCCTTTTAGTTTTACTTAGTCTCTTCCATACTTAGGGTGCCACTTTATTTTGTATCTAGTGAGTTTATTTCGAGTATTTAATGTGTGTTGTTGCTGTTGGAGTCTTTCATCATTGCTTTGAAGTCAGTAGAAGTCAGCGGATCACTTGAAGGAACACTTCAGATAAGTATTTGTACTTTGGTTCAAAGTTTTATAAATATGTTTTGTTGTGTTATTTCAATGTGTTTTGAGTAGTTAGTTATCTTTCTCCTTTCAACTATGAAAAGATAATAAATTAGTTAAATTTTGTAGGAGAATTAAATTTAAAATATTTTAAAACAATGTTATGATATTAATACCTGATCTTAGTTTACCTTTTAAATTGGCCATTTAAATTGTTAAGTCCTGTTGAAGAATTTTGAGACCTATCCGGAGATAAATTCTTAATTTGTAGATATCACATGAATCCTTAGGTAATCGCAGACTATACACGGATTATTTAAGGTGAAGTGCAAATAAATAGGAATATATTATTTATTGGGCATAAAACTAATTAGTTTTTAGAGTGACAAACTAAATTCTAATAATTTGGTTTATAGAAAGGGAACGGGTCACTGGTAGGGCCGACCATAGCCACCCTTGGACATCTAGTAGTGTGAGCCTAGATTAACCCATTCTACTAATAAAACATCCTGAACCGATCTATAGATTAGTCAATATTCTTTGCACTTGGACCAAAGGATAAAGAATTGGAATGCTTCTATTTGGCATAATACCATAATCTAAATTCCCTACAAAAGATAATTATTCTATAAATCTTAGATTAGTTGAAAAGGAGAAAGTCATTTTTATACTTGCATTGAATTTTAATTATTGCTTACTTTACTTTATTACTGCTTACTGCTTACTTGCTTATAGTAAAAATTGTTAGTAAATTAAATTTGAATATATATATATATATATATATATATAAAGTATATATAAATTGCATTTAATTTAAAAATTCCAAAATATTTCTTACATTTCTTACTTTTTATAAATTTACTATCCATGTGGGATCGATAACCAGGACTCCACTAGAGCCCTGTATTACTTGAACGATACGTATACTTGCGTTTAAAATTGTGTCTTTTACAATAATTATTATAAAATCTAAATATAAATTCATAAAAGTAAACCTCGCACATCAAGTTTTTGAAGCCATTTACCAGGAATTAAATAGTCTAAAAAGTGGTATCAAATTCTAGTATTTTAAAGCATATATAAAGTCGCATCGCATCAAGTTTTTAGCGCTGTTGCCGAGGATAGAATAAAAAAAAATATATAAAAAGTAAAAAGAAACAAAATAAAAATAAAAACATTTTAAATTTTATGCGTAGTTCTGGATCTGGAGGATTACTACCTTTTGATTATGAATTCGAAAGAACAATTAAAAGTATTAAAAAAGAAAAACAAATTTCAAAACATCAAGAAATGGCTAACTTACATAACAATAATCAAAATCCAATCGAAATTAATGAACAAAATATTTATAAACCATTAAGGGAATATGCAAACCCTACAGCTGATGAACATCATGTTAGTATTCAAATGCCAACTGTAGATGCTAATTCTTTTGAGCTTAAACCTTCTGTTATTCAAATGGTTCAAAATAATCAATTTGGAGGAACACCTAATGAGGATCCAAATTTACATCTTGCTAGTTTTTAGAACTTTGTGCCACCTTTAAGTATAATAATGTTTCTAATGATGCTATTAGGCTTAGACTCTTTCCTTTTTTCTTAAAAGATAAAGCAAAGATGTGGCTTAATTCATTAGCAACTTGTTCTATTAAAACATGGGTAGATATGGCAGAAAAATTACTTGCTAAATATTTTCATCCTTCTAAAACTGCTAAATTGAGAAATGACATTACTTCATTTACAAAATTTGATGGAGAAACAATTTATGAAGCTTGGGAAAGATTTAAAGAACTATTACTTCATTCTTTACCAGATTGGTTAATTATTCAAACATTTTATAATGGACTTATTGGATCACTTAGATCTATTATTAATGCTACTGCTGGTGGTTCTTTAATGGCTAAGACATTTGAAGAAGCCTACACTTTAATTGAAGAAATGGCTAATAATAACTTTCAATGGCCTTCTGAAAGGGTTAATCCTAAAAGAATGGCCAATATTCAAGATAATGAAGCCTTTTCTATTTTAGCATTACAAGTGGCTGCAATATCTAAGAAATTAGATAATTTTGCTATTAATATATCACATGTAAGTAATGAAAATTCTGCTAATTCTGATGATTCACAAACAATAGAAACTTTGCAAGCTATTGCTAGTAAAACTAATAACCCTTATTCTAATTATTATAATCCTGGTTGGAAAAATCATCCGAATTTTAATTGGAGTAATGGATATCAAGTTAATCCAAATTGAAACAATCAAGAAAATTCAAACTATAAACCAACTTATCCTCTTGGTTATAACAATCAACAGAAAAAGTTGTCTGTAGAAGAATTGATCTTGCAACTAAGCAATCAGCTACAAAGTAAAAAGACTGTTATTCGAAATATTGAAAATCAGATGGGTCAAATCGCTAATTTCATTAATTACAGACCACAAGGAACACTGCCTAGCAATGTCGAAATTAATTCTAAAGGATCTGGAAAAGACATGAACAAGCAAAAGTTGTACAACTCAGAAGTGGAAAGGAATTAAAAGAGAAAACATGGAATGAGATTGAAAAAGAGAAATAAGTTGAAGAGATTGAAAAACCTAAAGATACCCTTTCTCCAAGTAAAGATCAGACTATTGTACCTATTGAAGTGGAAGTTGAAAGACTACCACCACTTTTTCCTCAAAGACTTAAACAACAGAAGCTTGACCATCAATTTTCTAAGTTCTTTGAAATTTTTAAGAAACTTACCATAAACATTCCTTTTCTTTGAAGCTCTGGAGCAAATGGCAAGCGATGCAAAATTTATGAAGGCTATTTTAAGCAAGAAGAGAAAATTTGAAGCTTATGAAACTGTTGCATTAAGTGAAGAATGTAGTGCAATAATTCAGAAGAAATTACCTTAGAAACTTAAAGATCCTGGAAGTTTTACTATACCATGTGCTATTGGAGAAAAATTCTGTGGAGCCTTATGTGATTTAGGAGCAAGTATTAATCTCATACTATTTTCAATCTTTTGAAGGTTAGATTTAGGAGAGATTTCTCCTACCACTGTAACTCTGTAGTTAACTGATCGATCGATCACTTATCCTAAAGGAGTTAAAGAGGATGTTCTTGTTAAGGTAGTTAAATTTATCTTCCCTGTGTATTTCATTGTTCTAGATATGGAAGAAGATAAATAAATACCTATCATTTTAAGGAGACATTTTCTAGCTACTGGACGAGCTATGACTGATGTACAAAAAGGAGAATTAACGATGAGAGTTAATGATCAAGAGATAACATTCAATGTTCTGAAATCAAAGAGGTATCCTAATAAAGAAAAAAGCTATTGGATGGATATTTTTGATTATATAATTGAAAAGCATTTTCAAGAAAAATGTAAGGTCATTTCTGATGATAAAGATAAAGAATCTATGTTATATAATGAGTCATTAAATGAAGAAAATTTATCTGAAGAAACTCATTATATTCATGAAAATTGGGAAATTTTAGACACAACTAAAAATGATATACTTTTACCCTCGATTGAAAAAGCCCCTGAGCTGGTATTAAAAATGTTACTGCACATTTAAAGTATGCATTTCTTGGAAATTCATTAACTTTACCGTAATTATATCTTCAGAATTAAGCAAAGATCAAGAAGAGAAATTAATAGGAGTTCGAAGAATTATAAGAAAGCTTTTGGTTGGACTATTGCGGATATAAAAGGAATAAGCCCTTCAATACTGTATGCATAGGATTTTAATGGAAGAAAATTGTAAACCCACTATTGAACCTCAAAGAAGATTAAACCCAATTATGAAAGAGGTTGTCAAGAAAGAGATTTTGAAATGGTTAGATGTTGGAATTATTTATCCTATTTCAGATAGCCAATGGGTGAGTTCTATTCATTGTGTTCCGAAGAAAGGAGGAGTAACTGTCATTGTTAATGACATAAATGAATTAATACCAACAAGACATGTTACTGGATGGTGAATTTGCATTGACTATCAAAAATTAAACAACGCCACTAGAAAGGATCATTTTCCTTTACCTTTCTTGGATCAAATGCTGGATAAACTAGCTAGACACTCATATTTCTGTTTTTTGGATGAATATTCTGGTTATCATCAATTACCCGTTGCTCCTGAGGATCAAAAAAAGAGAACATTTACTAGTCCTTATGGAACATTTGCCTTTAGAAGAATGTCTTTCGGTTTATGCAATGCACCTGCAACTTTTCAAAGATGTATGATGTCAATATTCTATTATTTGATTGATAAAGGAATTGAAATATTTATGGACAATTTTTTAGTTTTTGGAACTTTTTTTGAATCTTGCTTGGAAAATATAACGAAAGTTTTGAAGAGATGTGAAGAAACAAATTTAGTTCTAAACTGGGAAAAATGTCAGTTTATGGTCACAGAAGGAATTGTACTTGGACATAAAGTTTCACAAATATGAATGAAAGTTGATCAGGCAAAAGTGAAAATTATTGCTGAACTGCAACCTCCTACTACCATTACTAATGTGAGAAACTTTCTGGGTCATGCTGGATTTTATAGAAGATATATAAAGGATTTTTCTAAAATTGCTAAACATCTTTGCCATTTATTGGAAAAAGAAGCTAAATTTGAATTTAATGAAGATTATCTGAATGCATTCAATAGTCTGAAAGAAAAATTAATCACTACACCTATCATTGTTGCACCTGATTGGAATAAACCTTTTGAATTAATGTGTGATGCAAGTGATTTTGCAGTCGGAGCTGTATTAGGACAAAAATATGAGAAAATTTTTAGCAAAACTCTTACTGAAACTCAAATAAATTACACTACTACTGAGAAAGAGCTTTTAGCAATAATATATGCCTTTGATAAATTTAGACCATATCTTCTTGGAATAAAATATATCGTACATACTGATCATTCTGCTATTAAGTATTTAATGTCTAAAAAGGATGCTAAAACTAGATTGATCAGATGGGTTTTACTCTTATAAGAATTTGATTTTGAAATTGCGAACAAAAAAAAAACTGACAACCAAATTGCTGATCATTTATCGAGAATAAAAAATAATAATGAGAAGATTTATGAAGAAAATATAAATGAGAAATTCCTGGACGAGCAATTATATGTCATTCAAGGATTACAAATGCCTTGGTATGTAGATATAGTTAATTATTTGGTTAGCAATATTTTACCATATGTGTTGAATAGCAAATACATTATGAAATTTAAGAATGATTGTAAATCATATATTTGGGAAGAACCTCATTTATTTAAAATAGGAAGAGATTCAGTGATTCGAAGATGTGTACCTTATGAAGAAACTTTTGCAATTATTTAAAAATGTCACGATTCTGAATTTGGAGCACACTTTGGAGTGGATAAAACAACATTTAAAAATTTAAATTATAGATTTTATTGGCCTACTTTATTTGAAGATGTTGGACATTATGTGAAAACTTGTGATCGATGTCAAAGAATGGGAATTATATCCAGAAAAGATGAAATGCCTCTAAACTTTATATTAGAAATCAAAAATTTTGACGTATGGGGTTTAAGTTTTATGGGACCTTTCGTACCATCATCTGGAAAGATTTATATTTTATTAGCAATTGATTATGTTTCAAAGTGGATCAAAGCTATAATTTTACCTAACTGTGATTCCAAAAGGGTTTCGAAATTTTTAAAGAAGATGATTTTTACAAGATTTGGAATGCCCAGGATAATTATCACAGATGGGGGAAGTCATTTCAGAAATATATGAATTTAATCATTGCTGAAAAAATTCAAAATTAAACATAGAATTGCAACTGCTTATCATCCTCAAATAAGTGGAATGACTGAAGTATCAAATAGAGAAATTAAAAGAATATTGGAAAAGACTGATAATCCTAAAAGAACTGATTGGGTTGATAGACTTCATTACGCATTATGGGCTTATAGAACAGCTTATAAGACACCTATCAGAATGTCACCTTATTGGTTAATTTATGGTAAACATTGTCACTTACCTGTTGAACTTGAACATAAAGCTTATTAGGCAATAAAGGAGCTCAATTATAATTTGAATACTGTAGGAGAAAAATGATTATTACAACTGAATAAAATGAAAGAGATAAGAAATGAGTCTTGTGAAAATGCAAGAATTTATAAGGAAAGAATGAAGAAATTGCATGAAAAAATGATTTCAAGGAAAATGTTCGAGCCTCGACAAGAAGTATTATTATTTAATGCTCATTTAAAACTTTTTCCTGGAAAATTAAAATCTAAATGGATGGGACCATTTATAATTGAGAAAGTATACCCTTATGGAGCTGTGGATATTAAAGATCCCAAAACTAGAAAAGTATTTAAAGTTAACGGATTAAGACTGAAGCCTTATATGAGAGAAATGAAATTAAATTACAAAGAGTTTTATGAGCTGATTCTACCCAATTAATTCAATTATTTAGGTCGGGCTGACGACGTTAAACTAAGCGTTTTGTGGGAGGTAACCCATATTTATTAGTGTGAGTTAAATTATTGCTGTAAGCTTATGCCTTGGTCTTGACTAAATTTGTATATAACTTATGGAAATAGTAGGCTAACAAGTCTTTATTGGCTTAAGCTAAACATTTTCTTGAAGTATATAGAATTTGGACTTGGACCACTCCATGTCAAATGTGAGTAAAAAGGAGATCAAGTTAACATTCGTTTATGATTGTTTGTCATTTGAATTTTTTGTAATTGTGTTTGTGTGTTGATCATACCTGTTTATTAGTCCTATTTTTATGACCGAAATTTACAAAATTTGATGATAGGCGAATCGGAGTCGATCGAGGTTCCGGCGTCTAGGGGCCAAAAGTTGGTGCCTAAGTGCCAGGATGGCCTGCGTATCGAAGATCCGTCGCCTAAGTTCCACGGTTACAGATCATGGAAAAACCAAAATTCTTCAGTTTTTCACACGAAATCTCTTTATATATTGCCTATTCTTCGTCCCCAATCCCATAGAAACCTTAATTTCGACCAGAGCAATCCATTTTTGGAGGAGTTAAGAAGGATTTGGAGGCAATGGATAGAGGAAATCATGGAAACGAGGTAAGAGACAAATCTCCTAAAGATCCTCAGCCTTATTTTAATGGTTTTATTGCTGTTAGTATGGAGAAAATGTTTAGTCGATTGGAGAAGATTGAAGCGGAACTTCAAAGTATTGGTAATCGTCTCCATGAGATGTACCACCAATACGAACACTTGCAATGACAAACCAAACTTCAATATGATCATATGGCCGCCTATCATGACGCTCAAGTAGAAATGTACGCGAAGAACAAATGTATTGATGAAAAGACAGCTTTGGAATTTCCAAGGGCGTTGGTGTTCTATCCCTTTGGTCCTAGCGAACTTCATTGAGAAAGAGATGGTAATTGAAGATCGGTGTTAAATAGATCTTATATGTGTTTTAGGTGTGATCGAGTCTTGTGTTAGTGTGTTGAATATCGAATTTGTGTGTTTGCTTAATTGTTCAATGTGTGTTGTTAGATTTGAATGTTTGCTTTGAATATGTTGTTGTTTGTGTTATTTATAAAACTATGAACCTTGATACAGTCTTGTACTAAAATTTATTGAATTTGGAATGGAAATTAGGGATTGGAATTGAAGAATTTGGATACATTTTTGTGGATATATACTATCATTTTAAATTGATTGTGAAAATGTTTGGAGGATATAAATTGGATTAATACTCTCATAAGAGTAATCAGGAGTCAAATTTGATAAGATTTAGTAGAAACTATTTAATTTAAATCGAATTTTTGGTAAGGCGAGTCTAGCGCCTAGGCGCCAGAATTCGGCGCCTAGGCGCCGGTTCGACCTGAACCCGAAAACTCATATTCTTAAACACCCCCCACGCCATTTTTGACGCCTATGCTTCCTTCTCCACTGGTTTTCGTGAAAATAATACATAGAGATCCCATTTTAAGCCGGATTTTCAAGTTTTTGAGCTTGAAATAACCCGATTTCTTCATCCCGAGGTCAGATCTACATTCTAAACTCATTATTTTTTATTTTTACCATGGATTTTGCTCTCATTAAGAAAAATTAAAATTTTGAAAAAAATTTTCATTTTTAAGGTTAAATCAATGAAATTTTTAAGCTCTTTCAAGTTTAAAAAGCTTAAAGTAGTTTATTTTCCTAGATCCGTTGAATTTATTTTGCGTTTTTCTTTCACGTTTAGATGGCGCCCAAATCTAAGCAAGGAATGGAACAAGAAAATTTTGATTGTAACAAGTTTGTCACTGCTGCTGCACACTTCCGATATAATGATTTTGCTACGACTCAGAAATTTATCTCGGAGCAAAGTTTTTATAATCCTAGAGGAAGAATTGAAGAGACAATCATTGCGCTCAAGTGGCAACGATTCTGCTATTTCACTGCTGTTGCCGTTATCCCGGTTGTTAGAGAGTTTTGTGCTAATTTCGTGGATGCTGAAAAATATGAGATTTTTGTTCGAGGAGTTGGAGTAGGATTCACTCCTGAACGCATCAATATTTTCTATGGCATGCCGCCAAATATTAAGTGTTCTTACTCTGGATTATCTTCATCTGAGGGAGATTTAAATATGATCATTGCCTACCTGACTGATAGTACTGGAGCCTGGAAGATTTGGAATGGAAAAAGGGTAAATTTTTCATCTTCTACGCTTAATAGTGTTTCAAAGGCATGACACTACTTTATTTCTGCTCGTCTCTGTTGACCTCATTTTTGATGAGGTCTTCTCTTCTTCTCTTTAGTACTTAGGATCTAGCCTTAGGCTTTTCCTTTGACTATCTTAGAGGACTAGAATTGGGATCCACCATCTAGAATTTTAAACCACTTCTTAACTCCCTGCAAACTCCACAAACTTGATCGTAGACCCCTAATCACCTAGAGGGTTGAAATCGAATGTGGAAGTTTAAAAGGATGAGTTCATATAGGACTCTTTGGCCTTAGGACGCCCTACGGGTGGTACGGGTACGATGAAGGGGCTGACTTACACATACACTACACTTCCATACACCTCCTAAAACACACCTATACCTAACTTGACCTCCGACTCATGTAAGTGGTTCACATGGATGGTCCTTAACCCCAAGCCCTTGGGCAAGAGGGTTAGGAACAACATAGTGAATGCCTCAAGTGAGTCCCTTCATGGCTCATATGGGCTTGATGTGGCTTCATGGCTCAACCAAAATGATTTTATTCCACTTATATTCACCAAATTTTCAATTTTTCAAATTTTCAATTTTTGACCCGGGACCACACCCGACTAACCTACAAAATGCCCTGAAACTACCCAAAATTTCCAAAATCACCTAAATTACCCAAAATTCTCCAAAATCATTCCCAAACATTTCCTCATCACTCAAATTGATCATCCATAACCAAAATACCAAAAATTCCAAAAATACCTCCCAATACCCTCCAAATACCCAAAATACCCCTCTTAGCGAAAAAATCCAAAAATTCAGAAAATTCCCAGAAAATTCCAGAAAATCCCAAATATTCCCAATTTCATTTTGATCAACTACACCATGGGCCAATTTTGCCAATTTACCCCACTTTTATCAAAACCCCCAATTTGACCCATTTTAACCCAAAGTAAACCCAATGTCAAACCTAACCTACCCAATTGACCTAAATTCTAGTCCAATTCAATTCTAAACTTCAATTCAATTTCCCCAACACCAATTTAGACCAAATTCAAGCCTAATTTGATTGGCATTGGGATCCAATTTCACTTTTGGCCTTAAAGCCCAATTTGGACCTATGACCCAGACCTAACCCAAACTCACCCGATTCAACTCCAATGAACCCCAAATCTTTTCTAAACCTTCCTTAACATCCCCATAAACAAAACACTAACATGATTTGCCCAAGATTTTGACCCAAACCCCACTCAAATTCAACCCAAAATCAAAAAGCCCAATTTTGACCTAAACCCAAACCTAACCCAGAATAGGCCCAAACCTCAAAATCAAAACCCAACCAAAGCCAAAACCTCTTTGAAACACTCCCATAAACATTTCTCAACATTTATTTTACATCAATTTCAACCCTAGCCCAACATTGGCCCAAGTTAGCCCAATTTGGCCTACATTAGCCCATTTACCGAATAAACCCAAATTCAACCCAATTCAAACACAAACCACCTTAAATCTATTTCAAATTATTCATGAAACATCCCTAAACCAAAACCAACAACTATTTGGCCCAAACTTTTACAAAAATTCCCATCCATGAACACATCCTTAAACTTAAAAGCCCACTTCCCTTAAACCCTCTTAAAAGCCCATTTCCTTCAAAATTCAAAAGCCCAAATCATCCTAAAACCCACATAACACTTCCCCTCATCATCCATTTGATCAAAATCACCCCTAAGTTTCAAAATCATCAATTAAACCATTCCAAATCAAGCCACATGTCAAATTACCCCCTAAATGTCAAATATTTCTAAAACCCTTTTCATGAAACAAATCGACCTTTTCCCAAGCCAAATGGAGCCATGAACGAAGCCATTCTCGAAGCCACATGAAGCCATGAGGGCTTTGACTTGTCATTAGTCCATTTATGGCAAGAAGAGGGGGTTCTTTCTTAAACCTACTTTAACCCTTTTTTACCCTAATCATGTCGCACACTAAACCATGTTTAGCCGCCTACATCATGGATGGAGACTTCACCACTCCTTCTAAGCCGACCTAAATGATTCCCTCGGCTCAAAATCGGAGCTTGGAAGGGTGCACCAAGCCCAAAATGGTGGGTTGACCCAAACCAAGCCAAAGTGAGCCTTCTCCCATTCCATTTAAATCAAACTCCTTTACACATGTCAAACCTCGATTGATTGCACAAGCCTCAGCCACGACCCACTCTGAGCTTGAGGGTGACCGACCTTGGCCGGCCGGCCACCCGATCGTCGGAAAACACCATGCCCGAAACCTTGGGAGGAGCCAAATTTTGGAATTCCACCTTGCTGAGCTGCCTCACTCCAAATGGCCATTACAGCTGTTCTTCTCCTCACCAGAGCAGCTGATCCCAGCCCTCAACACCCCCTGGGAGAGCCTCCAGCCATGCCTATTTAAACCCCTCACCCTCTCGGCCAAAGGAGGTGATGAACCAAGCCTTAAGGAAACTCTGCCAAAATCACTCCAGATCACTTTCCACACATAGAGCACCTGATCCCCACTGAATTCCAGCCCCAATTCCCTCCAGGTTGAGCCCGATTTTGAGCTCGAACTTTAGCCCGAAAACCGGGACACTTCTTCGCGGTGAGCCAATTCCCAAATTGATTGGTCCTACACCTTCACTGGACCAAGAGGAGAAGTTCCCACCGAAAGCCCCATCTCTAGGCCACCCGGTTGCTCCGGCCTCCGAAGCTTTGTGATCGAGTCGTGGTCGAAGTCCAACCTAGACGATTCACGAGACCGGGAGACTTCATGCTGGAGCTTACTAGGATCCGATCGAAGGTGCAACAACTCTCGGATCGAAGCTTCACTTCTCGAGCAAAGGTATGGACACCCTCTTCTTCCCGAGCTTCCGGAGATTCTCATTTTAATTTGAGTCGATTTAAATGCATGTTTACCGTATGGATGTGTTCATCTCTTCGAAGACGAATCCATAGAGTATAAGAACACGAAAATCCATTGAGAATCGAGTGAGAAATTAGGGTTAGAAGGTTGACGGTCACGGGTGCACACCAGTCGTAGACGATGACCAGGAGCCGTTGGATCGCGCGTGTATCGAGCGGACGGTTCAGATTGCGCCGGACCAGGGAATGTTACGTGAACCGCGGGTCCCGGGACGGGCTGACTCGGATGGCGTCGCCCGATCACGGCGCGACACGTACCGCTTCGGAGAGGCTAAGGTTGACGCGGCGGCCGACTCGGATAAATAGAAAAATAGGGTATTTTCCGATTTATTTAATTCCCTAAACTTGGAAAATTCATATCTTTGTGTAGAAAAATCACAAAAATAAAATAAAAATACCCTCTTGCTCGGTGAACGAGAGGAGAATAATGTGGAAAAGAAATTAATTAATTTTGTCCAGTATTTTATTTTTAATTAATTATTTACTCCCTGCATTGTTTTAATTCTCCATGCATTCATACAATTCACCATGGCATGAGACCATAGGGCTTTTGAAGCCTACGAACTTGGGAACATTCACTGAATTTTCCAAGGTCGGAGGCCACCTCTAGTGAAAAGTTATTTATTTTTCAAATGCATGTTGCTTGTTTTGAGTATTTTAATTCCAAAAATTAGCATGTTGTGAAATAAATTCTAGGAAAATTTGGTGATGTTCCTTATGACCCAGAGAACCCTAGGAAAAATAGGACTTGAGTTAGTTCACTCAAAATAACCCTAATTGGCTTAAATACCCAAAATTGGACTTTAATTAATTGGAGTTAACCATAGATCAAATTGACTTGAAATCAATTCTCCACTGACCTTTAGGATCAGAGGAACCCACCATAAAAATTTCAAGTCGATTGGACTTGGTTAGCCCTACTTAAATGGGTTGATTAGGCGATTTAGTCATTTTAAACTTTAAAAATTTATAACTTTCAAAATACCTTTCAAAAATTCACCAAATTGGTTTTGGAGTCTCTCTGATATCAGGGGAATTTAAGAAAATTAAAATTTCAATTTTCTAAAAAAGTTAATTTTTTAGTATTATTTTAATATTTTAATAATTAAAAAATAATAAAAATCACAAAAATAATAAAATTCACCAAAATGTCATATTTTGAAATTTAATCACTTAGGAACAAACCCCATATTTTTCTTAGGTCAATTTAATGAGATATTAAATTTTAAAGCCTTAGGGTAATTTTAAAATTAAAAAAAATGTATTTTCTAGTATTTTCACTAAAATAATTATAATAAATCAAAGAAAAATCAGAAAATTGTAAAATTTGGTTCTCTGGAATCCTTGATATCGAGAGAGAATTTTAAGAATTATAAAATTCATTTTTCAACTTATATCCTATTTTTAAGTTAATTAATACTCCAAAACTTAAAATAATTCTAATAAATAAAATATAATTCAAAAAATCACCAAAATTGGTCCAAGTGGCCCCCTGGTCATTAGGAATGTCCCCTAAGTTTCTTAAGGATAGAAACTTTCCCTTGGTCATGTTATTAAATTTTCCTTGGAAATCTCTATTTTCTACTAAAAATAATTATATAAATAAATTAAATACAGAGAAATCACATTTTCTCCTCTAATGTCTTTATTGGCATATGAGTGAAGTCACATAAAAATTTCAAGTTCATTTGAGTTCAATTTAGTGAGTTATGAAATTATTAAGTTTAAGGGGCAAAATGGTAATTAAAATTTTAATCCTTAATTAAAACTTTAGGTTTAATAAAAAAATTAACAAGTAAAATATTTGATCCTAACCTGATTTGGATGATTGAAATTTAATAATTGAAGGGTAGAAACCCATTAAGCAATTTAAAATGATTAAACTTTAATTAAATAATTGATTAAATTTGGAAGAATAATAAAATTGGAATTATTAAAATAGGGATATTATTAGGAAGAGATTTATTCTTTAATTTAAAAATCCCTAAATTAATCATCTCATTAGTGTTTAATTCCTAATTAAAATGATAATTCAAATTCAAAATATTAAAAGACTTAATCATTAAACTAAAATTAAATTATTGAACTCTTTTAAAATTTTAATTAAAATTAAAATGAATAAAATTAAATTAAATTAAAAATTAAATTAAATCAAATTAAATCAAATTAAAAATTAAATTAAAAATTAAATTAAATTAAAAATTAAATTAAAGAAATTAAATTAAAATTAAATTAAATTAAATTAAATTAAATAAAAAAATTTAATTAAATTAAATCAAATTAATTCGATGTAACATCAAATCAAAGTAAATTAAATTAAATTAAATTAAATTAAGTTAAATTAAACTAAATCATATTACATTAAATTAACTTAAGTTAGATTAAATTAAATTAAACCACATTACATTAAATTAAGTTAAATCAAATTAAATTAAATTAAATATAAAGACATGAAGAATTCAAAAATAAATCTAAGATAACTTGAACAACTATTCCAAACTTAAATCATTAATTTGAACTTAAATTTGAATCACAAATCATTAAATATCATTTTGCCCTTAAAAACTTTAATTATCATAACTCCTAAATGGAGTATCAAGTGAAATGTTACTTCACTTATAGGACATTCAAATATCACTAGTTCATTCGAGCGAGTTAACAAAACTTGAAAACCTCGGACGATCGATTCATTTACATAATTAAATTCTCTTGGACTTAAAACGATCCTAGAAATATTGAAAAGATGTTTAAGATTTTTCTTAAGCACTTCCTCGATATGATAGGATATTTATGAGAACAATTGAACTTAATTGTTCTTTGATGAAGAAAATCGTCTTCGAACTAAAAACACGAGGAACCTAGATGTCATAGGAAATGACTAGGCTATAGGATTAGGAATTTGGTAGAAAACCTTAACCCTTACCTTAGCTTTACCTAGGAACTTGCTTAAATATTCTAAGCTGTGTTTTAAGTGCGGCTTGGGATGACGGGAAGACCCTCAGGTACGCTTTTATTTTATCGCGAATTACTTTACGGTAATTTATTTAATCGCATCGCACTTATTTTTCTTGCATGATAAACAACGAGTTGCATGAAAACCCACACCTTTAGGACGAAACCAACACTGAAACCCATAACTAAATTAAAAGACACTACAAGATAAAATTCACCTCCACGACATTTCAAAATATAAGACTAACTCAAATTTTAATCACAAACGAACACAAAATTGCAATTACAAGCTGAATTAAAACGTCATGTTGGATGATCGGGAATACCTCGGATGATGTAACCTACGTGTTGCTAACGGGATTTCACGGTCTAAATGAAAGTGTGGAACTCATTCGGTTGAGTTTAGCAAATTCATACGGACTAAGTGAATCCGATAAAAATAATGATGCGGAAGGATGGAGCAGTGGGATCTTAACGGTGTTGTTATAATCAACTTTGAGATTTGTTTTAATTAAAACACAAAAAAAAAACACTTGGAAATTAAGACTTCTCTAAACCAAAACACTTTTCTCATCCACGATTTATGATTTCTAAAACTAAACCTCTGCGACAACAAGGAGCTCGGAGCATGGTGGGCGGCACGGCCATCGTCGTCGGCAAAACTTGAACCTACTTCAGCAAAACTTTCTTAGAATTAAACAACAAAGCCATAGGACTTCGAGGTAGTTTGCACTAGTGCAACATAAATCCTCAGACTCTTCGTTAGGCATTTGCATGATCATATCATGTAGATTAAGCCCTAACCGGTCTTAGGATTCAGAGGTAGTCGTCCGATACGATATAAACCCTCACATCTTCGAGGCTATTTGTATGATTCTATCATATAAATATAAGCCACTAATTAATTAAAATTGGCGAGATTAAAACATTAAATAAACATTAGGACTTTCCTAAATCCAAGCCGAAACAATAGGATAGTCGGGAGATTATCGAAGTTCACTTCGAATCCGTAATTTCTCCTACTTTTCTTCCTTTGAATTCCCAAAATAAAATGTTCCAAACTTGATCCATTCCACTATTGAGATTCAAAAATTCAATCCTTTGAAAACTTAAACTTTGAAATTCTTGAGAGCGAGAATTATTGATTGTTATCGAGAGTTTTCTTAGGTGATTCCGTCACTTAAGATGTAATTAACTATAGGGGCTTGCCCTTATAGGGAATTTTAAAGAACCTGAGTAATATAAACCATCTTGTTTAATGTTTTCATATTAAGCGAGGGAATTTGTCGGCTTATAAAATTGGTTCGCGGACCAAACGGATGTCACAAATCTTCTAGTTTATTTAATCGAGCCCCACCATCAAGCGAGTGTGTTTATCCTTAGGGATAGATACACGGTTTGTGATGCGGTGCTCGTTTATATAAACTATTTGGGATGTGAGATCGGTTTGATTTCATATCTTAAAATCTTCAAATTTAAAATTATTTTCAAAATCAAATACTACTTTCTAAATTATATCTATATTTAAATTAAATTTAAGATTCGCCGACGACTTCTGTAGGCGACCCCTTTAAAAAAAAAAATACAACACTCAACCTAAAAATATGCGAGCAACTTCTGGCGACTCCGTGGGGAAGATTCCTCTCTCCATTCTAATCGGACAGTTACGCTTTCAAAAATCGGTAGTGCATCCGTGTCCCTTATGGATCAAACTACCCTTCTTTCCGTTGGGATACTATGTTCATTTCCACCTTGAACAAGTATAACCAACATTCTCTCGGATTTAGGAGCCATTTGTTTAGACACCCACTAAACAGAGAGGTTCGAGATCCTTTTACCTCATTTTTGAGGTGGGGTGGACCCCCGATAGGTGTTAGTTTAGGAGTGATCCTTCGAGTCGAGAAGTCTTGCTTAAGACTCTCTTTTCCTTTCTAACTCCGATTCGGATTCCTTACCTTCTCTACACCTTTGAACACTCCGTTCTAAATAAACAAAACAATAAGTGATTCTTTTAATAAGTGATTCCTTCTTATAAATACATGAACAAGAATGAGTTCGGACTCTTTTCAATTCCTTTCTTTTCGTCCTAAAGAAAAGAAGCATAACTTGGGATCGACAACCATAATCTACCTGCGAAATGGAAGCCCCGAAGCCGATTTTCTCTTTTACCAATGGGTGAACCTCGGCTGTACTATAAGGATGAGCTGCTCGACAATGGAATCATCCGATTTGGACAAGGATTTGAAAACACGAACGTCAAGATCACCGACGTCTCCCTCTTTGCGGCTGATGAACAAGGTATACGAAGGCGAGGAGCCGCCGCTCGAGTTCAACCTTAGGTCGACCCAAGAATTCCCTCCTGCGAAAGGATCCGGACTAAGAGGAATCTGCTTGTCCGCGGGAGGAGCTGTTCTTACTACCCACCTGGTCTAGTTGTTTCTGCACCTACCCCGACTTTTGCCAAATCAAAGGGAAAGAAATCCGAGATTATGATGGACCGTTACCGTGGAGGGTACGAGATCTTCTGTAAGACCTTCGTTTTCGAAATCGGGTCCGGTTCGAAGATTCGAGTCACTAACGAGGACCCAAAGAAGAAACGAAGTAGAAGGATCGCTAGAGAAGCCGAGCTGCTGAAGTTGCTTTCCTAGAGGAAATTCCGGAAGCTGCCGAATATACACCACTGCTGAATACATACCACTCTTGGGAGGAAGCGAGGTTTCATCCCCTCTCGCCGCGAGAAGATGAAGAAAACATTCGCAAGATTCTTTGCCACATTACCACAGCCCGCATATTACAACGATAGCCGCAAGAAAAGAACTAGAACTACGCCGTTTGCTCGACTGCAAACTTTGGTAGAAAAGTTAGCAAAGAAGGAAAAGCGCCCGTATCGAAATTCTACGAAGGATAGGGCGGGTGCCGGTCGAATCCCGTCTTGAGCCCCGAGTAGAACCCGCCATCATGGCGAGAAAAGCCAAGTAAAAGAATGAAGGCTAGTCCGCCAGTTGTCGTCTCGGGATTACAAATTAAGGAGGATACCACCTTCCGGTATTTGGCCGACGGACCATGCGGTCCTAGACCTTCTGCATTAGAAGGATGGTATGGCGTCCCACTGCTTGGGCGGTTGAGATTGAAACGGCGACACGAGAAAGAAAGTCTCGCCGGGAGACTTGAATGCGAAGAAAGTGCTACCGCGATGAAGGGGACTCGTGAGAAGGGGACCCGGCAGCTATTGCACGACAACCACGAAGCACACGAGAAAGCCCCGCTAGAAGATGCCATGGAAAAGTTGAGAACCGATATCCAGACGATTGGCGAAAGAAAGAGAAGAAAAGTTCGGAGACGAGATTGATTCATCGGAATTCATGGACGACGAATACGCGAGAAATCAACATGGTTGAGACACGAGCTTCATCGGCTTCGCAAGGTGCTCCTGCGGTCGCGAGAAGAGAGGAGCCGAGGCGATGAGAAGGCGGCTTCGGGAGAAAGACGACATGATCGCTCGAATGGTGAAAAGGATGGAAGAGATGGCCGTAGCTCGGCCACTCTCCGGAGTCGAAGTACAACCACATAGAGAGACACCCCGAGAGGTCATTCACATTGTAGACGGAAGAAAGGAGATTACGTCCGTCGATGGGGATGATCGAGTGAAAAGGATACAACACGAGTATGATTCTCGAAAAGGATATCAAGAACTTGGTGGAACAGCGGAGTGCGAGAAGCCTTAGCACAATCGAAGAGCGGGACATCCATTCGGACGGGTAGACCTTACCCGAAGAATTCGACGGCATCCGATACCGAAAGGCTTCGTACCACCTCTGTTCAAGACCTTCGACGGGCCGGGAACCCCGACGGCATGTGGCGCACTTTCGTGCCGGTTGTTGCAATGCCGGCGGGAGCGATGCATTACTCTTCCGACGGTTCGTCGGCGATCGTCGGGAATCGCCTTCGACTGGTATGCGGAGTGCAAATGGTTCGGTGAAGACGTTCTCGAGGCTAGAGAACCTCTTCATCGAGCGATTCGCGGAGCTCGGCACCACATCAGCTATAGGTGATTTAGTGGTAGAGAAACAAAAGCCGAATGAAACCTTGGTGGACTACATACTTCGATGGAGGAACTTAAGCATGAAGTGTGAGCCACGATTACAAGAACGGCATGCGATCGGCATTTTACTAAAAATCATCCATGGCCCGATAGCACTTCTCCTCAAGGGATTCACTATTAAGACTTTTGAGAAGTTGTTAAGCAAGGCCGGAAGCTTGCAAGAGGAGGCAAAGCAATTAAGAGTCACCGATAAGACAGATAAACAAAAGCCTGTAAAGACTTTTGAAAATAAATCCGGGATCGTTGCGACGATTGACAAAGGCAAGCAACCGATGCAAATACCACCGGAACGGCCGCAACAACCACAACGAGATTACCGGCAACCCCGGCCCGGGTATCGGTCATCTCGACGGTATGAACAACCGCCCCGTCCGCAACGTACGTTAAGGGAGCTTCCGAGCGAGGAGTATCCGTTCAAGAATGAAGCGAGTGCCGAAAATGTTCTGCGGTTTGATGAAGACTCCGGATTTCCGATCTGCCGAGCCTAAAAGACCGGAGGAAGTCAACAAGAAAGGTGATCCCGACTTTTGCCCTTACCACCGGATGCTTGGGCACAAAATAGAAGATTGCATTACCTTCAAAAGTTGGCTTAATGACAACCTTCGGAAAGGGAATATAACGATCCCGAAGGAGTACATGAAGGAACCCCAGAAAGGAGGTTCCGTCAATGTTGTCTCGACTGATCCCATCATTCCGATAGATCCCTATACGACTGACGATGGATGGACTACCGCTTGAACGAGGTCTTCGAAAAGATTTTAGATAGCATCCAAGCCGCTTCGGTGCGAGCTTCGATTCGGAGTTTGAAACCTGTTAAGCCGGTACTTATCACTTGCGATAGAAGAACCACCTCAACAGGAGACGATTGAAGAGAAGAAGAAAATTGACGAAGAAGAGAAGACCGAGGCACCTAAGGCTAGACTAGGGGCTGCTTATCCTAGGATAGTTGTTTCCGATTCGGGAGAGAAATCCCTCGAACCTCTGACTCTGTATGATTATCTGCTCACTTCGGTGGGATCATATAATGATAAGGGTGATGGCGTTGGCTACGTTTTGACTGTTTCTAACGATTACGTAACTAATGATAATCTGGATATCGATTTCGATACCAACGACAATTCTCAAATCATACACAATCTCGACGATCACAATGACAAAGAAGACATCCACCAAGGAGGCTACGAGAGTTCAACAAGCAACGAATCTATTTGCGAGTTTCGAGGAGCTCCGATCACAATAGAGTTAGAGCCTTCGGACTCCGAAGCTAATCTAGAAGAACCCGTAATTCCGATTCGAAGGAGACATCGGCGAACTCAATACCAGATTCGGAGGAAATTACGAAGTCAACTTAAGAAGTGGAAGAGTTCTACCTCCAAGAATGGGTCCAAAGGACGAAGGAAAGCGGTGGTTGTTCAAGAAGAACCAACCCCAAGCGGAAGAAATACCCATTCGAGAAGAAGCGAGAGACACATAAAAATAAAGTGGACTACAACGTGCTAGCCCATCTTAGGAAACTACCGGCCAAGCCGAGCATCTACGACGCTCTCATCTTATCGAAAGGAGATGAGAGAAGCTCGATCGAGGCCTTACTTGATCCGGAAATTTGCTTAGCTCAAATGGCGGAGATTCCTTAGACGAGGTTTGCTCGTTAAAGGAACGACGAGGTGTTACCTTCACGGACGATGACCTACTACTTGGAACGGCGAGATCACAACCGACCGTTGTACATTTCGATTACTAATCGGAAAATTCACACTCTCCGGAGTATTGGTGGATCCGGGAGCATCAATCGATATAATGAATCTTCGAACGCTAGCATACTTGGAAATTGATGCTCGCGAGCTCGAGGCGGACAAAATGTTATTAAGAGGATTCAACCGAGAAAGGAGAAAGAGCCCTCGGCTCAATAACACTGCTAATGAAGACCGGTGACTTAGCAAAGACAACCGCAAAATTTCACATAATTGATTCAGAAACGTCGTTTAACGCTCTACTGGGCCGTGTTGACCTCATTTTTGATGAGGTCTTCTCTTCTTCTCTTTAGTACTTAGGATCTAGCCTTAGGCTTTTCCTTTGACTATCTTAGAGGACTAGAATTGGGACCCACCTTTTAGAAATTCAAATCACTTCTTAACTCCTGCAAACTCCACAAACTTGACTATAGACCCCTAATCACCTAGAGGGTTGAAATCGAATGTGGAAGTTTAAAGGATGACTTCCTATAGGACTCTTTGGCCTTAGGATCGCCACAGGTGGCACAGTGCAGTGAGGGGCTGACATACACATACACTACACCTATGCACTACACTTTCACACACCTCCTAAAACACACCCTTACCCAACTTAACTTCCGACTCATGTAGGTGATTCACATGGATGGTCCTTAACCCTAAGCCGCTTGGCTAAGAGGGTTAGGAACAACATGGTGAATGCCTCGAAATGAGTCCCTTCATGGCTCATGTGGGCTTGATATGGCTTCATGGCTCAACAAAAATGATTTCATTTCACTTACATCCACCCAATCTTCAATTTTCCAAATTTTCAATTTTTGACCCCGGGACCCAACACCGTCAACCTACCAAAGCACTGAATAGCCGAAATTTCTCAGAAATTTCCAAATTACCCAAAATTCTCCAAAATCAATCCCAAACATTTCCACATCACTCAAACTGATCATCCATATCCAAAAATACCAAAAATTCCAAAAATACCCCCAATACCTTCCAAATACCCAAAATACCCCTTTTGACCCAAAAATCCAAAAATTCAGAAAATTCCCAGAAAATTCCAGAAAATCCCAAATATTCCCAATTTCATTTTATTCAACTACACCATGGGCCAATTTTGTCAATTTACCCCACTTTTATCAAAACCCCCAATTTGACCCATTTTAACCCAAAGTAAACCCAATGTCAAACCAAATCTACCCAATTGACCCCAATTTTGGTCCAATTCAATTCTAAACTTCAATTCAACATCCCCAACACCAATCTAGACCAAATACAAGCCCAATTTGATTGGCATTGGGATCCAATTTCACTTTTGGCCTTAAAGCCCGATTTAGACCTATGACCCAAACCTAACCCAAACTCACCCAATTCAACTCCAATTAACCCCAAATCTTTTCTAAACCTTCCTTGACATCCCCATAAACAAAACACTAACATGATTTGCCCAAAACTTTGATCCAAACCCCACTCAAATTTAACCCAAAGCTAAAAGGCCCATTTTTGACCTAAACCCAAACCTAGCCCAAATGAGCCCAAATCCCCAAAATCAAAACCTAACCAAAGCCAAAACCTCTTTGAAACACTCCCAAAAACATTTCCCAACATTAATTTCACATCAACTTCAACTCTAGCCCAACTTTGGCCCATGGTAGCCCATTTTGGCCCACTTTAGCCTCTTTGCAAAAAGCCCGTATCCAACCCGATTCAAACCCAAATCACCTCAAATTTGTTTCAAACCACTCATGAAGCATCCCTAAACCAAACTCAACAATTATTTGGCCCAAGCCTTTACCAAAATTTCATCCCAAAAATCCATTTTAAAATTCAAAAGCCCACTTTCCTAAACCATTTAAAAGCCGATCTAAAACCATTTCAATGAGCCCAAAATTGATTCTAAAGCCCATATGACATTTTCATTTGTCATCCATTTGATGAAAATCATTCCCTAAGTTTCAATTCCATCATCAAATAAATCTAAACCAAGCACCATGCCAAATTGCCCAAAAATACCAAAATATTCCTAAAATCCATTTTCATGAAATTGACCAAGCTTTCCCACAAGCCAAAGGTGAGCCATGAAGCCATGCATGAGCCACATGTGAGCCATGAAAGCCTTGGACACTTCACCATACCCAAAATGGCAAGAGGAGGGGACCCTTTAATGATTCTCTTAAGAGTAATTAACCACTCCCATGTCTCCCCTAACTCTTGCTTAAGCTTAATTGTACTTGGATTGTGACTTGACCCCACTAATCAAGCTGATCCAAGTGACTTTCCCTTCAGCCCAAATTGGCCTTGGAGGGTGAACCTAACCCAAAACCAAGGGTTGACCCATTTAGACCCAAAACTAGCCCTTTCCCATTCCACTTTGATTCAAACCCTTTACACATGGCCAATGCTAATTGATCGCACAAGCCTCAGCACACGACCCACTCGACCTTGAGGGTGACCCATGCCGGCCGGCCGGCCACCCGAGTCGCCGGAAAACGCCATGCCCGAGACCTTGGGAGTGAGCCAACATTGAAATTCTCCCTTGCTTGAGCTGCCCACATGCCTAGTGGTCACCATGGCTGTTCTTCTCCTCACCGAGCAGGCTCGATCCCAAGCCACTAACTCCCCCGGGAGGCCCTCCAGCCATGCCTATTTAAACACCACCCCCTCGCGGCCATGAGGGGGAGTTGCAAAAACCTTGCCAAAACTGCGCCAAAATTGTTCCGGACCCCTCCTCATACACGGAGCACTTGATCCCCGAGTGAGATCCCCCTGCCATTTCTTCTCTGTGAGCTCGATTTCGGAGTTGAAATCCAAGCCCAAAACCGAGGACACTCCTCCGCGGTGAGCCAATCCCCAAATTGATTGTCTCTACACCTTCACCGGACCAAGGGAAGGTGTCCACCGATAAAAGCCCCATCTCCGGGCCACCCGGTTGCTCCGGACTCCAAGCTTTGTGATCGAGCCGTGGTCGAAGTCCAACCTAGACGATTCACTGGACCGGGAGACTTCATGCGGAGCTTGCTGGGATCCGATCGAAGGTGCAACAACTCTCGGATCGAAGCTTCACTTCTCCGAGCAAAGGTATGAATTCATTCTTCTTCCCGAGCTTACGGAGATTCTCCATTTCATTTGAGTAAATTTCAATGCATGTTTACCGTATGGATGTGTTCGTCTCTTCAAGACGAATCCATAGAGCATAAGAACACGAAAATCCATTGAGAATCGAGTGAGAAATTAGGGTTAGAAGGTTGACGGTCACGGGTGCACACCAGTCGTAGACGATGACCAGGAGCCGTTGGATCGCGTGTGTATCGAGCGGACGGATCAGATTGCGCCGGACCAGAGAACGTTACGTGAGCTGCGGGTCCGGGACGGGCGACTCGGATGGCGGCGCCCGATCGCAGCGCGACACGTACTGCTTCGGAGAGGCTAAGGATGCGCTGGCGCCGTGTCACTTAAGTAGATAAATAGGGATATTTTCTATTTATTTAATTCCCAGAACTTTAAAAATTCATAACTTTGTGTAGAAAAATCAAAAAAATAAAATAAAAATACCCTCTTGCTCGAGTGAACGAGAGGAGAATAATGTGGAAAAGAAATCATTCAATTTTGTCCAGTATTTTATTTTTAGTAATTTATTTACTCTCTGCATACATTTAATTCTCCATGCATTTATACAATTCACCATGGCATGAGACCATAGGGCTTTTGAAGCCTCTGAATTTGGGAACATTCCCTGAATTTTCCAAAGTCAGAGGCCATCCCTATGAAAAGTTATTGATTTTTCAAATGCATGTTGCTGTTTTAAGTATTTTAATTCCAAAAATTAGCATGTTGTGAAATAAATTCTAGGAAAATTTGGTGATGTTCCTTATGACCAGAGAACCCTAGGAAAAATAAGATTTGGGTAAATTCACTCAGATTAACCCTAACTGGCTTAAATACCCAAAATAGACCCCTAATTAATTAGAGCTAACCATAGATCAAATTGACTTGAAATCAATTCTCCACTGGCCTTTAGGATCAGAGGAACCCACCATAAAAATTTGAGGTCAATTGGACTTGGTTAGCCCCACTAATTGGGTTAATTAAGCCACTTAGTCATTTTAAATTTTAAAAATTCATAACTTTCAAAATATCTTTCAAAAATTCACCAAATTGGTTTTGGAGTCTCTCTGATATCAGGGGAGTTTAAGAAAATTAAAATTTCAATTTTCTAAAAAAGTTGATTTTTAATATTATTTTAATATTTTTAATAATTAAAAAATAATAAAAATCACAAAAATAATAAAATTCACCAAAATGTTATATTTTGAATTTTAATCATTTGGGAACAAGTCCCATATTTTTCCTAGGTCTATTTAGTGAGATATTAATTTTTAAAGCTCTAGGGTAATTTTAAAATTAAGAAATGTATTTTCTAGCATTTTCACCAAAATAATTATAATAAATCAAAGAAAAATCAGAAAATTGTAAAGTTTGGTTCTCTGGAATCCTTGATATCAGAGAGAATTTTAAAAATTATAAAATTTATTTTTCAACATTTATTTTATTTTTAAATTAATTAATACTCCAGAACTTAAAATAATTCTAATAAATAAAATATAATTCAAAAAATTACCAAATTTGGTCCAAGTGGTCCTCTGGTCATTAGGAATGTTCCCTAATTTTCTTAAGGACAGAAACTTTCCCTTGGTAATGTTATTGAATTTTCCTTGGAAATTTCTCTTTTCTACAAAAAAAATAATTATATAAATAAATTAAATACAGAAAAATCACATTTTCTCCTCTCATGTCTTCATTGACACATAAGTGAAGTCACATAAAAATTTCAAGTTCATTTGAGTTCAATTTAGTGAGTTATGAAATTATTAGGCTTAAAGGGCAAAATGGTAATTAAAATTTTAATCCTTAATTAAGATTTTAGGTTTAATAAAAAAATTAACAAGTAAAATATTTGATCCTAATCTGATTTGGATGATTGAAATTTAAATAATTAAAGGGTAGAAACCCATTAAGCAATTTAAAATGATTAAACTTTAATTAAATAATTAATTGAATTTGGAAGAATAATAAATTTGGAATTATTAAAATAGGGATATTATTAGGAAGAGATTTATTCTTTAATTTAAAAATCCCTAAATTAATCATCTCATTAATATTCAACTCTTAATTAAAGTGATAACTCAAATTTAAAATATTAAAAGACTTAATCATTAAACTAAAATTAAATCATTAAACTCTTTCAAAAATTTCAATTAAATTAAATTAAATTAAGATTAAAAGTTGAATTAAATTAAATTAAAATTAAATTAAATTAAATAAACAAATTAAATTAAATTAAATAAATAAAATTAAATTAAATTAAGTTAAATAAAATTAAATAAATAAATTAAATTAAATTAAATTAAATTAAAATTAAATTAAATTAAATTAAAATTAAATTAAATTAAATTAAGAAATTAAATCAAATAAATTAAATTGAATTAAATTAAATCAAATCAAATTAAATTAAATAAATCAAATTAAATTAAATTAGATTAAATTAAATTAAGTCGAATTAAATAACCTCACTTAAGACATGAAGAAATAAATCTAAAATAACTTGAACACTATTCCAAACTTAAATCATTAATTTGAACTTAAATTTGAATCACAAAATCATTAAATATCATTTTACCCTTAGGAGCTTTAGTTATCATAACTCTTAAATAGAACATTAAAATGAAATGTTACTTCACTTATAGGACATTCAAATGTCCTAGTTCACTGAGCAAGTTAACAAAACTTGAAAACCTCGGACGATCGATTCATTTACACAATTAAATTCATTTGGGCTTAAAACAATCCTAGAAATATTGAAAAGATGTTTGGGATCTCTCCTAAGCACTTCCTCGATATGATAGGATGTTGATAAGAACAATTGAACTTAATTGTTCTTTGATGAAGAAAATCGTCTTCAAACTAAAAACACAAAGAACCTAGACGTCATAGGAAACGACTAGTCGTAGGATTAGGAATTTGGTAGAAAACCATAAACCTTTCCCTTAGCTTTACCTAGGAACTTGCTTAAATATTCTAACCGTGTTTTAAGTGCGGCTCGGAATGACGGGAAGACCTTCCAGTGTACGCTTTTATTTTATTGCAATTTATTTTATTGCAATTTATTTAATCGCATCGCACTTATTTTTCTTGCATGATAAACAACGAGTTGCATGAAAACCTACACCTTTAGGACAGAAACCAAAGCTGAAACCCAAAATTAAAATAAAAGACACTACAAGATAAAATTCACCTCCACGACATTTCAAAATATAAGACAACTCAAAATTTAATCACAAACGAACAACAAAACTACAACTACAACTAAATTAAAACGTCTCATTGAATGATCGGGAATACCTCGGATGATGTAACCCACGTGTTGCTAACGGGATTTCCCACGGTCTAAATGAAAGTGCGGAACTCATTTAGTTGAGTTTAGCAAATTCATCTGGACTAAGTGAATTCGATGAAAATAACGGTGCCGGGATGACGGAACCGTGGGATCTTAATCGGTTCTGTTTAATCAACTTTAAGATTTGTTTTAATTAAAACACAAAAAAACACTTGGAAATTAAGACTTCTCTAAACCAGAACACTTCTCTCATCTCTTGATTTAGGATTTCTAAAACTAAACCTCTGCAACGACAAGGAGCTCGGAGCATGGTGGGCGGCACGGCCATCGTCGTCAGCAAAACTTGAACCTACATCAACAAAACTTTCTTAGAATTAAATAACAAAGCCATAGGACTTCGAGGTAGTTTGCCTAGTGCAACATAAATCCTCAACTCTTCGTTAGGCATTTGCATTGCAAATTAAGCCCTAATCGGTCTTAGGATTCCGAGGTAGTCGTCCGATACGACATAAACCCTCATATCTTCTAGTGCGATTTGTATGATTCTATCATATAAATATAAGCCCTAATTAACTAAATTGGCAAGATTAAAACATTAAATAAACATTAGGACTTTCCTAAATCCAAGCCAAACAATAGGATAGTCGGGAGATTACCGAAGTCCGCTTCGAATCCGTGATCTCTCCTACTTTTCTTCCTTTGAATTCCCAAAATAAAAATGTTCTAAATTTGATCCATTCCTATTGAAATTTCCAAAATTCAATCCTTTGAAAACTTAAACTTTGAAATTCTTGAGAGCGAAATTATTGATTATTATCGAGAGTTTTCTTAGGTGATTCCCGTCACTTAAGATGTAATTAACTATAGGGGCTTGCCCTTATAGGGAACTTTAAGAACCCGGGTAATATAAACCCCGCTTAATGTTTTCATATTAAGCGAGGAATTTATCGGCTTATAAAATTGGTTCGCGGACCAAACGGATGTCACAAACCTTTCTAGTTTATTTAATCGAGCCCCATTATCAAGCGAGTGTGTTTATTCTTCGGGATAGATACACGGTTTGTGGTGCGGCGCTCGTTTATATAAACTATTCGGGATGTGAGATCGGTTTGATTTCATATCTTAAAATTTTCAAATTTAAAATTATTTTCAAAATCAAACACTACTTTTCAAATTATTTATTTAAATTAAATTAAAATTCGCCGACAATTTCTGTAGGCGACTCCCTTTTCAAAATAAAACACATAACCTAAAAATATGCCGACAGGCCGACCATGGATACATGAAAACAGGATGGTACCATCATCTCTACATCAATGCATTAAATACTACGACGGAGGGGAACAGTGTATTAAAGGTGACTTACAACCATTCTCCGTACATGAAATCGGAATCCATGAAGATGCGGCTTATTATGCACCCCCGAAGAAAACGATCTTCTCCAGAGATACCATAACAAATGAAACAAAGGAAATTTGGGACAACGAAGAACACTGAAGTTCTAGTCCAACAGTCACTCACCACTCCCTTACGGCGAGATGGTGAAGGTTTCTCCACAACTCGCATCCGAGGACGAGGCCGGGGACGAGGTCGTGGTAGAGACATTAGGACGATTGGACAGAGGAAACCGACCATCAATGTCGATTGGGAAGATACTTCTGAAGAAGAAAAAGAAATCAAACAAGAAGCAGCGACAATAAGTCGAAAGAAGCCGCAATTCAAAATCCCTATCGAAGATGAAAGAAACGAAGAATATAAATCGATGTACGAGAAGATTAACCACTACGTACATACTATGACCCTAACTCCGATCCATTCTAATAAGATTGAGGGTATGGAGGTCGAAGAGGTACGTAGCGGTGGTGCGAAACCCATCGAATTCTACCGTGGTGCTCCTTCCTCCAAGACTGAAAATAATGTACAACTTGAAGATACTACTTCATCGAATTAATGGAATTGCCTTTTGAGTGGTACTCTCCTCGTGTTCGAAATTTAATTCGGCGAGGTTTCTTACCTCGACAATGGACAAAAGGTTAATCACAACGTTTTGAAAATTTATGGAATAACTCCGGTCGTCCACCCGACTCAAAGCATGGTCTCGGATTCGGCACGGTAGGATCGGTTGATGATGCCGAATTTTGCTTGGTTGTCACTTGCGAATCTAATGAAAGCTGCATGGAAACTACGGACGAACTCGAAGATTTACAAATTGGAGACGCTCCACCGAGTCGAAGAAGAAATCAAATCTACGATAGATGAGTTAACGGAAGTTAACTTAGGTACTAGCGAAGAGCCTAGACCTACCTTTGTTAGCTCCTTACTCAATAAAGAAGACTCAGAAGAAATAATCAAGTTATTAATGGAATTTAAAGACTGTTTTGCTTGGAGCTACGATGAGATGCCAGGATTAGCTCCAGAGGTCGCAGTCCATAAACTAGGGGTAGATCCTGCTTCTATTCCAGTCAGACAAGGTCCCAGAAGAATGCGTCTAGAAATCGAACAACAAGTCATAGGCTGAAGTTAAGAAGCTAATAGACGCTAAATTTGTCCGCGAAGAACAATACCCGACTTGGTTAGCCAACGTGGTACCGGTCGGGAAGAAGAATGGTCGGATCGGAATTTGTGTGGATTTCGGAGATTTAAACAAGGCATGCCCGAAAGATGAATTCCCTCTACCGATCCCGAATTAATGATCGACATCGCTTCGACACATGAAATATTCTCATTCATGGATGGATCTTCGGGATACAACCGGATAAAAATGGATCCGGAAGATGAAAAACTTACGGCATTCGGAACGCCGATCGGAGTATATTGTTACACGGTGATGCCATTCGGATCTGAAGAACGCGAGAGCAACCTACCAAAGAGCAATGACAAGAATTTTTGATGATCTCATCCATAATCGAGTCGAATGCTACGTGGACGATGTGGTCATCAAAAGCAAAGTAAAAGACAACCACTTGTATGATTTGAGAATTGTTTTCGAACGATTAAGACAATTTAACCTTAAGATGAATCCCTTAAAATGCGCCTTCGGCGTCACCTCCGGGAAATTCTTAGGATTCGTTGTCCGACATCGTGGAATCGAAATCGACCGGAAAAGATTAAAGCCATCTTAGAAATGCCGCCTCCCAAAACCTTAAAACAACTACGATCTTTTCGAGGAAGGCGGCATATCTTCGACGCTTTATCTCAAACTTGTCGAGTAGGTGTCGGCCTTTCTCGGCACTAGTTAAAAAGGACGCCAAATTTATTTGGGAAGAGAAATGCCGAAGGGCCTTCGAGGACATTAAACAATACTTAATGACACCTCCTGTCTTAGCGGCCCCGATCTCGGGTAGGCCGCTAATACTTTATACCGCGGCTTTAGACGACTCTCTCGGAGCCACGTTGGCCAGGGTCGATGATGAGGGTAAAGAAAATGCTCTTTATTACCTAAGTCGTCGTTCTACGCCGACGAAAATAAGGTATCCCGCAATTGAAAAGCATTGTTTGGCCACGATCTTCGCCGCTCAAAGCTCGGGCACTACATGCTTTCTCATAAGGTCGACCTAATCTCGAAGTTTAATCCATTGCTGATATTTGATGACCCGTCCAACGCTTTCCGGCGGACTTGCCGGATGGTCGATGATATTATTGCAATTTGATATAACTTTCGTGCCTCTCCGTGCCGTAAAAGGACAAGTCTGGCGGACTTCCTTGCGGCACACCCTTTGCGGCGAGAATCTCCTCTCAATGACGATTTGCCGGATGAACAAATAATGAACCTAGAAGACCATGATGATCGACGTTGGGAATTATATTTCGACGGAGCATATTCGGCACATAAAGACGAAGAATCGCAAGTGATAGTGCCCGTAAGGCGGGAATCGGGCTAATCTTTATAACACCGGAGCGGGGGATGTTAAGATACTCCTACCACTTGACGGAACCATGTACGAACAACGAAGCGGAATACGAAGCCCTCATAACGGGACTCGGAATTAACCATTCGAATGGGGATAACGGACATCAACATCTACGGGGATTCACGGTTAATCATTCAACGGATCGTCGGACGAGTACGAATTTTAAAGCCAAGACTCGAACAATACTTCCGGTATGCTCATACAAGTTGTTGGAACAGATTCCAAATGTGACAATCTACAAAATTCCCCGAAGAAAACGCTTTAGCGGATGCGCTAGCCCGTCTCGCAAAAGAATTTGCTCGTTTGCAAGATGAATCGGTAGAAGTGTCGGTTCACGGACATCGGGTCCTATCACGGCTCGACATAGACACGATACACAAATCGAGAAAAGAAAAAGGATCAATTGCGGCGAGTGACGGAAAACACGGAAGATTGGCGACAACCATTAATGGATTACACCGCAAACAGGAAAACTACCGGATGATAGGTCGTTAGCCCATCGGATCAAGAAAAGAACTGCGTCCTACGCATTAGTAAACAATACGTTATACGGAAGGTCTTTTGATCAAATGTGGCTAAGGTGCCTAAGCGGGTCCGAGGCCCGTGAAATTGTTAAGGAGGTGCATTCGGGACTACGTGGCGCTCACCGGTCGGGCCCAAAAATGAAAATGAAAATTAAAAGACTAGGGTACTATCGGCCCTCGATGATGACCGATCGCATGAAAATCGCCGAAGAGCTGTCACCGGTGCGCAAGTGCACGGAGTGGTTCTACACCGACCTCCGAATGTGCTACATCCGACAATTGCATCGTGGCCATTTGAATGTTGGGGCACGGATATAGTGGGTCCGATAGAACCACCGTCGTCAAAAGGACATCGCTTCATTCTTGCGGCTACGGATTACTTTTCCGAGTGGGCGGAGCGGTTCCACTTAGAGAAGTGAAAGCACACCACGTGCTACGAGTTTTTAAGAACCAAGTTGTCTACCGTTTCGGGGTGCCTCGCGAGATCATCTCGGATAATGGGTCGGCATTCGGAAGTACGCAAATCAACAATTTTGTCGGGAGACATGGAATCGGCTGGCGATATTCGACGATTTACTAACCAAGAGCAAACGGCCTTCTTGAAGCTTTTAATAAAACTCTCGTTCAAATTTTAAAGAAAACCTTGGACGATAATAAGAGAAATTGGCACGAGAAGTTGTTAGAAGCCTTATGGGCCTACCGGACAACCTTCGAACACCTACTCAAGCTACACCTTACGCTGCGGTGTATGGGTCCGAGGCGAGTGTTACCCTTAGAAGTCCGGCTTCCTTCACTCGGAATTGCGATTGCAAATAAAATCACAACGAAGAGAACGCCAAATTACGACTCGAAGAATTAGAGAGCACGGAAGAGAAAAGACTTGCGGCGCAACAAAATTTAGAACTATACCAAGCTAAGATGGTTCAAGCCCATGATAAATCGAGTCCGCCCAAGAACCTTTAAAGTTGGTGACTTAGTTCTCGTTCTCAAAAGACCTATTCTTGCACACGCAAGATAGGAGGAAAATTTGAACCCACTTGGGAGGGACCATTTGTAGTTGAGGCGATCCTACTCGGGAGACTCCTACCGGCTAAGTGAATTGCCGGGGAGAACGACATATGCTTCCGATCAACGGACGATACTTGAAAAAGTATTACGCTACCCGATGTTTCGAAGGAATGAACTTTCCATCCACTAGAAGCACGGGTGAAGTGATTACTTATGACTGGGTCCGAACCCAAAAATAATAAAATGTGCTAAAATAAATAAAATCCTGATAATAAAGTTTTCTTTGTTTTCTCTCTTCCAAGTCAAAATCTCTTTCCTGATCTTATCCCACTTCATTCCTGTTAAATTGAAAAATACAAAAGTAATAAAAAAATGTCTTTAATAAACATTTTCTTAATGTTCTTGTTCTTAGTACAGCCCCTGATCCTTTTCCTTGTCTTTTCGCGGGGAAATGTCGAACGGGCGGTTGGTCTCGAACTTTAAGAATGGCGTAAGCCTTGCACTCGATGAAAAGAGGGTGAAAGATGGAGCGATAATCGAGATTGACTCGGATTTCGCACCGACGGAGCCTAGAGTACGAGGAAAGTGACGCGGGTCCCGGTTGACCGAGAAGAATTGCCGGACATACGGTGATGAAAGTGGGTGGCCCAAGCCACCGATCCGAGCAACAAGAAAAGAAAGACAAACATTGAAGAAGATAAGAAAATGAAATACTGTAGTCACTACGGCGGAAGGCGAGCTTGTCAGCGCCGCGCCCACATAGATTCAAGAAGTTCGAAGAGCTACTCTCACGACAACGCAACGAAGAAATAAGAATCGCCGTATCCGTAAGATGTTAACAAAACTAGCTGCGGACCAGGCGCGACGAGACGATTGCTTAATGTCGGTGCATACACTTCGAGGACACCGGTTCACCGGGAACTCGAAGAAAGGAGGCCGGCTCCTAGGATGACGGAAAGAACCGGGGAAATCTCCGGAAGATCGAAGAAAGAAGGCTACCACGCCACCGGATAGAACCACCGATGATGCATGACCTTGTTGCAGAAGCAACCCGGGGGATGTCCCGACGAGCATCATCCACGAGGAGCCAAGGTATGCGGGAGAATGTGAAGGGATTGAACCGTATATTCCACGATATGTCACCGGGCCTCGCCATCGCGAGATCATTCGGAATACGAGTCGGAGAGAATGCGAATGTTGAAAAGAAAACCTTTGAATACTTCGAGAGAATTAAAGGCGGACGGGTCGATATACTTAGAGGGCCTCGAGCTACAAACGGACGTATTCTCGGAGTATGAACAACGAGCAAATCGTGGATTGCATCCGGGATTTGAAAAGAATGGGCCGAGCGGGCCGCTAAGGGAAAACACATACTCGGAACCCCGGAGATGGATGCCGGGGAAGGGAAGAATCACAATACTGATGTGGATCTTGTTACAACTTTGCGGGGGACGGGAAGGGAAACCCACCGGGAATACTCCGTCATGGGCGAGTGGATCCGATGCCATTAGTCATCAAGAGAATGGTAAAGAGATTGATAACATGGAGGGTACGCGCACAGATTGCATACCCGATAGTTGCATTATTAACATCTACAAACGGGGTGATTGCATACCCCCACACATAGATCACCATGACTTTGTCGGACCTTCTGCACGATCTCTTTCCGAGCGAGTGTAACATCATGTTCGGATCCGACCTCCGGATAGCGAGCCCGGGTGAGTTCCGAGGGCCGGTAAAGATACCATTACCGGTAGGTTCCGTCATGATGCCGAAGGGCAATGGAGCGGATATCGCTAAGCATTGCATACCGGGAGTACCGGTGAAGCGGATCTCGGTCGCGTTCGGAAGGATGGACGACGGGAAGACACCTTACCATTTCCGGCCAGGACACGGAGCTAGAAAGCCTCCGGCCTTACGAGCTGTGAGTTACATGGAAAATATCACACCTCCGATGTACATCCATACGGCATCCTTGCCGAGGATAGCTTGGAAGGTGATGTTATTGACCATGTACCCCATTATTCGGACATGGATTTTTGACGGATGCTTCTTTGGATGGATCGACAAAGATCATACACAGTCCGTTTTGAGTTTACATGGATTGTATGAAATATATTCCAGATCAAGATGTACGATGTATCTTCTACATGATTGGAATGAAAGTGACCATGTCACATTTTTGGCCTTCACCTCTTTTGTGCAAATTGATTGGGAAACACCATTAAAGTTAAATGAACTTCGAACAAAGAACAGAAAAGGAATAAAAAAAGAGAATAAAAGAAAACTTTCCTTAAAAAAAAAAAATCTAAAAAAAATGACAAACACCAAATTCACATGAACATTAAATAAACGATAAAATAAAATTTGAATCATTAAAAGATAAACAAAATCAACATAAATGTTAAATCAAATTCTCAATCAAATTTCAAATGTGATCTTCCAAATTTCAAATCAAATCTTAAATCAAATTTCAACCAAGTTCAAACTCATCCTTCCAAATTTCAAATTCAATCTTTCCAGATTCCAAATCTCTATCAAATCTCAAATTCGATCTTCCAGATCTTAGATCAAATCTCAATCAAATTTCAAATCTCAAATTCGATCTTTCCAGATCTCACATCAAACCTCAGTCAAATTCAAACTCTTGGGTCGAGGATTTTACATCCAAGACTGCACTGCTTTAGGATTCTTTCCCTATTGCACTGAAATACATCAAATTCAAACTTTTGGGTCGAGGATTTTACATCCAAGACTCGTATTGCTTTAGGATTCTTTCCCTATTGCCTTTGAAATACATCAAATTCGAACTTTTGGGTCGAGGATTTTACATCCAAGGCTGCACTCGCTTTAGGATTCTTTCCCTATTGCACTTTGAAATACATCAAATTTAAACTTTTGGGTCGAGGATTTTACATCCAAGGCTGCCTTGCTTTAGGATTCTTTCCTATTGCACTTGAAATACATCAAATTAAAACTTTTGGGTCGAGGATTTTACATCCAAGGCTGCCTTTGCTTTAGGATTATTTCCCTATTGCCTTGAAATACATCAAATTTAAACTTTTGGGTCGAGGATTTTACATCCAAGGCTGCCTTTGCTTTAGGATTCTTTCCCTATTGCCTTGAAATACATCAAATTCAAACTCTTGGGTCGAGGATTTTACATCTAAGACTGCCTGCTTTAGGATTCTTTCCTATTGCCATTGAAATACATCAAATTCAAGCTTTTGGGTCGAGGATTTTACATCCAAGACTGCATTGCTTTAGGATTCTTTCCTTATCGTATTGAAATACATCAAATTCAAACTCTTGGGTCGAGGATTTTACATCCAAGACTGCCTCTGCTTTAGGATTCTTTCCCTATTGCCTTTGAAATACATCAAATTCAAACTCTTGGGTCGAGGATTTTACATCCAAGATCGCATTGCTTTAGGATTATTTCCCTATTGCACTTGAAATACATCAAATTCAAACTCTTGGGTCGAGGATTTTACATCCAAGACTGCACTTGCTTTAGGATTCTTTCCCTATTGCCTTTGAAATACATCAAATCAAATTCCCGGGTCGAGGATTTTACATCCGAGACTGCACTGCTTTAGGATCATTTCCCTATCGCAATGAAATACATCAAATTCAAACTCTTGAGGTTAAGGATTTTACATCCAATACCGCATTACTCTGAGATCTTTCCTCATTGTAATGATCCAATCCAATCGATTCAATCTTCTTTTGGGGTTGAAGATGTTGCATCTAAAACCTCAAAATTCCAATTTTCATTTCAAATCAAATCCCTTCAAAATTAATCTTAACAAAACTTCGATCTAAATTGAAACTCCAAATTAAAATCTAAATTCACACATCAAAACTTAGATCGAAACAAAGATTTAAATCGAAATTTCTCCCAGATCATGTGATTTGGGATTCACCTCCTTTTCCTTTCCCCAGCGAGAGTTCAGGAATCTCCAGTCTTAGAGATATACTTGACACTCCCCAGCGGAAACTCTTCTACTTCGTCCTAAGTTTGTTACTTGGACATCTGTGTTGGTTTTGTTGATCGCTTCGGTCAGCACCAATACGCGCGGTGCGCTCCGTCGGCTCACCACACCTATTGGGGGTCCATTTGTTGACCTCATTTTTGATGAGGTCTTCTCTTCTTCTCTTTAGTACTTAGGATCTAGCCTTAGGCTTTTCCTTTGATTATCTTAGAGGACTAGAATTGGGATCCACCATCTAGAATTTTAAACCACTTCTTAACTCCCTGCAAACTCCACAAACTTGACTGTAGACCCCTAATCACCTAGAGGGTTGAAATCAAATGTGGAAGTTTAAAAGGATGAGTTCCTATAGGACTCTTTGGCCTTAGGACCGCCTACAGGTGGCCTTAGTCGATGAAGGGGCTGACTTACACATACACTACACTTCCATACACCTCCTAAAACACACCTATACCTAACTTGACCTCCTGACTCATGTAAGTGGTTCACATGGATGGTCCTTAACCCCTAAGCCCTTGGCTAAGAGGGTTAGGAACAACATAGTGAATGCCTCAAGTGAGTCCCTTCATGGCTCATATGGGCTTGATGTGGCTTCATGGCTCAACCAAAATGATTTTATTCCACTTATATTCACCAAATCTTCAATTTTTCAAATTTTCAATTTTTCAAATTTTCAATTTTTCAAATTTTCAATTTTTCAATTTTTCAAATTTTCAATTTTTGACCCCCGGGACCCTACACCCGACTAACCTACCAAATGCCCTTGAAACTACCCAAAATTTCCAAAATCACCTAAATTACCCAAAATTCTCCAAAATCATTCCCAAACATTTCCTCATCACTCAAATTGATCATCCATAACCAAAATACCAAAAATTCCAAAAATACCTCCCAATACCCTCCAAATACCCAAAATACCCCTCTTAGCCAAAAAATCCAAAAATTCAGAAAATTCCCAGAAAATTCCAGAAAATCCCAAATATTCCCAATTTCATTTTGATCAACTACACCATGGGCCAATTTTGCCAATTTACCCCACTTTTATCAAAACCCCCAATTTGACCCATTTTAACCCAAAGTAAACCCAATGTCAAACCTAACCTACCCAATTGACCTAAATTCTAGTCCAATTCAATTCTAAACTTCAATTCATAATCCCCAACACCAATTTAGACCAAATTCAAGCCTAATTTAATTGGCATTGGGATCCAATTTCACTTTTGGCCTTAAAGCCCAATTTGGACCTATGACCCAAACCTAACCCAAACTCACCCAATTCAACTCCAATGAACCCCAAATCTTTTCTAAACCTTCCTTAACATCCCCATAAACAAAACATTAACATGATTTGCCCAAGATTTTGACCCAAACCCCACTCAAATTCAACCCAAAATCAAAAAGCCCAATTTTGACCTAAACCCAAACCTAACCCAAGTAGGCCCAAACCTCAAAATCAAAACCCAACCAAAGCCAAAACCTCTTTGAAACACTCCCATAAACATTTCTCAACATTTATTTTACATCAATTTCAACCCTAGCCCAACATTGGCCCAAGTTAGCCCAATTTGGCCTACATTGGCCCATTTACCAAATAAACCCAAATTCAACCCAATTCAAACCCAAACCACCTTAAATCTATTTCAAATTATTCATGAAACATCCCTAAACCAAAACCAACAACTATTTGGCCCAAACTTTTACAAAAATTCCCATCCATGAACACATCCTTAAACTTAAAAGCCCACTTCCCTTAAACCTTCTTAAAAGCCCATTTCCTTGAAAATTCAAAAGCCCAAATCATCCTAAAACCCACATAACACTTCCCCTCATCATCCATTTGATCAAAATCACCCCTAAGTTTCAAAATCATCAATTAAACCATTCCAAATCAAGCCACATGTCAAATTACCCCTAAATGTCAAATATTTCTAAAACCCTTTTCATGAAACAAATCGAGCCTTTTCCCAAGCCAAATGGAGCCATGAACAAGCCATTCTCGAAGCCACATGAAGCCATGAGGGCTTTGACTTGTCATTAGTCCATTTATGGCAAGAAGAGGGGGTTCTTTCTTAAACCTCCTTTAACCCTTTTTTACCCTAATCATGTCGCACACTAAACCATGTTTAGCCACCTCATCATGGATGGAGACTTCACCACTCCTTCTAAGCTGACCTAAATGATTCCCTCGGCTCAAAATCGAGCTTGGAAGGGTGCACCAAGCCCAAAATGGTGGGTTGACCCAAACCGAAGCCAAAGTGAGCCTTCTCCCATTCCATTTAAATCGAACTCCTTTACACATGTCAAACCTCGATTGATTGCACAAGCCTCAACCACGACCCACTTTGAGCTTGAGGGTGACCCGACCACGGTCGGCCGGCCACCCGATCGCCGGAAAACACCATGCCCGAAACCTTGGGAGGAGCCAAATTTTGGAATTCCACCTTGCTTGAGTCGCCTCACTCCAAATGGCCATTGCGAGCTGTTCTTCTCCTCACCGGAGCGAGTCGATCCCGGCCCTCGACACCCCACAGGAGAGCCTCCGGCCATGCCTATTTAAACCCCTCACCCTCTCGGCCAAAGGAGGTGATGAACCAAGCCTTAAGGAAACTCGCGCAAAATCACTCCGGATCACTCTCCACACATAGAGCACACTGATCCCCACCGAATTCCGGCCCGATTCCCTCGAGTCGAGCCCGATTTTGAGCTCGAACTTTAGCCAAAAACCAGGACACTTCTTCGCGGTGAGCCAATTCCCAAATTGATTGGTCCTACACCTTCACCGGACCAAGAGGAGAAGTTCCCACCGAAAGCCCCATCTCTAGGCCACCCGGTTGCTCCGGCCTCCGAAGCTTTGTGATCGGGCGTGGTCGAAGTCCAACCTGGACGATTCACCGGACCGGGAGACTTCATCCGGAGCTTGCTAGGATCCGATCGAAGGTGCGACAACTCTCGGATCGAAGCTTCACTTCTGCGAGCAAAGGTATGGACACCCTCTTCTTCCCGAGCTTCCGAGAGATTCTCATTTTAATTTGAGTCGATTTAAATGCATGTTTACCGTATGGATGTGTTCGTCTCTTCAAGACGAATCCATAGAGTATAAGAACACGAAAATCCATTGAGAATCGAGTGAGAAATTAGGGTTAGAAGGTTGACGGTCACGGGTGCACACCAGTCGTAGACGATGACCAGGAGCCGTTGGATCGCGCGTGTATCGAGCGGACGGTTCAGATTGCGCCGGACCAGGGAATGTTACGTGAACCGCGGGTCCGGGACGGGCGGCTCGGATGGCGGCGCCCGATCACGGCGCGACACGTACCGCTTCGGAGAGGCTAAGGTTGACGCGGCGCCGACTCGGATAAATAGAAAAATAGGGTATTTTACGATTTATTTAATTCCACTAAACTTGGAAAATTCATATCTTTGTGTAGAAAAATCACAAAAATAAAATAAAAATACCCTCTTGCTCGGTGAAAGAGGAGAATAATGTGGAAAAGAAATTAATTAATTTTGTCAAGTATTTTATTTTTAATTAATTATTTACTCCCTGCATTTTTTTAATTCTCCATGCATTCATACAATTCACCATGGCATGAGACCATAGGGCTTTTGAAGCCTCCGAACTTGGGAACATTCCACGAATTTTCCAAGGTCGGAGGCCACCTTCGTGAAAAGTTATTTATTTTTCAAATGCATGTTGTCTGTTTTGAGTATTTTAATTCCAAAAATTAGCATGTTGTGAAATAAATTCTAGGAAAATTTGGTGATGTTCCTTATGACCAGAGAACACTAGGAAAAATAGGACTTGAGTTAGTTCACTCAAAAATAACCACTAATTGGCTTAAATACCCAAAATTGGACTTTAATTAATTGGAGTTAACCATAGATCAAATTGACTTGAAATCAATTCTCCACTGACCTTTAGGATCAGAGGAACCCACCATAAAAATTTCAAGTCAATTGGACTTGGTTAGCCCTACTAAATGGGTTGATTAGGCCAGTTTAGTCATTTTAAACTTTAAAAATTCATAACTTTCAAAATACCTTTCAAAAATTCACCAAATTGGTTTTGGAGTCTCTCGATATCAGGGGAATTTAAGAAAATTAAAATTTCGATTTTCTAAAAAAGTTAATTTTTAGTATTATTTTAATATTTTAATAATTAAAAAATAATAAAAATCACAAAAATAATAAAATTCACCAAAATGTCATATTTTGAAATTTAATCACTTAGGAACAAACCCCATATTTTTATTAGGTCAATTTAATGAGATATTAAATTTTAAAGTCTTAGGGTAATTTTAAAATTAAAAAAAATGTATTTTCTAGTATTTTCACTAAAATAATTATAATAAATCAAAGAAAAATCAGAAAATTGTAAAATTTGGTTCTCTGGAATCCTTGATATCAGAGAGAATTTTAAGAATTATAAAATTCATTTTTCAACTTATATCCTATTTTTAAGTTAATTAATACTCCAGAACTTAAAATAATTCTAATAAATAAAATATAATTCAAAAAATCACCAAAATTGGTCCAAGTGGCCTCCTGGTCATTAGGAATGTCCCTTAATTTTCTTAAGGACAGAAACTTTCCCTTGGTCATGTTATTAAATTTTCCTTGGAAATCTACTATTTTCAACTAAAAATAATTATATAAATAAATTAAATACAGAAAAATCACATTTTCTCCTCTAATGTCTTTATTGACATATGAGTGAAGTCACATAAAAATTTCAAGTTCATTTGAGTTCAATTTAGTGAGTTATGAAATTATTAAGTTTAAGGGGCAAAATGGTAATTAAAATTTTAATCCTTAATTAAAACTTTAGGTTTAATAAAAAAATTAACAAGTAAAATATTTGATCCTAACTCTGATTTGGATGATTGAAATTTAATAATTGAAGGGTAGAAACCCATTAAGCAATTTAAAATGATTAAACTTTAATTAAATAATTGATTAAATTTGGAAGAATAATAAAATTGGAATTATTAAAATAGGGATATTATTAGGAAGAGATTTATTCTTTAATTTAAAAATCCCTAAATTAATCATCTCATTAGTGTTTAATTCCTAATTAAAATGATAATTCAAATTCAAAATATTAAAAGACTTAATCATTAAACTAAAATTAAATTATTGAACTCTTTTAAAATTTTAATTAAAATTAAAATGAATAAAATTAAATTAAATTAAAAATTAAATTAAATCAAATTAAATCAAATTAAAAATTAAATTAAAAATTAAATTAAATTAAAAATTAAATTAAATAAATTAAATTAAAATTAAATTAAATTAAATTAAATTAAATAAAAAAATTTAATTAAATTAAATCAAATTAATTCAATGTAACATCAAATCAAAGTAAATTAAATTAAATTAAATTAAGTTAAATTAAACTAAATCATATTACATTAAATTAACTTAAGTTAGATTAAATTAAATTAAACCACATTACATTAAATTAAGTTAAATCAAATTAAATTAAATTAAATATAAAGACATGAAGAATTCAAAAATAAATCTAAGATAACTTGAACACTATTCCAAACTTAAATCATTAATTTGAACTTAAATTTGAATCACAAATCATTAAATATCATTTTGCCCTTAAAAACTTTAATTATCATAACTCCTAAATGGAGTATCAAGTGAAATGTTACTTCACTTATAGGACATTCAAATATCCTAGTTCACTGAGCAAGTTAACAAAACTTGAAAACCTCGGATGATCGATTCATTTACATAATTAAATTCTCTTGGACTTAAAACAATCCTAGAAATATTGAAAAGATGTTTAAGATTTTTCTTAAGCACTTCCTCAATATGATAGGATATTTATGAGAACAATTGAACTTAATTGTTCTTTGATGAAGAAAATCGTCTTCAAACTAAAAACACAAGGAACCTAGATGTCATAGGAAATGACTAGCTATAGGATTAGGAATTTGGTAGAAAACCTTAACCCTTACCTTAGCTTTACTAGGAACTTGCTTAAATATTCTAAGCTGTGTTTTAAGTGCGGCTTGGGATGACGGGAAGACCCTCCGGGTACGCTTTTATTTTATCGCGAATTACTTTACGGTAATTTATTTAATCGCATCGCACTTATTTTTCTTGCATGATAAACAACAGGTTGCATGAAAACCCACACCTTTAGGACGGAAACCAAAGCCGAAACCCATAACTAAATTAAAAGACACTACAAGATAAAATTCACCTCCACGACATTTCAAAATATAAGACAACTCAAAATTTAATCACAAACGGAACACAAAGCTGCAATTACAAGCCGAATTAAAACGTCTCGTTGGATGATCGGGAATACCTCGGATGATGTAACCTACGTGTTGCTAACGGGATTTCCCACGGTCTAAATGAAAGTGTGGAACTCATTCGGTTGAGTTTAGCAAATTCATCCGGACTAAGTGAATTCGATAAAAATAATGATGCGGAAGGATGGAGCCAGTGGGATCTTAACCGGTGTTGTTATAATCAACTTTGAGATTTGTTTTAATTAAAACACAAAAAAAAAAACACTTGGAAATTAAGACTTCTCTAAACCAAAACACTTTTCTCATCCCACGATTTATGATTTCTAAAACTAAACCTCTGCGACAACAAGGAGCTCGGAGCATGGTGGGCGACACGGCCATCGTCGTCGGCAAAACTTGAACCTACTTCAGCAAAACTTTCTTAGAATTAAACAACAAAGCCATAGGACTTCGAGGTAGTTTGCACTAGTGCGACATAAATCCTCAACTCTTCGTTAGGCATTTGCATGATCATATCATGTAGATTAAGCCCTAACCGGTCTTAGGATTCAGAGGTAGTCATCCGATAAGATATAAACCCTCGCATCTTCGAGGCTATTTGTATGATTCTATCATATAAATATAAGCCCTAATTAATTAAAATTGGCGAAGATTAAAACATTAAATAAACATTAGGACTTTCCTAAATCCAAGCCAAACAATAGGATAGTCGGGAGATTATCGAAGTTCACTTCGAATCCGTAATTTCTCCTACTTTTCTTCCTTTGAATTCCCAAAATAAAATGTTCCAAACTTGATCCATTCCCTATTGAGATTCAAAAATTCAATCCTTTGAAAACTTAAACTTTGAAATTCTTGAGAGCGAGAATTATTAATTATTATCGAGAGTTTTCTTAGGTGATTCCCGTCACTTAAGATGTAATTAACTATAGGGGCTTGCCCTTATAGGGAATTTTAAAGAACCCGAGTAATATAAACCCTGTTTAATGTTTTCATATTAAGCGGGGAATTTGTCGGCTTATAAAATTGGTTCGCGAGACCAAACGGATGTCACAAATCTTCTAGTTTATTTAACCGAGCCCCACCATCAAGCAATGTGTTTATCCTTAGGGATAGATACACGGTTTGTGATGCGGTGCTCGTTTATATAAACTATTTGGGATGTGAGATCGGTTTGATTTCATATCTTAAAATCTTCAAATTTAAAATTATTTTCAAAATCAAATACTACTTTCTAAATTATATCTATATTTAAATTAAATTTAAGATTCGCCGACGACTTCTGTAGGCGACCCCTTTTAAAAAAAAAAAATACAACACTCAACCTAAAAATATGCCGACAGTCTCCTTCTATCCAATCATCTGAGCGAGGTTACCAAAGAAAGAGCTATTCTCAACTACTGCATTTAAGTCGACAAAGAATATTGGAAGAGAAAGCGTCAACATCTATGATCGACTTCGAGGTAAGTGTTCTACTGCACCTTCTGGTTCATTACCTACTTCAGGTAGAGCTTCTATTTCTAGACCATCTACTTCTGTTGAGCCACCATCTACTTTTTGGGAAACCAGTTTATAGAGCAGCAGAATGAGTTATTCCTAACTCATTGTATAGTAGATACGATAGATAAGAAGATCGATCATCTTTCTAAGTATACACTGATCCCCGATAAATATATGTGCGCCAAAAAAGTTTGTCCCGCACCGATATATATATGTGCTGATGATTTAGATATGAAAATTATGATTCTATAATATGGGATACTACACAAGTATAATATCGTTTATCAAGTAATATAGGACTTTCTGATTAAGCCCCGAGATATTGAACCCACAGGGAAAATATGAAAATATTTAAAGGAATCAGAAAATTATCTTTTTAGTTTTTTTTAATGGCTTTTGAAAGTATGTCTTGATTTTGAAAAGTTTGAAAGTTAATTTGTCTTTTGAAATTTCCTTAATAAAATGTTAAGTAAGAAATTAAAATTATAATAACTAATAACACTGTATGTAAAACACTATTAACTAGAATATCTTTTTCTTTCCTTTTATGAAGTAGTAATAATTATTAAAGTATTATTGTGGAAGTATTTAAATTTGTTATGACAGATAGAAGCAAATGTGTTCTTTACCCTTACTTGGTTCTATAAAGAACATAGGTTACTTTGAATTTTTTTTCATTTTGAACATGGTTAGGCAGGGAAGATACCAGTCTCTCACTTTAGAGTTCCCTCGATTCCCACCAACTGGGGGCTAACTTCTCATAACAAAACTCAAACTTCAAACCAAATTAGGGTGTTTTAGCCTGTCACTCTAAAATCCTCTAATTTTACTCCCTTCCATAAAAATATCTTCTAATATTAAATTCAATTATATTGACTACAATTCTCACTCATATAATTGCATGTGATTCTTACTAACTTTTATGAGACAATACCACATTATATCTTACATAATCTCAAGAAATTCTACAACTTAACAGGACAAATTAAGAAGTAAACAAAGTTTTCAGAATCAATCTTCACAACTTCTTCCAACTTTAAACACTTATACTTTCCACAATAATTCTCCATAAACTAATTACTTCTCCATTTAAGAAAGAAAAAGATAAAGTAAACTACTCAGAATGCATTGAGAAAATATAAAAACACATTGATTTGAAATTAAAAACCATAAGAAAAACAACAAACAAAAACAAGTATTAATTAAAAAACTAAATGTAAGAACAAAAGTAAACACTTATCTGACAATTCTCTCCACAAGGCTCAGGAAGTTCTTCTGAAACTTTAACTCTTCGCTAAACTAGTCCTCAAAGCAGATCTCTCAACTCCGATGACTCTGAATAAACTTCAAACTTCAATAGAAACTAAACTAAAAGAAAGAAAAGAAGTGGGAAGAAGAAGACTTCACTCCGACCCTTTTCTCCTTTCTACTCTCTACTCCTACTCTTAATAAAAAATCTCACAAAATAAAAGTAAAATACTATAAAAACTCTCTTTAAAATACAAGTGGAAGAGCAAGTCATTCCTAAGACTCTCTTTAAAAATTAAACTAAAATGTGCCTTGGTGTCTCTTCAAATGTGTCCAGATTCAATGTATCCACCAAAGAATGCACCCCTTCATTCAAACTTGCCGCCTAAAGGAAGTTACCACCAAGAGTTGGATCCCATCCGCTTTGAAATTGGCACCAAATTCCTTTAGATTTCGATTTTTAACTGTGGCGGCTAAGCGCCGGCCCAGCGGCGCTTAGCCGCTAGTGCCCAAATTTTCATTTTTCATTTTTTTGCTCCAAATTTGATCCAATTTTGCTCCTTTCATCATGACCATCTATTTTCATCATACTTGCAAGAAAAACGCAAAATATCTTCCATTAATGTGCAATATCATTAAAAATAGGTATAAAAATGTGCATAAAAATACTATATATTTTAGGTGTATCATACACAAAGAAAGAGTGATTACGATGCTGAGTATTCTGAGTCTTTAGTGAGATTTCTGAAGGGTGAGACCGATGTTCAGTTCCCTACGTGTCCTAGATTTTCACCATATGTTGATCCAAATGATATGGAGTTTTCTTTTGGTGAAGACGATGATGAAGCTGCAGACAGTGATTAGTAGCTTGACTTACCTCTGGAGATTGTTGGTTCTGTTTTTTTGTGTGTTTCTTGTTTCTTGTGATGTTTAGTGTGATGTTAGTTGTTAGTATTTATGTGAACTTTTTATGTTGAAATTGTTTTTAGATTATCTGATGTGTGTTTAAGACTGAAATGTGAATGAATTTTTATAAAAGTTTATTTCTGTTTCAACCTAGTGTTTAGTGTTCAGGAATAGTTAGTATGTTTGCATGTTCAAAAATAAAAAAAATAAAAAATAAAAGAAAAGATTTTTTTTAGAAAGTAACTCCTGCTCTGCAAAACTTTTCTTTATATGCTTAATCATTTATGTTATATTCATATTGAAGCATGTGTAGAAGTAGAAGTTAGTTTTTCCTTACTACATCATTATTGTACTTAGATTAATTCCTGTTTATTTCTTTCTCTCATGCTTTAGAAAATTTCATGATTTATATTTATACTAAAGCTGAAGTTTGGGGGAAGGGAAAACATTTATCAAATTTAAATATTATTTGTCCTTAAAGAACTTATATTTTCTTTAAAAATATATTAACATAACATAAGGAATGAAAAATCTGTTTAAGATTACCTAAATTTTTGAATTTATAAATAATTTAGTAAACTTAACTAAAATTTCAAAAATTTTGATTGATTTTAAGAATAAAATTATTTAGCTTAAAGAATAATAAGATCAAAATTTTTCTATTTATAGTAAAGAGAATTGTATTTTTGAAATACTAAGGAATCAAGATTATTGCTTGAAAAATAAAAGATTGAAATAAGTTTTGAAAAATAATAAATTATTAAAAATGTCATATTTATTCAGTAAGAATGTATAAGTTTTTGAAAATAAGTTAAGGATAGTGAAGTTTAAAATCATTAATAGGCAATCCAAAAATAGTAATCCCCACTTAAAAAAAAAGAAGACGATTGAAAAACAATCCAAAAGAAAAAAAAAGAGAGAGAAAAAAAAAGAAGTGAGGAGAAGCTTGAGGAAATGCCTAATCAAAAATTTGCTTCACTTGAATTATCTTATAGTAAGAAAACTGATTACATTTTTAACTTAATTTCTATATACAAATATTTTTACTAGAAAAATATTTCATGAAAATCTTTTTCTTGTAAATATTCTATGTGACCTTAATATGATGAACTACAATTATTCTTGAAATAAATGAAAAATTGGAAGTCTTATGATTTGGTAGTTAAATGTTCTTTAATTCTTAAAATTAAACTTAATTAGTGAAATTTGGTTAATGATTTGCTAAAGCATTTATAAAGCCAAAAATTATAAGGAATCTTAAATATTTTAACTTCATTCCAAATGTTATTTATTTTATGTAATTAGAAGGGTTACTTGAGGACAAATTACGTTTAAGTTTGGAGGAATTTGATATACCTAAAAAATACCTATTTTTATGTCTTATTTATTATTCAATTATTATGCTTTAATGAAAGGTATTTTCATTTTATTGGATGTAGATGATTAAAAAAGAGTCCAAGGAAGAAAAAGAAGGAAAAAGGAGCAAAAAAGAGAAAAAATGGAGCTTATGGAGCAAAATTTTGGAATTATTGGCCTGGCGCCTAGGCGCCAGAATCCGGCGCCTAAGCGCCAGTTCGATACAGACGCAGACAAGATTTTTGATGACTTTGGACAGTTATTTTGATGGTGTTAAGTAGTTATTGGAGCTTCTAGAAGATTGGAAGTTACTCCTAATATATATGACATGTGATACATTTTATTTGGACACAAGGAAAAGATCTAGATCGCGAAGAGGTGCGATCCAAAGTGAAGTGGTGTGAAAGACCTGGTCACGGAGTCCGGCGCCTAGGCGCCAGATCCCGGCGCCTAGGCGCCAGATCCCGGAGCCTAGTCGCTACAGTTACCTTCTAGAAGATGCATTGAATTTGAATGAATTTTGAAGAGGTGCCTTAAGCAACCCCTGGTCAAATTCAGAGCTCTATAAATAGGAGCCCATTCTACAGAAAAAATCACACCACCTCCCCTTCTTAGTACCTATACCTCTTTTAGCATCTTCTCTCCCCTTTTAGTTTTACTTAGTCTCTTCCATACTTAGGGTGCCACTTTATTTTTTATCTATTGAGTTTATTTTGAGTATTTATTGTGTGTTGTTGCTGTTGGAGTCTTTCATCATTGCTTTGGAGTCAGTAGAAGTCAACAGATCACTTGAAGGAATACTTCAGATAAGTATTTGTACTTTGGTTCAAAGTTTTATAAATATGTTTTGTTGTGTTATTTCAATGTGTTCTGAGTAGTTAGTTATCTTTCACCTTTCAACTATGAAAAGATAATAAATTAATTAAATTTTGTAGGAGAATTAAATTTAAAATATTTTAAAACATTGTGATGATATTAATACCTAATCTTAGTTTACCTTTTAAATTGGCCATTTAAATTGTTAAAACCTGTTGAAGAATTTTGAGATCTATTCGGAGATAAATTCTTAACTTATAGATATCACATGAATCCTTAGGAAATCGCAGGCTATACACGAATTATTTAAGGTGAAGTGCAAATAAATAGGAAGATATTATTTATTGGGCGTAAAATTAATTAGTTTTTAGAGTGACAGACTAAATTCTAATAATTTGGTTTGTAGAAAGGGAACGGGTCACTGGTAGGGCAGACCATAGCCACCCTTGGACATCTAGTAATGTGAGCCTAGATTAACCCATTCTACTAATAAAACATCCTGAACCGATCTATAGATTAGTCAATGTTTTTTGCACCTGGACCAAAGGGTAAAGAATATGAATGCTTCTATTTGGCACAATACCATAATCTAAATTCCCTACAAAAGATAATTATTATATAAATCTTGGATTAGTTGAAAAGGGGAAAGTCGTTTTTATACTTGCATTGAATTTTAATTATTGCTTACTTTACTTTATTACTGCTTACTGCTTACTTGCTTATAGTAAAATTGTTAGTAAATTAAATTTTAAAAAAATATATATATAAAAGTATATATAAATTGCATTTAATTTGAAAATTCCAAAATATTTCTTACATTTCTTACTTTTTATAAATTTACTATCCCCGTGGGATCGAAAACTAGGACTCCACTAGAGTTCTGTATTACTTGAACGATATGTATACTTGCGATTAAAATTGTGACTTTTACAATAATTATTATAAAATCTAAATATAAATTTATAAAAGTAAACCTTGCACATCAAGTTTTTGAAGCTATTTACCAGGAATTAAATATTCTAAAAAGTGGTATCAAATTTTTGTATTTTAAAGCATATATAAAGTCTCATCGCATCACAGCTACATCAGGATTTTAAATAATTAAGTGAATTTCATCTGTTGTAGGGTTAGCATAATCTCTTAAAGGTCTAAGTTGATGTTCTTATTAATTTCTTTCATTTATCTAAATTGTTCACCATTTTGATCATTTTTTTAAATTTTTTTGTTGTTTTTGAATTTTTCTAACGGTAAGCTCTAACTCTGAATCATAAGGTACTAAACCTTCAAATCTAATACTACACATAAACTATTACAGTAGGTGATGTGCCAGAAAATGTACTATTTTTTATGTTATATTTTATAATGATATTGTACTTTAGAGATATGTTTTCTTGTGTTTTTGGTTGTAGGTACATCAAATTGAAGAATTTGGATTGATTGGAGCAAAAGGAACAACAATGGACCAAAACTAAGTAAACCGGAGCAAATCGAGTCGAATCGGGGCACACCGGAGCATTGGGGGTTGAAATCGGGCACTTAAGTGCTTTTTCCCGGTGCTTAAGCACATAAACATGGCACTGAGGCGCTAACAGACAGAGAGAAGGGCGCTTAAGAGCCGAAAATCAGTGCTTAAGCGTCGTTGACAGTTTTCAACATATCTTATAGAATATACATCAGATTTGGATGATTTTTGAAGTAGTTCTTCGTGTGTTTCTTGGAAAATTCATTGAAAAATAAAAAAAATAGACTTTCGAGAAGGATTTAAGGTGGTTAGAAGGAAGTTTTTGAAGACTTTTTAAGAGGCACTTGAGACAACCTTTGGAAGATTCATTGAATATGGACTCTTTTGAAGAGACACTTATGCACCTATTAGGAAATTAAAAAAAGGCTTGGAAATGTTTTTAAAACTCTCTTGAACTCTTGAACTAATTGGAAGAGGAGAAGAACACTTGGAGAAAAGGAAGAAAGCTTGGGCAAGAGCCCCAAGTGGGGCAACGAGGTGAGAGAGAAAGAGAGAGAGTGAGAGATTTCTTCTTTTCTTTTCACTTTGTTCTTGGAGAGGATTGTACGGAGATTGCTTGTGCTATACAAGGAGAGTTTGATTTCCATCAAAGAAAAGTATTTTCATTTTATTTTGATTTGAATCTAGTACTTTGTTTGTATGATTTCAAAGTTTTGTTTAATGAAAAGTTCTTGTTGTTTCTTTATGTGTAGTGAGTAGTTTTCTTTACACTTCCCTCTTATAATGATTTAGTATGCATGTGTAGGATATATAATTGAGAATAGTGAGAATATATTGTGATGATTTTACTTTGTTCTTAATTTACTTGTAAACTTGATCAACTTGCATGTTAAAATTTGTTTTGAGAACATGTAAGATATGTGATGGTGTTGTCTCAATCAATTGTGGTAGAATCACATGAGATTGTATGGATGAGAATGTAATCCATATGGTTGAATACAGATAATAGGGAAATAATCTTTGATTGGTGTAGAATTATAGGATATTAGAGTAACAGGCTAAAGCCCCCTAATTTGGTCTATTGTGTTAGGTTTTGATGCGGGACGTTATCCTCCAAGTAGAGGGATAAGAGGGAACTCTAGAGTGAGAGCTAGTAGCTTCCCTGCCTCGCCAGTCTTCAAAACTATTCAAACTTGAGATTAACCAATGTTCTTTATAGCATCTCTTGTAAGGGTAAAGAATATTATTGCTCCTATTTGTCACAATCTCTCTTGCTACTTGTTTTACTTTTACACATGTCACTAATTTCATTATATGAGGAGGGGCACTTATAATATATAAAACCCCACTTTATGATTTTCACTAAGTATTTTAGTTTATGAGTAAAATTAGTATTGTAGTGATAAATGTAGGATTTGATTAAAACCAAAAATTTATAGACCTTCCAAGCTAGGGCTTGTTATTGTATACTAGACATTCTATTGAAAGCTGCCGTGATTAACCTTGATCTCTATGGGATTGACATCCAGGGCTTAATCAAAAAGCCCTATATTACTTGATAACAATATGTATACTTACGTAGAATCTTTTCTATTTAAAGATATAACTGAAATCTTACTTTGCTTGGGATCATGTTTTTGGCGTCGTTGCTGGGGATTAAAGTTTTCCAGTACTGGTGTCAACTTCATAAATCCTTACATATAAAAAAATATCGGGATCAGTAGGCACACTTAAAAGCAAGTAAACACACACAATTGCAAACTATGTTTGATTCCAAATTTTTGTAGTAATGATTGAATTCTTATATTCCTAAAATGACTTCCACCATCAGTGATAATTACCTTAGGCATTCAAAATCTTGAAAATATCATTTTCTTTAATTATTTTGAAACACTTTTGGAATCACAGTTTGGTAAAGCAACAGCTTTAATCCACTTTAAAACATAATCAACTGCTAATAAAATATAAATTTTTCCAGATGATGGAACAAATGGTCCCATAAATACTAATCCCCATATATCAAAAATTTCAACTTCCAATATATAGTTTAAAGCCATTTCATCTTTCCTAGAAATATTTCCCATCCTTTGACATCGATCACATGTTTTCACATATTGTCTCACATCTTTAAATAAGGTAGGCCAATAAAATCCGAATTTAAAATTTTAAATGCGAGTTTTATCTATGCCAAAGTGTCCTCCAAAATCAGAATCATGACATTTTTGAATAATAGCAAAAGTTTCCTCATAAGGTACACATCTTCGAATCATAGAATCTTTACAAATTTTAAATAAATGAGGTTCTTCCCAAATATAAGATTTAGCATCATATTTAAATTTCTTAATAAATTTGTTATCCAAGTCATAAGGCAAAATATTGCTAATTAAATAATTAACAATATCAGCATACCACGGTGTTTTGTATCTTTGAATAACATATAAAGATTCATCAGGGAATTTCTCATTTATATTTTCTTCCGAAATAATATCATTTTTAATTCTAGATAAATGATCAGCAATTTGTTTTTCAGTTCCTTTTCTATCTACTATTTGAAAATCAAATTCTTGTAGAAGTAAAACCCATCTTATAAGTCTAGGTTTAGAATCCTTCTTAGATATTAGATATTTAATAGCGAGAATAATCGGTATGAACTATGCATTTAGTACCGAGAAGATAAGGTCTAAATTTATCAAAGGCATATACTTATAGCTAGAAGCTCTTTCTCAGTGGTAGTGTAATTTCTTTGTGTTTCAGTGAGAGTTTTACTAGCATAATATACAACTTTGAAAACTTTATCATATTTTTGTCCTAATTCAGCACCAATTGCAAAATCACTTGCATCACACATTAATTCAAAAGATTTATTCCAGTCAGGTACAACAATGATAGGTGTAGTTATTAATTTTTCTTTTAGAATATTAAAAGCATTAATACATTCTTCATTAAATTCAAATTGTGCATCTTTTTCTAATAAATGACAGAGGTTTAGCAATTTTAGAAAAATCCTTTATATATCTTCTATAAAATCCGAGCATGACCTGAAAACATCTCACATCGATATGATAGTAGGTGGTTGCAATTCGAGCAATAATTTTCACTTTTGCTTGATCTACTTCCATCCCTTTTTGTGATACTTTGTGTCCAAGTACAATGCCTTCTGTGACCATGAATTGACATTTTTCCCGATTAAGAACTAAATTTGTTTCTTCGCATCTTTTCGGAACTTTGGCTATGTTTTCCAAACAAGATTCGAAAGAAGTTCCAAAGTCGAAAAATCGTCCATGAATATTTCAATTCCTTTGTCAATCAAATCACAAAATATTGACATCATACATCTTTGAAAAGTTGCGGGTGCATTACATAAACCAAAAGACATTCTTCTAAAAGCAAATGTTCCATAAGGACTTGTAAATGTTGTCTTTTCTTGGTCCTCGGGAGCAATAAGTAATTGATGATAACCGAATATCCATCCGGAAAAAGAAATATGAGTGTCCAGCTAATTTATCGAGCATTTGATCCAAGAAAGGTAAAGGAAAATGATCCTTTCTAGTGGCTTTATTTAGTTTCCTATAATCAATACAAATTCGCCATCCAGTAACTTGTCTTGTAGGAATAAGTTCATTTTTATCATTAATAATGACAGTTACACCTCCTTTCTTCGGAACACAATGAATAGGACTTACCCATTAACTATCCGAAATAGGATAAATAATACCAGCATCTAACCATTTAATAATTTCTTTTTTAACAACCTCTTTCATAATAGGATTTAATCTTCTTTGCGATTCTATAGTAGGTTTAAAGTTTTCTTCCATTAAAATTCTATGCATGCAAATGGAAGGGCTTATTCCTCTTATATCAGCAATAGTCCAACCAAAAGCTTTCTTATAATTCTTTAACACACCTAGTAATTTTTCTTCTTGATCTTTACTCAGTTAAGAAGAAATAATAACGAGTAAAGTTAACGAATTTCCAAGAAACGCATATTTTAAATGGGAAGGTAACATTTTTAATTCCGGTTCGGGTGCTTTTTTAATTGAGGGTAAAAGTATATCATTTTAAGTTATGTCTAAAGTTTCCCAATTATCTTTAATAAAATGAGTCTCTTCTTCTTCTACTATTTCATCTTCATCGAGTTAAAAATTCAAAATTTTCTTCGAAATAACTTTACATTTTTCTTGATAATGTTTTTCAATTAAATAATCAATTATATCCATTCGATAACATTTCTCTTTGTCGAGGTACTTCATTGATTTAAGAACATTGAATTTAATTTCTTGATCATTGACTCTCATGGTTAATTCTCCTTTTTGCACATCGATCATAGCTCGTCCAGGTAGCTAGAAAAGGTCTTCCTAAAATAATAGGTATCTCTTTATCTTCTTCCATGTCGAAATACTTATGAAATCTACAGGGAAGATAAATTTATCCACTTTAACAAGGACATCCTCTATAACTCCTTTAGGATAAGTGATAGATCTATCACCTAACTGAAGAGTTACAGTGGTGGGAGTAATATCTCCTAAATACAATCTTCGAAAGATAGAAAATGGCATGAGATTAATACATGCTCCTAAATTACATAAAGCTTTTCCGCAAAATTTTTCTCCAATAGCACAGGGTATAGTGAAACTTCTATGATCCTTAAGCTTTTCAGGTAATTTCTTTTGAATTATTGCACTGCATTCTTCACTTAATGCAACGGTTTCAAAAGCTTCAAATTTTCGTTTTTTGCTTAAAATATCCTTCATAAATTTTGCGTAAGTTGGCATTTGTTCCAAAGCTTCAGCAAAAGGTATGTTAATAGTAAGTTTCTTAAAAATTTCAAAGAACTTAGAAAATTGATGATCAAGTTTCTGCTCGTTTAAGTCTTTGAGGAAAAGGTGGTGGTGGTTTTTCAACTTCCACATTAACGAGTATAACGATCGATCTTGACTAGGAGAGACGGTTTCTTTAGGTTTTTCAATCTCTTCGACCTCGATCTCTTTTTCAATTTCATTCTGCAATCTTTCTTTTAATTCCTTTCCACTTCTAAGTTGCACAGCTTTAACTTGTTCATGTTCTTTCCCAGTTTCATTTGGATTGATTTCAACATTACTAGGAAGTGTTCCCACAGGTCTGTTATTAATTAAAGTAGCAATTTGCCCCATTTGATTTTCAATATTACGAATAGCAGTATTTTGATTTTGTAATTGATTATTCATTTGCATAATTAATTCTTCTATTGACAACTTTTTCTTTTGATTATTAAATCCAAGAGGTTTATAATTTGAATTAACTTGATTATTCCAATTTCCAGTGGGATGAGATTGATTATTACCCCATTGTTGTTGTGAATTATTCCAGTTAAAATTAGGATGATTTTTCCACTTGAGGATTATAATAATTTGAATAAGGATTATTTTTACTTGCAATAGCTTGTAAAGTTTCAATAGTTTGAGAATCTTCGATATTAGCGAGTTATTATGCGAAATATTAATTTCGAAATTATCTAATTTCTTAGACATTGCTGCAACTTGTGAAGCTAAGATAGAAAATGCTTCATTATCTTGAATACTGGCCATCTTTTTAGGGTTAACCCTTTCAGATGGCCATTGAAAATTGTTATTAGCCATTTCTTCAATTAAAGTGTAAGCTTTTTCAAATGATTTAGACATTAAAGAACCTCCAGCAGCAACATCAATAATTGATTTTAAAGATCCAACTAATCCATTATAAAATGTTTGAATAATCAACCAATCAGGTAAAGCATGATGAGAACAATTTCTTAATAGTTCTTTAAATCTTTCCCAAGTTTCATATATTGTCTCCCCGTCAAATTGACTAAACGAAGTAATATCATTTCTTAATTTAGCAGTTTTAGAAGGAGGAAAATATTTAGCAAGGAATTTTTGTGCCATTTCAGCCCATGTTTTAATAGAACCAGTCTCTAATGAGTTTAACCACATCTTTGCTTTATCTCTTAAAAAAAAAGAGTCTAAGTCTAATAGCATCATCAGAAACATTGTTTTATTTAAAGGTAGCACAAAGTTCTAAAAAACTAACAAGATGTAAATTTGGATCCTCATTTGGTGATCCACCAAATTGAATGTTTTGCTCCATTTGAATAACAAACGGATTAAGTTCAAAAGAATTAGCATCTACAGTGGGTATTTGAATACTACTATGAAGTTCATCAACTGTAGGGCTAGCATAATCCCTTAATGGTTTATAAACATTTTGATCATTAAGTTCAATTGGATTTTGTAAAGTAGCCATTTCTTGAAATTTTTGAATTTGTTTTCCCTTTTTAATTTTTCTAATTGTTCTTTCCAATTCAGAATCTAAAGGTATTAATCCTTCAGAATGAAATCTTTGCATAAAACAAGCAATAAATATAAAATTTAACTATTCTATTTCTTTCTTCCTTCGATTTCTTCATCGGCAATGGCGCCAAAAACTTGACCCGACCGCCGCGCTTAACGCAGTAATGTTTGCTTCCAAAAGATAGCCAAAAAGCTTTGACTCAATTTATAAATAGCGGCTAGTGTATAAAATTAATATTATATAATTTAGTAATATTTTTACACACTAGGGGTACTACGCAAGTATAAGTATCGTTTCAAGTAATATAGGGTTTTTAAACAAAGACCCCAGTATGATTTATAGAAATAAATTTTCTATGAAGTGAAAGCGAAATAAAATAGTAAAAATATTTTTATTTTATCTTTTAATCTGATTATAAATTACTATTAATTTACTAGATGCAATTAAAGAAAAAAATAATAAGAAAATGATTTTATGAATTCTATATAAAATAAACAACTTTCTTTCCTTCAATTAATCTAAGATTTTTAAGATAATTTAATATTCGTTGGAGAATTTGATTTATGGTATTGTGCCAAATAGAAGCATTCCTATTCTTTACCCTTTGATCCAGGTGCAAAGAACATTAGCTAATTTACAGAATAGGTCCGGATGTATTGTTAGTAGAATGGGTTAATCTAGGCTCACACTTCTAGATGTCCAAGGGTGGCTATGGTCGGCCCTACTAGTGACCCTTTTCTAGTCTATAAATCAAATTATAAGAATTTAGTCTGTCACTCTAAAAACTTATCAATTCTACGCCCTTTAAATATTATCTTCCTATTTATTTGTACTTCACCATGAATAGCCCGCACATGGCCTTCGACTACCAAAGGATTCATGTGACATTTACAAGTTAAAAGTTCTTCTCCTTCAAGGTTTCTAAACTCTTCAACAGGTTTTAACAATTCAAACGACCAATTTAAAAAGTAAAGTAAGATCGGGTATTAATGTCATCACAATGTTTTGAAAATATTTTAAATTTTAATTCTCCATCGAATCTTTATATTATCTTATCTATCTCTTCATAATTGAAGTAAGAAAGTAACTAACTATTCAGAACACATTGAAAATAAATAACAAAACATGATAATTAAACTTTGAATCAAATGTAAAAATATACTTATCTCAAATATTTCTTCTACAGATCTTCGATTCCTACCGACTCCTCGGTGTAATGAACTCCGAAGCAATAACTTGAAAATAAACTCACTAAACTAAACAAAAGTGGCCCTAAATTTCTCTCTCTAATTCTCTCTCTAAGGATGAGAGATCTTAAAGTAGATAAGAGAAAGGGGTACGATGGGAGGAGCACGTTTTCGAAGAAATGGACCTCTATTTATAGGCTTCGAGGGTTGCCTTGAGGCACCTCTTCAAAACATATCCACATTCAATGAATCTTCTAGAAGGTCGGTACGGCGCCTAGGCGCGGAATGCAGTGCCTGAGCACTTGGACACCACGTCCAGTTCTTCGCACCTCTTCACTTTGGCTCACACCTCTTCGCGATTAAAACCATTTTGGAGTGTCCAAATGCAATATATCACATGTCCTATTATCAAGGAACAACTGCTAGCCTTCTAGAATGTCCAATAACCGCTCACTCCATCAAAATAACTGATCAAACGTTGTCAAAAACTTGACAGTTTTCTTATCGAGTCTGGCGCGTAGGCGCCAGGCCATAATTTTTTATCCTTTTGGTATTTTGCTCCATTTTTGTTCCTTTTTGCTCCTTTTTCCTTCTTAGACCTTTTTACATTACCTACATTCAAAAACACAAAAAATACCTTTTATTAAAGCATAATATCCTTAAAAATTAATAAGAATTAAGACATAAAGAAATAGGTATTTTTTTATAGATAAAAAACCTTTCCTAGTTTCAAATAACAAAGCCATAGGATTTCGAGGTAGTTTGCTTAGTGCAACATAAGTCAACTTTTCGTTAGGCATTTGTATAATCATGTTATGCAAATTAAGCCCTAACCGGTCTTAGGACTCCGAGGTAGTCGTTTGATACGACATAAACCCTCACATCTTCGAGGCTATTTGTGTGATTATGTCATACAAACATAAGTCCTAATTAATTAAAATTGGCAGGATTGCAACATTAAATAATTTTTTTAAACTCGAAGCCAAATAATAGGATAGTGTGGGAAGTTGCCAAGATTCTTCTTGGATCCTCAACTTGTCCTACTTCTCTTCCTTTGGACTCCTAAAATAAATTGTTCCAAATTCGAGCTAATCCCTATTAAAATTTCCAAAACTCAATCCTTTGAAAACCTTATACTTTGAAATTCTTGAGAGCAAAACCACTGATCATTATCGAGAGTTTTCTTAAGTGATTCCCGTCATTTAAGATGTAATTAACTATAGGGGCTTGCCCTTATAGGGAACTTTAAGAACCCGAGTAATATAAACCACGCTTAATTCCTTTATATTAAGCGGGGAACTTGTCGGCTTATAAAATTGGTTCGCAGACCAAACGGATGTCACAAATCTTTTAGTTTATTTATTTGAGCCCCATCATCAAGCGATAGTGATACATTCTTTGGAATAAATACACGGTTTGTGGCACGGTGCTCGTTTATATAAACTATTTGGGATGTGAGATCGGTTTGATTTCATATCTTAAAACTTTCAAACTTAAAATTATTTTCAAAATCAAATGCTACTTTCTAAATTATATATATATTTAAATTAAATTTAAAATTTAAAATTCGCCGACGACTTCTGTAGGCGACCCCCTTTTCAAAATAAAACACATGACTTAAAAATAAGCCGTACAATAATATGTAATTTGAATTATTTTCTGACAAACTTAAGTTTAGATGGTCTGGGTCATATACTATAATTAAAGTATATTCTTTTGATGCAATTGATATTAAGTATCATAAAAGTGATGGGGACAAAGACTTTAAATCCTACCTAGGTGGAGAAAGGCCAATAATTAATGAGGTCTTATTTTTGGTCAACCTAAGTACGTATCTGGATTTGTCAAGCTGATGAATTTAAACTAAACGCTTCTTTGCAGGCAACCCAAGTTTGTTTTTTGTTTTTAGTGTTTTGTTTGTTGTTTGTTGTGGTGTGAAGTTGTTTATCTTTATGTGTTGAAGTTTAAGATTGGGATTGGATTGCTTTGTTTTTAGTTTGATTTGCAGTACGTGATTCCTCAGTCTTTTCATTGTGACTAGACTTGAATATGTTCTATCGAAGTAATAGGATCAATGTACTCTCTACATCTTAGTTCTCAATCAAACTTAAGATTAACTGGAGATATATTGAGTCTGGGCATAGGACAGGACCATCTCAATTCTAAATTGCCTATTTCTGACTGGATTCTTCCATTTTAGTGGTTCAATAGACCGGCTATTAGAGAAGCTCATGGAGGAGCCTTTTCTTTTGAGCTGTCAATAGTGTATGCTTTATGGGCAAGGTACACCTGAGGTTGGCAACATATAAGCCAATAGATCATAGGCATCTTGTCTAAAGGTTAGGCCTTACCAAAATTATTTATAAGCATCCGACAATCAAATGAAAGGAGAATCTATTTAATATAGGGAAATAGAGAAGGGAGATGAGATGAGGAGTTAACCTCATCAATCGTTTGTATTTATGTGGAGAAGGACATGAGAGGATAGAACATTCAATATAATTAGAATCAAATTCAAAGCATGCATAGGACCAAATATCACTGGTATTAAAATGTCAAGAGTGGTGTTGGCGCATATGAACCAATAGACCGGCGCCAAGGCCTTGCATCCTAGGACCTTGGCGCCACCATCGCGACACTTAGGCGCCAGACTTACCAGAACGATTAAACAACCTAAACCGCCCTGGTTGAGGTTATTTTTGCATGACCTCTTCCCTAACTCCTCTTTGGCGATTTAGTAGCAACACTTAAAGCAACCATTCCCTTTGTATTTGATCTCATCCTAGGGATCTTGAAAAGTGAAAATCACCTCCTCAAGGTACATTTCCGCTTCTCTTGCTCGCATTCTTCGTTGCATCTGGGAAAAATTCAGTTTTTGGGGGATTTGTGAGAAAGAGAGGAAAATCTTAGGGAGAAGTTATGTTATAATTTATCCACATTGTTTATTTTATTTATCTCATCTCGTCGTATTTTCATAGCCACATTCTATCTATGGCATCAAAGACCAAGGGGGCAAAGTTCAAGACTTCATTTGATAAGACGTTTGTGAGCTTCTCAGGCCAAGAACATTATATTGACCTATTATTATCAAAAAAGTTAATAGCTGAGAAGAGATCTGTGAATCCTAGAGGAGAGGTAGAAAGAATAATTATGAAGAAAAAATGGGAGAAGTTATGTTATAATACATCTATTGTTGTAATATCAGTAATAAGAGCATTTTATGCCAATCTATCTAAAATTCTTGACAGATTTGGTTTTGTGAGCGGAGCTTATGTAGACACATCTTCTTGTATCAATGTGTATCTGTCATTGAGTAATCTCCCTTATTGCTCTTATGCCGACTCTACCATTACTAAAGCTTTATATTGATGACGTTATGAAAGTTTTAACTGGCGATAGAGGAGTATGACATATTAGTAGGGGAAAGTAGATTGAATTTCTTGCTTCCCAATTGAACCGAATATCTAAAGTTTGGCATCTCTTTATTTCATCCAAATTACTTCTACCCATAATATTGAAGTGAGTATCGATCGTACCTTACTGAATTATTGTATTAAAAAAGATATGCCCATTGATGTTGGTTCAATTATACATTATTCTTTTATTGATTCTGCAAAAGGAGGATCTAACTCTTGGATTGGGGCATCCATCTCTCATCTTTTCCTTATGTCAAAGTGCAGGTATCGACGTTAGCAGTGGAGAGGAGATTCTTTGTCCCTTAAAGCCAATCTCCGCCATGAAAATTCAATTATATTGTAAGCATGCAAATGAAGGAAAATGATCAAAGTTGGGGCAGCCGAGTTCTGTTACTTCTTGTCCGCCACGAACTCCTGCTTTAAGAGGCACATTCGAGCAATATTTGGACAAAGTAGGGGGTGAAATTGAAATTCTTCATGGAGAGGTATACAGGTAAGCTAAGCATCTTTCACACTTAAATTGGTAAAACAAAATTTGTTTTGATCATCGAGCCAAGTTTCAATCTGCTGAAGTTGAAATGTATAAAGAAAATCTGGATTGGTGGTAATAAGACAGTTGAATTTCCAACATATTCACCTTACCAGATTCATGAGCTTATTTGCCATTTAGAGGATGAGGAAGGTGGTAATGATGATGATGATGATGATGATGATGATGATGATGATGATGAGTAGTTTAGTTTTATTTTTCTGACGTGGTTGTACTTTTATTTTTCTTTTTCATGCTATTTTTGTGGTAAACTCTTTATATATTTCTTGGATGTACTGGATGATTTATATTTGTTTCTATGGAAATTGATGTGTTCTCTATACTATTTACTTTTGATTGTTGCGCTGATTGTTATATCTATTTGTTGTCATTTAGAAACTCTTTCTGGTGATATTTTTCATTTTTAATCTATTGAGAGGTGATTTAGTTGCTGCTACATACTTGTCTTTTCTATTATACTTGTAAAACTGCTATGAATAGACTCAAGTGATAGGAAGCATTTCACTGTTATTTTCTCCCTGTCATATTCAAGTTATACATTGCTAAATATGATGAAGTGGAGAGGAGGGTGGGGGGAGAAACATCTTTTAAAGGCTTAAATTTATTTGTTCTCAGTTACCTGCATTTCAGAATGTTGGGAATTAAAAAGGAATTTGAGTTATGTGTTGTTAAGTTAAAATTATTGCAATTTTGAGTAGAGAAAAACATAGAAATTTTATTTTAGATACCTAGTAAATAAATCTAGACTATATCATAATTAACTGGCTATTTAACCTATTCAAAAATTGGTTTCACTATTTATTATTATAAAGAGTTATATATTTGTAAATTAGGTATTCTTAGATATGCACTTAAAAAGAATTAGGCCTCTATTCAATATAAATTCCAATTATTGCATGTCATTTGAAATATTTTAAAAAGAAAAAGTATGATAGGTTTCACTTAAAAAAGGTGATGGTGTAATTCAAAACTATTAAAGTTCTATCCAGATATAGTAATCCTTCTTAAAATAATGCAAAAAATTTTAAAAAAAATTACATCCTGAAGCAAGAAAAGAAAAAAATGTGTGATCATACAGAGAAGTCTAATAAAAAATTGATTTCACTGGATTCATTTTAAAGTTGAAACTTATTACATTCTTAAGCTTATTTGTTTTTAAAGTAAATATGTAAGTTTTTTTAATAGGGTGCTTAAAGTTTGTTTTTAATATCAAGTTTTTTTAATGGGGTGCTTAAAGTCTGTTTTTAATATCTTCTAAGGTGCTTTAATTTACAACTATTTAACACTTTTTAAACTTAATAGAAAATAAAATTTTACCCATTAGATGAAAGGTTCATTTTGACCCTAGGGTTAAACATGTTTGCTATAGTTAATTAAATTTAATTTATGAATTTATTAAGGCAAAATTGGTAATGATTTTAATGAATTCCACTCCCTCAAATTAATAAAATTAATTTTGAAATATCTAGTGTTACTTGAGGACAGGTGACGTTTAAATTTGGAGGAATTGATATGTCTAAAAACAAGCTTATTTTTTTTATATTTTGAATCTGTTTATGGATAAAATTACACTTTAAAGAAAGATATTTTTGTGTTTTTCTTGCAGGTACAACAGGTAGTAGATGTGGAACGAAGTGACGAAGAAGGGAAGCAAAGCAGAGGTGAAATGAAGCAAAATGGAACCAAGTAGACTGGCGCCTAGGCGCAAGCCTCTGAGCGCCAAGGCCCTGCACTCTAGGGCCTTGATGTCAGTTTCAGCTGAAAGTGCCTAGTTGCCAGCTTTGCAAAGCTTGGTGATGCGGCGGCTGCAAATACGAAGTAATAAATTTTTGCAAATAGTTTCAAATTAGTCACAGAATATAATCAGTAATAAGGTAGCAGCCGATCTATATGCAAGTATACATATAGTTCAAGTAATACAGAGCACTAGCGGAGTTCTGATTATCGATCCCACAGGAAGGAAGCAAACCTTAAAGCATAGCACAAAAATCTAATATTCAATTTGCAAAGTACTTAATGTATTACCAAAAGTGCTACAGTTTAACGATGCTAGAGATTTTAAAATCACTAAATTACTTTCTAAGATTCAAATTAAAGTAACTACTACTATAATAAGTTTTTGTAATGCAAGTTTCAAATTTAGAGAAAGTGTCCTCCCCCTTACAATGATATTTTGGTGAGTGAATGATAAAGGTTAGTAAGATTCATGTATTGTGTCAAATAGGAGCATACCTATTATTTACCCTCTTCCGAGTGCTATAAAGAACATTGGTTAATCCTAGATTTAGTTCTTAAATTCATGGTTAGGATGGGAGAATACTGGCTCTCACTCCAAAGCTCCCATTTCCCTTCACCTGAAGGCTAACTCTCGCTTTAGTTTCCAAACACTAGGACCAAATTTGGGATTTTAGTTTGTCACCCTAAAATCTCCAATTCTACACCCAATAAACATACTTCTCTATTTATTTGCACCCAACCCCCATGAACTTCACAATCCATAGAATTTGAATGTAATCTCCACTTTTGTTGTAGAAAGCATAGCCCTTTCGGATCGTATGTTTCACAACATATTTTAACAATTTAATTGGCCGGATTGAAAAGTAAATGAAGAATGAAGTGTAAAATCATCACAATTTCTTATCTTTTATATGGCACACCAAATCTAAACTATCACATCCATTTTTAATTGCAAGGAGAAAGGCAAAGAAATCTACTCAAAATTTATGAGGAAGATGCAACAAAACAAAAATTATATATATAAAAGTAAAGTCATACAATTATGAAAAGTAAATACAACTTATCGTAATTTCTTTTCCAAGTAAATCCCTTAAAGTTCCTTTGAATCTCCTTATTTCATTTCAACACATGTTTCTCTCTTGGAATTGTAGGGAAAAAGCAGTCTCTCACTTTCCCTCTCATCGTACAACTCTTTTGAGAAGAATCCCTAACATAACAACACTAAACAACAAACCCTAGACTCCAAACTCTCTCTAAAGTCTTCCTTTTCACTTACACACACTACAAGCACTCTAACCCAACACACACCACCAATTCTGGTGTCCAAAATAAGTTAAAATAGTATAGGAATGAATTTCCCAAGAGTTTCCTTAAGAATCGCTCCAAAAGTTATCCAAATACATTGAATCTAACCTCCACTGAAATTGAGCTCCATCGGCACTGGATAGGGCGCTGTCGGCAGCCTATCGTGCCTTTTAATTCTTGGCTCTTTGGAAAAACACACCATTGACGCCAATTTTGGCACCGTCAGCGCCATAACTTCAATAATCTGGTTTTTTTCTTTTTCGCTCTAAATTCATTCCTTTTCACTTCTTTTTTCTCTATTTACCTAAAATCATCATACCTGCAGTAAAACACGAAAATAACATTTCATTAAAGTGTAATATCACAAAAAATGAGTATGAAATATATATGAATAATCAAACATATTTTTTGGTGCATCAAAATCCCCAAACATAACTATTACTTTTCCTCAAGTAATCTTTTTACTACATTAAAATATTGCTCTTAGTAGTGAACTTTACTTAATGATTACTATGATTTTTGATTTAAATGAATATAATAACAAGATTTTTAGAAGGATTTTCAAAAACTTAGGTCAAAATTATAGGTATAAGAACATTTACTAATAAAGTCTAAGAGTTTAATCTCCTATTTATTTCAAGAATAATCATAATTTGTCGCATTAAGGGTGCTTTGAAGTTTCATATGAAAAAGAAGTTCATGAAAACCATATTAGTAAGGATGCTAATACTTTACTATAAATTCAGAAATGGAATTAAGCTCTTCCTTTAAGTTGATTTAAGTGAAGCTAATTTTTTATTAGGTATTTCCTCAAGCTTCTCCTCACATATATTTTTTTTTCCTTTTCTCTTTAGGATTGATTTTCAATCCTCTCTTTATTTTTTTTACTTTTTTTCTTTTCACGTGAGGATTACTATATCTGGATAGCCTTTAATAATTTTGAAATTCACTCTCCTCTTCCTAAAGTTGGAACTTGAAACATTTCTTTACTTTATAGATACATTAGTTTTTTAATGATTTGTCATAGAGTCACAATCCTTTCTCCTCTCATAAACCTCTAAGACTCTTAACAGTTCAAAAATATAATTTTTTTTACTTTAAATAGTTAACTATAATCTAATTTTTATATACTAAATATCTTAACCAATAAAGTTAACCTTCATTACTAAAAATTTTCATTCAAATCTACTGTGATATTTAAATAAAATAAAAAATTCAGTTATCTAAAGTTAAGCTCAACTATTTAAGTCATTTATAAATATTTTTTAAAATAAATTTTGATTAAGAATAAAGAAAAGTTAATTTGTTTCCTCCCCAAACTTAAGTTTTTCAGTGTATAACAAATTACCAAATGAGAGAGAAAAATAAAAAGTAAACTAACCTTTTTGTGTCGGGTTTTTGATTTTTCTGAAGTATGCAGATATTAATTAAAAATTTAACTACAGGCATAAAATGGTTAGAAGCATTGTTCACATATATATAAGAGATTTGCAATGTAAAGAAAATTTAAAATACCACATAAAACACTTTAAACAACATCCATTATATTTTCACTACAACAGTGACAAACTACAAAAGCTTTAATAAAACTTAACCAAATTAAAAGTACAATCACTACACATAACTACTACACAAAAAACAACTAACATAAAAATCAACATAACAATAACAAACTAAAGAATACAAAACTACCAATCATCATCTCTTTCTTCTTCTGCTCCTTCCTCGGGCTGGTATGGATAGTAGTAGGGGAAAGTAGGAAATATCACCCCTGTTTCTCCCCTCATAAATTTCATTTGAGCATCATGATAAGCAGTATCATATTCCATTCTTCTCCTCTGATAATCATCATTGATGATATTTCTTGCTTCCAAACTATCAATCCTGCTATTAAGCCTCGTAATATCATCTTGTTGAATCATCGATTGCTCCATACCATCAGAAATAGTAGAGTTCCCGAGGTAGAAGTTATGTCATGACTAGCAGGGAGAATTTCACTACTCTTACCTCTAGATCTTCATCCTACATGTGATTCATAAGTGCGAATGTTGGCTTTACTAATAGGCTTTAAAAAATGGACAAACTCTTTGCTACTATCAACTTCAACTCTTGATTGTATACATAAGGTATAAATCAGGGCGGGATGTCCCAATCCTCCAGTAGTTTCTCCCTTAATTATGGTAAAAATGCTATTATAAACAACTCTTCCAATATCAATTACTCTCATATTTTGAATACAAAAATTCAAAATTGCTCTATCTCTAGAAACTTCACTAGATGATAGGTAGGTTGTAGTCTTGCAGAAATAAAGTAATGTCATGCTTTAGGTGCAACATTAAGAGTGGAAGCAGGAAAATTTATCTTTTGTCTTTGCTAAGTTTTCCACTCCCAGTTTTCATCAGTAAGAAAAGTAATTACCTCATTCATAGCAATATTCACAATACCAAAAGTTTTGTACTCACAGAACGGATTATCTCGTAACTGGTAGAAAGTATTATCTGCGCAGAAGTAATTCTACCATTTGCCCTCGAACTAGCACATATTCTTCTTCAGTATACCATAAGTTGGCATAAAACTCACGGCCAACATCAGCAACTGTATCTGCAGAAAAATAACAAAAATTTTCTCAGTTCCGATCAGCAATCACCTGCTATACAACACCGCCCAGATTTTCAAATCCTCAATCTTGAATAAACTTCTTTCTTTGGAGTGTAGATTTGAAGTAATACTGTGCTTTTACATTTGCAAATTGTCTTTCATCAAAATCAATTTTCCTCCTTCCCTTAAACATCTTTGGAGTCATTTCAAATTTCTAAAAAAATTTAAAAATAACTCTCAATAAATTCCAAAATCACAATGCAATAAGCTCCAAAGTCAAATCTAGCAAGTAAGAGCATTTCACCATGGATTTTCTCAAAATTTCTTCAAATATTCCAAATTTTTGGATCTTTACAATGTGGGAGATTTCCACGGTGAAAAATAAAAATCTACAGCTTAAAGTAGCTCTTACCAAGGGAAGATGAGATCCAACCTCAAAAAGCTCTGAAATCGCCTCGAATCCAAGTTTATGTCACCCCTAGGGGAGTGTTTCGGCAATGGCTGGAGGTACGAGCTGCTTTGAGTTAGCTCTTACCCGTCGTCTCTTATCTCCTAATCTTCATTTTCATTCGTCAAATATCGATAGATTTCATTAATATTGTCTCTTGTAGGGATGAAATTTGTGTAATGACAAATTGGCATATTATCTATCATATAGAGTTCATTAATCTTGGAATGAGTGAATGATATCCACCTACCTCGCACATCAACAACTCCTTGGTTGATTCATTGAAGATTTGCATAAAATTCCTTCACCACAGGAATGACTACTGCAGCGGTAGTGTAACAAAATACTTCCCAACCTCTTTGCTTAATAATTTCTTCAACACGAGTACTGTGAGCATTCATACCTCGATGGACAAAGCCTCATTCTTTGATAAGTATCCTCTTTATAAGAACTTTGTCACAAAGTCGCTGCGCCTCAAAACTCATGAAATTCCTCCTATTAAAAACTATAAATCTTAGAGATTCTAAGAAGTTGAAAGTCATAGAATGCAAATTTTGGAGCTTCCTTTTCTTCTTTCTGGAGTTAATGGGTTTAAAACTGAGTTTAGGGAGTTATGAGGCTGAAATTCTCGCTTAAAACCGCCAAATCCCGCCATTTGAAACTCCAACAATCGCTCTCTGGTCGTCAGTGCCGTCGGCGTTGAATAGGGCGCCGTCGGCGCCCAAGCTCCAAAAAAATTAAGTTGCTTTCTAGAAAAATCCGCCGTCGGCGCTGAATCATGCGTTGTCGGAGCTGAATCGAGTACCGTCAGAGCCAGTTCAAAACTTTGCTCCAACATCTTTTTCATCCAAATAATCTCGAAATCTTTGATTCAATCCAATAATTAGCACCATATAGGATAATTATGAGAGAGTATGACCCAAATATAAGACTATATGTTGACCTCATTTTTGGTTGAGATCTAGTCTTCCTTTAGAATAGCCTAGGGTCTAGCCATAGGACACTCCTGGTGACTTTCTTAGAAGACTAGTCATGGAACCCTCCCTAAAGAAATTCAAACTTTTCTCACTTCACTGGGAGTTTTCATATACTTAAGGCCTAACCTCCAGTTTTGGGAGGAAGAGACCAAGCATAAGGAAGCGCAGGGAAGTCTCCTTTAGGTGGTCAGGCCATAGGATCTACCCTGGGAGGTCCGGAGCTTACACCAAACTCACACAACACACTCATAACCCTAAACAAGGCACATCACCCTTTGATCCCCTAATTCTTTGGAGACTCATGTAAGTGGTTTTCCAAGCTCATAGCCTCAGGCTAGGGTTTGGCTAATACCAATACATAGAGGACCAAATGAGGGTGACCTTTGGTCCATGGCTCAATTTAAGAAATTCCATATTACTCACCTTCAACCAACTTCAATTTGCCTAAACATTCCAAATTTCTAACCCCTTTACACCAAAATACCCAAACTATCCCCAAAACCCTAAAACCCTCCAAAAATTTCAAAATTATCTAAAATCCCCATTTTTCACCCAAAATACTCCTTAACACTCAAATTGACCAAAATTACCCAAAATTACCAAATTTCCTAAAAAATCTCCAAAATGACCAAAATGCCCCTCTTAGCCCAAAATTCCAGAAATTACCATAAATTCCCAAAACCTCCCAAATATTCGCAATTTCATTTCTCTCAACTACCACATAACCCAATTTGGCCACTTTAGTTCAATCTAACCAAAAGACCCAATTTTAACCCAAAAGTGCCCAAATTAAACCCAAAACCTACCCAATTGACCTCAATCTTGGCCAATTTCAATTCTAAACTTTAATTTAACATCCCCAATACATATATAAACCAAATCTAAATCCAATTTGACCCACATTTGAGTTCAATTTCACTTAAAACCCAAAATCCCCAATTTTCCCTAAGTGACCCAAATCCCCCAAATTGACCTATGTCAATAAATTTCCCCCAATTTCAATTCTAAACCCTTCATAACACTCCCCTAAATTGAATTGAATCATCAATTGCCCCCAATTTGAGCCCAAGTCTCATTCAAATCCACTTGAACTAAGTTTACCCAATTATAACCCAAATTCAACACATGATCAAATCTCACCAAATTGATTGACCTACTCCAAAAATTTCCACCCAATGGATGTGGGAACTCTTCATGACAACCCATAGACCATTTGGAACCTTCAATTGGCCTTGGACCCAACCCTAGCCCAACCTAAACCTAAGTTAACCCAACTTGCCCCAAATGGATCAAAATCCCAACTTCCACTAAATTGACCCCTCAATTAAACTCAAAACCACTCCAAGCCTTCATGAAAAATCTTCATTATAATCATCTACACAATATTGCTCAATCACTTGGGCTCAATTCACACTCAAACTCAAGTTAGCCCAATTTAAAACCAAGGTGACCCAAATGAACACATGACCCAATTTAATCAAATTGAACCAAATGTGACCAAACCAACTCCTCCACAGCCACTAAGTTGACCCTAGGGACTGGGCAGACCCATCTAGCCCACCCTAGTGGAGCCATGGACCAAAGGTCCCCCAAATTAGGGGATCTCCTACTTTAAATGGTTAAATCTAAGGGATGTTTGCCATGCCTTAACCATTAAAACCCATTGCACTCATGGCCTGCCCACTAGCTCACCTGACCTACTGGCCACCTCCCCTGGCCTGGCCGGCCGCCTAGTCGCCGGAGGAGCCCAAACTGAGAGCCACCTCACACTTGGCCAAACCCAAACTCCTCTGCACTCCACCTAGGCAGCTCCTTGCACCTTAATTGGAGCCCTGACAGCCCCCAGCCATGGTTATTTAAGCCACCACCCTTCACAGCCAAAAGAGAGTGCTAAAAATTTCTTAACAAAACTCTGCCAAAATCTCACCAGAGCTCCTCCAGACCTCCCTAAGATTATTGCAACCATATTCCCCCTCTGATTCCCACTGTTGGAGCTCAATTTCAGAGCTCAAATTTGGTCGAAAACTAGGACATATTTCTCCATAGCTCCACAGTGCACCAAATTGCAATAAATTGTGCCCACACCTTCCCAGCAGTGAAAGAAGAGGATCCCCCATCGAAGCCCCATCACAGAAGGCCTCTGCACCAGACTTCCATCAAAGCTCAAGATCAGGCCTAGTCACTTTCATACCTAGGATATTCACCAGGGCAAGAGGCTTCATCCATGAGCTCCTAGGACTCTAACGAAGATGTAGAGCATCTTTGATTGAAGCTTCACTTCTGAGAGCCAAGGTATTGCCGCACTTTACTTTTCTTGCAATTTGCATGATAAACAATAATGTCACCCTGCATGAAAACCTAAACCTTTAGGATAGCCACAAAACTGAGACCAAAATTAAAATAAAAAATCACAACAAGATAAAATCTACCGCCACAACATTCAAAAATATAAAACAACTCAAAATTTAATCACAAAAAGAATAAAAACTACAATTATAACTAAATTAAAATGTCTCGTTGGATGATCGAGAATTCCTTGGAGGAGGTAACCCGTGTGTTGCTAACAGGGTTTTCTCATGGTCTGAATGAAAGTATGAAACTCATTAAGTTAAGTTTAGTAAATTCATTTGAACTAAGTGAATCCGATGAAAATAGCGGTGCCGGGATGATGGAACCGTGAGATCTTAACCGGTGTTGCTATAATCAACTTTAATATTCCCCTAATAAAATATTAAGACACCCCCATTAAAATATTTCTAAAATATGACACTTCTCTCTTCTCCTTAATTGACACTTCTTTAAACTAAACCTGCTACGATAAGGAGTTTGGAGCATGCATAGTGGGCAGCACGGCCATCTTCAACAGCAAAACTTGTCTACACCAGCAAAACCTTTCCATAATTTAAACAAGCCATAGGATTCCGAGGTAGTTTGTCTAGTGCAGCATAAACCCTCACCTTTTCTTTAGGCCTTTGTAATATAAGCCCTAATTCTCTTTAGGATTCTAAGGTTGTCGTCTGGTACGACATAAATCTTCCCATCTTCTAGGTTATTTGCATAATCGGATATTATGCAAATGTAATTCCTATAATTAATTGGCAGGATTAATATTTAAATAAATTCATTTCCAATATTTAAAAGTAAACTATAGGATAGTTTGGGAGGACATCAAGTTTTCTCTTGAATCTATGTTCTTCCCCTAGCATTCTCTCCTTTGGATTCTGATAAAATAAAATATTCCAAAATTTAAGTCATTCACTTATTGAATTTCCGACTATCACATTTTCTTTGGAAACCTTGCTTTTGGAAGTCATAAATATAAATAATTCCTGATATATATCAAGAGTTTTCTTATGTAACTTCAGTTATCTAGGATGTAATTAATTATAGGGGCTTACCCTTATAAGAAACTTAAGGAACCCAGATTAATATAAACCCTATCTGATTCTTTCATATTAGGTACGGGAAATTATCGGTCAAAATGGTTCGCAAATCAAACGAATTTCATAAATTCTTTAGTTTATTTGATCAAGCTTCACCTCAAGCCATGTACTTATTCTTCAGAATAAATACTTGTCTTGCGGTGAAATGCTTGATTATTTAAACTTTTATTTATACGAGATCGGTTTGATTTTATATTCTAAAAAATAAAAAATATTAATTTCGATATATATATATATATATATATATATTAAATTAAATCGATTTTCTATTTTATAAAATTAAAACCCTTTTCAAAACAAAACACCCAAAAACATATTTCTCAAAGAAGGAGAATTTTAATGGTCGACAGTTTTCTAGCGACTTCACTGGGGATCAATTTCTCTCTTAATTAAGATCAGGAAATACTATATTCATATATCTATAATGTGCTCATGTTTCTCATCAGCCAGATTATCATTCTTCCGTTGACATGCTTCACCCATTTCTTTCTTGGGAAAGTGTGATCAACTCCTCTGGATTTCTGAACCATCTGTTTAGTCACTCCTAAACAGAAGGGTTTAGGAGTCCCTAGGTGTTCCTTTCGATCTTGTGGGGTCGGACCCCCAATAGATGTGTCGGCAAGAAAATCTAGCTAGGACAATCTGCATTGTGAAGGTGACCTCCGATGGGGTCCCATACTTCACCTCCTTTCTGTACCTCCTGGGTTCAATCCTGTCTTCGGCAGCTTGACCCACTCATCTTTAAATCTTAGAACTCATTTTAACCAACATGTGAAAACCTAAAGATGAAATAAAAAGATAATAAAATTTCAAAATGAAATAAATTTTCCCCACTCAACATAACAACTTTTTTTTCGTAGTGTTTGCATTATGATGACAAAGTTTTTGGTCCTCACTAACCTTCAGAATGCTTCACTTGACAGTTAAAGATGTCAGCCCCTACACTGACTTTCTCTTACAACTTGCCCTCCTCCTGTGAAACCCGTCTTGCAGCACCAATGATTCAATTTGGGGGGGGGGGCTTTAGTGAGTTTGAAATCGTACTTGGAAAAGCTCCGTTTGTGGTCATGAAAGTTGCCACTCCCAAAATTCAAGAACCGTCTGTTGATTTCGATCTAAACTCCCATGAAAATTTCCCTTATGCTAAGAAGGTGAAGATAACCGATCCACTTCAAAAATACCCTTTTTTATGCCTTATTTATGATTTAATTCTTAAAGATATTATGCTTTAATGAAAGGTATTTTCATGTTTTTGGATGTAGATGATTAAAAAGAGCCCAAGAAGGAAAAAAAGCAAAAAGGAGCAAAAATGGAGCTTATGGAGCAATTTTTGGAAATATTAGCCTCGCGCCTAGCGCCAGAGTCCGGCGCCTAAGCGCAAGTTCGATACAGACGCTGTTAAGTTTTTTTGATGACTTTGGGCAGTTATTTTGACAGTGTTAAGCGGGAATTAGAGCTTCTAGAAGACTGGAAGTTACTCCTAATATATCAGATATTTGACACAATGTATTTGGACACAAGGAAACGGTCTGGATCTCGAAGAGGTGCGACCCAAAGTGAAGAGGTGCGAACGACCTGGTCACGGAGTCTGGCACCTAGGCGCGACGGTTACCTTCTAGAAGATACATTGAATTTGAATGAATTTTGAAGAGGTGCCTTAAGCAACCCCTGGTCAAATTTAGAGCTCTATAAATAGGAGCCCATTCTACAGAGAAATTCGCACCAAAACCCCCCTCTTAGTACACATACCCATTTTAGCTCTATTCTAGTTTAATTTAGCTCTTCCATACTTAGGGTGCCACTTTATTTTGTATCTAGTGAGTTTATTTTGAGTGTTTATTGTGTGTAATTGCTTGTTGGAGTCTTTCATCATTGCGTTGGAGTCGGTAGAAGTCGGCGGAGCTCTTGAAGGAACACTTGAGATAAGTATTTGTACTTTGGTTCAAAGTTTTATAAATATGGTTTGTTGTGTTATTTTAATGAGTTACGAGTTGTTAGTTATCTTTCTCCTTTCAACTATGAAAAGATTATAAATTAATTAAATTTTGTAGGAGAATTAAATATAAAATATTTTAAAATATTGTGATGATATTAATACCTGATCTTAGTTTACTTTTTAAATTGGTCATTTAATTTGTTAAAACTTGTTGAAGAATTTTGAGACCTATCCGGAGATAAATTCTTAACTAGTGAATATCACATGAATCCTTAAGGTAATCGAAGGCTTTACGCGGATTATTTAAGGTGAAGTGCAAATAAATAGGAATATATTGTTTATTGGGCGTAGAATTAATTATTTTTTAGAGTAACAGACTAAATTCTAATAATTTGGTTTATAGAAAGGTAACGGGTCATCTGGTAGGGCCGACCATAGCCACCCTTGGACATCTAGTAGTGTGAGCCTAGATTAACCCATTCTACTAATAACACATCACGAGCCTAGCTATAGATTAGTCGATGTTCTTTGCACTGGACGAAAGGGTAAAGAATATGAATGCTTCTATTTGGCACAATACTATAATCTTAATTCCCTACAAAAGATAATTAATCTATAATTCTTGGTTTAGTTGAAAAAGGAGAAAGTCGTTTTTATAATTGCATTAAAATTACTTCTTACTTTACTTTCCTGCTTATTGCTTACTTTCTTTTAGTAAAAGTTATTAGTTAATTAAATTTGAATATATATATATATATATATATATATATATATATATATATATATATATATATATATATATATATATATAAAGTATATATAATTTGCTTAAGAAAATTTCAAAATATTATTTTTATATATTTTTACTTTTTGTTTTTATTATCACCGTGGGATCGATAACCAGGACTCCACTAGAGCCCTGTATTACATGAATGATACGTATACTTGCGTTTAAATATGTGACTTTTACAATAACTAAATCTAATAAAATTATAAAATTAAACCTCACACATCAAGTTTTTGAAGTCATTTGCCAGGAATTAAATCTTCTAAAAAGTGGTATCAAAATCTTGTATTTTAAGCTTAATTAAAGTCGCATCGCATCAAGTTTTTGGTGCCGTTGCCGGGGATAAGATAAATTAAAAGTAAAAATAAAAAAAAAAAGCAAAACAAAAATAACAAAAACATAAAAGCAAAACAAAATTATTATCTTTAAATTTTTATGTGTAGTTCTGGATCTGAAGGATTACTACCTTTTGATCCTGAATTAGAAAGAACAATTAAAAGAATTAAAAAAAGAAAACAAATTTCAAAACATAAAAAAATGGCTAACTTACATAACAATAATCAAAATCCAATCGAAATTAATGAACAAAATATTTATAAACCATTAAGGGAATATACGAAACCCTACGAGTCGATGAACTTCTTGTTAGTATTCAAATTCCAGTTGTAGATGCTAATTCTTTTGAGCTTAAACCTTCAATTATTCAAATGGTTAATGAGGATCCAAATTTACACCTTGCTAGTTTTTTAGAACTTTGTGCTACCTTTAAATATAATAATGTTTCTGATGATGCAATTAAGCTTAGACTCTTTCCTTTTTTCCTTAAAAGATAAAGCAAAGATGTGACTTAATTCATTAGCAACTTGTTCTATTAAAACATGGGCAAATATGACACAAAAATTTCTTGCTAAATATTTTCCTCCTTCTAAAACTGCTAGATTGAGAAATGATATTACTTCATTTACACAATTTGATGGATAAACAATTTATGAAGGTTAGGAAAGATTTAAAGAACTATTAAAAAAATGTCATCATCATGTTTTACCAGATTGGTTAATTATTCAAACATTTTATAATGGACTTATTGGATCACTTAGATCAATTATTGATGCTGGTGGTGGTGGTTCTTTAATGGCTAAGACATTTGAAGAAGCCTGCACCTTAATTGATGAAATGGCTAACAACAATTTTCAATGGCCTTTCGAAAGGGTTAATCCTAAAAGAATGGCCAGTATGCATGATAATGAAGCCTTTTCTATTTTAGCTTCACAAGTGGCTGCGATATATAAGAAATTAGATAATTTTGCTATTAATATATCGCATGTGAATAATGAAAATCGCTGCGAATTCGATGATTCTCAAACAATGGAAACTTTGCTAAGCTATTGCTAGTAAATCTAATAATCCTTATTCTAATTATTATAATCCTGGTTGGAAAAATCATCCTAATTTTAATTGGAGTAATGGAAATCAAACCAATCCAAATTGGAACAATCAAGGAAATTTAAACTATAGACCAACTTATCCTCATGGTTATAACAATCAGCAAAAAAAGTTGTCTGTAGAAGAATTGATCTTGCAACATAGCAATCAGTTACAAAGTCAAAACACTGCTATTCGTAATATTGAGAATCAGATGGATCAAATTGCTAATTTCATTAATTACGGACCTCGAGGAACACACGCTAGCAATGTCGAAATTAATCCTAAAGGATCTGGAAAAGAACATAAACAAGCAAAAGCTGTACAACTTAGAAGTGGAAAGAAATTAATAGAGAAAACACGAAATGAGATTGAAAAAGAGAAAGAAGTTGAAGAGATTGAAAAACCTAAAGATACCCTTTCTCCAAGTAAAGATCATACTGTTGTACCTACTGAAGTGGAAGTTGAAAGACCACCACCACCTTTTCCTCAAAAACTTAAACAGCAGAAGCTTTGACCATAAATTTTCTAAGTTCTTTGAAATTTTTAAGATACTTACCATCAACCTTCCTTTTACTGAAACTTTGGAGCAAATGCCAAGCTATGCAAAATTTATGAAGGATATTTTAAGTAAGAAGAGAAAATTTGAAGCTTATGAAACTGTTGCATTAAGTGAAGAATGTAGTGCAATTATCCAGAAGAAATTACCTCAGAAACTTAAAGATCCTAGAAGTTTCACTATACCATGTGCTATTGGAGAAAAATTTTGTGGAAAAGCCTTATGTGATTTAGGAGCTAGTATTAATCTCATGCCATTTTCAATCTTTTGAATGTTAGATTTAGCAGAGATCTCTCCTACCACTGTAACTCTTCAGTTAGCTGATTGATCGATCACTTATCCTAAAAGGGTTATAGAGGACGTGCTTGTTAAGGTAGATAAATTTATCTTCCCTGTAGATTTCATTGTTCTATATATGGAAGAAGATAAAGAAATACCTATCATTTTAGGAAGACCTTTTCTAGCTACCGGTCGAGCAATGATTGATGTGCAAAAAGGAGAATTAACAATGAGAATTAATGATCAAGAGATAACATTCAATGTTTTGAAATCAATGAGGTATCCTGAAAAAGAAAAATGATATCGGATGGATATTTTTGATTATATGATTGAAAAGCATTACCAAGAAAGATGTAAGGTCATTTTTGATAATAAAAACAAAGAATCTATGTTATATGATGAGTTATTAAATGAAGAGAATTCATCTGAAGAAGCTCATTATATTCATGAAAATTGGGAAATTTTAGACACAACTACAAATGAGATATTATTACCCTCAATTGAAAAAGCCCCTGAACTAGAATTAAAAATGTTATCTGGGTATTTAAAGTATGCATTTCTCAGAGATTCATTAACTTTACCTGTAATTATATCTTCAAAACTAAGCAAAGATCAAGAAGAAAAATTAATTAGAGTTCTGAAGAATTATAAGAAAGCTTTTGGATGGACTATTGCAGATATAAAAGGAATAAGCCCTTCAATCTGTATGCATAAGATTTTAATGGAAGAAGATTGTAAACCCACTATTGAACCCCAAAGAATATTAAATCCAATTATGAAAGAGGTTGTTAAGAAAGAAATTTTGAAATGGTTAGATGCTGGAATTATTTATCCTATTTCGGATAGCTTGATAGGTAAATCCTATTCATTGTGTTCCGAAGAAAGGAGGAGTAACTGTCATTGTTAATGAAAAAAATGAATTAATCCCAACAAGACAAGTTACTGGATGGTGAATTTGCATTGATTATCGAAAACTAAACAACGCCACTAGAAATGATCATTTTCCTTTACCTTTCTTGGATTAAATGTTGGATAAACTTGCTGGGCATTCATATTTCTGTTTTCTGTATGGATATTCTGGTTATCATCAATTACATGTTGCTCCTGAGAATCAAGAAAAGACAACATTTACTAGTCCTTATGGAACATTTGCCTTTAGAAGAATGCCTTTTGGTTTATGCAATGTACCTGCAACTTTTCAAAGATGTATGATGTCAATATTCTATGATTTGATTGATAAAGGAATTGAAGTATTCATGGACGATTTTTAAGTTTTTGGAACTTCTTTTGAATCTTGCTTGGAAAATATAACAAAAATTCTGAAGAGATGTGAAGAAACAAATTTAGTTATAAACTGGGAAAAATGTCAATTTATGATTACAGAAGGCATTATACTTGGACATAAAGTTTCACAAAGAGGGATGGAAGTTGATCAAGCAAAAGTGAAAATTATTGATGAATTGCAACCACCTACTACCGTTACTTATGTAAGAAGTTTTCTGGGTCATGCTGGATTTTATAGGAGATATATAAAGGCTTATTCTAAAATTGCTAAACCTCTTTGCCATTTATTAAAAAAAGAAACTAAATTTGAATTCAATGAAGATTATCTGAATGTATTCAATATTCTGAAAGAAAAGTTAATCACTCTACCTGTCATTGTTGCACCTGATTGGAATAAACCTTTTAAATTAATGTGTGATACAAGAATAAACCTTTTAAATTAATGTGTGATACAAGTGATTATGCAATCAGAGCTGTATTAGGACAAAAATATGAGAAGATTTTCAAAGTTATATACTATGCTAGCAAAACTCTTAATGAAACTCGAATAAATTACACAACTACTGAAAAAGAGCTGTTAGCAATAGTATATGCCTTTGATAAATTTAGACCATATCTTCTTGGAATAAAATGTATCATATACACTGATCATTCTGCTATTAAGTATTTAATATCTAAAAAGGATGCTAAACCTTGATTGATCAAATGGGTTTTACTTTTGCGAGAATTTGATTTTGAAATAGTAAACAAAAGAGGGACTGACAAACAAATTGCTGATCATTTATCAAGAATCAAAAACAATAATGAGAAGATTTATGAAGAAATTATAAATGAAAAATTCTCGGATGAGCAATTATATGTCATTCAAGGATTACAAATACCATGGTATGCAGGTATAGTTAACTACTTTGTTAGCAACATTTTACCATATGGGATGAATAGTAAATATATTAAGAAATTCAAGAATGATTGTAAATCATATATTTGGGAAGATCCTCATTTATTTAAAATAGGAAGAGATTACGTGATTCGAAGATGTGTACCTTATGAAGAAACTTTTGCTTATTATTTAAAAATGTCACGATTCTGAATTTGGAGGATACTTTAGAGTGGATAAAACTGCATTTAAAATTTTAAATTCTGGATTTTATTGGCCTACTTTATTTAAAGATGTTGGACATTATGTAAAAACTTATGATCGATGTCAAAGAATGGGAAATATATCCAGAAAAGATGAAATTCCTCTAAACTTTATATTAGAAATCGAAATTTTTGATGTATGGGGTTTTATTGCTGTTAGTTGGGAGAAAATATTTATTCGAATGGATATGATTGAAGCGGAACTTCAAAGTATCGGTAATCGTCTCCATGAGATGTACCGCCAATACGAACACTTGGAATGACAAACCAAACTTCAATCTGATCACATGGCTGCCTATCAAGATGCTCAAGTAGAAATGTACGCGAAGAACAAATAGATTGATGAAAAGACGTCTTTGGAATTTCCAAGGGCGTTGGTGTTCTATCCCATCGGTCATAGCGAAATTCATTGCGAAAGAGATGGAAATTGAAGATCGGTGTTAAATAAATTCTATGTGTGTTTTAGGTGTGAGTGAGTCTTATTTTAGTGTGTTGAATATCTAATGTGAGTATTTGCTTAAATTGTTCAATGTATGTTGTTGGATTTGAATGTTTGCTTTTAATATGTTGTTTATTGTGTTATTTATAAAACGATGAACCTTGATACAATTCTTGTACCGAAGATTGTTGAATTTGGAATGGATATTAGGATTTTGAATTGAAAAATTTGGATACATTTGTGTGGATCTATGCTTTTATTTTAAATTAATTGTGAAAATATTTGGAGGTTATAAAATGGATTAATACTCTCATAAAAGTAATTAGGAGTCGAATTTGATAAGATTTGGTGGAAAATATTTAATTTAAATCAAATTTTTTGAAAGGCGAGTCTGGCGCCTAGGCAACAGAATTGGGCGTCTACGCGTCGGTTCGACCTGAACCCGAAAACTCATCTTCTTAAACCCCCCATGCCATTTTTGACGCCTAAGCTTCCTTCTCCACAGTATTTTCACGAAAATACCACCTAGAGATCCCATTTAGAGCCAAATTTGCAAGTTTTTGGGCTTGAAATCACCCGATTTCTTCATCTCGAGGTTAGATCTACATTCTAAACTCATTATTTTTTATTTTTACCATGGATTTTGCTCTCATTAAGAAAAATCAAAATTTTGAGAAAAATTTTGATTTTTTATGATCAAATTCATGGGTGTTTAAGCTATTTCAAGTTTGAAAAGCTTAAATTAGTTTATTTTCCTAGATCCGTTGAATTTATTTCGCGTTTTTCTTTCACGTTTAGATGGCACCCAAATCTAAGCGAGGAAAGGAACGAGAAAACTTTGATCGTAGCAAGTTCATCACTGCTGCTGCACACTTTCGATATAATGATTTTGCTACGACTCGGAAGTTTATCTCAGAGCGAAGTTTCTATAATTCTGGAGGAAGAATTGAGGAGACAATCATTGCACTCAACTGGCAATGATTTTGCTATTTCACTGTTGTTTTCGTTATCCAAGTGGTTAGAGAGTTTTATGCTAATTTTGTGTATGCGGAGGAATATGAGAATTTCGTTCGAGGAGTTGGAGTAGGATTCACTCCTGAATGTATCAACATTTTCTATGGTCTGCTGCCAAACATTGAGTGTTATTACTCAGGTTTATCTCCATCTGATAAATATTTGGACATGATCGTTGCCTACCTGACTGATAGTACTGAAGCCTGGAAGACTCGGAATAGAAAAAGGGTAAATTTTTCATCTTCTAAGCTTAATGGTGTTTCCAAGGCATGACACTACTTTATTTCTACTCGTCTCCTTTCATCCAATCATCTGAGTGAAGTTACCAGAGATAGAGCTATTTTAAACTACTGCATTCAAGAGAGGAAGTCTATTGATGTAGGGAGCATTATTTATGATTCTGTGGAGGCTACTGCTTGTTCTAGCACATCTATTGGACTTGGTTTTCCATCACTGATCTATTCTTTTTGTCAAAGTGTTGGAGTAGTTGCTGAGCTTTCTGAAGAAAAGCTTAAGTCAACGAACCGTATAGGAAGAGAGAGTGTCAGCATTTATGACCGACCGTGAGGTAAGAGTTCTACTACACCTGCTGGTTCATTACCTACTTCAGGTAGAGCTTCTACCTCTAGACCATCTACTTCTGCTGAGCCATCATCTACATTTTGGGAAACCATGCATGATCTGTTCATGGAGCAGCAACATGAGTTATTATTAACTCACTGCAGAGTAGATACCTTAGACAAGAAGATTGATCATCTTTCTGAGTATACACAAAGAAAGAGTGATTATGATGTTGAATATTCAGAGTCTTTAGTGAGATTTCTGAAGGGTAAGCATGTGTTCAATTCCCTACTTGTCCCAGATTTTCACCCTATGTTGATCCTAAGGATATGGAGTTCTCTTTTGGTGATGATGATGAAGCTACAGACTGTGATTAGTAGCTTGATTTATCTCTAGAGATTGTTGATTCTGTTTTTAGAGTATTATCATGTTTTTTGTGATGTTATTTATTGATGTTATTTGTGAACTTTTTATGTTAAAACTGTTTTTAGATTATCTGATGTGTGTTTAAGACTGAGATGTGAATGAATTTCTATAAAAGTGTATTTCTGTTTCAGCCTACTATTTAGTCTCATGAATAGTTAGTAAATTTGCATGTTCTAAAATAAAATTTTTTTTTAGAAATTAACTCCTGCTCTGTAAAACTTTTCTATATATGCTTAATCATTTCTGTTATATTCATATTGAAGCATGTGTAGAAGTAGAGTATAGTTTTTCCTTACTACATCATTGTTATACTTAGATTAATTCCTGTTTATTTCTTTCTCTTATGCTTTAGAAAATTTCATAATTCATATTTATACTAAAAGCTGAAGTTTGGGGAGGGAAAATATTTATCAAATTTAAATATTATTTGTCCTTAAAGAACTAATATTTTCTTTAAAAATATATTAACATAATATAAGAAATGAAAAATATATTTAAGAATACCAAAATTTTGGAATTTATAAATAATTTAGTGAACTTAACTAAAATTTCAAAAATTTTGGTTGATTTTAAGAATAGAATTTTTTAGCTTAAAGAATAATAAGATAAAAATTTTTCTATTTATAGTAAAGAGAATTGTATTTTTGAAATACTAAGGAATCAAGATTATTGCTTGAAAAATAAAAGATTGAAATAAGTTTGGAAAAATATTAATGTCATATTTATTTAGTAAAAATGTATATGTTTTTGAAAATAAGTTAAGAATAGTGAAGTTCAAAATCATTAACAGGCTATCCAAAAATAATAATCCTCACTTAAAAAAAAAATGAAAAAAGGGTAAGGAGAAACTTGAGGAAATGCCTAATCAAAAATTGTCTTCACTTGAATTATCTTATAGTAAGAAAACTGATTACATTTTTAACTTAATTTCTATGTACATATATTTTTACTAGAAAAATATTTCATGAAAATCTTTTTCTTATAAATATTCTATGTGACCTTGAAATGATAAACTACAATTATTCTTGAAATAAATGAAAAATTGGAAGTCTTATGATTTGGTAGTTAAATGTTCTTTAATTCTTAAAATTTAACTTATTTAGTGAAATTTGGTTAATGATTTGCTAAAGTATTTATAAAACCAAAAACTATAAGGAATCTTAAATATTTTAACTTCATTCCAAATGTTATTTATTTTATGTAATTAAAAGGGTTACTTGAGGACAAGTAACGTTTAAGTTTGGGGGAATTTGATCCACTATCGACATATTTTAAATTTTAAATTTAATTTATATATAATTTGGAAAGTAGCATTTGATTTTGAAAATAATTTTTAAGTTTGAAAATTTTAAGATATGAAGTCAAACCGATCTCACATCCCGAATAGTTTATATAAACGAGCACCGCATCACAAACCGTGTATCTATCCCGAAGAATAGACACACTATTTGATGATGGGGCTCGATTAAATAAACTAGAAGATTTGTGACATCCGTTTGGTCTGCGAACCAATTTTATAAGCCGACAAGTTCCTCTGCTTAATATAAAGAAATTAAGCAGGGTTCATATTACCTAGGTTCTTAAAGTTCCCTTTAAGGGCAAGCCCTATAGTTAATTACATCTTAAATGACGGGAATCATTTAAGAAAACTCTCGATAATGATTAGTGGTTTTGCTCTCAAGAATTTCAAAGTTTAAGGTTTTCAAACAATTGGATTTTGAAAATTTCAATTGGGAATGGATCAAATTTGGAACAGTTATTTTAAGAGTCCAAGGGAAGAGAAGTAGGAGAAGCTGAGGATCCAAGAAGAATCTTGGCAACTTCCCAAACTATCCTATTGTTTAGCTTCAATTTGGGAGTTTATTTAATGTTATAATCCTGCAAATTTAGTTAATTAGGACTTATATTCGTATGACATGATCATACAAATAGCCTCGAAGATGTGAGGGTTTGTGTCGTATCGAACGACTACCTCGGAATCCTAAAACTGGTTAGGGCTTAATTTACATAACATGATTATGCAAATGCCTAACAAAGAGTTGAGGATTTATGTTGCACTAGGCAAATTACCTCGAAGTCCTATGGTTTGTTTGTTTAATTCTAAGAATGGTTTAGCTGATGTCGATCTAAGTTTTGCTGACGAAGATGGTCGTGCTGCCCACTGTGCTCCAAGCTCCTTGTTGTTGCAGAGTTTTAGTTTTAGAAGGTAAAAATCAGGGGATGAGAAAAGTGTCTTGGTTTAGAGAAATCTTAAAGTCCAAATGTCTTTAGTGTTTTAATTAAAATAAATCTTAAAGTTGATTAAACAGAACCGATTAAGATCCCACGGTTCCGCCATCTTGGCACCGTTATTTTCATCGAATTCACTTAGTCCAGATGAATTTGCCAAACTCAACTGAATGAGTTCCACACTTTCATTTAGAACGTGGGAAATCCCGTTAGCAACACGTGGGTTACATCATCCGAGGTTTTCCTGATCATTCAATGAGATGTTTTAATTTAGTTAAAGTTGTGGTTTTGTTGTTCTATTTGTGATTAAATTTTGAGTTGTTTTATATTTTAGATGTTGTGGTGGTGAATTTTATCTTGTGTGACTTTTAATTTAGTTTTGGTTTCAGTTTTGTGGCTATCCTAGAGGTTTCAGTTTTCATGTAACAATCCTGTTTATCATGCAAGAAAAGTAAAGCGCAGTGCAGGTAAATAAGTTACAATAAAGTAAATTGCAATAAAGTAAAAACGTACCTGGAGGGTCTTCTCGTCATTCCAAGCTACACTTAAACACATGTTAGAACATTTAAATATTTGAAACAAGTACCTAGGTAAAGCTAAGGGAAATGTTCTGGTTGTCTACCAAGATCCTAATCCTACTGCTAGTTAGTTCCTATGACGTCTAGGTTCTTATATTTTGTTAAGGATGATTTTCTTCATCAAAGAACAATTAAGCTCAATTATTCTTCTTAAAACACCTCATTGTATTGAGGAAGTACTTAGAACGGGTTCTAAACATCTTTTCAATACTTCTGAGATTATTTTGAGTCTAAATGAATTTTTATTGTAGAGATGAATCAATTATCCAAAATTTTTAGTTAAGTTTTAACTCTTGCTCAGTGAACTTAGGACATTTGATTATCCCATGAATGAAGTGACACCTCACTTGATGCTCCATTTAAGAGTTATAATGATAAAAGTCTTTAGGGGCAAATCAATTTATTAAGAATTTCAACGATTTAAAATTAGAATTAATGTTTTAAGGTGATTTAATTTAGTTATAAAATTTTAATAAATTTAAGTTTGGAATAGTGTTCAAGTTGTTTTATTCTTAAGTGTTTTAAACTATTTGAATTGAAAGAGGAGTTTTAAATTATTTAATTTAGACTTTAATGATTTAATTTTTAATTTAATTGCAATATTCTAGATTAACTTTTAATTGGTTTGATTTTTTTTTAATTAAGAATTATATTTTTTTTTGAATTGATTTAGATTTTCAAGTTTCCTTTAAATTTGCTTTCAAGTGATTTTTAAAATTAATAAATTTTTTTTAATGTTTTAAATTTATTTCAATTTAATTATCAAGTTATTTAATATTTTAAGTTTTAATTTAATTAAGGGTTGTCTTTTCTTTATTATTAATTTATTAATTTCAATTACCATTTTAAGTTTAATTAAGAGTTAAATATAATTAAAGTGATTCATTTGGGGTTTTTAGTTTAAGTGATTATAGTCTCTCTAAATTATATTCCCATTTTAATAATCCAAATTTTTTTAATTATTCTTCCAAAATTCAAATTATTTAATTAATTAAGGTTTCATTTTTTTTGGTTTATTAGAAGTGATCAATGAGTTGCTACCCTTTTATTTTCCAAAGTTTCAATCATCTAAGAGAGAATTAAGATCAAATATTTTACCCCCCATTTTGATTAAACCTAAAGTTTTAATTAGGGGTTAAAATTCTTAATTATTAATATACCCTTTTAAGCTTAATTATTTCATAACTCATCAAATTGAGCTCAAATGAGCTTGAAATGTTTATGTCACTTCACTCATATATCAATTAAGACATTAGAGGAGAAATATATGATTTTTGTGAATTTAATTTAATTTATATATTTATTTTGATGAAAAATAGGGATTTTTAATGGAAATTCAACAACATGACCAAGGTAAGGTCTCTATCCTTAGGAAAATTATGGGATATTCCTAATAACCAGAGGACCACTTGGACAATTTTGGTGATTTTTTGAATTAAATTTTATTTATTATAACTATTTTGAGTTTTGGAGTATTAATCAATTATAAAATAAAATTAAATTTAAAAAATGGATTTTATAATTTTCTTAAATCTCTCTGACCTCAAGGAGTTCAGAGAAACAAATTTTACATTTTTATGATTTTTCTTTGATCTTTATTAGAATTAATTTGGTGAAAAAGGTTGGAAAATCTATTTTTTAATTCAAAAATTGTCTTAAGCCCTTAAAATTCAATATCTTAACCAAAAGACTTGGGAAAAATATTTAGTTTGTTCCTAAGTGATTAGGGGTCAAAATATGACATTCATATGATTTTTAATAATTTTATGATTTTTATTAATTTTTAATTATTTAAAATATTAAAATAAAGTGAAAAAAGAAGATTTAAAAAAAAAAATCTAATTTTAATTTTCTTAGACTCCTCTGATATCAGAGAGCTCACAAAACCAATTTGGTGAATTTTAAAAAAATTTTTTAGAATTATGAATTTTTAAAGTTTAATTTTACTCATGTGACCTAATTAATCCATTTAATGGGGTTAAACATTTCCAATTGATTCCAAATTTTTATGTGAGATCCCTCAGATCCTAAAGATCAGAGGAGAATTGTTTTCAAGTTCTTTTGATGTGTGGTTAACCCTAATTAATTAAGGTTTTGTTTTAAGTAATTAGGCCAATTAGGGTTATTCTTAATGAATTAATTCAAAACATAATTATCCTAGGGTCCTCTGGCCTAAGAAACTTCCCCAAATTTTCCTAGAATTTTCTAAGCAATATGCTAATTAATGGAATTAAAATACCAAAAACAGTGATATAAATTTGAAAAATACATAACTTGTCATAGAGATAGCTCCGACCTTGAAAAATTCAGGGAATGTTCCCATGATCAGAGGCTTCAAAAGTCCTATGGTCTCATGCCATGGTGAATTGTCTATGCAAATGGAGAATTAAAATACTGAAATGAGTAAATAATTAATTAAAAATAAAATACTCATCAAATTAACTCAATTCTTTTTCAACATTATTCTCCTCTATTCACTGGGCAAGAAGGTATTTTTAGTTTATTTTTATGATTTTTCTACACAAAGATATGAATTTTTAAAGTTCTGGGTATTTAAATAAATCAGAAAATACCTAATTTCCTACTTAACCCAGTCAGCGTCGCGTTAACCTCGACAGCTCCGAAGGCCCACGCGGCGCATTCCTATTTGACGCCTCCATCTGACTGTGATGCCACGCAGCCCGCGGTCTCGCTCCATCTCCTCGTCCGACTTGATCTGGATCGTCCATTCGATACACGCGCAATCTGACAATTCCTGGTCATCGTCTATGATTGGTGTGTGCCCTTGACCGTCCACACTCAAACCCTAATATCTCCCTCGTTTCTTAATGGATTTTCATGTTCTTATACTCTATGGGTTCTTCTTGAAGAGACGAACACATCCATACGGTTTACATGCATTGAAATCAACTCAAACGAAATGGAGAATCGCTGGAAGCTCTCGGGGAGGAGGAGTGTCCATACCTTGGTTCAGGAGGTGAGGCCTCAACTGAATATGCTTGGCACGTTCACTGGAGCTGGAAGAGCCTAGGGATGAAGCCTCTAGCCCTGTCTAATTGTCTAGGTGCAACTTCCACCAAGCCCGATTTCAAAGCTTGGTCGATAGAGAGAATGGTCGGCCCGGTGAGGGGCTTCCAGCTGGGAACTCCTTCCCTCAGTCTGTGCGAGTGTGGGTGAGTTTAATTTAGTTTTGGTGGAGGTTTGAGGGATGTCCCGTTCGGCTCGAGAATTGAGCTCCAAAATCGAGCTCGATCACTCGGGATTTAGGGCGGGAGAACGAGTGGGGATGGATTGCTCTTGGCTGGGGAAGCTCGCGAGGAGTTTGGAGGAATTCCGTGAAGGTTGATTTCAGCCAACCTTTTGGCCGAGAGAGGGTGGCTTGTTTAAACAGCCATGGCCAGGGCCTCCCAGGAGGGTTTGATGACTTGGATCAACTGCTCTGGTGAAGAGAAGAATAGCTGCAGTGGCCATTGGGTATGGGACAACTCAGCTAGTTCAAATTGAATTTTTGAATCCATTTAGACCTCTAGGCCATGGTGTTTTCCGGCGACCTGGTGGCTGGCCGGCCAGGGTCAGGTCACCATCCTGATCAGGAGGGTCAGGGCTTGAAGTTTGTGGGTTCAATTGGCCAATGCCAAGTATAAAGAGGTTTGATTTAAGTGGTAAGGGGGAAGGGTCATTTTGGCTTGATTTGGTCCAAGGCATGGTTTAGGCTAGGTGCACCTCCCCAAGGCTTGACTTTAGGCTGAGGGAGAATCATTTGGGTCAGCTAGGAAGGGGTGGTGAAGTCCCCATCCAAGGTGATGTGGCTAAACTTGGTTTAGAGTGTAGCATAAATGGGGTTAAAAGGGCTTAATGAAGGCTTAGGAAAGGCTCCCCTCTTCTTGCCATAAATGACTAGGTGATGTGTCAAAACTCTCATGGCTTCATATGGCCTGTAAATGGCTCACATTTGGCTTACATTTGGCTTGGAAAAGGATGGCTTGTTTCACGAAAAAGGGATTTGGCATTTTTGATGAATTAGGGGAAATTGGCATGTGACTTAGTTTAGAAAATTTTAATGATGAATTTGAAACTTAGGAAGTGATTTAAATCAAAGGGATGATGAGGTGAAAGTGTCATGTAGGCTTTGGATTGACTTTGGGCCTCTTGGATTTGGTGAAAATGGGCTTTTAGAATGTTTAAGAAAGTGGGCCTTTAGGTTTGAAAACAAATTGGTGGATGAAAATTTTGTGGAGGATTGGGCCAAACAAATGTTGGGTTTAGTTTAGGGATGTGTCATGAGTGATTTGAAACAAATTTGAGGTGATTTGGAGTTGAATTGGGTTTGATTTGGGACTTTTTGGTAAAGGGGCAAAGTGGGTCAAATTGGGCTAAGGTTGGGCTAATGTTAGATTTGATGTAAAATTAATGTTGAGAAATGTTTATGGGAGTGTTACAAAGAGTTTTCAACTTTGGTTGGGCTTTCATTTTAGGATTTTGGGCCATTTGGGTTCATGGTGGGTTTAGGCCACGTTTTGGGTTAGGTTTGGGTGGAGTTTGGGTTCAAATTTGGGGCAAATATTGTTAGTGTTTTGTTTGTGGGGATATTAGGAAGGTTTAGGAAAAGATTTGGGGTTAATTGGAGTTGAGTTGGGTTAGTTTGGGCTAAGTTTAGGTCATGGGCCAAAATTGGGCTTTAGGCTTCAAATTGAAATTGGATCCCAATGTTCATCAAATTGGGCTTGGATTTGGTCTCAATTGGTATTAGGGATATGGAATTGAAGTTTAGAACTGGATTGGATCAATATTAAGGTCAATTGGGCTGATTTGGTTTGACATTGGGCTTACTTTGGTTAAAAATGGGCCAAATTGGGGGTTTTGGTATAAGTGGGTTAAATTGATAAAATTGGCCTATGGTGTAGTTGAACAAAATGAAATTGGTAATATTTGGGATTTTCTGGAATTTTCTAGGAATTTTTGGAATTTATTGATTTTTTGGTTAAAAAGGGCATTTTGGGTATTTAGAGGGTATTGGGGGGTATTTTTAGAAATTTTGGTATATTTGGCTACGGATGATCAATTTGAGTGGCGAGAAATGTTTAGGACTAATTTTGAGGAATTTTGGGTAATTTAGGTGATTTTGCAAATTTTGGGTGGTTTCAAGGGCATTTGGTATGTTGGTGGGTGTAGGGTCCCCGGGGTCAAAAATTGAAATTTTGAAAAAACAATTTATCAAGTTTGAGTAGAATGGAATCACTTTGGTTGAGCCATAAAGCCATATCAATCCCATAAGAGCCATGAGAGGACTCCTTTGAGGCATTCACTATGTTGTTCCTAACCCTCTTAGCCAAGGGCCTAATGGTTAAGGTCCATCCATATGAGTTACCTACATGAGTCAGGAAGTCAAGCTAGGCATGAATGGCTTCAGGATTTGGAATGTGTGTGAAAGTGTAATGTGTGTGCAAGTCAACCCTCACCAGACCAGGCCACCCAGGGCAATCCTAAGGCCAAAGAGTCCTATAGGGAACTCATCCTTCAAACCTCCACATTTGATCTTAACCCTCCAAGTGGCTTAGGGGTTCACAATCAGGCATGTGGGGTTTAAAGGGAGTTAAGAGGTGTTTGAATTTCTAAATGGTGGGTGCCATCTCTAATCCTCTAAAATAGTCAAAGGGAAAGCCTAAGGCTAGATCCTAAGTACTAAGGAGAGAGAAGAGAGAAGACATCATAAAAAATGAGGTCAATATCCACTTAAAAAATACCCACTTTTATGCCTTATTTATGATTTAATTCTTAAGAATAATATGCTTTAATGAAAGATATTTTCATGTTTTTTGATGTAGATGATTAAAAAGAGTCCAAGAAGGAAAAAAAGAGCAAAAAGGAGCAAAAATGGAGCTTATGGAGTAATTTTTGGAATTATTGGCCTAGCGCCTAGGCGCCAGAGTCCGGCGCCTAAGCAACAGTTCGATACAGACGCTGTTAAGTTTTTTTGATTACTTTGGGCAATTATTTTGACGGTGTTAAGCGATTATTGGAGCTTCTAGAAGACTGGAAGTTACTCCTAATATATAGGACATTTGATCAAATGTATTTGGACACAAGGAAACGGTCTGGATCGCGAAGAGGTGTGACCCAAAGTAAAGAGGTGCGAACGACCTGGTCACGGAGTCCGGCGCCTAGGCGCCAGATCCCGGCGCCTAGGCGCGACGGTTACTTTCTAAAAGATACATTGAATTTAGACAAATTTTGAAGAGGTGCCTTAAGCAACCCCTGGTCAAATTCAGAACTCTATAAATAGGAGCCCATTCTACAGAGAAAATCGCACCAAACCCCCCCCCCCCTCTTAGTACACATACCCATTTTAGCCTATTCTAGTTTAATTTAGTCTCTTCCATACTTAGGGTGCCACTTTATTTTGTATCTAGTGAGTTTATTTTGAGTGTTTATTGTGTGTAATTGATGTTGGAGTCTTTCATCATTGAGTTGGAGTCAGTAGAAGTCAGCGGAGCTCTTGAAGGAACACTTCAGATAAGTATTTGTACTTTGGTTCAAAGTTTTATAAATATGTTTTGTTGTGTTATTTTAATGAGTTCTGAGTAGTTACTTATCTTTCTCCTTTCAACTATGAAAAGATTATAAATTAATTAAATTTTGTAGGAGAATTAAATATAAAATATTTTAAAATATTGTGATGATATTAATACCTGATCTTAGTTTAATTTTTAAATTGGCTATTTAATTTGTTAAAACCTATTGAAGAATTTGAGACCTATCCGGAGATAAATTCTTAACTAGTAGATATCACATGAATCCTTAAGGTAATCAAAGGCTTTACGCGGATTATTTAAGGTGAAGTACAAATAAATAGGAAGATATTATTTATTGGGCGTAGAATTAATTAGTTTTTAGAGTGACAGATTAAATTCTAATAATTTGGTTTATAGAAAAGTAACGGGTCACTGGTAGGGCCGACCATAGCCAGTAGTGTGAGCCTAGATTAACCCATTCTACTAATAACACATCCTGAACCTAACTATAGATTAGTTAATGTTCTTTGCACCTGGACCAAAGTGTAAAGAATATGAATACTTCTATTTGGCACAATACTATAATCTTAATTCCCTACAAAAGATAATTAATCTATAATTCTTGGATTAGTTGAAAAAGGAGAAAGTCGTTTTATAATTGCATTAAAATTACTGTTTACTTTACTTTTCTGCTTCTTACTTACTTTTCTTAGTAAAAGATATTAGTTAATTAAATTTGAATATATATATATATATATATATATATATATATATATATATATATATATATATATATATATATATATATATATATATATATATATATGTATATAAGTATATATAATTTGCTTAAGAAATTTTCAAAATATTGTTTTTATATATTTTTACTTTTTGTTTTTATTATCCCTGTGGGATCGATAACCAGGACTCCACTAGAGCCCTGTATTACTTGAACGATATATATACTTGCTTTTAAAATTGTGACTTTTACAATAATTAAATCTAATAAAATTATAAAAGTAAACCTCGTACATCAAGTTTTTGAAGCCATTTGTCAGGAATTAAATCTTCTAAAAAGTGGTAACAAAATCTTGTATTTTAAAGCTTAATTAAAGTTGTATCGCATCAATAACCACTGATCCCGTCAAGTCAGTCGTCTCCGTGCCAAGGAGAGTTATCACCTCTACTGCCACCGGCTTCGCCGTCACCGCACCTACTTTCTCATCTGCCAAAAGGAAAGAGATTCTGCATGAAGATGATTCTGAGGATACCTTTCTTGCCCCGCCGTCAGTCTTCGAGGTTGGCTCAAGTTCTAGACCTCCCTTGCTAACCAAATCTCAAAGGAGAAATCGAAACCGTAGAATTTTCAAGGCTGCCAGAACACAAGTCACAAATTTGCCAGTAACTGATGAGATTTCTCAACAGGAGGAACTCGGTTTACTGGATACCTCTCATCTTCTTCAAGGTAGCAAGTTCCACCCATTAGCTGGCACTACTGGAGATGAGAGCCTCCAAAGGATTGCTGCTACACTTTCAGCACCACACGGTCATGATAAGGTGAGGGAAAGGCCCACACCTATCACCCAAGCTTACACTCTTTTGCGAAGATTGTCTGAAATAGAGGGTTATTTTGTCGCCAAACTTCTCAAGAAGATGGGATGTGCAATCCCCTGAAATTAAGGATAAAATTCTGGAAATGGAAAGACCCGTCTGAGTTTTCGTCAAACACCGTTTGGGAAAACGTGTTGATGTAGCTACTATAGATGATACTACTATAAGCAAGTCAGTCAAATCCCGGCTGGGTCCGAGAGTACCAACTCGTGATGATCATGAGAAACCCCAAAAGAGAAAGAATAATAGAGAATTATTTTCCTCTATCCATGGTCTACACACTAGGGAGCACACTTCTCGTCACCCTAATGTCCTAGCCGAGACACCTCATCTCGAGACGTTGACTTTTAAGAGGAAAGTGTGGTTATGGAGAGGTGTTGTACCAGTACATTCTGAAAGGTTTGCTGACCACAAAATGGATATTGATGATGAGGATTACTTCCTATCGGATTACATGGACGATGAATTCATGGAAGTCAACATGGTTGAAATTCGGTCCACGTCATCTACACGCGATGTTCCTAGTGAGGAGAACACCAAGGATGAGCTGCGGAGGACCATCCTGACAAGAGATAAACATATTAGCCGTCTGGAGAAGAGAATGGAGAAGATTGACCACCGCCATGATGGCTATGGCTACCCTCCACGAGCAATCATAGCCACGACCAACAGCATCTCCAAAGGTCAACCAATCTGAGATTATATACATCACCGATGAAAGAAGGGAGGTCGCTTTCGCCAATGAAGACCAACCACCAAGAAGAGATCCGACTCCAAACCCGTCGGAAAAAGACATTATACAGATGGTCAAACAACAAATTCGGGAGGCCTTAGCCCAGTCCAAAGGTGGTGCATCAGTTTCAAAGGGTAGACCCTACCCGGAGGAGTTTAATGTCTTTCCTTACCCTAAAGGCTTCGTGCCCCCGACTTTCAAGACATTTGACGGGACAGGGAACCCTCGTCAACACAAAACACATTTCAGAGCTAGTTGTTGCAACACAGGAGGAAGTGAAGCTTTGTTGTTCCGTCAGTTTGTCAGCAGCCTGTCAGGAATAGCTTTTGATTGGTATGTCGAACTTCCCAATGGATCAATAAAAGCTTTTGCAGAAATGGAAAACATGTTTGTGTGAAGGTTCACAGGTGCCCGACATCATGTTACCATAAGAGATCTCGTGGTGGAGCGGTAGAAGCCCGACGAGACTTTGGTTGACTATATTCTGAGGTGGAGAAACTTAAGCATGAAATGTGAACCTCAGCTACAAGAACAACACGTGACCAAGATACTACTCAAGAGTATCTACGATCCGGTAGCCTTAATGCTTAAGGGTCTCACCATCAAGTCCTTTGAGAAGCTACTCAGTAAAGCCAGCAGCTTACAAGCAGTCAAGCACATGGACCTTGCAGAAAAGACAGAAAATGAAACCTGCTAAAGCATACAAGAAGAGATCGGGCGTAGTGGCAATCGTCGACAAAGAAAAGCGACTGATGAGGATTCGACCGAGCAGCAGGCACGATCATTCGCCTCAATATAGTCGACCTCGACGAGTATGGTCGGCCTCATGCACGACGAGAGGAGTCGATCCGGTCGACGGTAGAGGTCATACAGAACAGGTGGACGACAGGGTCCAACAATGTCAGAACAGCTGCACAGAAAATACTCCTTCAAAGATGACGCCGTAGCAAAGATGTTCAGGAATCTAATGAAGAAGCCCGAGTTCAGATTGTCCGAGCCGAAGAAGCCAAAAGAAGTGGACAAGAAGGATCAGCCAAACTTCTGTCCCTACCAAAGGATGCTCAGACACATCATAGAAAGCTGTTTCAGTTTTAAGGATTTGCTCTAGCGGAATTACAAGGAAGGGAATATAACGATACCAAAGGAATACTTAAAAGAACCTGAAAGAGGTTCTATAAATGTGATTTAAACTGAGCTAATCTCTCCGATTGATCCATATGCCAGCAAAGGTGGATAGAGTACAATTTGAAGCGAGCTCAAGAAAGTCCTGGATCAGATCCAGTCAACTCCAAAGCTGTTGTCCGGAGTCTGCTGCCAGCCCAGTCCAAGACGAAGGCTTTACCAAGGAAGCCACCGCAATAAGAATGAAGGAAGAAGCAGATCGTGAATGAAATTAAAGACGATAGCGCGAAGGGTAGGATAGAAGCTACCCCCTGTTAGATTGGTTATTTCGTATTCGGGGGTGAAACCCCTCGAATCCCTGACTTTGTACCATTATCTTTATGCCCCTCCAGGGTCTCATAATGATAATATAAATGATGTTGGCTACGTTCTTACTGTCTCTAGTGATGACGTAACTAATCGCAACCTCTCTAACTCCAATTTCGATTCCCAAGATGATCCTCAAATCATTATTGTTCCCAATGAAAATGTTGACAATAATAAAGAAGATATCGACAACACCGACTATAACAATACCGGAAGCGAGGAACCAGTCCTCGAATACCAAGGAGTTCTACTTGCCATCAACATAGACTTTAAGATATAGAAGTGCCAAATACAGTAATAGAAGTGTATCTGGGTCTGAAAGAAGAAGAAATAACAGAAGTACATTTAAGAAGTGGCAAGGTGCTACCGCCAAGGACAGCCCTAATGGATAAAGGAAAACATGCAATTACTCAAAAAGAAGTGTGTCCAGCAATGGAAGAAGTACAAGTTCGAGACGATATTGAAAATTCAAACAAAGTGGATTACAACGTGCTAGCTCATCTCAGGAAGTTGCCAGCCAAACAAAGCATCTATGATGCTCTGATCCTGTCAAAGGAGATGAGAGGAAATCTGATCAAGGCTCTACTTGATCTGGATATCTGCTTAGCACAATTGGCTAGCACATCCTCAGATGGAGTTTGCACTTTGAAAGAACAGCCTGGCGTAACCTTCACCGATGACGATTTGCTACTTGCTATAGTCGATCACAACCATCCGCTCTACATTTCCATTATCATCGGTAGGTTCATACTTTCCAGAGTGTTAGTAGATCCTAAAGCGTCGCTCAACATAATGAGTTTACGAACGCTAGCCTACTTGGACATCGATGCTTGAGAATTGTCTATGGATAAAATGATGCTCAGAGGATTCAATCAGAAAGGAGAAAGAGCCCTTGGGTCTATAACGCTGCAAAAGAAAGTTGGAAATCTAGTAACAACTGCAAAATTTCATGTCATCGATGCGGATACATCGTTCAATACCCTGATTGGTCGGCCGTGGCTTCACAAGTACAATATGGTCCCATCGTCACTTCACCAGTACATGAAATACTACAAAGACGGACAAGAACATTGCATTAAGGGAGACTTACACCTTTCTCAATACATGAAGTAGGCATTCATGAAGACGCTGCCTATTACGCTCCCCCGAAGAGGACAATTCTTTCAAAAGAAATTGTCACAAGTAAAGCAGAAAATTTAGAAGAACTACGAGAACAGGACCAAACAACTCCAGTTCAACAATCTCCCGCCACTCCTTCGCAACTAGTTGGCGGAGGTTCTTTTAGCCCACGCATCCGAGGTCGAGGCTGGGGACGTGGTCAAGGAAGAACTCACCATATTGTTGAACGGACAAAGCCGCCGATTAACATTAAAGTAGAAGGAAGCTCCGAAGAAGATAAAGAAACAATGATGATAAGTCAGAAGATACCTCAGTTCGAGATTTCTACGGATGACACAGAATGGGATGGATATGAATCAATGTATGATCGGATTAATCATTATGTGCAAGCCATGACTCTAACTCTGATCCATCCTCAAAAGATCGATAATATGGAAGTCAAGGAAATCCATAATGATGGTTTTAAGCCGATCAAGTTTAATAAAGCTTCTCCTTCTAATTCTGAACTTTGTGTAACTCTCGAAGAAAACGATTCTAATGAATTACCTTTTGGTTACTTTTTGCCATGTGTACAAAAGCTAATTCAACAAGGATATGTGCCAAAGCAAATGCCAAAAAATAAAGTTACAATCGTTTCAAAAATTATGAAATACAAAAGAAAAGAGACTCAACTCAAAAGAAGGTCTTGGGTTTGGTACGGTGGGACCCGTCGATGACTCGGAATTTTGTATGGTTGTTACTAGTCAGCCAATAGAAGATTGCTTAGACATCCAAGATGAATACAAAGATCAACCAATAGAAGAGGCTCCGCCAGAATTCGAAGAAGAAATAAAATCAATTCTTGATGAATAAAAAGAGATCAATCTCGGGACTGAGGAGCAGCCCCGTCCAACTTTCATAAGTTCGTTACTCAACGAAAAAGAGGTTACAGACTTGGTCAGGTTACTATCAGAATTTAAAGATTGCTTCGCTTGGAGCTATGACGAAATGCTTGGACTATCTCCAGAGGTTGCAGTTCACCGATTAGGAGTGGATCAAAATACGATACAAGTAAAGCAAGCTCCCAGAAGAATGTGCCTCAAAATCGAACAGCAAGTTACGGCAGAGATAAAGAAATTAATAGACGCTAACTTTGTCTGAGAATAACAATATCTGACATGGCTAGCTAACATCGTACTAGTAAAGAAGAAAAATGGACAAATCCGAGTGTGTGTCGACTTCAGGGATTTGAATAAAGCATGTCCAAAAGACGAATTTCCGTTGCCAATACCGGAATTAATGGTGGATATTGCGTCGGCACACGAAATTTTCTCCTTTATGGATGGATCGTCAGGTTATAATCAAATCAAGATGGCTCCAGAAGATGCAACGTTTATACATTCAAAACTCCGATCGGGGTTTACTGATACACCGTGATGCCATTCGGACTGAAGAACGCAGGAGCAACTTACCAAAGAGAAATGACAAAGATCTTCGATAGCCTTATTCACAACTAAGTGGAATGCTACGTGGATGATTTGTTCATTAAGAGAAAAGTAAAGAACAACAACCTAAGTGATTTAAGGATCGTATTTGAATGATTATGACAATACAATCTAAAGATGAATCCCTTAAAGTGCGCTTTCAGCGTTACCTCTGGGAAATCTATAGGATTTGTTGTCCGTCATCAAAGAATCTAAATCGACCCAGAAAAGATTAAAGCGATATTAGAAATGCCTCCCCCCAGAACCTTGAAACAATTACATTCTTTTCAAGAAAAATTGGCATATCTAAAAAGCATCTTATCTAATTTGTCAGGAAGGTGTCTCCCCTTTTCGAACCTACTTTGAAAGGATGTCACATTTGTTTGGGGAGAGCCGTGTCAACGGACTTTCGAAGACATTAAATGATATCTAACGACACCTCCTGTTTTCGCAGACTCTATCATGGGTAGACCGTTGATACTTTATACTACAGCTTTAGACGAGTCCCTCAGAGGCCTACAGCTTTAGACGAGTCCCTCAGAGGCTTACATTCCCAACTCAATGATGACGGTAAAGAAAACGTACTCTACTACCTAAGTCGATGTCTAATACTGGCAGAGGTAAAATATCCTCCTATTGAGAAACATTGTCTACCTTTGGTTTTCGCCGCTCAAAAGCTCAGACACTACATGTTATCTCGTAAGGTCAACCTGATTTCGAAAGTTAATCTGTTGCAATATTTGATGACCTGACCAACACTTTCTGGACGCTTAGCAAGATTGTCAATGATATTATTGCAATTTGATATAACTTTTGTGCCCCTTCACGCTATCAAAGGGCAGATTCTCACAGATTTTCTCGCAGCACACCCACTGCCAGCTGGGTCCCCGCTCAATGATGAACTACCAGATGAATAAATATTATAAATAGAGCAGCCTTGTGCCAGACGTTGGGAAATTTACTTCGACGGAGCATCATCAGCCCGAAGAGTTAAAGAACAACAGACAGTGATACCCGGCAAAGCAGGAATCAGTTTAATCTTCATGACTCCGGATCAGGCGATGCTGAGGTTCTCCTACCACTTGTCAGAACCATGTACCAATAATGAAGCAGAATACAAAGCTCAAATCACCGGTTTGGAATTAGCAATACTAATGGAAAACAGACATTGATATTTATGGCGACTCACAACTCGTCATTCAACAAGGGGCAGGACAATACAAAATTCTGAAACTGAGATTAGAAAAATACCACAGATACACGATGAAACTGCTCGAGCAGATCCCAAGTGTGATATTCTATTGAGTTCTTCAAGCAGACAACACCCACGCGGACGCTTTAGCTAAACTCGCTAAAGAATTGGCTTGTCCACCCGAAGATTCTATAAATATTACGGTACAGGGACGACAGGTTTTGTTACAGATTGACCTCGACAGTCTACACATGATTGGAAAAGAAGAGATAGTAGCCACAGTGGCGGATAATACAGAAGATTGGCGTCAACCGTTGATAGAATATTTACAAACAGGAAAGTTGCCGAAGACAAGTCAGCAGCGCATCAGATTCAGAAGAGAGCTCTCTCATATGCATTAGTTGACAGTGTTCTGTATAGAAGATCATTCGATCAGAATGTGGCTCAGATGCCTCAATAGAGCAGAAGCACAGAAATCGTCAATGAATTACATGTCGGATTGTGTGGTGTGTCGGCATATTTTTAGGTTGTGTATTTTGAAAAGGGGGGTCGCCTATAGAAGTTGTTGGCGAATTTTAGATTTAATTTAAATAATTTGAAAAGTAGTATTTGATTTTTGAAAGTAATTTTAAGTTTGAAAATTTTAAGATATGAAATCAAACCGATTTCACATCCCAAATAGTTTATATAAACGAGCACCGCATCACAAACCGTGTATCTATCCCGAAGAATAGACACACTGCTTGATGATGGGGCTCGGTTAAATAAACTAGAAGATTTGTGACATCCGTTTGGTCTACGAACCAATTTTATAAGCCAACAAGTTCCCCTGCTTAATATAAATGAATTAAGTAGGGTTTATATTACCTAGGTTCTTAAAGTTCCCTATAAGGGCAAGCCCCTATAGTTAATTACATCTTAAATGACGGGAATCATTTAAGAAAACTCTCGATAATGATCAGTGGTTATGCTCTCAAGAATTTCAAAGTTTAAGGTTTTCAAAGGATTGGATTTTAGGAAATTTCAATCGGGAATGGATCAAATTTGGAACGGTTATTTTTAGGAGTCCAAAGGAAGAGAAGTAGGAGAAGCTGAGGATACAAGAAGAATCTTGGCAACTTCCCAAACTATCCTATTGTTTGGCTTCAATTTGGGAGTTTATTTAATTTTGCAATCTTGCCAATTTAATCAATTAGGTCTTATGTTTGTATGACATAATCACACAAATAGCCTCGAAGATGTGAGGGTTTATGTCGTATCAAACGACTACCTCGGAGTCCTAAGATCGGTTAGGGCTTAATTTGTATAACATGATTATGCAAATGCCTAACGAAGAGTTGAGAATTTATGCTGCACTAGGCAAACTACCTCGAAATCCTATGGCTTTGTTGTTTAATTCTAGGAATGTTTAGTTGATGTAGAGTTGTTTTGCTGACGAAGATGGCCGTGCTGCCCACCATGCTCCAAGCTCCTTGTTGTTGCAGAGGTTTAGTTTTAGAAGTCATAAATCAGGAGGTGAGAGAAGTGTTTTGGTTTAGAAATCTTAAAATCCAAGTGTTTTTAATATTTTAATTAAAACAAATCTTAAAGTTGATTATAAAAGAACCGATTAAGATCCCACGGTTCCGTCATTCCGGCACCGTTATTCATTGAATTCACTTAGTCCAGATGAATTTGCTAAACTCAACTGAATGAGTTCCACACTTTCATTTAGACCGTGGGAAATCCCGTTAGCAACACGTGGGTTACATAATCCGAGGTATTCCCGATCATTCAACGAGACGTTTTAATTTAGTTAAAGTTGTAGTTTTGTTGTTCTGGTTGTGATTAAATTTTGAGTTGTTTTATATTTTGAAATGTTGTGGCGGTGATTTTTATCTTGTAATGACTTTTAATTTAGTTTTGGTTTCAGTTTAAGGATTATCCTAAAGGTTTTGGTTTTCATGCAACAGTCTTGTTTATCATGCAAGAAAAGTAAAGTACAGTGCATGTAAGTAAATTGCAATAAAATAAAAGCGTACCTGGAGGGTCTTCCCGTCATCCCAAGCTGCACTTAAAACACATATTAAGACATTTAAATGTTTCAACAAGTACCTAGGTAAAGCTAAGGGAAAGGTTTTGGTTGTCTACCAAAGTTCTAATCCTATAGCTAGTCATCTCCTATGACGTCTAGGTTCTTGTGTTTTGGTTTAAGGATGATTTTCTTCAGCAAAGAACAATTAAGTTTAATTGTTCTTATAAACATCCCATCATATTGAGGAAGTGCTTAAGATGAGTCTTAAACATCTTTTCAATACCTCTAGGATTGTTTTAAGTTCGAGAGAATTTAATTATACAAGTGAATTAATCATCCAGGAGTTTAAGTTTTGTTCTCTTGCTTCAGATGAACTAGGACATTTGAATATCCTATAAGTGAAGTAACACTTCACTTGATACTTCATTTAAGAATTATAATAATAAGGGCTTTAAAAGGGCAAATCAACTTATTAAGTATTTTAATGATTTAAACTTAATGATTTAATTTTAATTTTGACTTAATAAAAAAAATTAGCTTAAGTTTGGAATAGTGTTCAAGTTATTTTAAATTTAATTCTTAATGATTTCATTTAAGTTCAACTTAATTTTAATTTAATTTATTTTAATTTTAACTTAATTTGATTTGATTTTGATTTTAATTTAAATTTGGTTTAATTTAATTTAATATAAATTTTAATTTAATTTAATTTAATTTAATTCAATTTTAATTTTAATTTTATTTAATTTAGTTTTAATTTAATTTAATTTTAATTTAATTTAATTTTATTTAAATTTTAATTTAAATTTAATTTTAGTTTAATTTTAATTTGGATTATTATTTTAATTTTTTTTTTAAGAATTAATTATTATTGAAGTGATTTACTTAGGGATTTTTAAATTAAAGAATAAATATCCTCTCAATAATATCCCAACTTTAATAATTCCAATTTCTATTATTCTTCCAAAATTTCAATTAATTAATTAATTAAAGTTTTATTTTAATTATATTTGAAATGGTTAGTAGGTTTCTACCATCAATCATTTAAGTTTCAATCATCCAAAATCAGTTTAAAATTAAATATTTTACCCTCCCTTTTTTTTTTATTAATCCTAAAATTTTAATTAAGGGTTGAAATTTTTAATTACCCTTTTGCCCTTCAAGCTTAATAATTCTATAACTCACTAAATTAAGCTCAAATGAACTTGAAATTTTTATGTAACCTCACTCACATGTCAATTAAGATATTAGAGGAGAAAATGTGATTTTTCTGAATTTAATTTATTTATATAATTATTTTTAGTAGAAAATAAAGGTTTTCAAAGAAAATTCAATAACATGACCAAGGAAATATTTCTGTCCTTAAGAAAATTATGGGATGTTCCTAATGACCAGAGGACCATTTGGACCAAATTTGGTGATTTTTTTAGTTATATTTTATTTATTATAATTATTTTGAATTTTAGAGTATTAATTAATTATAAAATAAAATTGAAGTTGAAAAATGGATTTTATATTTTTTTTAAATATCTCTCGACTCAAGGAGTTCAGAGAAACAAATTTTATAATTTTCTGATTTTTCTTTGATTTATTAGAATTATTTTAGTGGAAATATTAAAGAAAATCATTTTTTAATTCAAAAATTGTTTTAGGCTTTTAAAATTCAATATCTTATCCTAGAGACTTAGGAAAAATATTTGGTTTGTTCCTAAGTGATTAGGAGTTAAATGTGACATTTTGCTGATTTTTAGTATTTTTATGATTTTTATTATTTTTTAATTATTAAAAAAATTAAAATAATGATAAAAATCAATTTTTTTTATAAAATTAAAATTTTAATTTTCCTAAGTTCCTCTGATATCAGAGAAGCCCCAAAACCATTTTTGTGAATTTTTGAAGAGTATTTTGTGAGTTATGAATTTTTAAAGTTTAATTTCACTTGTGGGGCTTAATCAACCCATTTAGTAGGTCAAATCAAGTCCAATTAGCTTCAAATTTTTATGTGAGGTTCTCCTGACCCTAAAGGACAGTAGAGAATTATTTTCAAGTCAATTTAATGTGTGGTTAACTCTAATTAATTAAAGTTCAATTTTGGGTATTTAGGCCAATTAGGGTTGTTCCATGTGAATTAACTCAAAACCTATTTTTCCTAGGTTCCTCTGGTCATAAGAAACATCACCAAATTTTCCTAGAATTTATTTCTCAACATGCTAATTATTGGAATTAAAATACTCAAAACGAGTAACATGCAATTGAAAAATCAATAACTTCTCATAGAATGGCCTCGACCTTGGAAAATTCGGGGAATGTTCCCAAGTTCGGAGGATTCAAAAGCCCTATGGTCTCATGCCATGGTGAATTGTCTACATGCATGGAGAATCAAAATAGTGCGAGAGAGTAAATAAATCATTAAAAATAAAATACTCAATGAAATTACTTGATTTCTTTTCCACATTATTCTCCTCTGTTCACTGAGCAAGAGGTATTTTTATTTTATTTTTAGGATTTTCTACACAAAGTTATGCATTTTTGAAGTTCTGGATATTTAATAAATAAGAAAATTCCCTATTTATCTACTTATCCACGCGGCGCTGCGTCAACCTTAGACTCCCCGAACGGCCACGCGGCGTCTTCTGGCTCGGCGCCGCCATCTGACTGGGATGCCACGCGGCCCTCTCTATCATCCCGTCTCCTCATACGACTCAATCTGGACCGTCCACCCACGCGTGTATCAAATGGACGGCATCCGTTCATCGTCCCCAAGCCTCTTAGCCCGAGAACCGTCCGTCTTCCAAGCTTAATATCTCCCTCGATACTTAACCGATTTCTACGTTCTTATGCTCTATGGATTCATCTTGAAGAGACGAAAACATCCATACGGTTTATGTGGCATGAAATTAAGGCAATAGAAATGGAGAATTCATGGAAGCTCGGGAAGAGGAGAGAGCTCATACCTTTGCTCAGAGAAGTGTGGCTTCAATCTGAGAGTTGTGTCACCTTCGATTGAGTCCAAATAAGCTCCAGATGAAGTCTCTGGCCCTGAGAAATTGCCTAGACTTGATTTCCACCAGACCCGATCACAACCTTTGGAGGCTAGAGCAGATGAGTGGCCTGGAGAGGGGGCTTTCACTATGGAACTCCTTCTCTTGGTCTTGTGCAGGTGTGGGTGAGTTTAATTTGATTTTGGTGGAGAATTGGGAGATGTCCTGGTTTTGGGTGGAATTTTGGCTGAGAAATTGGGCTCTATTGGTGAGGATTAGGGCAAATTGTCACTGGGGATCAATTGCTCTAAGTGTGGAGGATGATCTAGAATAATTTTGGCAGAATTTCTGTATGGTTTTATGCAACTCCTCTCATGGCCGAGAGGTGAGGGGGTTTAAATAGAGTCGGTGGAGGGTCTCCCGGGGGGTTAATGGCGGGATCAGCTGCTGCGGGCAAGGGAAGAACGACTCCAATGGCCAGCTGGGCATGAGGCAGCTCAGCAAGAGAGAATTTCAATGTTTGGCTCCTTCCAAGGTCTCGGCCATGGGGTTTTCCGGCGGCTGTGGTGGCTGGCTGGCCAAGCATGGGTCACCCTCAGGGTCAGGGAGGTCAGAGCTTGATTCCTGTGAGTTCAATTGATGGTTGCAATGTGTAAAGAGGATGGCTTGAAATGGAAAGGGTAAGGGCTCATTTTGGGCTTAAATTGGTTAACCCATGATTTTGGGCTTTGTTCACCTCCCCATGACCTGGTTTTGGGCTAGGTGAATCAGTTGGGTCAGCTGGTCTTAAGTGGAGAAGTCTCCATCCAAGAATATTTAGATTAAATTTGGGTTAAGGGGAATCATGAGTAAGGTTAATGACTTTTAGGAAGTGCTTAAAGGACCTCCTCCTTTTGCCCAATGTGGTAAGGTCACATGTAAACAACTCACATGGCTTGCATGTGGCTTAAGAATGGCTCCATGGCTCATATTTGGCTTGGGAAAAGTTGGCTTGGTTTCATGGAAATGGGTTTAAGGAATTTTGGTATTTTGGTGTAAAATTTGGATGGTTTGTCATATGGCTTTGTTTAGAAAGGTTGATTGCTGATTTAGGACTTAGGAATGATTTTAATTAAGTGAGGATGAGATGAGATTGTAATGTGGGCTTTAGGATGGGCTTGGGCTTTTAAAACTTGGTGAAGGTGGGCTTTTAAAATGGCTTAAGGGAATGGGCTTTTATGTTTCAAAAATGGGCTTTTAGATGAAAAATTTTGCAAAGGGCCATGCCAAATAAATGTTGGGTTTGGTTTAGGGATGTGTCATGAGTGATTTGGATCAAACTTGAGGTGGTTTGGAATTGAATTGGGTCTAAATTGAGTCTCTTTAGTGATAGGGTCAAAATAGGTCAAAATGGACTAACTTGGGCTAAGGTTAGGCTAATGTTGAAATTGATGTAAAATTAACATTAAGAAATGTTTATGGGAGTGTTTCAAAGAGGTTTCAACTTTGGTTGGGTTTTGATTTTGGGATTTGGGCCTATTTGGGTTAGGTTTCGGTGTAGGCCTATTTAAGGGACTTTGGGTTTTGGTTGAATTTGAATAGGGTTTGGGTCCAAATTTTGGGCAAATTATGTTAGTGTTTTGTTTGTGGGGATGTTAGGGAAGGTTTAGAAAAGGTTTGGGGTTAATTGGAGTTTAATTGGGTTGGTTTGGGCTAAGTTTGGGTCATGGGCCAAAATTGGGCCTTAAGCTTAAAAGTGAAATTAGATTCAAATGTCAATCAAATTGGACTTGGATTTGGTCTAGATTGATATTGGGGATATTGAATTGAAGTTTAGAATTGAATTGGACCAAAATTGGGGTCAATTGGGGTGATTTGGTTTGACATTGGGTTCATTTGGGTTAAAATGGGTCAAATTGGGGGTTTTGACAAAAGTGGGTTAAATTGGGAATATTTCGGATGTTCTGGAATTTTCTGGGAATTTTCTGAATTTTTGGATTTTTGGGTCAAGAGGGGCATTTTGGTAATTTGGAGGGTATTGGAGGTATTTTTGGAATTTTTGGTATATTTGGTTGGAGATGGTCAATTTGAGTGGTGAGAAATGTTTAAGGACTGATTTTGAGGAATTTTGAGGAATTTGGGTATTTGCAAATTTTGGGTCATTTCAAGGGCATTTGGTAGGTTTGGCGGGTCCGGGGTCCCGGGGGTCAAAAATTGAAATTTTGGCAAAACAGAGATTGACCAAGTATGAGTGAAATGGAATCATTCTGTTTGAGCCATGAAGCCATATTAAGTCCACATGAGCCATGAAAGAACTCATTTGAGGCATTCAACATGTTGTTCATAACCCTCTTAGCCAAGGGTTTAGGGGTTAAGGACCATCCATATGAATTACTCACATGAGTCAAGAGGTCAAGTTGGGTGAGAGTGTGGGTTTTAGGATTTGGAATGTGTGTGTGAGAGTGTAGTATATGTGTAAGTCAGCCCTCACCAGACCAGTCCAGCTAGGGTATTCCTAAGGCCAAAGAGTCCTATAGGGAACTCATCCTTTAAACCTCCACATTTGATCTCAACCCTCCAAGTGACTCAGGGGCAGTGACTTGGGGGTTTACAATCAAGCATATAGGGTTTGAAGGGAGTTAAGAAGTAGTTTGAATTTCTAAAGGATGGGTCCCAATTCTAGTCCTCTAGGATAGTCAAAGGAAAAGCCTAAGGCTAGATCCTAAGCACTAAAGAAAAAAGGGAAGACCTCATCAAAAATGAGGTCAACATGGTGCTCACCAGTCAGGACCAAAGATGAAGATGAAAATCAAAAGACTAGGATACTACTGGCCGACAATTATGACGAACTGCCTAGGAACAACAAAGAAATTTCATCAATGTCAGGTGCACGGAGTGGTCTTGCACCAACCTCCGAATGTTCTACACCCCACGATCACCTCGTGGCCATTCGAGTGTTGGGGCACGGATATAGTGGGTCTTATAGACCTGGGGAGGACCATTCGTGTTAGAAATGGGAAGGACCATTCGTGTTAGAAATGGGAAGGACCATTCGTGTAAGAAAGGGTTTAATCTGAAGGATCGTACCAGTTAATAGATTCTCAAGAGGAAAGACCCATGTTATCAATAAATGGACGATATCTCAATAAATACTACGTGACATGAGAAATCTGGAGAAAGATTTCATTCCGATGTAGAATAGGGCCAGCGTCTGTGACTGGGTCTAAATTTGTAATAAAATAAAGTTAAATGAACCAAAGTAAATTTTCTCACAAAATAAAATATGCTTGTCGAAATTTTTAAATCTAAATCTCATAAAAGTATATTAAATAAGATAATGGCATCAAAACAATTATGAAACTTATTAAAACAAAAAAAGTGAAAGATAATGATCTTTGTCCTTGTTCTTGTTCGTGCACAGCACCACCCACTGACATTTCCCCCGTTTACTTGTGGAGGAGGTGTCAGGTTCCGAGTTGGTGTTTGCTTCCGTAAACGGCTTGGACTTCGCATCTTGAAAAGAAACACACAAAAAGAAGGCTACAAACATGAAGTCAATGAGGAAAAGTGGTCGCAGAGAGGCCGGACAAACGTCAGGATATGGAGGAACTAGGGGATTCGTCGACTTACACCTCCTCGACACGAGACATACTCAGGTTCCATCCATGATCACTACTACAGAAGGTGATTATGTTGCTGCTTCAGCCGAAAGAGTTCCAGATGCGTCGTTAGCACGTACAAAAAGAAGAAATGCAAATCGCCGCAAGCGTCGCCTCTTAGAAAGGATGGAGAGGAGACATGCTCGGGAACTAGCCGCCGCGCTATCACCCATTCCCGAAGATTCTTACAGTCCTGAAATGAGAGAAACTGACGACAGTGCACCGCGCACCGATACTGTGCCAGAGATTGCAGAGGATCCTGTGCTGACATTTAATCCAATGGAAGAAATTTTGACTGGGTGTCTGACTTGCAACTCGGGTATACCCAGACTGCCTATAGTGTCAGGGGCATTTTCAGAATGCCCGGAATGTCATGTTTTACAGCTTGAAGAAGATGGCACATTTGAGGCATATGTAGCTGCCTCAATGCTACTCATGAGCCGGGAATATCCTGAGGTAGAGTCGTACGTACCCAGTTTTTCCTACTGCCGCCACCATCGCAAGGAGTTACGAAATACATCATGACAAAGATTAGAAGAATCAGAAAGCAAGAATTTCAACACTACGAAGACATACAAGGAAAGTTTATCAATATCCTAGAAGGACTCGAGTTATATATTGATGTATTCTCGAGGAAGGATGAAGAAGAAATTTTGTACTGCATCGACACTCTACAGGAATTAGGCAGAGCAGGCCGCCTGAGGCCAATGACATATATAGAGCCGTCAAAATGGAAGCGTGGAAAAGGCAGAGTCACTATTTAGTGTAGTTGTTGCTATAATTTTGCAATAGATCAATAAGGCAATCCCCTGAGGATTTTACAGCATGATGAGGTGGATCTGATGCCACACAAATCAAGAAAATGATAAAGAAGATGGTCGAGTGGCACGTGTTGCCTGCAGACTGTATTCTTAACAGCTGCATCATAAATATTTATGAGAACGGGGATTGCATTCGGCCTCATATCGACCACCATGACTTTGTAAGGCCCTTCTACATGGTCTCCTTTATAAGTGAAAGCAATATCCTGTTCGGATGAGAAATCCAGATTGTCGGGCCAGGAGAATTCTAAGGTTCTGTTGAAATTCCTCTATCAGTCAGATCAGTGCTGGTGTTAAAAGGAAATGGAGCAGACTTGGCGAAACACTGCATCTCAGGAGTTCGAAGAAAAAGGGTGTCACTCACCTTCAAAAGAATGGATGAAGACAAAGTGCCAATTTACTATGAACCAGATCCAGAACTGGAGGGCCTTCGTACTTTTCCACTGTAACGGCTGTACCTCCGGGTGTTCATGAGGGGACTTTTGTTCCGGAGCGTAACCTTGGCAGGTTGGATCGTCCCCGCAGCAGTCTCAGATAGCAGAAGTTTACCCCCTTACATAGGTCATGATAGCCAGTACCGCCACTTTTTGTAGCTATCAGATGATGTGATTTAATAGTTTTGTTCAGTTTTGTACACGTGATTTACTTTTGGATGCTGCATATGATCAGTTGTACTACTTTTAGCAAAATTAATGAAGATTTCTGTTTTCAGAAATATCTTTTTCAGCGCGACAGTCGAAAGCCATTAAATCACGTGTTTGGTTCCAAAATAAAAAGGAAAAAAATAATAATGCAGAAGAAAAGGATAAAATCATAAAAAAATGAAATCAAAACCAAAATGAACTCGAAAATTAAGTCAAATTAAAATTAAAATTTAAAATCATTTGAAATAAAATTATATTAAATGAAACATAATGAAACAAAACAAATTGAAAGAAAGTGATGAATTGAAAACAAACAAGGATAATATTTGCTCTTCCTCTCTCTCGAGATCCTAAGTCTTTGCACTAATCTTCAAATCCCTCGCTTTCGCGAGTACTCCGGGAAATTTGGCACTTTTTTTACGCAGCGCCACTTCTCACAAATTTGAAATGTCACGAAATTCTGCAAATCTTGCAATGGCTACCAATCTTGGCTAAATTGCACCAAATCGCTTTCATTTAAAAGTCAAATACTAAATTTTTTTGTTTTCCATGAAATTCTGGTATCTGTACCTAAATTCTGATTCCCCTCTATCGCTCTTAGGTTGGATATGAGTCCTCGAGCTTTCCCTCCTAATGCGACGCCTTGGATCGGATGTGAGTCCTTGAGCTTCCCTCCCCAAGATTGCCCTGCATGAAATTACGAGAACGGAACTCAGTCGCCCGATTCCCCAAAAAATTCCCTAATTTTCTATCAACCTTCCAAGAAATTTTTCTGCCCTCCATGAAATTTCGGGAACGGAGCTCAGTCGTCCGATTCCCCCAAAATTCCCTAATTTTCCATTATCCTTCCGAGAAAATTTTCCACCCTCCATGAAATTCCGAGAACGAAGCTCAGTCGTCCGATTCCCTCAAAATTCCCTAATTTTCCATCATCCTTCTGATAAATTTTTCCGCCTTTCATGAAATTTCGGAAGCGGAGCTTACTCGTCTGATTCCCCCTAAATTCCCTATATTTTCCACTTCCCTTTCGAGAAATTTTCCACACCCATGAAATCCCGAGGTAGGTACTGAAATTTCGATTCTCATTTTTTAGGCTGGTACCTAAGTTCGAGTTCTCATCCTCCCGGGATCGGTACTGAAATTCTGATTTCCCTCTACACTAAAAGTTTTCCCTGAAAGATTAAAATTCCATAAATTCTGAAATTTTCGTAAATTCCATGAAGCTTGAAATTAAAATTTGAAAACTAAAAATCAAATTAAAATTCAAACTCAAATTTTAAATTGAAATCAAATCCAATTTTCAAATCCTAACTCTAAATTCAAATTCCAACTTCAAATCGATTCGAATCGGACTTCTTTAGAGTTTGAAAGCTTGAAATCCATAGCTTCTCTCATGAAGGCATTCCATTTTCCTTCTCCGACGAGAGTTCCCGGGACTTGAAGGTTCATCTCCTAATCCCCAGCAGAAACTTCCACGCTAAATTCTGTGTTTTTCTTGAGTTTTGACTCTGACAATTGTGTTGGTTTTGTTAATCTCGTCGATCAACACTAAAACGTGTAGTGCGCTTGCCTAATACCCCACACCTATTGGGGGTCCATTTGTTGACCTCACTTTTGGTTGAGGTCTAATATTCTCTTAGAATAACCTAAGGTCTAGCCATAGGACTCTCCTGGTGACTTTCTTAGAAGACTAGTCATGGAACCCTCCCCATAGAAATTCAAACTTTTCTCACTTCACTAGGAGTTTTCATATGCTTAATGCCTAACCTGCAGTTTTGGGAGGAAGAGACCAAGCATAAGGAAGCCCAGGGGAAGTCTCTTATAGGTGGTCAGGCCATAGGATCTACCCTGGGAGGTCTGGAGCTTACACCACACTCACACTACACACTCATAACCCTAAACAAGGCACGTCACCCTTTGATCCCCTAACTCTTTGGAGATTCATGTAAGTGGTTTTCTCAAGCTAGGGTTTGGCTAGTACCAACACATAGAGGACCAAAGAGGGTGACCTTTGGTACATGACTCAATTTAAGCAAATCCATATTACTCACCTTTAACCAACTTTAGTTTGCCCAAACATTCTAAATTTCTAACCCTTTTACCCCAAAATACCCAAAATACTGATACTACCCACAAAACCCTAAAACCCTCCAAAATTTTCAAAATTATCCAAATTACCCATTTTTCTCCCAAAATCATCCCAAAATACTCCCTACCACTCAAATTGAAATTACCCAAAATTACCAAATTTCCCAAAAAAATCTCCAA